>CM044979.1:21006828-22206828 GCA_024586325.1 Stellera chamaejasme
ACAATAGATCGCGGAGGCCATGGTATTTTACAATGTCCCTAAAGAATAAATCAGCCACATGCGATGCATCTTCAGTTTTATGACATGGGATGAAATGTGCCATTTTTGAAAATCTATCCACTACCACAAATATAGCATCATAACCATGTGATGTTCTAGGTAGACCACTTATAAAATCCATGCTTAAATCAACCCAAGGAAGAGAAGGCGTAGGGAGAGGGGTGTACTTCCCTTTCGGTTGTAGAGTCGACTTGGCTTGGTGGCATGTGACACATCTGGCGCAGACCTTGGTGACATCCTTCTTCATGCCTGGCCAAAAGAAGTTCTCCTTGACAGCCTCAAGTGTCTTTTGGACACCGAAATGTCCCATGAGACCGCCACCATGGGCCTCTTTAATGATGACTTCTCTAATCGTTCCTCCTTGGAATGCACAACCTTTTGAACTTAAACAAGAAGCCATCAAACACATAGTAGCCATTTTGGCTTCCTTTAGCACAATTAGCAAATATTTCACCAAAATCCACATCATGCTCATACATTCCTTTCAAACAATCAAAACCAACAATTTTCATATCAAGAGTCATGAGTAAAGCATATCTCCTAGAAAGTGCATCAACAACAACATTTTCTTTGCCTTTTTTATACTTAATTACATAGGAGAAAGACTCGATGAACTCTACCCACCTAACATGTCTCTTGCTCAAATTTCCTTGTCCTTGAAGATACTTCAAAGACAAGTGGTCTGTGTGGATGACAAATTCCCTAGGCAATAAGTAATGACTCCATGTTTGCAATGATCTCACAAGAGCGTATAGCTCTTTATCATATGTGAAGTAATTCAAAGTTGCTCCACCTAGCTTTTCACTAAAGAAGGCGATGGGGCGGCCTTCTTGGTGCAAAACAAGCACCAATGCCTATCCCACTCGCATCGCACTCCACTTCAAAAACTTTGTCAAAGTTTGGTAAAGTAAGCAAAGGTGCATTCGTCAACCGAGATTTCAATTCATTAAAAGACTCCTCTTGTGACTTACCCCATTCAAATACTACATTCTTCTTAGCTAGTTCATCAAAGGGGCGGCTATGGAAGAGAAATCCTTAACAAATCTCCTATAAAAGCTAGCAAATCCTAGAAATGATCTTACTTCAGTTAATGAATTAGGAGTAGGCCAATCTCGAATTGCACTTACTTTACTTTCATCTACTTTGACACCATTCGAACAAACTACATACCCAAGAAAGTTAACCTCATTTGATACAAAGACACACTTTTCAAATTTGGCACACAATCTCTCTAACCTAAGTGTGTCTAGGGCTTGCCTCAAATGTTCAACATGTTCATCATGATTCTTGGAATACACGAATACACAAGTATATCATCAAAGTATACTACCACAAAATTTCCAATTAATCGCCTCAAGACATGATTCATTAGGCGCATGAAGGTACTAGGTGCGTTAGATAATCCGAAGGGCATGACATTCCATTCATATAAACTAATTTTAGTTTTGAATGCAGTTTTCCACTCATCACCTTTCTTCATCCTAATTTGGTGATAGCCACTTCTGAGATCAATTTTGAAAACACACAAGCACCACTCAATTCATCTAACATGTCATCAAGTCTAGGTATAGGGTGGCGATACTTTACAGTGATAGAGTTGATGGGGCGGCAGTCCATGCACATCCGCCAAGTGCCATCGCTCTTGGGCACAAGTATAACTGGCACCGCGCAAGGCGAGAGGCTCTCGCGGATGAATCCCTTGTCAAGCAGCTCTTGCACTTGCGACTAGATCTCTTTGGATTCTTGGGGGTTGGTTCAGTATGCGGTCTTGTTGGGCAAAGGTGCACCTGGAAGTAAGTCTATTTGATGCTCTATGCCGCGATAGGATGGAAGGCTTCGCGGCTCATCTAATACTTCATCGAATTCCTTTAACACTTCCTGCACATATAAAGGAAGAGAAGCTATGTTTTCAAGAGTTAGCATGCAGTGAGTTGGAATCATGAGGAAACAAATTTTGTTTCCCAAAAGTGCTCTTTTGAAGTCTCTTTCTTTGGCCATGGGAGGGATGCACTCTTGTTTTGTCGTTTGCTCACTCATGGTGTTTCCCATCAATGCACACTCTTTCTTTTCACTCAAGGTCCCTTGAACCTTCTCTCCATTTTCTCTCTTCTCTCTGCCCTCGCTCTTTCTTTTCTTCTCGGCCTTGCTCCCTAGGTAAACATGGTCTTGGAGGGCTTGGGTTGGCGTGAGGGGAAGCAAGGTGTAATGTCGACTGAGATGGGTTAGGGTGTATTTGTTGGCCTTGCCATAGTGTATGGCCTCCTTGTCGTATTGCAAGGGTCTTCCCAAGAGAATGTGTGAACTTGGTCTTAGAGGGCTTGGGTTGGCGTGAGGGGAAGCAAGGTGTAAGGTCGACTGAGATGGGTTAGGGTGTATTTGTTGGCCTTGCCATAGTGTATGGCCTCCTTGTCGTATTGCCAGGGTGTTCCCAAGAGAATGTGTGTGGCTTGCATTCGCACCACATCGCAAGTGATTGAATCTTCGTACTTGCCAATCTTGATTGGCACTTCAACTTGTTTCACAACCTTCACAAAGGTTCTATCATCAACCCACTGAAGTTGGTAAGGCTTTGGATGCGCGATGGTGCGAAGTCCCAATTCGGCAACTATGTCTTCGCTGGCTGCGTTTACGCAACTTCCACTATCAATTATGAGACTACAAAGAGTCCCATTGACCAAAGCTGTGGATTGAAATATGTTTTCCCGCTGAGTGCTTTCAGTAACATTTGGGGAGCTTTGCAGAACTCTCTTGGTGACCAAGATCAGGCCTTTCATAGGCAACTCTCCTTCCACTTCACTCTCTTGGTCTTGAGGGTTAAGAGAAACCTCTTCTTCGTCTTCGCTAGATACTTCCCCATTTGGTCAGATGACCATGGTCCTTTTGTTGGGGCAGTCCTTAGCATTATGTCCCTTACCCAAACACTTAAAACACTTGATGCTCCTGGTTTGGTGAGTGGCGTCATAAGGTTTAGGGTAGGTATTGGTTCTGGGTTGAGGTTGGGATGGAGGCCTCGCATGAGGGTAATTTTGGTGAGAGGGGGGTATCACCATGGCAGGTTGGTAGGGTTTTGAAGGTGTCTGCTTGGCGAAGGGGGTAGACTTGCTTCCTGAGCCTCAGATAGGTGTATGGGATGAATGATAGGAGTTTCCCTTCTTCAGTTGCTTCTCCACTCGTATAGCCTTGTGCACCAGATCTTGATAATCTCGATAATCACACAACTCCACTATTTTGGCGATGTCCTCTCTTAGACCATATAAAAATCTTGCCAATTTGGCCTCATCGTCCTCCTTGACATTGGCCCTCATCAAAGCTCTCTCAAGGTCCTTTTGATAGTCCTCTACACTTCAGTGGCCTTGAATGAGACGTTGGAATTTCTGGGCACAATCCCTATCGTAGTAGCTTGGCACAAACCAAATTTTCATTGTTTGTTTGAGTCCTTCCCAAGTGGGGATGGGACGACCGCGGTCCCTTGCTCTCTTGTAACGCTCTTGCTCCCACCAAGTGAGAGCATAGTCATGAAACTCAATGACAACGAGCTTTAATGCTGTCGTATCATTGTATCCCATCATGCAAATGATCCTCTCGGTTTTGGCCATCCAAGCAAGATACTCTTCCGGATCACTGGAGCCATTGAATGGCGGTATTTGAAGCTTTAAATTGTTAAGGGCATGTTGATCCTGGGCTTGTTCTCTTCCTCCAAGGTTTCGGTTGAAACCTCGATGGACATTCCCTCTCTTCGCTTCTTCTTCTTCTTCAAGGTCTCTCTCAAGATAAGCTGCGGCTTGAGCTCTATGATAGTCTCGTTCCTAAGGAAGGTCCGGACTCTCGGTTGATATGGTGGAGAAGATGATGTTCTTGAGACTCCAAGCTTGCTGTTCAGAGTAATCTGTAAAAGATAGGAAGAATACTCAGAAGTAGCAAGAGGGGAGTGGGGGGGGCGTGTAGTAGCTTACCCGATTTAGGGTGGACATCACCCTATTTATAGAGTGATGCCGGAGAAGAGCCTCCCAGGTTGAAGCCCTTAGACAGCTGTTTGAGATAAGTCTGTGTCGATCGATTGGAGATAAGGCGGCTGTGATGATGAAGATCTCAGCAAACCGCCTTAGGTGATTCACTTGTCAGAGAATGTCTGGCGTATAAATCTGGTGAAGATCTCCCAGGCTCGTGCTGCCCTCCTTATTGGCCGGTTGATGTCAGACGACCAAGTGGTCTATTTCCAAGTGGAGCAAGCGGTGGGCGAAGGCCCATAGGGGCGAAGGCCCCAAATAGAATATAGCCAAATAAGGGGTGAGGGTTGCACGAACCTGGGTACCAAGGCCTTATCTGGGCGGGGCCAGTATAGGCAGGAGACTGGGAGTAAGACCCATGGAGGCGAGGGAGATCGCGAGGGTTCGCCCTAAGACCGCGAGGGGGGCCCGCGCAGGCTTTAGAAACGCAAGGGTGAGTATGAGACGTCGCCCCTGCGAGTCTGGAGGCCCGCGAGGGCAGGACCTCGCGTAGGCGATACTGGAGACCACAAGGATGAGACCTTGCGAAGGCGATACTGGAGACCACAAGGATGAGACCTTGCGAAGGCGATTCTGGAGACCACAAGGATGAGACCTTGCGAAGGCGATACTGGAGATCACAAGGATGAGACCTTTCCCAAGGCCTCGTATGATTCTCGATACAACGCGAGGCGCGATTGCTTGGGTAGTGTACCAAGATGCCTCCTCCCGAGAGCGGAGTATGGGCGGGGTCCCGTACTCCGCTTTTTGAAAGTACTTTGCCGAGGACCGATGTAGTAGTCACAAGTGAAGATCTTTTATAATCTGATAGTTTGTGTTGGATCCTTCACGACCCTTTACTCGTGTTGAAGATCTTGTTTGAAAATACCATGTTGAGGGCGTGCGAACCGAGTTCACGTGGAACGCGAGTTTGTGTGGAGCGCGATGACCTTTTATGGTCTGATATTCGTGTTGGATCCTTCATGATCCTTGTGAGTTTTGAGGAGGGGGCATTTGCTTGGGTAGTGTACCAAGATGCCTCCTCCGAAGGCGAGTATGGGCAGGGTCCCGTACTCTGTTCAAATTCCAAGTCTTTGGAGTTGGCGAAGGCGCTTGGGCCGTTTGCGGACCGTTTGATTGCGAAGGCAGCGAAGAGTCTCTTCAACATTTAATGCAGGAGAGATAAAGGAAGATGAGAGGTTTACTGACCGTTATGGGACGCAACACGTGGCGCCGTAGGGGTCGATTACGCTTTGTAAAAGCGTTTCTTCTTTTTGTACGGCAGGGGAGAGGTTTAATAACCGCTGGATGCTGGCACGTGGCGCCTCAGGAGTCATTCACGCTTAAAAGCGCTTTTTCATTTTGGCGGGCTTATAAAAGCGTACCCGAGAAGATTGAAACCTTTCTTCTCCACTCTTGCATTTGTTCGCTCTGCTTCGAGTAACCCTTTCGTATTCTTGCGTTTCTTGGCGATTTCATCGGCAGTTGAGAGGTGATTTGCGGTGGTTCCTCCTTTTCGTTCGAGATTCCTCCGGTCAACTGTTCATTTGCCAACCGCTCCGTTCGTTCTTGCTTACTGCTTTAAACCACTCAGGTAAGTTTTTTCTTCCCGCACACTGAGTGCTTCAAGTTCTCTGAGCGCACTGAGCGCTTGCCGAAATGCCTTTGCTGGGCTGTTTCGATTTATATGCCTGTCTGTTCTTCGTTTTGTAGAGATGGATTCCATGGAAGCTGTTCGCCCGGTGGTCGCTCCGCTCGAGACGACCACGGTGAAGGTCGGGAGACTGCGCCAGGAACTGGTGGGGGCCTTCTGGCCCGTGGAGAAAACGCCGGTATACGCCTCCCGTGCGGGTGATTGTCGGGCGATTGGTTGGCCCGGTACCGAGGAGAACAAGGAGAACCGGGTGCTGTGCCTGGACACGGCGCAGCTTGCGGCGGGATTACGGTACCCTTTCCGCAATCGGTGCAAGATCTCTGTGCTGATTGGGAATGCCCCAACTCGCTTGGCGCCCAATACTTTCACGAGTATTGCGGGCTTCATTGTCGCCGCCACATGGCCGGCGTGAAGCCATTCGCCGATGTGTTCAACCGTTTTTATCGGTTGGAGCCGAGGAGTGGGGTGCGTTCTTCACGTCACTCCCATAAATGTTGGAGGTAACCACTCCATCTCCTTCACCGCTGCGCCTGCATCCTACCACAACCGGCACGGATCATTTTTCTTCTTGCCGCGAGAAGGCACATGGTACTTTCCCGTGGCGAGGACGCGACAATCCGTGCAAAGCATTGCGCGGAGGCCTGTGCTGACTCACGGGGGAGTGCGGTGGCAGGCATACGTTCAACTGCTGGGGTGGTTGGACGATGTCCTTTCGAGGAGCGCATGCGAGGCGTTCTTCCCTTTCTCGGCTGCCCAACTGGACGAGACCACCCTAAGGTGGGCTGGGATTAGCACGGGTTTCGTGCTGGACCCCCGGATGCCCCCGCCATACGAGGGATGGGCTCCCGTCCACCGTGGGACAATGATAGATTCTTTCTTCGCTGCTCTAGCGGCGCCCAAAGGTACGCTGCGCATACATACTAATATACTGTAATTTTGTAAGAGGTCTAGTAGAACCTGGTCTGAAGTCCCTCTTTGTCTGCAGATGCCGTTGCAGAGTCTGGCGAAGCCCAGGGTAAGAAAGCATCCATGCGCTTCTCCCAACGAGTGCAACTGGCATGTGCACTTGAGGAAGACGCCCCTGCTATGTAGGTAAAGGTGTTGGGGCCCTTTTTCCCCAAATTGTCCAAAAAGAGGGCTGGTATCAAGCCTTCGATGGCTTCTCAGCCGGAGAAGAAGAAGAGGAAAGTGGCTGCCACGCAGCCTGAAGAAGAGAGAGCCCCTGCCGGTACTGAGGGGACCCTGGCTGAAGGGCCGGCTGGGGGGGCTGAGAATCCTGCTGGAGCAGAGGGGCCTACTCCAGTTATTTTAACTGAAGAGGTCAGGGAGCCTGCTGGGGAAGAGGGTCCTACTCCAGCCATTTCAGCTGAAGAGGCCAGGGAGCCTGCTGGGGAAGAAGTTCCCAGTGGGGAGCCCCTGGCTGAAGAAGTCAGAAGGGCGGAGCTTGAAATGCCCCCTACTGCTGAAGAGGTCGTGCCTTCTGCAGAGGGGCCAGAGGGGGCGCGAGCAGATAGCGCTGTTCCCATCGAGGCTGTGCCCATCTCTGTGGTGCAGCCCATTTCTTCTGAGGAGGCCGCTGCTGAGGCCTTTGTATCTGGGCTCTTTGCGAGCCCTTCACCAGTTCAAGGTGAAGACCTGCCCGGTCATGTGGTCGCGGCAGAGATCATTACCAGAGGCAGAGTGCCTCCTCCCAAGGGTAAGATGTCAGCGGCTAACGTCCTGATCTCTATGAGAAGGAGGGGCAATCAAGCTGCAAAGGCCATTGGGAGTACCGGCCAACGGGAGGTACCAGTCATTCCTTCGGGGGAGGCGGAGACCACTAATGCAAGGGAAGAGATCCCTGCAGCCATCCCTCTTGGAGAGGAGATCCCTGAAGAGGCCCCTTCAGGGGAGAAGGCCCCCGCCACGAAGGGGAAGAGGATCCTGGTGGTTGAGGAGACTTCTTCCTCTTCTAATAGTGAGGCCCCGGAGGAAGGGGGTCTGGTGACACGGTCCTCTGCGAGGACAAGTGGTTGGGAGGTTGCCCAACCTTCCAGCAGCCAGCTGGAAGTCAGTGGATGGGGGCGTCCTTCTGCTGGTAAGTCTTTTTGATTTTGACAGTATTTTCTTTGTTTTTGAGTTCATACTTCTGTTTCCTAGTTGCTTGATGCCTATTCTTTGTAGGCGAGGGCCCTTCAGGCCAAGGGGCTGGCCTCTGTGAGGCTCTTGTGGACCAAGGGGTTTTGACAGAGATCCCTGCCGATTTGGGGACCAGGACCGAGGTCCTTGAGAAGACCGGAGTCTGGTCTCACTATTTGGAGCGGAGGCGTGTTGCTGCCAGGTCGGTCCCCAAGTGGTCTGAGGAGCCAGACCTCCTGAGAGTCCAGAGGCACCAGACCAGACTCAGGGTGTACAGGGAGCAAGGGAGGCTCCTGAAAGATGCATGGGATCCGGTCTTCCTCCTGAGGAATAGCAGTTCACTGCTGCAGGGGGGGGAGCAAACCCTCCAATCCTGCCTGGAGGGGCTGCGCACCCCCTATGACAGGGAGGTGACCGAGCGGAGCCTGGACTCCCCTGCTGAATTCATGAGGGAGGCAGCTCAACAAAGTCTGCAGGTAAGACAGCTTCTGGTCTTTACGTATGAGTTTAGTTTAGCCTTTTTCTGCTTCTGCTTTAATAGCATTGGGATGCAGGCGGCTGTCAAAGGTCACGCTGCTGCTGAGCAATGGCATGACTTCCTGAAGTATGCCAATAAGCGGGACGACGCCCAGATATCAGAGATTGCCTCTCTCAGGAGGGAGCTGGAGTCCTCAAAGAAGAGGGAGGAGGAGCTCAAGGAGGAGCATGCCAAGCGCGTAGCCCAACTAGAGAGTTGGTGCGATTATGGCAACCAAGAGCGGGCGCACAGCATGCGGTACCGGTGGGAGCAGGCCTGCCTTCTTGATGTTGCGAAGCAACGCTTCCTTCAGCAGGAAGCAATGCTGGAAGCCAAGCAGCTTGAAAGTGCTGTCTTGAAGGAGTCCCTCCTTTCCTTGGAGGCAGAAACCAAAGCCGCCCTTGCAGTGGCGAAGGCCCAAGTTGAGCAGGCAGAGGCCGCGGCTGAGGAGGCGAGGAGCCAAGCTACTGTCCAGGCTCAACTGGCGGAGAAGAAGGTGGAGGAGGGCAGGCTTGCTGCTGAGGTTGCCCTGAAGGCACGCCTGGAGGTCGCCACTGACCTGGAAAAGGCAATGGCCTCAGTGTGGGAGATGGAGAAGGCTCGGGCCTTCCCCCTTTGAAGGTGAGGATCCCGAGTCCTCTTCCTCCATTAAGGTGCCCATCCCCGAGCGGATGCCTCGACCGGTGGAGAAGCTTGGTGAGATCCAAGCCCCGGGCGGCAGGCGCAGCCTATGAGGAAGGCTGGCTGCGATGCCGCTTCCAAGTGGAGAAGGCGTTTCCAGCTCTAAGTCTTGGGATCCTGGATGCTGCCAACACCAATGAGCCAACGGTAGAGGCGCTGCTTCAGTGGGGGGAGCAGGGAAGGAAGATGGGCGATGCCTGGTATGCCCTTCTGGACTAGGGTGGAGGCTCCAACATGTGGATGCCCCCCCTATTTTGTATAAAGACCTGCATTCACACACTTTTTGGGAACAATAGATGAAGTGAAACTTCCTTTTTCCTTCACTGTTTTGTAGATTCGCTTTAACTCGCGATAGCCTTGTAGGGTACGTTAGCTTAGTTTAATAACCATAGGCTAAGTCCTGTCTCATGGAGAGATGTCCTTCTGGGGTCCGCGAAGGCGAAGCCACCGGGACTATTTATCAAGGAGCTAGAGACTTAGTCTTAAGTTTATAGTGACGAGGCACTTCAAGATCCGCAACGGCGGAGCCACATGAGTCATTCCAAATGACTTGTGGGTTTACTTGTTGAGCCCCTTTCTTGGGCAAGCCACTGTTTAGGGAGTAAGCCTGTTTTGGGTAGTGGACGGTGTACCAAGTAGAAGTTCCCTGTAGTTTGCTCATCATTTATACGATAAGTATTCAGTAAAAGGTTCAGTTTACCTGGAGTCTGGAGTCGCGCGTTTGGCGAAGGCAGTAGGACGCTTGTTGAGACAAGTGGAGAACCATCTGAGGTTCTGGGGGGTAAGACCCGCAGCGCAAGGGGATTACCCTTGGGACGGGGCGAGTTGAAGGTTGGTTGGGGAATGGGACCCGCAACCACCTGTGTGGAGAAGTCCGAGCGGAAGGTCTGCTGTGGCGTGCGAGGACGACTTACACATAGACCTTCCTGAAGGAGCCAAAAGGGGGTTACCCTTCCGCAGCGCAAGGGGATTACCCTTGGGGCGGGGCGAGTTGAAGGTCGGTTGGGGAATGAGACCCGCAACCACCTGTGTGGAGAAGTCCGAGCGGAAGGTCTGCTGTGGCGTGCGAGGACGACTTACACATAGACCTTCCTGAAGGAGCCAAAAGGGGGTTACCCTTCCGCAGCGCAAGGGGATTACCCTTGGGGCGGGGCGAGTTGAAGGTCGGTTGGGGAATGAGACCCGCAACCACCTGTGTGGAGAAGTCCGAGCGGAAGGTCTGCTGTGGCGTGCGAGGACGACTTACACATAGACCTTCCTGAAGGAGCCAAAAGGGGGTTACCCTTCCGCAGCGCAAGGGGATTACCCTTGGGGCAGGGCGAGTTGAAGGTCGGTTGGGGAATGAGACCCGCAACCACCTGTGTGGAGAAGTCCGAGCGGAAGGTCTGCTGTGGCGTGCGAGGACGACTTACACATAGACCTTCCTGAAGGAGCCAAAAGGGGGTTACCCTTCCGCAGCGCAAGGGGATTACCCTTGGGGCGGGCGAGTTGAAGGTCGGTTGGGAGTGAGACCCGCAACCACCTGTGTGGAGAAGTGAGACCCGACAAGGTCCGATGCCATAACTCGT
Organism: Stellera chamaejasme; assembly: GCA_024586325.1. Taxonomy (NCBI): domain Eukaryota; kingdom Viridiplantae; phylum Streptophyta; class Magnoliopsida; order Malvales; family Thymelaeaceae; genus Stellera; species Stellera chamaejasme. Next base: position 21,017,413 of record CM044979.1, read on the forward strand.
GCAGTAGCCGCCCGACCGGCCGGGTACAGAGGGCGATGAAGAGGGCATTTGAAATGCCATGTAAGTCTGTAAGACAGAAGAAATACATATGTATTTTATTGAATTTGCAAGACTAAGGACTTACACGTAATATGGGCGCAAGTCATCCGCATGAAAGTCATGGGGAGCAGACGACCATCATGGTCTTGTAGTTCATAGACACCAGGGCGGACTTGTAAATGAACAAAATAAGGCCAGTCCAAGGTTGGACGAAGGACACCCAGCTTGGGTTCGAGAGCAGTGAGGTCCGAATTAAGTAAGGCAAGGCCTCCTTGTTGCAGTACCTTGGGTTTGACCCGGGAATTATGGTGAAGACTGAGCCTCTGTTTGAGGGCAGTCATGCGAAGGCGAGCACCTTCGCGCAATTCTTCAATTAAGTCGAGTTTGGCACGGAGCCCTTGAGCATTGGCTTCGTCAGTGAAGTTGATCATACGGATTGTAGGGAGGTCTACCTCAATAGGTAGGAGCGCATCTGCGCCGTATACTAGAGAGAAAGGCGTCTCTCCTGTGGGGGTTCGCGTTGTGGTGCGATAGTCCCATAAGACACTTGGGAGTTCATCTACCCAGCGGCCCTTGGCCCCATCCAGGCGTTTCTTGAGGCCTTCCTTGAGGGTTCGGTTGGTGACCTCAACCTGCCCATTAGACTGGGGGTGTGCCACCGGGTCAAAAAGCATGCGGACATTATTGTCCTGTGCCCATTATTGGACACTGTGACTGGCGAATCGAGTGCCATTATCTCGTAATAATAGCACGAGGGCTGCCGATCGGCAGACAAGATTCTTCCAAAGAAACTTTATAATCTTGGCGGAAGTGATGGAGACCAGGGGTTCTACCTCGACCCATTTAGAAAAATAATCAACTGCTACAACACAGAAGCGGTACTGACCTGGAGCGGTCGGCATTGGACCAATGAGGTCGAGGCCCCACAGGGCGAAAGGCACTGGATTTGTCAGTGCTGGAGATTCCGTGGATGGTAGCCGCTGGATGCGAGAATTGATTTGGCACTGGTGGCACGTTTTGACCAGTGCAGCGGCGTCCTTTTTCAAGGTAGGCCAGTAGTACCCTTGACGAAGGGCTTTGTGGGCGAGTGCCTCCGCAGCGATGTGAGCGCCACAATTGCCTTGGTGGAGAGTGTCCAAGACAGAGCGTCCCTCAAGGGTGCTAAGGCACCGTTGTAGAGGCGCCGCAAACCCGCGATGCCATAATTGGTCATCAATGAGGACGAAGCGGAGGGCTTGCTTGCGAACTGGGATCTGTGGTGCTGGCTTTTAGCGCAGCAATGATAGGGTTTCTCCAGTCAGGATCGGATCTGCGTTGCTAGAGAGGCAATATCAATACCTTCCGTGATGGAAGGACCGGCCGAGTGGCTGTGGTAGAGGGAGTCTTTCCTTTGATAGCATGTCTGCTGTAGTGTTCTCGTAACGAGGAACATGTATAAAGATGACTTCTTCAAAGTCGGTCCGTAGGGTGTTTACCAACTTAAGGTATTTGATCGTGGTGGCGTCCTTGCACTCGGCGCACCCTTGAACTCCGGTGAATCACCACCGCGAGTCATGTGGACATGGAGGCGGCGAATGCCTCGCCCTTGTGGCGAAGTTTCAGCCCGGCTACGAGGGCCTCATATTCTGCAACATTGTTAGTTACTTGAAATTGAAAAGAGACACGAAGGAATACTTCCATACCTAGGGGTCCACGTAGATACACACCCCCTGCGGGGGATTCGAGTTTGGATGAGCCATCCACAAATAAGTCCCATTCGGGAGGAGTGGGACGAGGAGTGGGGCCCTGCTCAGGGGCCGAGAGTACATCAGCATTTGAGAATTCCGCAATAAAGTCGGCGAGGGCCTGGCCCTTAATTGCCTTTCTGGGCTCATAATTGATGTTAAAGCCGCCAAGTTCGATGCACCACTTGGCGAGGCGCCCTTAATGTTCGGGGCGCCTTAGGATGTCCTTAATTGGCAAGTACGTTCGGACTATAATAGTGTGCCCTTGGAAATAGGGCTTGAGCTTCCTTGCTGCATATACAAGGGACAATATGGCCTTTTGGAGGAGGATACCTTGTTTCGTATCTTGGAGAGTGTGGCTGGTGTAATAGACCGGCCATTGCTTGGCGGCTTCTTCCTTAATAAGGACAGGCGACACTTCTTTCTGAAGTGGCGAGGTAAAGGACCAGGTCATCGCCTGGCCTAGGGCACTTGAGTGCCGGTAGTTCTTGCAGGTGTCGTTTGATGGAGGCATATGCCTCCTGACATTCCTCCGTCCATTTGCAAGCTTTTTTCCTGCGAATCTGATCGAAGAAAGGTTTGCAGCGATCACTTAGTTTAGAGACGAATCGTCCCAAGGCTACTAGCTTTCCTGCCAGCTGTTGGACTTCCTTGAGCCCCCTGGGGGTGCGCAAGGTAGTGATTGCCTCAATCTTTTTGGGATTTGCATGGATCCCTCCTTTGGAGATTTGGTATCCCAGGAATTTTCCTTCGCCCACGCCGAAGATACACTTCTTTGGATTTAATCGCATATTGTATTTGCGGAAGTTGTCGAAAGTTTCCTTCAAGTCTGTGAGATGGGTTGAGACGGCCTTGCTTTTGACCACAATGTCATCCACATAAGCTTCAAGATTTCTGCCAATCTGGCCTGCGAAGACTTGATTTACAAGCCTTTGGAAGGTAGCCCCCGCATTCTTTAAGCCGAAGGGCATTCTGATATAATGATATACGGCTTCGCCAGTAGTAAAGGCGGTTTTTACCGCGTCCTCCGGATCCATAAAGACTTGGTGGTACCCGCTATAGGCATCGGGACAAGAAAAAACCGAGTGATGAACGGTTGAGTCAACCAGTTGGTCAATGGATGGTAAAGGATAGGGGTCCCTTGGGCAGGCCCTATTAACCCCCTTGTAGTCCACGCAAAGTCGCCACTGACCGCCCTCTTTATCGGCGAGGACAATATTCGCAACCCATTCAGAGTAGTGAACTTCCTTGATTATATTTGCCTTAAGCAATTTCTGCACTTCAGTGCATAAAGTCCTTACGGTCAAGGGCCATGCCCCTTGTTTTCTGTCTAACCGGGCTAAAGCCGGGGAGTACACTTAACTTGTGAGAAATAACAGCAGGATCAACTCCCGGTAGGTCCTCAGGGCTCCATGCGAAGACATCACTGTTGGCATGGAGGAGGTGGATGAGCGCTTGCTGGTCTTTTTCCTCGAGGTCCTTTCCCACCCGAAACTTCTTCCCGGGAGATCTCAACTTCTTCAAAGGCTCGGACAAGTCGAGCAGCTTCGCCACGTGACCAGCTTCCTCTGCGGGTGCCTTCCTCTTAGGCTCGGATGGCCGGGAAGCTGCGGGGCCCGGCGAGGGCAGAGACATAATTGCCTCCGGCCACATTCCGGCTGACAAATATATAGGCATCCCCACGCAGCAGGTGAAAAACTAGAGTCGTGGTTCGCACATCACGGCGGACATGGAAATAAGTTTGAGTATGTCGCCCGATGATGGCGTTATATTGCGTAGGGAGATCCAGGACAATAAAGTCCACATAGCTCGAATGACATACCTGCTTTTTCTCCTTGGTGGTTCCCATCATCATGTAGGGCAGGGTGATCGACCCCAAGGTTGGGATTTCATCCCGTCCTATTCCAAAGGTGGCGCCCTTAGCGGGCTGAATTTGTGACAAAGGCACCTTTGCCTCAACCAAAGTGTGCTTGTAGATCACGTTGGCATTCGCCCCCGTATCCATGTAGATTCTATCGACGTCCCAGCCCGCAATACGGGCAGTAATAACCAAGGGGTCAGCGTGCGGTATTGCCACAGAGGTGCCATCGCTGCGATGCAAAAACTGAGTAGAGGAGTGGTCTATCCGGTAGATCTGCCTCATATGACGGCGTCTTGCCGAAGCGCCTTCACACTGTGTGATTACGCCGATATGTCCCCTTGCCGGGGGACTGAACCAGATTCTCCCGACTGGTTTGCTGGGAGCGCCCGCCGGCGGTCCTCGGCCGGCGCCTTCACGGTCACCTTCTCTTCTACGGTCCTCAGTTTGGAGCAAGTACTCCCTGAGCTTGCCTTGAGCCAGCATTTCTCCAATCATACGCTTGAGCTCAAAACAGTCCTCAGTGTCGTGACCTTTGTCACGGTGGTAGCGGCAAAACTTGTTGCTTTGCCTTGTTATTTCTTGGGAGAGGGGGCGAGGCCAAGTGGGGACCGCGCTCTTCTGTTCCAAGGCATGGAGGATGTTGGTACGAGATTCCCTCAGCGGGGGAAGAGAAATGTATGCCCTTTCCCTACTGGGGGGCGTGGGGTACTGCCTTTGAGGCCTAGGGTCCGGTCGCGGGGGTTGCCCCTTGGCGTCCGCCGTGGCGGCTCTGGCGAGTGGTCGAGTGACCTCTTCCGTATTCATGAACCGTGATGCTGTAATTAAGAATTGTTCCATGTTGGTGGGCGGGTTAGTGTGGACATCCACAAAGAAAAGGGACTCAGTGAGGCCTTGGATAGCTGCAAGCGTTGAATATATTGCGAGCTTCTTCTCCCGTGTTAGGGACCTGGATAGACTCGGCCCGGAAGCGTTGAATATATTCTCCGAGGGCTCATCCTTTTTCGCCGTATCTTAAGAAGGTGCCCTGCCGTTTTAGGAGGTGGTTTGGATACCACAAAATGGTTGGAGAAATTGCGGGATAGCTCCTCGAAGGAATCAAACCGTTTGTCCCGGAGAGTGGTGTACCAGTTGGCAGCGGCCCCAGTAAGTGTGGAGCTGAAAGCTCTACAGAGCGTGTTGTCGTCCGCCCTTGCTATTGCCATTGCGGAAACGTAACGCTGGAGATGAATATCAGGGTCTGACAGGCCATCATAAGCATCCAGCTTAGGCTGACGAAACTGGTCCGGAAGAGGGGTTTCTAAAACCCTCTGAGTAAAAGGTTGGGTCCAGAGGTGGTCCAGACCCATCCTTGAGATATTATGGACACTGGCCCTTTCATCTCTTTTTTCCACTTCCTCTAATCGTCTAGTAAGCGCGATAAGTAATGACGAAGAAGGATCAGGGTTACTTACTTGCTGAGGAGGAGTAGCTGGGCGCTCAGCTGATTAGCCCGCAGCTGCCCAACGCTATCCGTAACGCCCAAGAGTGGTGGCGAGAGTTTCACGTAAGTTGAAAGCAACCGCCTCGGTGATTGTTTGCGGGGACGGCCGGATCCAGGCCCGTTGGAGGGGTGTTTGGAGGTGGAGTGTTTCGCTCCTGAGGCATGTTACGGGCCACGTGGGAGGAGCTTTCCTCTGTTGAGTGAATAGAGAGTTCTCCCCGTTGTGGGGGAACGTGGTTCGGGGATGGCTCCGATGGTGGGTCATTGTTCGTACTTGTCCCGGGAGGATTCCTCCTCCCTTGACGACTGTTCCTGTTGGCACTCCGGGTGGTTGGCATGACTTATTGCTTGTGGTTTGTAATATGGGTTTATAGCAAGAACTTTCGTTTCCCACAGACGGCGCCAAACTGATAGTCTCGTTCCTAAGGAAGGCCCGGACTCTCAGTTGATGTGGTGGAGAAGATGATGTTCTTGAGACTCCAAGCTTGCTGTTCAGAGTAATCTGTAAAAGATAGAGAGAATACTCAGAAGTAGCAAGAGGGGAGTGGGGGCGTGTAGTAGCTTACCCGATTTAGGGTGGACATCACCCTATTTATAGAGTGATGCCGGGAGAAGAGCCTCCCGGTTGAAGCCCTTAGACAGGCTGTTTGAGATAAGTCTCGTGTCGATCGATTGGAGATAAGGCGGCTGTGATGATGAAGATCTCAGCAAACCGCCTTAGGTGATTCACTTGTCGAGAATGTCCGGCGTATAAATCTGGTGAAGATCTCCTGTGCTCGTGCTGCCCTCCTTATTGGCCGGTTGATGTCGACGACCAAGTGGTCTATTTCCAAGTGGAGCAAGCGGTGGGCGAAGGCCCATAGGGGCGAAGGCCCCAAATAGAATATAGCCAAATAAGGGGTGAGGGTTGCACGAACCTGGGTACCAAGGCCTTATCTGGGCGGGGCCAGTATAGGCAGGAGACTGGGAGTAAGACCCATGGAGGCGAGGGAGATCACGAGGGTTCGCCCTAAGTCCGCGAGGGGGGCCCGCGCAGGCTTTAGAAACGCAAGGGTGAGTATGAGACGTCGCCCCTGCGAGTCTGGAGGCCCGCGAGGGCAAGACCTCGCGAAGGCGATACTGGAGACCACAAGGATGAGACCTCGCGTAGGCGATACTGGAGACCACAAGGATGAGACCTTGCGAAGGCGATACTGGAGACCACAAGGATGAGACCTTGCGAAGGCGATACTGGAGACCACAAGGATGAGACCTCTCCCAAGGCCTCGTATGATTCTCGATACAACGCGAGGCGCGATTGCTTGGATAGTGTACCAAGATGCCTCCTCCTGAGAGAGGAGTATGGGCAGGGGTCCTGTACTCCGTTTTTTGAAAGTACTTTGCTGAGGACCGATGTAGTAGTCACAAGTGAAGATCTTTTATAATCTGATAGTTTGTGTTGGATCCTTCACGACCCTTTACTCTGTGTTGAAGATACTGTTTGAAAATACCATGTTGAGGGAAGTAGCAGACACAGAACTGAGTGTGTGTGTAGCGCGATGACCTTTTATGGCGTGATAGTCTGTGTTGGATCCTTCATGATCCTGGTGAGTTTTGAGGAGGGGGCATTTGCTTGGATAGTGTACCAAACATCAACACCATGGTCTATTCTCATAGAGGGAGTTCGGCTGTGAGGGGTGGCGTAAGAAAGATAACAAAGGGTTTTGCTTGAAGAACACGCAAGAACACTCAAGAACTCTTTCAGAACACCTAACTTGCTCAACACTTTTTCTTTTTGATGTGATCACGGGTAATGTGAGTGTGATCAACGCCGGATCTAGCATGGCGGAGGCGGACACGAACAAACGAAGAACAGATTTCGGCCACGCGAACCTCCTCACTACGAGGTGAGGCAATGCGCGTGATAATGCCTGGGAATGAAGATGGGATCTAGCACCTCTTGACTACAAGGTCAAGCAATACTAGATATTAAGTTAGGATCCTCTTGCATGGATCACTAGGGAGATGGAAATGCAAGAATAGAGAACAGAAAAGCCAATGGTCTCGCTTGGAGAGTTTCGGCCGAATTTGGTTAATTCAAAGTTATGTTCTAGTTTACAATGGTGTCTGTAACTAGCTTAAATAGTGAGAGGAAATGTGAGAAGCAAAGCGGCTCTTCAGCCGTGCATGCGTGCAGAAAGCATAAAGTGCTTTTGCATGCATGCAATGCGAAAAGCTTCCAAAAAGGTGAAAAGGTAAAAGCTAGTCTAAAAAGCGTTCAAATGTCTTTTACATGTAAAGGGGATATTTGTCTTCCCAAGTATCTGCAGAGAAAGGACGCCTTGTGTTGGACTTGGTTGGTCAGCTGGCTAAGTATGGAGGCCTCGCGGGATGCCTTCGCCATGGGTCTTTGCGGGAATGCCTTCGCCTGGCGCCTTCCGTTGCGGGGGTGCCTTCGCCTGGGGCCTTCGCCTGTGTCAAGTGTCCGCGCACCAAAACTTCGCTGCTCCCTTCCTCAAGGATGCTTGTGCTCAAGGCTCCCAAGGGCTTCACATACTCTTCGTCTAATGCGATGCCGAGGTGGTGAAGCTGTAAGGTCCTCGCTCGAGATTCCTCTTGATCGTCCTGCACATGAGCCTCATGAAAGCGTTAAGACTCGCTTGAACTTGTTTCAGCCGGGACCTGGTCATGGGTCCGCCAAGGCCTTGGAGTGGATCTGGGGGTGCGCGCGCTTGAGGTTGCAGACCATCTTGAGCTTGCGGATTCTTTGGGGCGATGTCCACATCACTCCATGCGAAGACGTCAATGTTGGAATGGAGGAGGTGGATGAGTGCTTCCTAGTCTTCCTTGGGGAGGTCTTTCCTACGCGGAACTTCTTCCCTAGCGATATCTCGACTTCCTCAAAGTCACCAGATAGGTCTGGGACAACTTCGCTTTCCGGCACAGGCTCCTCAGCTGGTTTCTTCCTCTTTGGCTCCATGCATTGAGGCAGCTGAGAGGGGCCAGCGAGAGCGTTGACGTAGTTGCCCCTCGCCACATTCTGGTTGACGTAGATGTAGGCATTGCCGGCTGAGGTGTGAAACACCAATGTTAAGGTGCGCACATCACAACGGATATGGAATTCAGTCTGTGTGGCACGCCCAACAATGGGATTGTAAGGCGAATGGAGATCGAGGACGATGAAGTCCACGATGCTTGAGTGGCAGACTTGCTCGCTGTCCCCGGTGGTGCCCACCATCATGAACGGAGCGTGATGGCTCCCAAGGTTGGGATTTCGTCCCTACCAATTCCAAAAGTGGCCCCTTCGCCGGCTTGATTTGGGACAGGGTACCTTTGCCTCAACAAGTGAGATTTATAACGGCTCCAAGCAAGCAAGTTCTAGCTGTGATACTTCGCAAGATACTCTCATGAAAAATAATTCACACAATCCATGCATCATTAGACTCAAAATCTCAAGGGTAGAATCTTCATTTAAAGCTTTGAAGACAATGTCCTACCACCTATATGATCAAATATAAGTAAACAAATGGAGCTTCCAAATTAAAATCGACTTACTAGAGCATTGGGCTCCCTAAAATGCAACCTAAATACTATACATGCAACTAGCACTACTATTTTTGTTTTTTTCATTTTTCAAGTTTTTTCAGTTTTTTTAAAAAATAAGCAATGAAATCTAAACTAAATCCAAGAAAACTCAATTAATCATCTCACCGCAATCAACCGACAATCTCCATGTAATCATGCAATACAAATAATCCCCCTAAACTCAAAGTCAACCATGTCTTCATGGAAGGGAAATAAACAATGGTCATACCGGGAACCAAGTTAGGTTTTCGTCATCCACTTTAAGAAATGCCACCGGCATCAGTATTGGTCACGTTCCGCTCTGGCGATTTCTCTAATGAGGGTGGTGGGTGTGGTTTAGTTATACCGATGATCCTGCAAAGAAATACGCAATTCATTATAGTGCACTACTAGGCAGCCTAGAATGAATGGAAATTGTCAATACGGTGTAATGCTGCCTAGTTGCATTCCTAAATTCAAAAGCGAACAATGAAAGATGAGATTAAAGCGTGATCCAAGCAGAATATTCATGCTAAAAAACATCATAGCAAGAATAAAATAATAATAATAATAATAATAATAATAATAATAATAATAATAATAATAATAATAATAATAATAACGCTGCTAGGGTTTTTCATTCTGCTAGGGTTTTTCGTTCCGTCTGTACTTTTCATGGTAAAGGAGATGTGGAAAGGGTCTGGGAGAAGAGGCCATGGACTTTCGACAATCTTGTTCTTATATTAAAGGAATTGGTGTTTCATGAGCAACCAAGAAGGGTGGTTCTAGATCGGACTATTTTTAGGGTGCGTTTATACGACTTATCGGTGGGAGCATGGAAGGAAAGAGTGATTAGGAGGATTGCTAGACAGGCCGAAGATGTAAAACAAGTGGGTTATCGAAAATCGGGAGAAGTGGGAGGAAGGTACGTGAGAGTTCGGGTTGAAATTAAGATTGGTGAGCCGTTAGTACAAGGAGTTCTCGCCTAGAAGTCCAGACATTTATCAATGTTTGTCCCGTTTAAGTATGAACGATTACCCCACTTCTGTTACCGATGCGGACAGTTGGGACATCCAAACAAGGATTGCCAGGATGATGAAGATAATGGTCAACCATATGAGTATCACTACGTACTTGGGGGGATATTTGTAGCACCTTAAGAAGCGCTTTAAGGCGTTACAAAAGGTCCAATAACAGGCGCTACAAAGCGCTACAGGGTGGTTCCATTTTTCTACTTGAAGCCCCTATGTAGCGCACTTTAGCGCTTCCAAACACTGACAGCTGACAACATCTTTATTCGAGCCGTTGTAGCGCATAAAAGCGTTACAAAGGTGACTTAAATACGCCAGATGCATCTCCTTCATCTTCCTCTCCGCACATTTGAACAACAGAGCTTACATCTTGAACAACAGAGCTTCGGCTTCCTCTCCACATATCTTCAACAACAGAGCTTCGGGAGCGACGAAAAAATGGCTCTGAGCTCTCCAATTTCTCATTTCAGCTGTGGGTTTGTTTCTCTTTAACAAAAGTGGGTGCTTCAACCATTCTTGGTGGTTCTTCCATATTAGTTGTACCCAAACAACAGATCAGATCTTGTGGAGTTACTTAAGGTATGATTTAATAAAAAAATTTGAATATCTTTTGGTTGTTTTGTTTGGTTAAGTGAAGTTTCTTATTTTTAATGTATGTTGTTAATTATTTTGTATGTTGAAAGTAGTGAAATTTCATGTTTTAGATTTCAACCATAGTTCCTGTCTATGAGTATTAATTAGAATATTATATGCACAATATTATTTTCAGTATTGGAAATGATATTGAAAAATATAATATTCAATTTAATATTCATGGATTGTCCAGAGTGGACAGTTTGTAAAACTGCAATCGGTATATTAAAGTTTTATGGTTGTATATGTATAATCGGTACAACGACATAAATTTCGTTGCATTTCTAGTCTTGTTCCTTATTATACATATTTTGGGATTTAAAACCCAAAAAATGGTATATTGAGAAACTGAGACGAAATGCTGTCGAAATTTATGTAAGTTGTACGAGTTATACTTATACAATCATAAAAGTTGTATACCGATTGTACTTTTACGAATAGGATAGGACTCATACACCCTTTATGATTAGGAGGAAATAACTTTGACAAGTTAGATTTACATATGGAGTATTGTATGTTTTGTTGTAAACATTGATGTGCAGGAGTAAAAATATGGAAGAAGAATGTGATTGGATGTATCAGCAGTTAGAAAAGGGGAATCATGCTATCAGTCGAAGATTCTTTGAGGGGCTAGACTATTTTTTAGACTTCGCTTTTTTCGATAGCTGAATCGAATGGGATGTCTCTGCGAAATGTCCGTGTAAAAGTGTAGAAATATCTGCGAAATCATTTATATGAGTATGGTTTTAAACAAGATTATTATGTGTGGGATTGTCATGGTGAAACAATATAGATCGATCCGACTATAATCGGAGGTCATGATCGATTCTTCGACGGATCGTCGTCTAATAATCCACGTGCAAGTACGCAAACGGACTCGGTGAATCCTGAGTCTGAAGATTGGAATGTTCGGCAAATGGTTTATGAAGGTTTAGGAGTTCATCTTAATAATGCTGAATGGACCATAAATGATGAGCAAGGAAATTATTATGGTTACAATAACTTTGAGGAGAATCAACCAGACTGGAAGTCGATGTAGTGGAAACTCCAAATGAAGAGGCGCAAAAGTTTTTGCTTTGTTGCAGCCGCATCACAACCTCTTTATAATGGAACTCGATTGTAACACAAGAAGCTATCGGTATTGACAAAGTTTTGAGCCTGAAAAGCCAGCATAATATATCTGATTTCGTCTTCTAGAAAATGATTAAGTATATCAATGAAATATTACCTGGCGAAAACTCGTTGCCCATGAGCACAACTGAAGCTAAGAAAATGATCAGGGACTTAGGGCTACTGTACATCAAAATTCACGCTTGCGAGAACAATTGTATGTTGTTTGATGGTGGGTTTAGCGATTTGATGAAGTGTGCAGTGTGTGGTTCGGACAGATATACTTTTAAGGGTTCTCGGATCGGCGTGGCGTAAGAAACTGAAATCAAGAAGGTTTTACGTTATCTCCCAATTACCGAGCGCCTTAAGAATCTTTACCAATCTTCGAAAACTGCTGAATTCATGAGTTATCATACAAGGGCCAATGTAAATGCAAATGGTACAATTGGACACCCAAGCCAATCACAGGCATGGAAACATATTGATATGTTGTATCCCGATTTTGCCACAGAGATCGGGAATGTACGATTAGGGTTATGCACTGATGGATTTAACCCACTTTCAGATATGAGTAACCCTTATTCAATGTGGCCGGTATTCATCACAGTATACAATATACCACCTGATTTATGCATGAAGCACAGACATCTACATGGCACCGCTAATCTCGGGTCAACGATCACCGTGGCGTAACATTGATGTCTTCTTACGACCATTGGTAGACGAGCTGAATGGTCTATGTAGCGTAGGTGTCCAAACTTGGGATGCACACCGTAGAAAGAACTTTACAATGCGGGCATGTCTCGCTTTGGACCATCAAGAACTTTCCAGCTTATTGTATGCTCTCGGGTTGGAGTACACATGGAAAACTTGCATGCCCATATTGTATGGCTGATGTGTCAAGTTTCCAATTAACTTATGGGCGTAAACCTTGTTGGTGGGGGTTTCACAAAAGATTTTTACACGGACGACAATCTTATTGGAATGACAGTCGAGCCCGAGGTCATCGAGAGCGAACAAAGCATTTTGAATATAAGTCTGGCGTTGAAATACTAAGGGAGATTGATCAGATTGAATTCCCACCTTTTGGGTCAGACTGGGACAGGCATCGACCTGATGGCTTTGGTGTGATTCATAACTGGATTAAGAAATCAATCTTCTGGGAGCTACCGTACTGGAGACATTTGTTAATAAGACATAACCTTGATGTAATGCATATTGAGAAGAATTGTTTCGACAATGTCTTCTACACGGTTATGAATCAAAAAGGTAAGACTAAGGACAATGCAAACTCAAGACGGGATCTCCAGAAATTGAACATCCGACTGTATTTGTTCCCCGGGCGCAATGGAAGACCATGTTAACCTAAAGCAATTTATACTTTGAGTGGAGATCAGATTGCTAATGTTTGCAAATGGTTGAAGAACATAGTAAAACTTCCTGATGGATATGCATCAAACATTGGAAGTTGTGTGAACACGTCGAACAGAACATTTTACAACATGAAAATGCATGATTGTCGTGTTTTTATGCAAAAATTGCTTTCCATAGTCTTACGCGGTAACGTTCGATGAGATCTGGATTCCATTGTCACCCCACCCCCGCACCCTCACACCCCACCCTCGCGGAAGTGCACGAAGAACGGAACTAAACCGAGGACAGGGGGGAGAGTGGCGGTGACGGTTCACTCACAACCTTAACATGAAACCTTAAATCCATGCATTAGCGTTCAACTAAGCCCAAAGATACTTACCTACGCGAATGGGGTTGAAAAGAACCAAGAATTTCAAAAACAGGGTCCAGGCGACCGCCCGGCCCCAAGCCCGGGTCGCCTGAACCATCGCCTGACTCGCTGCCCAGTTTGCTGAGTGGCCCAGGCGACCGCCTGACCTGAGGAGAGGGGTCGCTTGGCCTCTCGCCTGACCCAGGCGACCGCCTGCTCCAAAGGCCGGGTTGGCTGGCCTGTCGCCCGACTGCCTGCCTCCAATACCCAGGGGGTCCAGGCGACCGCCTGCTCCAAGAAAGGGGTCGCCCGGCCCTCGCCTGATCCCCTGCCATCTACGGAAGTGGTCCAGGCGACCGCCCGCTCCAAGGGAGGGGTCGCCTGACCCTCCGACTGAACCCAAAACCTGAAAAACTCAACGCCAAACTTGAACGGTTCCGAACCTGAACTTTAACACTTAACCAAACCTTACCATTTACACAACCGAACCTTACAAAACGAAACATGCATGTTATGGATAATATACAGAGCCAGAACCGAGATCGGAATACAGGAAACCAACCAATTGCGGTCTCGTGGAATCCAACCGCACTATGGTGGAACTGCTGCTGCTGCTATCCAAAACCTCAAACCCTAGCAACCTCGCCTCTACTCGGCGACATGCTTTTCCTTTCCTTTTCCTGAAACGGTAGATATAAGGGTAAGTTCTCGAAAGAACTTAGTAAGGGAACAGGTATAGACATTACGCAGTAACATTAACAGTCGATACAATGTACCTGCAATCGAAAACAGAACATATACGATATACACAAAGCATCTCTCCAATCAATCAAATGCCCAATCAATGCAACACGATCAACCATATGTAATGCAATCGAAACGGTAAAGCACATTGTTATGGACCATGGCGAGATCTTCCCCGGTCCAACCGGCATTGCCATGCGTCTCATAACTCACAATCGGTCAATCACAATAACAGTCAATACGCAATCGAAACGGTAAAGCACATTGTTATGGACCATGGCGAGATCTTCTCCGGTCCAACCGGCATTGCCATGCGTCTCATAACTCACAATCGGTCGGTAGAGCATGGTACCAGCTCGGGGGAGCAACCCCCATCGGTCAATCAATATGAATCATCGATAACCATCGAAGGTATATCGGAATCCCAATCGGTTCCTGCACAACAATGCCTATACCAGGAACTAGGTCGCCGTCATCGGGGCACTCCCCTATTCCAAACCTAGCCTAAGTCTATATCCGAGTATGCTTGCTATGCAAAGCAATACTCCTAAACACACACTGAACCCTTACCTCCGATTGAAGTCCGAATCCGAATTCTCGATCGACGGTCCCGGTAGAAATTTCGGCAGAGTTTCTGCCCAATTTCAAAGCAACTCCCTGTCCAGAAACAATCACAGATACACAATTCACATTCAGAGTTCACAGGAACAACCATTAACAATGGCGCCAAAACCGAGGCTCGGGCCGGGAAAAACGGCTTTCACACCGAGCCTTTTCTAACTGAACCGATTACACTAACGGTAACCAGAATTCTACTCGAACACGAAATGCCCTTACCTTTCACTAATTCTCCGTTGAAAATTACACCCAAATTTTCAGACGAGAATCTGCACAACATCGGGTGCGTTTCTCCCTACGTTCCTGTTTTAAAACATGCACAAGGAAGTGAAGAGAACTCTTATTAAAATAAAAATCAAACAAAGGAACATATGACACTATTCACTCCAAAATTCAAATGCTAATAACTTGCAAACCACACCGAATCTTCCAAAACAGACTTGATTATCGATCCATACAACCCAATGAACGATTTAAGTGCAATACCTCAAGTTTGGTCGCCAAACGACGGAAAACAGCTTGTGAGCTCCAAGCTCCAAAAATGGCGCAAGTGAGGAGAGAGAGAGAGAGTTACGGATGAAGAAGAAGAAGAAGTAAAAGTGTTGACAAAATTTCTTTTCTTTACTTATATGTATATATGTATTATTTACATATGCACATATATATTCCCATAAATCCCTCCTCTCTTCTTCTCTTCAATTGAGAAGGGACATGTGTCCCTTCCCCATCTCTCTCATCCGCCCATCACTCTCCTTTTCTCCCAAAATGTCCAATTATTACCATTTCCTTTACTACTTACACACATATGTATTATTATATAAATACATACATTTCTTTCCAAAATCCTTTTCTTTTCCTTCTCTTCTTCACTCAACAAGTGACACATGTCCTTCTCTTCTCTCATCACCCATCCGCCCCATTCCATTCTTTTCTTCCAAAATGTTCAATTTCCAAATATCTCACACACTTACAAACTGCATTTTCGCTCAGCCTGAAAATGCAACTTTTTACCAAACTTACTCCGATTGGAACCAAACTTTAACCACATACTCAGGACATTATAAAACCCATAGACCCTATTTTTCTTATCCAAATATAAGTCCCGAGTCACTCGGAATTGCAACTCCTGGGAGTTATGCGCAGCCGCGTAATTAATTCTAAACCCGTCCCGGGTTGCCCCAAAATTCACCAAATCAAATCCACAAACACCAAACACGCAAAGCAAGTCCTGAAACAGAAATTATTGAAAATCCGGTAATTAAACTTAAATACGTATTTAACTTAATTACGTACCGGGTGTGGGTAACAATTCTCCCCCCTTAAGACCCTTGGTCCTCCAAGGCAGTCTTAAGGCGTTCGTACTCTTGGGGGTACCGATTCTGTATATCCTACTCGACCTCCCACGTTGCCTCTCGGTCAGTATGATGAGACCATTGTACTCTGATCATCGGTATTAGCTTACTACGAAGCTTCCGCACATCGTGCCCTAAAATGGCCACTGGCACCTCTCTGTATGAAAGATCCGGTTCTATCTGTATATCTTCCGCGGTAACTGTCTGAACCGGATCCAGGATACACTTCTTCAGCATACTCACATGAAACACGTTATGCACTGCTGACATATGCGGGGGTAAAGCTAACCGGTAGGCTACTCTACCAACCCGCTCCAGAATCTCATACGGTCCCACATAACGTGGTGCCAACTTTCCTTTCTTACCAAATCGGATAACTCCTCTGGTTGGTGCTACCTTGAGCCATACCTTGTCACCAACCTCGAATTCCAAATCCCATCTTCTTTTATTTACATAGGAGGTGGTTCGATCATTAGCAGCCTTCAACCGATCCTGAATCTTCTTAACCTTCGCTGTCGTTTCCTCAAGTATTTCATTGCGAAGAGTCGGTTCCTTCGGTACATACAGTCGACCTCTAAAATATAACAATCCCTGCTTGTAACCAAATGATGGGTGAAGGGATCCTTTCGCTTCTCCCGATACTTTCTTCAGTGACACATCTACACTCGAGCGCCTCGTACTGTCCAGCCACTGACCGGATCGTCAAAGTAAAACAGATTGCTCTCGCTCTCGATGCTCCCACAAACCCCACAAACAAACCAAGTCATTCTCTTCATCATCACCATCCGGATCTCCACCTTTCACCAAGCCGGTGTACTTCCGACTCAAGGCGTCGCTACCGAATTCCCTTTACCAAATGTATACTCGATACTACAATTGTAATCCTTCATATACTCAAGCCACCTCCGTTGTCTCATATTCAAATCCTTCGGGTAAACAAATTCAAACTCTTATGATCCGTAAAGATTTGAAACTTGCTACCCAAAGACATAGTGTCGCCATTGCTTGAGTGCATAAATAACCGCTGCCAATTCCAAATCATGAGTCGGGTAGTTTCGCTCATGCGGTCGAAGTTGCCTTGATCCACAAGCTATCACGTTCCGATCTTGCATGAGTACACAACCCAAACCCGACCTAGAAGTGTCCGTGTAAATCGTATAAGCTGCACTCGGATCTGGCAATATCAGAATAGGTGCGTCAATCAGCCTGTCCTTTAGTTCCTGAAAGCTGCGCTCACACGCCTCAGACCATACAAATGCTCGCCCCTTCTGCGTAAGCTGAGTAAGGGGTAGAGCCAAAATCGAAAATCCCGATACGAACCTCCGGTAATAACCTGCCAGTCCGAGGAAACTTCTGATCTCTCGTACTGTAGCCGGTTGCTTCCAGTCCATTACTGCCTTAACCTTATCAGGATCCACAGCTAAACCATTCTCTCCAATAACGTGCCCCAAAAAGGACACTTCCCTGATCCAAAACTGACACTTGGAGAGTTTGGCATACAATTGATGATCACTTGGAGTCTTCAGTACAATTCGCAGGTGATCCTGATGTTCACCTTCATTCTTGGAGTAAACCAAGATATCATCAATGAATACCACCACAAACTGATCCAGGTATGGAAGGAACACTCGGTTCATCATATCCATAAACGCTGCAGGCGCATTTGTCAAACTGAATAGCATGACAGTATACTCATAATGTCCATACCGGGTTCGGAAAGCCATTTTGGGAATATCCTTTTCCTTTACCCGAAGCTGGAAGTACCCCGATCTCAAATCAATCTTCGCAAATACCTTTGCCCCCTTCAGTTGATCAAACAACTCATCAATTCGTGGGAGGGGGTATTTATTCTTCACAGTTATCGCATTCAGTTTGCGATAATCGATACACAGTCGTAACGTTCTGTCCTTTTTCACAAATAGCACTGGAGCACCCCACGGGGACGTGCTCGGCCGAATGAATCCTTTAGCAAGCAATTCATCCAGTTGCTTCTTAAGCTCATTCATTTCAGGGATAGACATTCGGTAAGGGGGAGCAGATACGGGTACTGATCCCGGCTGAAGCAAAATCTCAAAAACAATTTCTCGTTCCGGAGGCATCCGATCTATCTCATCCCTGATCTCCGAAGAGTTCAACCCACAGTAATCATCCTCATCGATCACTTCAAACTCGTCTAGAATTTGCAATTCTAGACTCCTCATTTCCGATCCCTGCTCAGAAGAAGCGGAGGACAGAAGTACCTTCCCGGTAGCTAGTATCACCTCCCGCTTCCCACAATCAATCTGTACTCCAATCTTAGCCAACCAGTCCATTCCCAAAACCACATCATATCCCGAAATATCCAAAACCAGTAGATCACTCAGAATCTGATGTTTCACCAAATCAATCACACAATCTCAAACCAGATCATTAGAGAGCAACCACTGGCTCCCTGCAGTCTTAACTAAAGCCACACGTGGCATGAAACTCACAGATAAATGCTGAGCCATAACAAATTACTGAGCCACTATAGACACAAGCACCAGATCGAACAATACAAAGAGCAGGAATGTTATTTAGCAATATGGTAACTTTAAGGGCACCCTGTCGTGCCGTTTCACCTTCCTTTTGCTGAGTTGCCTCCCCGCGTTCAATTGGAATACTCTTCCCATTCTCGGTTGCGGTGGCGGAGGAGGTGCTTGCGGTCACGGAAATTGCTGCCTGGCACCACCTCGTGGTGCCCCGGTCGAAACAGCGGTAACCCAAATGGAGGCCTCGAACCAAGGCCGACCTCCCTTCTCAGTGCAGCCAGAGGACAATCTCTGATCCAGTGGTCCGATGAACTACATCCCAAACATTGACCTGTCTCCCGATAGCATGCTCTGCCAGGGTGAGAACGTTGACAGGTCGAACAAACAGTAGTGGAGGGTGAAGCTACTCCCTTACATCTAGCGCTCGGGTTAGGCTGGGGTGCCCTCCCGGCGTTTCGAGAGAAGCCACGGAAACCAACACCCCTACCACGTCCAACGGTCTGTTGAGGCATGAGTCTACTCTCAACATCCTCTTGCTCAATCAGTTGAGCTTTCGGTGTTGCTTCCTGATAATATTTGATATCCAACGGTCGGAGTGCCAATCGAATATCAGGTCGCAACCCTCTGATAAACCTCTTTGCCTTTTGCTCCTCCATCCCATGGTACTGTGGGACGTAGCGAATCAATCGATCGAACTCGTGCTCGTAGTCCAGCATGCTCATAGTCCCTTGACTCAGATTATCAAACTGTGCCTGTCGCAAGTCCCGGACAGCATCACTCACATAATGATCGTGGAATAAGCGAGTAAACTCATCCCACGCCATATCAGTATCAGGCTCTCCCCGCGCGAACTGCTCCGCTCGGCGCCTGTTTCTCACACTTTCCCACCATATCAAAGCTCGGTCATCCAAATTGTACGTTGCCAAAGATACCATTGCAGTAGGTGAGAATTCCAATCTTTCGAACATGGAATCGATCCGTCAAAACCAGACTTCTGCCGCCTCTGGTCCACCCTTTTCCATTGAAACGGGGTGGGTTCAGGCGTTGGAATCGCTCGAGCATCCTATTAGGGCGCTCATTGTCTTCCCGTTGCCTCTTAGGTTGATGTGACCCTTCGGCTTCCTCGGATTGTCGACGGTGACGTCGACCACTAACACTTCCCTATGACGGGCCACGACCATCATGACTCCGTCTTGTAGCTGAACCAATCTCTCGGTGCACCCTCCTAACCCTTGGGTGTCTCCGCTCTTCATCAGTACTAGCCTCCTCCTCCGAAGAGGATGGGCTGTTATCAGTCACAGTATGGGGTCCATGACGCCCCGATCCACTTCCACTTACGCCTTGAAGTGGTTGCATGGTCCCTGAGTCTGTCGATTCCGGTAATATCAGTGCCAAACTATCCCGGATCTGTTCTAAGACCCGCACTATTAGAGACCATGGCGAGATCTTCCCCGACCATGGCTAGATCTTCCCCGGTCCAACCGGCATCGCCATGCGTCGGCATTGCCATGCGTCCCAACTCACGGTCTTTTCCACACCCGGTTGTTGAATTTTTGCCTTCCCCGGTCTCGAACTCGGGACTCCGGGCTTAATGTCCCGTTTCATAGGAGACCGAGTACCACTCGCACTAGCTCAGGGGAAACTTGTGGTGCCCGTCCCCCGGACGCTCGTACTATCAGTTGAGGTTCGGGACCTTCGTCCCGCCTCTCTTGCTAACTCACTCTCGGTCTTCCCGAGTATTAACCATTTCGAGAATCATTATAACACAACATTACGGTAACAATCAAAACATAGCAGCAACAGTATTCCAATTGGCTCTGTATATGTACATGCATGATGCAATGTAATGCAACCTTACTATCACATAAACCATTCGCAACTAGGTAAACCTGCTCTGATACCAACTTGTCACCCCACCCCCGCACCCTCAGACCCCGCACTCGCGGAAGCGCACGGAGAACGAAACCAAACCGGGGAAAGGGGGAGGTGGCGGTGACGGTTCACTCACAACCCTAATATAAAACCTTAAACCCAAGCCATGGTGTTCAACCAAGCCCTAAGACACTTACCTACGCGAATGGGGTTGAAAAGAACCAAAAATTCCAAAAACAGGGTCCAGGTGACCGCTGTGCCCAAGCCGAGGTCGCCTGGCCCTTCACCCGGCCTCCTATCCAGAAACAATCACAGATACACAATTCACATTCAGAGTTCACAGAAACAACCATTAACAATGGCGCCAAAACCGAGGCTCGGGCCAGAAAAAACGGCTTTCACACCGAGCCTTTTATAACTGAACCGATTACACTAACATAACCAGAATTCTACTATAAACACATAAATGCCCTTACCTTTCACTGAATTCTCCGTCGAAAATTACACCCAAATTTTCAGACGCGAATCGGCACCACCTCGGGTGCGTTTCTTCCTATGTTTCTGTTATCAAACACGCACCAGGAAGTGCCGAGAACGCTTAGGAACCGAAAATTAAACAAAGGAGCATATGACACTATTCACTCAAAAATTCAAATGCTCATAACTTGCAAACCACGCTGAATCTTTCAAAACAGACTTCAGATTACTGATCCATACAACCCAATGAACGATTTAAGTGCAATACCTCGAAGTTTGGTCGCCAAACAACGGAAAACAGTTGTGAGCTCCAAGCTCCAAAAATGGCGCAAGTGAGGGAGAGAGAGAGAAGGTTTTGGATGAAGAAGATGAAGAAGTAAAAGTGTTGACTAACATTTCTTTTCTTTACATATATGTATATATGTATTATTTACATATGCACATATATATTCCCATAAATCCCTCCTTTTCTTCTCTTCTTCAATTGAGAAGGGACATGTGTCCCTTCCCCCATCTCTCTCATCCCCATCACTCTCCTTTTCTCCCAAAATGTCCAATTATTACCATTTCCTTTACTACTTACACACATATGTATTATTACATAAATACATACATTTCTTTCCAAAATCCTTTCTTTTCCTTCTCTTCTTCACTCAACAAGTGACACTTGTCTTTCTCCTTGATAGTCTCGCTCCTAAAGAAGGCCCGGACTCTCGGTTGAAGTGGTGGAGAAGATGATGTTCTTGAGACTCCAAGCTTGCTGTTTGAGTAACTGTAAAAGACAGGAAGAATACTCGAAGTAGCAAGAGAGGAGTGGGGGCGTGTAATAGCTTACCCGATTTAGGGTGGACATCACCCTATTTATAGAGTGATGCCAGGAGAAGAGCCTCCCCGCTTGAAGCCCTTAGACAGTTGTTGAGGTAAGTCTCGTGTCGACTGATTGGAGATAAGGCGGCTGTGATGATGAAGATCTCAGCAAACCGCCTTAGGTGATTCGCTTGTCGAGAATGTCCGGCGATGAATCTGGTGAAGATCTCCTGTGCTCGTGTTGCCCTCCTTATTGGCCGGTTGATGTCGACGACCAAGTGGTCTATCTCCAAGTGGAGCAAGTGGCGGGCGAAGGCCTGTAAGGGCGAAGGCCCAAATAGAATATAGCCAAATAAGGGGTGAGGTTGCACGAACTCGGGTACAAGGGCCTTATTCGGGCGGGGCCAAGATAGGCAGGAGACTGGGAGTAAGACCCATGGAGGCGAAGGAGATCGCGAGGGCTTGCCCTAAGACCACGAGGGTGGCCCGCGAAGGCCTCATAAACGCAAGGGTGAGGAAGATACGTCGCCCATGCGAGACTTGAGGCCCGCGAGGCGTGACCCCGCGTAGGTGAGGCCGGAGACCATAAGGATGAGATCTTGCGAAGGCTATATCGAGACCACAAGGATGAGACTTCCTCAAAGGCCTTGTACGATTATAATATGACGCGAGGGCGCGTTTGCTTGGGTAGTGTACCAAGATGCCTCCTCCCGAGAGCGGAGTATGGGCGGTGGTCCCGTACTCCGTTTTTTCGAAAGTACTTTGCTGAGGACCGATGTAGCAGCCATAAGTGAAGATCTTTTGTGATCCTTGTGAGTTTTTGAGAGAGGGGGGGCATTTGCTTGGGTAGTGTACCAAGATGCCTCCTCCTGAAGGCAGAGTATGGGCAGGGTCCCGTACTCTGTTCAAATTCCAAGCCTCGGAGTCGGCGAAGGCGCTGGGCCGCTTATGGATCGTTTGATTGTGAAGGCAGCGAAGAGTCCCTTCAGCATTTAATGTAGGAGAGATAAAGGAAGATGGGAGGTTTATCGATCACATGGGACGCAACACGTGGCGTCGTAGGGTCGATCACTCTTTGCAAAAGCGTTTCTCCTTTTCTCGTATGGCAGGGAGAGGCTTAATAACCGCCGGATGCCGACACGCGGCGCCTCATGAGCCGATCATGCTTTGAAAAGCGCTTTTTCATTTTGGCGGGCTTATAAAAGCGTACCCAAGAAGATTGAAGCCCTTTTTCTCCACTCTTGCATTTGTTCGCTCCGCTCCGAGTAACCCTTTCGTATTCTTGCGTTTCTTGAATATTTCATCGGCAGTTGAGGGGTTTTTTGCGGTGGTTCCTCCTTTTCATTTGAGATTCCGCCGGTTAACTGTTCATTTGCCAGCCGCTCCGTCCGTTCTTGCTCACTGTTTAACAAATCAGGTAAGTTTTCACTTCCCGCACACTGAGTGCTTCAAGTTTTCTGAGCGCACTGAGCGTTTGACGAAATGCCTTTGCTGGGCTGTTTCGATTTATATGCCTGTTTGTTCTTCTTTTTGCAGAGATGGATTCCAAGGAAGCTGTTCGCCCAGTGGTCGCTCCTCTCGAGAAGGCCACAGTGAAGTTCGAGAGAATTCACCAGATACGGTGGAGGCCTTCGGCCCGTGGGGAAAACGCCGGTATACCTGGCCCCGTGCGGGCGTTTGTCGGGCGATGGGTTGGCCCGGCCACCGAGGAGAACAAGGAGAACCGGGTGTTGTGCTCAGACACGGCGCAGCTTGCAGCGGGATTACGGTATCCCTTTCCGCAATCGGGTGCAAGATCTTTGCGCTGATTGGGAATGCCCCAACTCACCGGCGCCCAATACTTTTCTAAGCATCGCGGGCTTTATTGTCGCCGCCACATGGCCGGCGTGAAGCCATTCGCCGACGTCTTCAATCGCTTTCTATCGGTTGAGCCGAGGAGTGGGGGTGCGTTCTTCACGTCACTCCCATAAACGTTGGAGGTAACCACTCCATCTCCTTCACCGCCTCACCCAAATCCTATCATAATTGGCATGGGTCTTTTTCTTCTTGCCCCGCGAGGGCTCATGGGACTTTCCCGTGGCGAGGACGCGACAATCCGTGCAAAGCATTGTGCGGAAGCCCGAGCTGACTCATGGGGAGTGCGATGGCAGGCATACGCTCAACTACCGGGGTGGTTGGACGATGTCTTTCAAGGAGCGCGTGCGATGCATTCTTCCCCTTCTCGCCTGCCCAATCGACGAGACCACCCCGAGGTGGGCTGGGATCGCACGGGTTTCGTGCTGGACCCTGAGGTGCCCCCGCCATACGAGGGATGGGCTCCCGTCCATCGTGGGACAACGATAGACTCTTTCTACGCTGCTCTGGCGGCGCCCAAAGGTACGTTGCGCACATATACAAATATACTGTAAATTTGTAAGAGGTCTGGTCTGAAGTCCCTCTTTGTCTGCAGATGCCGTCGCAGAGTCTGGCGAAGCCCAGGGCACGAAAGCATCCATGCGTATTGCCCAACGAGTGCACTCCGGCCCGTGCACTGGGGATGCCCTGGGCAGTCAAGGTGTTGGGACCCATTGTCCCCAAACTGCCCAAAAAGAGGGCTGGTATCAAGGCTTCGATGATTTCTCAGCCGGAGAAGAAGAAGAGAAAGGTGGCTGCGGCGCAGCCTGGAGAAGGGAGTGCCCTTGCCGTTGCTGAGGGATCCAGGGTCGTGGAGTCGACTGGAGAGGCGGAGAGGCCTGCTGAGGCAGAGGGGTCCGCTGCAGTCCTTTTAATCGCGGAGGCTGTGGAGCCCGCCGGGAAGAAGTTCCCAGTGTTACGGAGGAGGCCGGAGAGCCTGTGGCAGCCACCCATCTCGCGGAGGAAGCGGCGGAGCCCTGTGGCTGAAGAAGCCGGAAGAGTGGAGGTTGAAGTGCCTCTCGCTGTTGGAGAGGCCGTGCCTCCGCGGAGGGCCTGAAGGGAGCGCCAATGGACAGCGCTGTTCCCATAGAGGCTGTACCCATTTCGGTGGTGCAGCCTATTTCTCCCGAGGAGGGCCGTCAAGCCTTCGTGTCTGGGCTTTTGTAAGCCCTCACCAGCCCAAGGCGAGGATCCGCCCGGGTACGTGGTGGCTGCAGAGATCCTTTCTGGGGAAAGGTGCCCCTCGTAAGGGCAAAATGTCGCGGCCGACATCCCGATCTCTATGAGAAGGAGGGGCATCCACGCTGCCAAGGCCATTGGGGGTTCTGGCCTACAGGAGGTATCAGTCACTCCTGTGGAGGGGGTGGAGACCCCTAATGCCAGGGATGTGGTCCCTGCAGCAACCCCTCCTGGAGAGGGGATCCCTGAAGTGGTTCTCCCAGGGGAGCAGGCCCCCGCCACGAAGGGGAAGGGGATTCTGAGGATTGAGGAGATTTCTTCTTCCTCTGACAACGAGGCCCCTGGGGAGGGGGTCTGTAACGCGGTCCTCTACGAGGGCTAGTGGTTGGGAGATTGCCCAACCTTCCAGCAGCACTGGAAATCAATGAATGGAGGCGTCCTCCCGCCGGTGAGTTTTTCCGACTTGAAAGCGTTTTCTTGCTTTGAGTTTGTAATTCGCTATCCAATTGTTGATGCCTCGTACTTTGTAGGTGCGGGCCCTTCAGGCCAAAGGGTCGGTCCCCGTGAGGCCCTCGTGGACCAAGGGGTCCTAACAGAGATCCCTGCAGATTTGGGGACCAGGATCGAGGTCCTTGAGAAAACCGGAGTCTGGTCTCATTATTTGGAGCGGAGGCGAGTTGCCGCCAAGTTCTGTCCCCAAGTGGTCTCGAGGAGCCGACCTCCCGAGAGTCCGTGAGGCACCAGCACTGTGCTCGGGGTGTACAGGAGCAAGGGAGGCTCTCGAAAGATGCATGGGATCCGGTCTTCCTTCTCGTGAACAGCAGTTCACCGCCGCGGGGAGGGGAGCAAACCCTCCTATCCCGCCCTGGAGGGGCTGCGCACCCCCTACGACAGGAGGTGACAGAGCGGAGCCTGGACTCCCCGCTGAATTCATGAGGGAGGCAGCTCAACAGAGTCTGCAGTAAGACAGCTTGGTCTTTATGTATAAGTTCGCTTTAGCCTCTTTCTCGCCTTTGCTTTAATAGCACCGGGATGTAGGCGGCTGTCAAAGGATATGTCATTGCTGAGCAATGGCATGACTTCAAGTATGCCAATAAGCGGGACGACGCCAGATATCGAGATTGCTTCTCTCAGAGGGAGCCGGAGGCCTCAAAAAGAGGGAGGAGGAGCTCCAAGAGGTGCATGCCAAGCGTGTGGCCCAACTAGAGAGTTGGTGCGATTATGGCAACAAAGAGCGGGCACTCGGCATGCGGTACCGGTGGGAGCAGGCCTGCTTACTTGATGTTGCGAAGCAACGCTTCCTTCAGCAGGTAGCAATGCTGGAAGCCAAGCAGCTTGAAAATGCTGTTTTGAAGGAGTCCCTCCTTTCTTTGGAGGCAGAAACCAAAGCTGCCATTGCAGTGGTGAAGGCCCAAGCTGAGCGTGCAGAGGCCACACCGAGGAGGGAGGCGCCAAGCCACCGCCTGTGCTCAATTGGCAGAGAAGAAGGTGGAGGAGGGCAGGCTTGCCGCCGAGGCTGCCATGAAGGCACGCCCGGAGGTCGCCACCGACTCGGAGAAGGCAATGGCCTCAGTGCGGGAGATGGAGAAGACTCTGGGCCTTCCCTCCTTTGAAGGTGAGGATCCTGAGTCCTCTTCCTCCATCAAGGTGTCCATCCCTGAGCGGATGCCTCGACTGGTGGAGAAGCTTGGCGAGATCCAAGCCCTAGGCGAAGCGGGGCGCAAGCCTACGAGGAGGGCTGGCTGCGATGCCGCTTCCAAGTGGAGAAGGCGTTCCCAATCGAGTCTTGGGATTCGGATGCCGCTAATACTAGTAGCCCAACAAGAGAGGCTCGCTCGACCGGGAGAGCAGTGGAAAGAAGATGGGCGAAGCCTGGTATGCCCTTTTGGATTAGGGTGGAGGTTCCAACATGTGGATGCCCAACCCTCCTTTTTTGTATAAGGAACGCCTGCACTGATGCATATTCTTGCAAACAGTAGATGAAGTAAAGTTTCATTTTACCTTCCTTGTCTTATAGCCTCGCTTTTATATCGATATAGCAGTGTATGGAACGTTAGCTAGGTTAACAACCCTAGGCTAAGTCCTGTTTGTGGGAGAAGTTTTCCGAGGCTCGCAATGGGCCACAGAGATTACTTTGTCCAGCAGCTGAAGACTTGGTTTGAGTTTATAGTGATGAGGCACTTATAATCAGCAACGGCGGGGCCACATATATCATTCCATATAATTTATGGGTTCACTTGCTGAGACAAGCTGAGATGGAGACCACTTGTTGGGACAAGTTATAAGGGTCCTTTTAGGGCTTGCAGAGGAGATACCCTTGAAGACCATGGGCAATTTTCAGGGAGCAAGCCCTTGGGTAGTGTACAGTGTACCAAGTAGAAGACCCTGCAGTTGCTCACCATATATATGAAAGGAACGAAGTAAAAACTCAGTTTCCCTCAAGCCTGAATTCGCGCGTTGGCGAAGGCATTAGGGCACTTGTTGAGACAAGCGAAGAATCATCTGAGGTTTTGGGGAGTGAGACCCGTTGCTGTGTTGAGGAGCCCGTGCGGAAGGTCTGCTGTGGCGCTCGAGGACGACTTACACATAGACCTCCCTGAAGGAGCCAAAAAGGGGGTTACCCTTCCGCAGCGCAAGGGGATTACCCTTGGGGCGGGGTGAGTTGAAGGTCAGTTGGGGAATGAGACCCGCAACCACCTGTGTGGAGAAGTCCGAGCGGAAGGTCTGCTGTGGCGTGCGAGGACGACTTACACATAGACCTCCCTGAAGGAGCCAAAAGGGGGTTACCCTTCCGCAGCGCAAGGGGATTACCCTTGGGGCGGGGCGAGTTGAAGGTCAGTTGGGGAATGAGACCCGCAACCACCTGTGTGGAGAAGTCCGAGCGGAAGGTCTGCTGTGGCGTGCGAGGACGACTTACACATAGACCTCCCTGAAGGAGCCAAAAGGGGGTTACCCTTCCGCAGCGCAAGGGGATTACCCTTGGGGCGGGGCGAGTTGAATGTCAGTTGGGGAATGAGACCCGCAACCACCTGTGGCGCGACTTTAGGTAGCTTCCCCTTGTGGGTTCGTAAGTGAGAGCTGACAAGGTCTGATTCCATAACTCAGCAGTAGCCAATCTGACCGGTCGGGTGCAGATGGCAATGGAGAGAGCATTTGTAATGCCACGTGATCCGTAAGACAGGAATAAAAACATGTATTTTATTGAATTTGTAAGACTAAAGACTTACACGTAATATGGGCGCAAGTCATCCGCATGGAAGTTGCGGGGGAGAAGGCGACCATCATGGTCTTGTAGTTCATAGACTCCTGGGCGGATTTGTTTATGAACAATATAAGGCCCGTCCCAGTTGGGTCGCAAGACACCCTGTTTGGGGTCGCGAGCGATGAGGGCTGACTTAAGCAAGGCAAGGCCCCCTTGTTGTAGCGCCTTGGGCTTTACCCGGGCATTATGGTGAAGACTGAGCCTTTGTTTGAGGGCGGTCATGCGAAGGCGAGCGCCTCACGTAATTCTTCGATTAAGTCAAGTTTGGCGCGGAGCCCTTGAGCATTGGCCTCATCGGTGAAGTTGATCATACGGATCGTGGGGAGGTCTGCCTCAATAGGCAGGAGCGCATCCGCGCCATATACCAGAGAGAAAGGCGTTTCGCCTGTTGGGGTTCGCGTTGTGGTGCGATAGTCCCATAAGACACTTGGGAGTTCATCTACCCAGCGGCCTTTGCCCCCTCCAGCGCTTCTTGAGGCCTTTCTTGAGGGTTCGGTTGGTGACCTCAACCTGCCCATTAGACTGGGGTGTGCCACCGGGCAAAAGCATGCGGACATTATTGTCCCGAGCCCATTGTTGGACACTGTGATCGGCAAACCGAGTGCCATTGTCTGTAATGATAGCACGAGGGCTGCCGCATCGCAGCACAAGATTCTTCCAAAGAAACTTGATAATCTTGGCGGAAGTGATGGAGACCAGGGGTTCTACTTCACCCATTTAGAAAAATAATCAACCGCGACAACAAAGAAGCGGTGCATCGACTGGAGCGGTCGGCATTGGACCAATGAGGTCGAGGCCCCACAGGGCGAAGGGCACTGGATTTGTCAGTGCTGGAGATTCCGCGGATGGTAGCCGCTGAATGCGAGAATTGATTTGGCACTGGTGGCATGTTTTGACCAATGCAGCGGCGTCCTTTTTCAAGGTAGGCCAGTAATACCCTTGACGAAGGGCTTTGTGGGCCAGTGCCTCCGCAGCGATGTGAGCGCCACAATTGCCTTGGTGGAGAGTGTCCAAGATAGAGTGTCCCTCGAGGGTGCTAAGGCACCATTGTAGAGGCGCCGCAAACCCGCGATGCCATAATTGGTCATCAATGAGGACGAAGCGGAGGGCTTGCTTGCGAACCTGGAGATCTGTGGTGCTGGCCTTTAGCGCAGCAATAATAGGGTTTCTCCAGTCTGTGACTGGATCATGTGTTGCTAGAGAGGCAATATCAATATCCTCCGTGATGGAAGGACTGGCGAGTGGTTGAGGTGGAGGGAGTCTTTCCTTTGATAGCATGTCTCGCTGTAGTGTTCTCGAGCGAGGAACATGTATGAAGATGACTTCTTCAAAGTCGGTTCGCAAGGCGTTTACCAACTTAAGGTATTTGATCGTGGTGGCGTCCTTGCACTCGGCGCACACTGACCTGGTGAATCACCGCCATGCGAGTCTGTGGACATGGAGGCGGCAAATGCCTGCCCTTTTGGCAGTTTCAGCCCCACGACGAGGGCCTCATATTCTCGCAACATTGTTAGTTACTTGAAATTGAAAAGAGACACGAAGGAATACTTCCATACCTAGGGGTCCACGTAGATACACACCCCCCGCGGGGGATTCAAGCTTGGATGAGCCATCCACAAATAAGTCCCATTCGGGAGGAGTGGGTCGAGGTGCGGAGCCCTTAATTGCCTGGCCCTTAATTGCCTTTCCGGGCTCATAATTGATGTTAAAACCGCCAAGTTCGATACACCACTTGGCGAGGCGCCCGAATGTTCGGGCCGCCTTAGGATGTCCTGAATTGGCAAGTCCGCTCGACTATAATAGTGTGCCCTTGGAAGTAGGGCTTGAGCTTCCTTGCTGCATATACAAGAGACAATATAGCCTTTTGGAGGAGGATACCTTGTTTCCGTATCTTGGAGAGTATGGCTGGTGTAATAGACCGGCCATTGTTTGGCGGCCTCTTCCTTAATAAGGACAGGTTTACACTTCTTTCTCGAGGTGGCGAGGTAGAGGACCAGGTCATCGCTGGCCTAGGGCACTTGAGTGCCGGTAGTTCTTGCAAGTGCTGTTTGATGGAGGCATATGCCTCCCGACATTCCTCCGTCCATTTGCAAGCTTTTTCTTGCGAATCTGATCGAAGAAAGGTTTGCAGCGATCACTTAGTTTGGAGACGAATCGTCCCAAGGCAACTAGCTTTCCGCCGCTTGTTGGACTTCCTTGAGTCCCCCGGGGTGCGCAAGGTAGTGATTGCCTCAATCTTTTTGGGATTTGCATGGATTCCTCCTTTGAAGATACACTTCTTTGGGTTTAATCGCATATTGTATTTGCGGAAGTTGTCGAATGTTTCCTTCAAGTCTGTGAGATGGGTTGAGGTGGCCTTGCTTTTGACCACAATGTCATCCACATAAGCTTCAAGATTTCGGCCAATCTGGCCTGCGAAGACTTGATTTACAAGCCTTTGGAAGGTAGCCCCCGCATTCTTTAAGCCGAAGGGCATTTTGATATAATGATATACGGCCTCGCCAGTAGTAAAGGCGGTTTTTACCGCGTCCTCTGGGTCCATAAAGACTTGGTGGTACCCGCTGTAAGCATCGAGAAAAGAAAAGACCGAGTGATGAACGGTTGAGTCAACCAGTTGGTCAATAGACGGTAAGGGATAGGGGTCCTTGGGCAGGCCCTATTAACCCCCTTGTAGTCCACACAAAGTCGCCACCGACCGCCCTCTTTATCGGCGAGGACAATATTCGCAACCCATTCGAGTAGTGAACCTCCTTGATTATATTTGCCTTAAGCAATTTCGCACTTCGGTGCGCATAAAGTCTTACGGTCAGGGGCCATGCCCCTTGTTTTCTGTCTAACCGGGCTAAAGCTGGGGAGTACACTCAACTTGTGAGAAATAACAGCAGGATCAACTCCGGCAGTCCTCGTGGCTCCATGCGAAGACATCACTGTTGGCATGGAGGAGATGGATGAGCGCTTGCTGGTCTTTTTCCTCGAGGTCCTTTCCCACCCGAAACTTCTTTCCAGGGGAGATCTCAACTTCTTCAAAGGCTCCAGACAAGTCAGGGGCAGCTTCACCCGTGGGACCAGCTTCCTCTGCGGGTGCCTTCCTCTTAGGTTCGGAAGGCCGAGGAAGCTGTGGGGGCCCGGCGAGGGCAGAGACATAATTGCCTCCGGCCCCATTCTGGTTGACAAAGATATAGGCATCCCCAGCCACAGTGTGAAAAACTAAAGTCGTGGTTCGTACATCACAGCGGACATGGAACTCGGTTTGAGTATGTCGCCCGATGATGGCGTTGTATGGCGTAGGAAGATCCAGGACAATAAAGTCCACAAAGCTCGAGTGACATACCTGCTTCTTTTCCTTGGTGGTTCCCATCATCATGTAGGGCATGGTGATCGACCCCAAGGTTGGGATTTCATACAGTCCTATTCCAAAGGTGGCCCCTTTGCGAGTTGAATCTGCGACAACGGCACCTTGGCCTCAACCAAAGTGTGCTTGTAGATCACGTTGGCATTTGCCCTTGTATCCATGTAGATTCTGTCAACGTCCCATCCCGCAATACGGGCAAGTGATAACCAAGGGATCAGCGTGCGGCACTACCACGAGGTGCCGCCGCTGCGATGCAAAAACCGAGTAGAGGAGTGGTCTATCTCGGTAGATCTGCCTCATATGACGGCGTCTTGCCGAAGCGCCTTCACACCGTGTGATTACGCCGATATGTCCCCTTGCCGGGGACTCGAACCAGATTCTCCCGACCTGGGTTTTGTTGGGAGCGCCCGCCGGCGGTCCTCCGGCCGGCGCCTTCACGGTCACCTTCTCTTCTACGGCCCTCCTCGGTTTGGAGCAAGTACTCCCGAGTTTGCCTTGAGCCAGCATTTCCCAATCATGCGCTTGAGCTCAAAACAGTCCTCGGTGTCGTGACCCTTGTCACGGTGGTAGCGGCAAAACTTGTTGCTTTGCCTTGTTATTTCCTCGGGAGAGGGGCGAGGCCAAGTGGGGACCTCCTCTTTTGTTCCAAGGCATGGAGGATGTTGGTACGAGACTCCCTTAGCGGGGAAGAGAAAAGTACGCCCTCTCCCTACCGGGGGTGTAGGGTACCGCCTTTGAGACCTAGGGTCCGGCCGCGAGGGCTGTCCCTTAGCGTCCGCCGTGGCGGCTCGCGAGTGGTCGAGTGACCTCTTCCGTATTCATAAACCGCTACGCCGTACTTAAGAATTGTTCCATATTGGTGGGAGGGTTGGTGTGGACATCCACAAAGAAAAGAGACTCCCAAAGGAGGCCTTGGATAGCTGCAAGCAGGCGAGCTTCTTCTCCCGCATTAGGGACCTGGATAGACTCGGCCCGGAAGCGTTGAATATATTCTCCGAGGGGCTCATCCTTTTTCGCCGTATCTTAAGAAGGTGTCCCGCCGCTTTAGGAGGTGGTTTAGATACCACAAAATGGTTGGAGAAGTTGCGGGATAGTTCCTCAAAGGAATCAAACCGCTTGTCCCGAGAGTGGTATACCGGTTGGCAGCGGCCCCAGTAAGTGTGGAGCTGAAAGCTCTACAGAGCGTGTTGTCGTCTGCCCTTGCTATTGCCATTGCGGAGACGTAACGCTGGAGATGAATATCAGGGTCTGACAGACCATCATAAGCATCCAGCTTAGGCTGACGAAACTGGTCCGGAAGGGGAGTTTCTAATACCCGCGGAGTAAAAGGTTGGGTCCAGAGGTGGTCCAGACCCATCCTGGAGATATTATGGACACTGGCCCTTTCATCCCTTTTTTCCACTTCCTCTAATCGTCTAGTAAGCGCGATAAGTAATGACGAAGAAGGATCAGGGTTACTTACTTGTTGAGGAGGAGTAGCTAGGCGTTCAGGCTGATTAGCCCGCAGCGCTCCCACGCTATCCGTAACGCCCGAAGAGTGGTGGCGAGAGTTTCACGTAAGTTGAAAGCAACTGCCTCAGGGATTGTTTGCAGAACGGCCGGATCCAGGCTCGTTGGAGGGGTGTTTGGAGGTGGAGTGTTACGCTCCTGAGGTATGTTACGGTCAACGTGGGAGGAGCTTTCCTCCGTTGAGTGAATAGAGAGTTCTCCCCGTTGTAGGGGAACATGGTTCGGGGATGGCTCCGATGGTGGATCATTGTTCGTATTCGTCCCGGGAGGGTTCCTCCTTCCTTGACGACTGTTCCTGTTTGCACTCCGGGTGGTTGGCATGACTTATTACTTGTGGTTTGTAATATGGGTTTATAGTAATAACTTTCGTTCCCACAGACGTCGCCAAACTGATAGTCTCTTTCCTAAAGAAGGCCCGTACTCTCAGTTGAAGTGGTGGAGAAGATGATGTTCTTGTGACTCCAAGCTTGCTGTTCAGAGTAATCTGTAAAAGATAAGAATACTCAGAAGTAGCAAGAGAGGAGTGGGGGGGCGTGTAGTAGCTTAACCACTTTAGGGTGGACATCCCCCTAATTATAGAGTGATGCCAGTAGAAGAGCCTCCCAGCTTGAAGCCCTTAGATAGGCTGTTGAGGTAAGTCTGTGTCAGACTGATTGGAGATAAGGCGGCTGTGATGATGAAGATCTCAGCAAACCGCCTTAGGTGATTCGCTTGTCAGAGAATGTCTGGCGTATGAATCTGGTGAAGATCTCCCAGGCTCGTGCTGCCCTCCTTATTGGCCGGTTGATGTCAGACGACCAAGTGGTCTATCTCCAAGTGGAGCAAGTGGCGGGCGAAGGCCTGTAAGGGCGAAGGCCCAAATAGAATATAGCCAAATAAGGGGTGAGTGTTGCACGAACTCGGGTACAAGGGCCTTATTCAAGGCGGGGCCAAGATAGGCAGGAAACCGGGAGTAAGACCCATGGAGGCGAAGGAGATCGCGAGGGCTTGCCCTAAGACCGCGAGGGTGGCCCGCGAAGGCCTCGAAACACAAGGGTGAGTATGAGACGTCGCCCATGCGAGACTTGAGGCCCGCGAGGCGTGACCCCGCGTAGGTGAGGCCGGAGACCATAAGGATGAGATCTTGCGAAGGCTATACCGGAGACCACAAGGATGAGACTTCCTCAAAGGCCTTGTGATTATAATAAGACGCGAGGGCGCGTTTGCTTGGGTAGTGTACCACTCCTCTCTCATCACCCATCCGCCCCATTCCATTCTTTTCTTCCAAAATGTTCAATTTCCAAATATCTCACACACTTACAAACCGCATTTTCGCTCGGCTGAAAATGTAACTTTTACCAAACTTATTCCGATTGGAACGAAACTTTAACCACTTACTCAGGACATCATAAAACCCTTAAAACATATTTTTCTTCCCCAAATATAAGTCCCGAGTCACTCGGAATTGCAAATCCCGGGAATTACGCGCAGCCGCGTAATTAATTCTAAATCCGTCCCGGGTTGTCCCAAAATTCACCAAATCAAATCCACAAATACCAGACATGCAAAGCAAGTCCCAAAACAGAAATTATTGAAAATCCGGTAATTAAACTTAAATACGCAATTAACTTAATTACGTCGGGTGTGAGTAACAATCGTTCTTTGACTCCATGGAACATTTGATTGTGCATTTACATACATATGTATATATTATATACGATATATATGTAAATTTATATATAATGTATATAATATATATATATATATATATATATTTATATATATCGTATATATTATATACGATATATATGTAATATATATATATATATATATTTAGATACATGTACCGCTCTTGGAGCGCTTTGTGGCGCTACAACGAAAAATTTTAAATCCGGCGCCTTGGAAACCGAAAAAGTGGAGGGGAGGTTGAAAGGCGTCCTCTGGAAGTTTCTGCTTGAAGCGCTATGGTAGCGCGAGACAGCGCTACAAGCATCAAGTTACATTATTTCTTCCCCTTTCGGCTTCTCCTCACTATAACCCGACTCCCTACCAATTCCTCCGCCCCTTTCAAATCTTCTAACGCCAACTCTTTCGCCGGCGGCCCGTTCAAACTCCTCCCAAGTCGCGGCTCACCGGTTTCAACCTCAGGTACGTTCTTCTCCAACCCTAACCCAGTCAATCTTACCGCCGCCGGCCCGAGGCTAATTTGTTTTTTTTTCATTCGGCTCCGCCTATCTCCATCGCGCCATCACCGTCGGCCGGTGCACCTCCCCGTCGTGGCGTCGTCTAGGCCAGAGGTAAAACTCCTCTTCTTCCTCTCCTCTAAATTTACGATGCACTGCCTTGCATGTTTGATTTGATGCACTGCCTTGCATGTTTAATTTTTGGGAATAATTTAGGAATTATGAACTTTCTGTGAAATTTTAGGAATTTATAAGAATTATGTACAATTTCTGTGAATTATAGAAAAAACATTAGGGCCAAATTGTAAAATTTAGGAATTATGAACTTTCTGTGAAATTTTAGGAATTATAAACTTTTTGTGAATTTTTAGGAATTTATAAGAATTATGTACAATTTATGTGAATTATAGAAAAAACATTAGGGCCAAATTGTAAAATTTAGGAATTATGAACCTTCTGTGAAATTTTAGAAATTATAAACTTTTTGTGAATTTTTAGGAATTTATAAGTATTATGTACAATTTATGTGAATTATAGAAAAAACATTAGGGCCAAATTGTAAAATTTAGGAATTATGAACTTTCTGTGAAATTTTAGGAATTATAAACTTTAAGAATTAAATGATTAAATTGTAAACTTTAAGAATTAAAGGGCTGGTTGTAATACTCACACAATTAAAGGCTAATTTGCAAAAGAATAATTAACGTTTTGGTAACATTATAAACAATTAGCATGTCGAGTTCTCGGGATTCTAGCGACCGACATGACCAGCAGCATAGTGAGGGCCCGAGCCAGCAGTCCACCGGGACATCGAGCCGTGGATCGGCACGTCGTGGGGGTCGTGGCCGAGGTAGTTACGAGAGTGGATCTTCTCGACCATCTCCGTCGATGCCCACTTCCTCGTTGCTGTTGAGGGTGATGCACCTGCACCACCACCGCCCCGAGACGTAGAGGTCGCCGAGCTCGGGGCACGTCTCGAGGCCACCACCACCGTAGTGCTCCCACCGCCGAGCTGATGGAGGATGGAAGGAAGCGTATTCTCGTGGTACAACGACCATCATCCTCTCACCGTGGAGAACCCGAACCACGACCACCGGCGTCGGCAGAAACCTCCCGAAGTCTCTCGGGAAGTTTGGGACAAGGCGACAGATTGAACTCCGAGCATTTTCGAAGACCTCAAAACAGGCACGAAAGAATGCTAAAAGGTCAACGAAAAGCCAAAGAAAAAGAGGCACGGGAAGTTGTCGTTGCGGGGAGCATATGAGCGCTACATAATTACTTACTTACTCTTTTTTCCTTATTTTTAATTAAATTCATATAATATATTAACATGTTTGAATTGACAGAGCGAACAATGTGGTCGACCCGTGAGCATTTTGGAGTTTCGACGAGAGTGGGGTGGTGAGGAGGCGGACTTCGAGGTACTCTCCTTTCTCACTTAATACTAATATATCCGCTACATTATAGTATTTTAAAAAAAATATTAAAGTTATTTTTTGATTAATTAGGGAAAATATATCGAGGCTATGTAGGAGAAGTATGAGGACGAGGATGATATGCCANTTTTCGATCCCGANGTCTANATGGAGGTGACCGGGCTAAACCCCACCAAAGGACGTTGGAGATCAGCACCCCGCAGCTGGTCCATCCCGACCAGTTCCATCCTCCGCAGCCATCGAAGTAACTACAAATATATGTCGTCCACTTTGTAACTTTTAAAAATATTCAAGGATTAAATTGTTACTATTAGGATTGTAGTGAATCAAGGCCTATATAGTAATTTATTTATTTTCTCTATGTTTGAAAAGCTCCCAGTCTGTTGGGGACCTTTCCCCACCAAAAAAAAGGAATACAAGTGCATGTGTGCGATGTGAGCTGCAGACAAATTGACAAAGAAATTAATCATGACCGAAAGTAATGTGCATGTGATAATGGTAATGATGACATGTAACATGAATAGCAACAATCCAAAAGTAAAAATCAACACCAACAGAATCGATCGAAGTTCAATTCTAAAATTCCACCAACCCAAAATTTTAGCACCGCAATTAGCCGAACCATGCGCATCCACACCAGATTATTTTTTTCTATAACAGAGTCAAATTGCAACAGACCAAAATTATCTAAAAGGATAGAATCAATCAAAACCCGCATGAACCTATTTCTGTTTTCCTTGATATTCAAGAATAGAGTTTAAGAA
This sequence comes from Stellera chamaejasme, assembly GCA_024586325.1. Taxonomy (NCBI): domain Eukaryota; kingdom Viridiplantae; phylum Streptophyta; class Magnoliopsida; order Malvales; family Thymelaeaceae; genus Stellera; species Stellera chamaejasme. The sequence goes on from CM044979.1 coordinate 21,054,494, forward strand.
ATGGTGGGAATGCGCAAATATAAAGCATGATTCGACTCAAGCTCAAACTTTTCACAATATACACCTAACATACCCCATCAAACTCATAGTGAGTAGTGACACATAACATATTAATATATGAAGAATCATGTAAGGGCAGCCAAAAATTTGATCATTTTGTTCAACAACGGGGACTTCTAAATTACCCCACCAAGTAGAGAAACTCAACAAAATTCCATCAAAGTTAGACCCATTCCTAAAGCTAACAGACCCATTTAGGACCGATTTGGGCTCAATTTTCAAACTAAGAATGCATATCCCAGCAACTCTCCTTCTCGACAATAACCAATGAGCAGTCCACTAGGGAGAAGGACGCGATAGTCCTAATATTTGGACACTTTTACCAAGTCAATCCTTTAACTTTTAGTATTTTCATGTTAGTCCTAAAACTTCAAAATTTGCCAAGTCAGTCTTAAAAGTTAAAACGAATCTTTATTGTAAGTTCTAAAACTTTAACAGACTTACCGGGTTAGTCATAAAAAGAAAATTATCTGCTTTATTTGCTTTCCTCGAACTTTCACGCTTTTGTCTCTTTTACCCGAGTTTTAAACAAAACTTGCTTAAGCTTTTGAGACTTCCAAGCTTACAGGTTTTCAAGGTTACTTTAAAAGGTTTGGTCGTTTATCACCCAAGTCATGTTTCCTCAATAAGGCCTGTTTCGAGAGTAAAAGGAGGTAAGGAGTAAGAAGCCATTGATAGATAACTCCAAATCCGTAAAATTAACCTTGTCTCCTAATGGCTGGAATATTTAAAAGTTTGGCGAAGTCCACTTCCAAAAGGTATGAAGAACAGGAAAATAAAGGAAAGGGGAAAGTGAAAACGCTCATGCCATAATCATCAAGGATATAGAATAAAGTTTGGAAAACTGGAATATCCCAAAAATCAATATCTTTGAAGTGTACCAAAAGGAAACTTTTAAGCTTAGAACTTCATATGTCATTAAAACGGTAGAAAGACCTGTTCCAATAATGGAAGAAGAGCATAAATTTGAAGTACTATCCAAATACATGATAGAAGACCATTTGCCGACTTGAGCGTCGTTTTCTCTCCAACTAGAGCTCCATTGGCCGCAAAACCACCGCCAAATGCCTTCTCCGTCGCCGCACTAACCGAAACCTCGACCACCGCCGAAATTCATCGCTGCTGCTGCCGCCGCCGCAATGACGGAGTCGTGAGGTACAAGATGAAGTTTTAATAGTTTTGGTAAAATCGTAACTTTGTACCTTTTCCCTTTACTTTTTCCCTATTTCACTTAATCCTCTTAGTTGTCCTTAGTTTCATTTAAGCCACCCTATTAAGTCTAAAACTTGACAATTTGGGCACTAAGTGTAAACTTTTCTTTTGTTTCTCTTAAAATGTTTATTGTTTTGTCATTTAAGCATACTCATCTTTCTTTTAAAGTTTCTACTTAATTATATTCATATTACTTTTAATAGATGGTGCGTAACTAGTACCACCCCAAACGCCAAGGAGGGGAACCCATGGACGAGTCCACATCAATATAGAACTCGAGTGCTTGAGCTCCAGGAGCTCTCCACACGATCTACTTTTCAATGAGGTTCTTGAAGTAATCAATCCACTCTTCCTTGCTAGCATGTTCAATCCATTTGCTGTTCAGAAAAGCCTGAATGGGGACAAAATCATAGGAGAATCGACACGCATATTATCCTGGACACAAGATAGGGGCAAAATAAGATAGGTGGAATCAATGTGTCCCACGAGCTTTGCAAAGATCACTAACCTATATATTGCTAGTGCGAAAATGCGATGCTTTTGTCCTGGGAAAGCTGACATGAGTTGCTTTAATTCCTTCCAAGCCATATACTTATGTTGCCCCTTCATCATAAACAAGGACTTGAGTGATGCTGCTTGCATACTAATCAACTCAGCTAAAGCCCGATGGGGTTCAGTGTGCTTGTCATGATGATAAAGTGTCTCAGGATACTTGGACTACCTAACCAAAAGGTTGTCATACTCTTCGAGTGTAGGTACGAGGTCCATCTTGTTGAATGAAAAACATCGATAGTAGGGTGATGTGGACATCGACCAAGTGATCCCCGAGCCTCCAAAAGAAGTGCCAAATCCTTTCCAAGGACTCGGAGGTCCCATGACAAGGGCTCGAACCAAGAAGCTACAAGAGAAGCTCCAAGCATTCATGAGGATTGTGGCTCAAGGAGAGGAGCGGGAGGAAGACCAAGCACGGGTCAACAAGCTGCAAGCCTTGGGTGTTCCAATGGAAAAGCACCCCAACGCCTTGGAAAGCATCAACCTTACAACTCTTTCGGGCGACGTTCCAGGCGGCCCCTTTCACCATCCAAAGCGGTCGCCTGAATCCCAAAGATCCGTGATAGGCAGGTGGTTGGGCGAGACCAGCGAACCAGCTCTGGATCGTGCGATCGCCCAGCCCAGGATGGTTTGTCAACCGTGAAGGGCAAGTGACCAGGCGAGAACCGGGCGACCAAGACCACGGCTCGGGCGATCGCCAGCCCCTCGAGATGCCTTCCCTCGACCAGGCGAGAACCAGCGGCCAAAACCCTGGATCGGGCGATCGCACGGCTCTCCGGAAATCAGCTTCCTCCACTTTTGAAACCTAGCCATTTTTGTTGACTATCACTATTTGTAATTTTAATTCCTATTTTCAGCCCCTTTTTGTAAGTTCTTTGGTTTCTATAAACCATATAACTTCATAAACATGAGTTATATGATTTATGGAAATTAGAGAAAAGGGTTTTCAACCCTTCCCATCCATCCCTTACACCTCTCACCTCACCCACCTTAATCCTAGGAAGCTTGTCCCTAAGCCTCCTCTCTCCTCCCTTCCCTCACCATTTTAGTTAGGCTTAGAGTTCATTTGCAACTTAGAACTCACTTGTAAGAACATATTGTTGCCGAAAATACCAAGGCTTCTTTGTTCTTCATTGTTCTCAATTCTTGCTTCATCAATCCATTAGTGATCCATGCAAGAGGGTCCAATTAAATACCTAGCATTGTTTGATCAAGTAGTCAAAAGGTTCTAGGTTCCATTCCATCCCTCCCTTTGCCGAATTTGAAGCTCCATTTCTTTGGAGTTCTTCCTCACTCAAGCTAGATCAAAGCTCATGATCATGCAACCCTTGTGTGATCATATCAAGTGGTATCAGAGCCAACTTGCTTGAATGAGGTAAATGTTGTTTTGTATGATTTTCTTCAAGTTATCCTCTTGAATTCCTTTTCAAAACTTGAAGAAAATTTCGGTTGGTATCTCTTGAGAGAGGTTGAAAATTTGTGAATGGTTCATGTGCCTAGGGCAAGCTTGTTTGGTTCATGTGATTAGGGCAAAGTTAATGATTGAATGTGATTGTTGAAGTGTTGTGAAAAAGAAAAGCATTTTCGGATTTGAAGAAGAAGGAGAAAGTATTGAAAAAGAGTTTCTATTGAAAAGAAATGCAAAAGTGTTCTTGGTGTTCTTGAGTGTTCTTGGTGTTCATGCAAAGTTCATGTGAAGTTCATGTCAAACACATGTGAATAGTAACTTTGATCCAAAAATCTTTTATGAACTTGCACAAAAGGTGTTTGTGATTGTGAAAGAGCCTTTCTATATCACACCTAATTTCTTTCAACCACCAACCAACCTCATTTCTCAAAACCCTAGTTCAAGTAACTAGAACTTTTGCATTGCTTATTTTCGGATTCTACTAGGGTTTCATTGAACTCTCTTTGTGTGTTTGCAATTGATCTTAATAGAAGATTGGTGACTTGAATTGAGACTTGTGAAGTTCATTGAGTTCCAAACACGAGAGACGAGTGTAAACACTTAGGGAGTGTGAGAGGATTGTGTGCACATATATACTTGTTGTGAATTGCCACAGAGGCAATCTTCTTTGTTGTAGGAATGACTTCACCCGCGGATTCACCGTCACCCCTCATCCAACCCAACTTGACCTCTTGGCAGCCCTCCAAAAATTAATACAAGGTTGGATGGGATTGAGCAAAGATTTGAGTATTCGGAAAATCAACAAGCCACCTTGGGGGCCAAGCTAACTAAGCTTGAGGTGGCTCAAGGAAGCAACCATCATCATCTCGGCACCAAGAGGAAGCCGGGACACCTAGGGGCTTTGGTGGCCATACACATACCACCATTGAACCCTCTCCCAAGCAACACCAACAAACTTCCATTTCTCGGTCCACTCAACAAAGAAGGAGTGCACCTTTTGTTCATGACATTCCGGATGAACAAGAGGATTATTGTGAGGGGGCCGATTAGAGGAGCAAGAAGGAAGGTCTTCCATGATAGGGCACAAGCAAAAGCCTATCTTGAGAGAGACCTAGAAGAAGAGGAAGAAGCCGAAATTGGCAATGTTCATAGGGGTTTCAACCGAAACCTTGGGGCAAGAGGGCAAGGACAAGACCAACAAGTCCTCAACAATGTCAAGCTTCAAATACCTTCATTTTATGGATCAAGTGACCCGGAAGAGTTCTTCACTTGGCTTGCCAAAACCGAAAGGGTTATAGATGTGATGGGGTACAATGAAGCCACTACCTTGAAGCTTGTTGTAATAGAGTTTCAAGACTATGCCCTCACTTGGTGGGAGCAAGAGCACCATGAGAGGGCTAGGAACCGAGATCTTCCCATCTCTTCTTGGGAGGAATTGAAGAGAGCAATGAGAAGAAGATTTGTACCAAGCTACTACAACCGGGATTGTGCACAAAAGTTACAACATTTGACTCAAGGGAATAGAAGTGTGGAGGACTACCAAAAAGACCTTGAGAGTGCCTTGATGAGGGCAAATGTCAAGGAAGGTCTTGAAGCCAAAATGGCAAGGTTCTTATATGGGTTGAAGGAGGATATTGCCAAGACGGTGGAGCTTTGTGACTACCGGGACTACCAAGACCTAGTTCACAAGGCTATCAAGGTGGAAAAACAAATGAGAAGAGGAGGTTCATACAACTCCTATTATACACCCACCCGGAGTTCATGGAGTAAACCTAACCCCTCTCCTAAACCTACCTCAACCAAGCCTTACCAAGCTTCCACCACAAAACCCACACCTCATCCAAGTCAATCCAACCCGCGGCCTCCACCCTACCAAACTTCAACTTCCACCCAACACCCACGGCCAAACACTTATCCCAAGTCCCAAAACCCACCTCAACATACAAGGAGCATCGAATGCTTCAAATGCTTGGGCAAGGGGCATTATGCAAGAGAGTGCCCAAATAAGAGGGTTATGGTGATTCGGCCTAGTGGAGACATTTCAAGTGAGGATGAAGAGGAGGTTCACCTTGAGCTTCCACATGAAGAGGAAGAGGAGGAAGAAGGGGAGTTGCCCTTGAAGGTCACATCTTGGTAACCAAGAGGGTTTTGCAAAGTGTGCCAAGTGTGACCGAGGTTAGCCAAAGAGAAAACCTTTTTCAATCAAGGGCTTTGGTTAAGGGGACTTTGTGTAGTCTCATCATAGATGGAGGAAGTTGTGTCAATGCGGCAAGTGAAGATATGGTCAATGAAATGGGTCTTCCAACACTCCTCATCTGAAGCCATACCAACTTCAATGGGTTGATGATAGATCCCATGTGAAGGTGGTAAAGCAAGTGGAAGTGCCTATCAAAATAGGCAAGTATGAAGATGTGATCATGTGTGATGTGGTGAGAATGCAAGCAACCCACATCCTCCTTGGAAGACCATGGCAATTTGACAAGGAGGCCATACATTATGGCAAGGCCAACAAGTACACTCTCACCCATCTTGGCCGGCCCTTCACCCTACTTCCCCTCACCCCCACCCAAGCCCTCCAAGACCAAGTTCATTTGGCCAACAAGGCCGCAAGCAAAAGGAAGGGAAAAGGGAGTGAGAAGAGAGAAAATGATGAGAAGGTTCAAGCAACCTTGAGAGAAGAAAAAGAGAGTGTGCATAAGGGAAACACTAAGAAAAATGAGAGAAAACAAGAGAGTAACCTTCCAATGGCCAAAGAGAAAGATTTGAAAAGAGCATTGGTTTCAAACAAAACTTGTTTTCTCATGATTCCAAAACAATGCATGCTAACTCTTGATAACATAGCTTCTCTTCCTTTGTATGTGCAGGAAGTCCTCAAGGAGTTTGATGATGTTTTCCATGAGCCTCAAAGCCTTCCCCATACCGAGGCATTGAACACCAAATCGACCTCCTTCCCGGGGTTCCCTTGCCCAACAAGGCAGCTTACAAAACCAACCCACAAGAATCCAAAGAGATCCAGGCTCAAGTACAAGAGCTACTTGAGAAGGAGTTCATCCGGGAGAGTCTCTCCTTGTGCAAAGTGCCGGTCATTCTTGTCCCAAAGAGTGACGGGACGTGGAGAATGTGCATGGACTGTCGACCCATAAATACAATCATCAGAAAGTATCGCCACCCTATACCTCGTTTGGATGACATGTTAGATGAACTGAATGGTGCATGTGTGTTTTCTAAGATAGATCTTAGGAGTGGATACCACAAAATAAGAATGAAACAAGGAGATGAATGGAAAACAGCTTTAAAGACTAAAATTGGATTGTATGAATGGAATGTCATGCCATTTGGTCTATCTAATGCTCCTAGTACTTTCATGCGCCTAATGAACCATGTCTTGAGGAAATTGATAGGTAGATTTGTGGTTGTGTACTTTGATGACATATTAGTATACTCCAAGAATCATGTTGATCATGTTGAGCATCTGAGGCAAGTCCTTGATACACTTAGGTTAGAGAAGTTGTATGCTAAATATGAAAAGTGTGTCTTTGCTTCGGATGAAGTTAATTTTCTTGGGTATGTTGTTGGGAAAGATGGAGTGAAGGTGGATGAGAGTAAGGTGAGTGCAATTAGAGATTGGCCTACTCCTAGTTCTTTAACTGAAGTGAGATCCTTTTTAGGGCTTGCTAGTTTCTATAGGAGATTTGTTAGAGACTTTTCAACCATAGCCGCCCCTTTGCATGAATTGGCTAAAAAGAATGTAGTCTTTGAATGGGGTGAATCACAAGAAAAGTCTTTTAATGAATTGAAGTCTAGGTTAACCAATGCACCCTTGCTTGCTCTTCCAAATTTTGATAAAGTGTTTGAGGTTGAGTGTGATGCAAGTGGGATAGGCATTGGTGCGGTTTTGCATCAAGAAGGCCGTCCCATTGCATTTTTCAGTGAAAAGCTAGGTGGAGCTACTTTGAATTACTCTACCTATGACAAAGAGCTATATGCTCTTGTAAGATCATTGAGGGTATGGAGTCATTATTTGCTACCTAGGAGTTTGTGATCCACACAGATCATTTGTCCTTGAAGTATCTTCAAGGGCAAGGTAACTTGAGCAAGAGGCATGTGAGATGGGTAGAATTCATAGAATCTTTCTCCTATGTTATTAAATACAAGAAGGGCAAAGAAAATGTAGTTGCCGATGCACTTTCTAGGAGATATGCTATACTCATGACTCTTGACACCAAAGTTGTTGGATTTGAATGTTTGAAAAGCATGTATGCGCATGATTTAGACTTTGGTGAAATTTTTGTTGATTGTGCTAAAGAAGGCCGAAATGGCTTCTATGTATTTGACGGTTTCTTGTTCAAGTATAAGAGGTTGTGTGTGCCGAGGAGCTCAATGCGGAGGTCATCCTCAAGGAGGCGCATGGTGGAGGACTCATGGGGCACTTTGGTGTCCAAAAGACACTTGAGGCCGCCAAGGAGAATTTCTATTGGCCGGGCATGAAGAAAGACGTTGCTAAGCTTTGTGCCAAGTGTGTGACATGCCACCGCGCCAAGGCTACTCTACAACCGAAAGGGAAGTACACCCCTCTCCCTACTCCTTCCATTCCTTGGGTTGATATTAGTATGGATTTTATCGGTGGCTTGCCTAGAACTTCTAAGGGTCATGATGCAATTTTTGTGGTAGTGGATAGGTTTTCTAAGATGGCACATTTTATTCCATGTCACAAACCGATGATGCATCTCATGTGGCCGAATTGTTTTTCAAGGATATTGTGAAGTATCATGGCTTGCCTAGATCTATTGTGAGTGATAGGGACTCAAGGTTCCTTAGTCACTTTTGGAGGACTCTTTGGAATCGGTTGGGAACGAGCTTGATGTATTCTACATCAAGCCATCCTCAAACCGATGGCCAAACGGAAGTGACTAATCGGACCTTGACAACCATCTTGAGAACCCTCCTTAGGAGTAATTTGAAAGAGTGGGAGAGATGCTTGCCTCATGTAGAATTTGCATATAACCGAGCATTCCATTCATCTACATCCCATAGTCCATTTGAGGTTGTATATGGGTTCAATCCTTTAGCTCCTTTGGACATGATTGCATTGGAACATGTTGAACAACTTGATGTAGATGGTAAAAGAAAGGCCCAACAAATGAGAGACTTGCATGCTAAGGTTCACAAACAGTTAGAGAAAATCAATGAATCTTATGCTAGGAGGGTCAATAAGGGTAGGAAGTTTCGGTCATTTGAGGAAGGGGATTGGGTGTGGTTGCACCTAAGGAAAGAAAGGTTTCCCCAAGCTCGAAAGAGCAAGTTGTCACCTAGAGGGGATGGACCTTTTCGGATTGCAAGAAAAATTAATGACAATGCATACATGCTTGAGTTGCCTAGTGATGGCTCATACAATGTGCATGCTACTTTTAATATTTGTGATCTTATTCCTTATGAAGGTGAACTTGAAGAGATGAATCCGAGGTCGGATTCCTTCCAAGTGGGAGGGAATGATGTGGACATCGACCAAGTGATCCCCGAGCCTCCAAAAGAAGTGCCAAATCCTTTCCAAGGACTCGGAGGTCCCATGACAAGGGCTCGAACCAAGAAGCTACAAGAGAAGCTCCAAGCATTCAAGAGGAGTGTGGCTTAAGGAGAGGAGCGGGAGGAAGACCAAGCACGGGTCAACAAGCTGCAAGCCTTGGGTGTTCGAATGGAAAAGCACCCCAACCCCTTGGAAAGCATCAACCTTACAACTCTTTCGGGCGACGCCCAGCGACCCCTTTCACCATCCAGCGGTCGCTGAATCCCGGCATCCGTGATAGGCAGGTGGTTGGGCGAGACCAGTGAACCAGCTCTGGATCAAAGCGATCGCCCAGCCCAGGATGGTTTGTCAACCGTGAAGGGCAAGTGACCAGGTGAGAACCAGCGACCAAGACCACAGCTCAGCGATCGCCTGGCCTCGAGATGCCTTCCCTCGACCAGGCGAGAACCAGCGGCCAAAACCCTGGATCGTGCGATCGCCTCGGCTCTCCGGAAATCAGCTTCCTCCACTTTTGAAACCTAGCCATTTTTGTTGACTATCACTATTTGTAATTTTAATTCCTATTTTCAGCCCCTTTTGTAAGTTCTTTGGTTTCTATAAACCATATAACTTCATAAACATGAGTTATATGATTTATGGAAATTAGAGAAAAGGGTTTTCAACCCTTCCCATCCATCCCTTACACCTCTCACCTCACCCACCTTAATCCTAGGAAGCTTGTCCCTAAGCCTCCTCTCTCCTCCCTTCCCTCACCATTTTAGTTAGGCTTAGAGTTCATTTGCAACTTAGAACTCACTTGTAAGAACATATTGTTGCCGAAAATACCAAGGCTTCTTTGTTCTTCATTGTTCTCAATTCTTGCTTCATCAATCCATTAGTGATCCATGCAAGAGGGTCCAATTAAATACCTAGCATTGTTTGATCAAGTAGTCAAAAGGTTCTAGGTTCCATTCCATCCCTCCCTTTGCCGAATTTGAAGCTCCATTTCTTTGGAGTTCTTCCTCACTCAAGCTAGATCAAAGCTCATGATCATGCAACCCTTGTGTGATCATATCATAGGGATCCCAAAATGGTATCAATGCCCGGATGAGAGAAGAGTCAATCGTCACCTTAAGCAAGTTGGAAATGTGACCATATTCTGCTATAAATAGTTGATGTTCAGGCAAATCCCAGCTTCTCCAAACTGCCAACAACTCGGAAATATCATTCTGCTCTATATTGATGGGGACCTTGGGCTTGAGTGAGATAGGTTGTTCTGAAGTGAGACAATCTCCTTGGTGACTTTGTGTTGACTCAGAAAAAGTCATCGCCTCTGGTTGAGTTTCCACTATTGTGGCAGTCCAGGACTCGTCATAGGCAATGAGGAGAAGTTCAAATATATTCATGGTATGAGTTCTTTCATTGAGTGTATTTCCTATATGATATGCATGTAGAATAAGATAAGCGTAAAATAAAATAAATAATCATGTCAGAAGAGAGATTAAAAACAAGGCATAATAACACACAACATCACACTATTGGAAGGTAAGGCGGGTAGGAATCCTAAAGTTGGGTCTAAGAATTGGATATGGGTCAATTACATACAAGGAATGGTTTATCAAAAAGGCTTAGGGTGGTTCCCGAGTCCCATCGTTATATAACAACGGCCCAATCCTTACCCATGAGGGACGTGTAAGGAATAGATTAACCCAGTCGTAACTTTTCATGAACCCATGCGGAAATATTAATCCCACGGAGTTAGCACTACTTCACCACTAGGAAAGTGAAGGCTTGGAGAATAAAATCTCTCAAGTATAACAACACCATAATCCGCATAGAAAGAAATTGGCTTTTGTCAAAGCTCGGAAGAGAGCTCAATGTCATGGATGCTACAACAACAATTATATCATGTAAATAAAACACACAAAATCAAGCAATAGAAACAGAGTTGTCACGGGTGTGCCCGCGCCCGGTTGCGGAGGCGGGGCCGTCCTGCGACGTCGGAAGCGGAAGCCACGGAAACGGAAGCGGTCGGTCCAACCAAAACCCGCTGAGTGTGGTGGTCCCGTGACCCGGCCAGCAAAGTCTCGTTCTCGAAGGCCCGGTGCCTGAGAACACTTTGCTCACGGAGTATGCAGACAGAGTTATGCGCTTATAACCTTCGGTCGTGTTTCGACCCGTAACCTACAATTCCCAAACATGACAAGTATACAGTATAAACCTTAGTTATCCATGCCAAGCCCCGCCCCACTGAAATAGGTGAGCACTCAACCATCACCAAACACACAGTTTATGGGTAACATCATACATAGCTTCTCGTAATCACACACGATACAGTAATGTGTCTTAACACATCAGAATATGATCACATCCTGGTTCCCGCCTTCTACTGTCATGGGTGAGTCCCTGTTCCTACAGAGTATCCAGAACATATATACAGAAACAGAATGTATCTAGGATACATAGCATGATCAGATAGATGATATGCAAGCATATACACCTACAGAGCCTGAGGAAACATCGAATACCTACATGCGGGATCTAGGAGAAACTCCGAGATCAGAAGATCCCCGCAAGTACCGCTACTGCTGCTAACACACCAACAGAAGAGAGAAATAACTTAACTGTGAGAAAACTCATATGTTATCCTCGGCATAAATCCAGAAGTCAGAAAACAGACTATAGATTCAGACTCAGATACAAATAAAGATTCAGACTACATATTCAGATTCAGATTTCAGACTACAGATTTAGACCCAATTGCAGATACAGATTCAGATTCAGACTTCAGATATCAGATCCCAGACTATAGTTACTCAAAGAGACTGGCCCTTACAGACAGAAAATTAGACATGACAGAAGGGTACCTGAAACAGAATCAGACAACACACCCCAGACTCACTCTGCGGGTTGTTGGTCAGGTACTCCTGAAACGGTAAACAGAAAGGGGGTAAGTCCTCTTTTGAGAACTTAGTAAGGGCTTGGGGATAGGCACGGTTTCTCTTTACGTATAAAAACCTGCAAAACAAAGACAAAGACAAAGACAAAGAAAATACCAACACGTAGCAGATAACCAACATATGCTCAACCAATGCAAATTAAACATATGCAATGCACATAAGCAGAATTGTTTGTATAACAAACAAACACGCTCTGAAACGATAGTCCATTCTGGCCCAGCCACGTAATGAACTACCGCAGACACATGAGTCTGGTACCATCTCGGGGTAGCTAACCCCATCAGAACACCACCCCCGTAGGAGTTGAATCAGAACACCACCCCCGAAGGAGTTGAATCAGAACACCACCCCCGAAGGAGTTGAATCAGAACACCACCCCCGAAGGAGTTGAATCAGAACACCACCCCGTAGGAGTTGAATCAGAACATCAACATCTTCGAGTCCTCGCACATGCACAACAATGCCTATCCCGACACGACCAAGTTTGGGTATCCTTGGGCCACCCTCAATCCAAACTCAGCCTCGGTACACCCAGACACGCATTTCATAACATAATCCAAAATGCAAAATCGAGAGCAATACTGAAACCCTTACCGAACATTACAGACTTTGCGGAAGAATCCCGAGAAAATCCCGATGCTCGGCCCGAAACGTGGTAGTGTGACTTCTGAAGTCTCGCACTACTCCACAACTGCTGATTCAAGCTGAACAACCATTTACATATCAGAAATCACCAATCCAGACCCCCGGGAACTAATCCCGCACATTCCCGCACTTTCCCGCAAAATTCCACAGAAAACTCAGATTCTCAAACCGAGCTAGAACATTGATATTTACACCCAAACATGCACAACCAAGCATTTAATTCATACTTTCCCAAATTTACGCAAGCAAGCAAGTAGGTCGGTTACGTTCACAATTTCAGAAAACGATGTTCCAAACACCGTTTGTTACCTACTTCAATCCCCGATATCATTTCACTATCAATACCTCCCCGAAACACACCACAACCATAAACATACCCTTTCCTCATTTTCGGCCTTAACTTAATTCTTACACCAACATCCTTTTCAATCCAATTAGGGTTCCATTCTCATGCTTAATTCAACAATTAAACATTCTAAGCATGCTTACTAACATACTTCACCATAATCACCCAAAATCATACCAACCTTCACATAACCAATTCGGCCTATTTGGGTACTTTTCATCCAACATGCTCACCTTCAAATTGAACCCTAATATCAACTCCTAATCATGCTAGAAACAACATATCCAAAGCATGATCCAAGATGACATCAATTCAACATACTTAGAATTCAACCAATAATTCGGCCAAGTGAGGGTTTCTTAACCCAAGGTGTTCTTCCATAATCCAAACCTTGATTCCTACACCAAATCATACCAAGAACAACATACCCAAAGCTTGAAGCAAGAAGATGAACAAATCATCTAGCTAAGACTTAACATGAATTCGGATTTAATCATGTAAATCAACCAAAAATCATGCTTCAAACACACCAATCTTATGAAGGAAACAAGCTTACCTCAAGCTTACACCAAGAACAATCCTTCCTTAATCCTTGAAAGATGAAGAACACATGAGAGGTAGAAGGGAAGAAGTGTTGGCGAATGGTGAGAAGAAAGAAATGAGCCAAAATTGCTTTTCTTCCTAATTCTCATCTTTTATACTTCCTTACTTATGACACACACACCTTAGTCACCTTACCACCTTAGCACACACCTTAGTCACCATAGTGAGTCACTAGCCAAGCACTAGACACCTTAGTCACCATGCCAAGTCCAAGCCGAAATTTCCTAAGTGTTGAAGTATCATCCTACGCCAACTTAACTCGAGCAAATCCCAACGTGTGTGTTTGCTTTCCCGACCAAATAATCCCGTCATGTGTGCTTGCTTATTACCACATTACTCATCCCGAGTCATAACACACCCAACACCATTGGCGCCACAAATTTTTTCATCCCGAGCCCCGAGCGTCGCCCGAGAACGAACATCCCGACCCCGAAAAATATTTTCCGCGGAAAGGTGCGGGGGACTCGTGCGACCTCAAATATAAAAGCATTCCCAAAAATGTTACTTAGAAAAGATCCGGGAGCCATCTGACCAACAGAAAACATGCCCCGCATGTTTGGAACGGAGCCCCGGGATACACAGAAGTCACCACCCGCTCGGGTGTCAGAATAAGAGTGAACATGGAAGATGGCCAGACTAGTCGCCACTATAGCGATCGGGTTTTCGGCTGAGTCGCCACCAATCTATTTGTGATAGGTCGATTGGGAACCTAAACTGGTCTACGAGAAACTCCAAGTCCGTTAGTCAATTACGTACAAAAAACGATTAATTTTCATACGCCCGAAAATTGGTACCACGGGTTAATTTCTATTTTCTTTCACTTGATTCAAATTTACTACAAAAAAATGATCTTAGTTCAAATGATTATGTAAAGATGATAGTAATGACGATAATGAATAATAAATCAAATAAAGATAAATTAGGAGGAAAGGAAGCAAATAAAAAAAATAACGATAAAAGAAAACAACTCATAACAGTCACAAAGTGTTAACAAAGTTTACAACTAGGGGTGAGTTCGAGCCGAGCCGAGCCCGAGCCTAGCAGGTTCGAGCTCGAGCTCGTGAAATTCGGGCTCGGCTCGAGTTCGAACGAGCCCGAAAATTCGAGCTCGAGCTCGGCTCGAAGGTTCGTGAAGCTCGAGCTCGTTAGGCGCCTTTTTTGTTAGAGACCATGGCTAGATCTTCCCCGACCATGGCTAGATCTTCCCCGGTCCAACCGGCATCGCCATGCGTCCCAACTCACGGACTTCTCCACACCCGGTTGTGGAGTTTCATGCCATCCCCGGTCTCGAACCTGGGACTCCGGGCTTAATGTCCCATTTCACATGAGACCGAGTACCACTTGAGACTCAAGTGGTACTCGGTCTCATATGAAATGGGACATTAAGCCCGGAGTCCCGTGTTCGAGACCGGGGAAGGCATGAAACTCCACAACCGGGTGTGGAGAAGTCCGTGAGTTGGGACGCATGGCGATGCCGATGCATGGCGATGCCGGTTGGACCGGGGAAGATCTAGCCATGGTCGGGGAAGATCTAGCCATGGTCTCTAACACGTGAGGCTCGGCTCGCCGGGCTCGTTAAAGCTCGAGCCGAGCTCGACTCGGCTCGATTCGTTACTCACCCCTATTCACAACTGGTATTTATTAAAAATACTAACTCTGAGCAAAGTCACCACGCATGCATGGATATGAGCACAAGTAAGAAGAGGTGGATACTTGGCATGAAATTCTAAGTCTTCAACAATTAATATAAGTGCATTCAGTGTCACATATCAAAAGTGAAGGACTTGAATGAAACTAAGGATAAAAGTCAATGACCAAATGTAGTTGTACCAATTTAATTGTTATGTGTTTCTTATCCAAAAGCTACAGATCTTGACTTCTGCGATTTGATTTTTCCCAAAGAACCAGGAGGAATTCGTCTGATGCAAGGTTGATTGACAAAGCTTCTGGCGATATAAAAGAAAATCTGTTACGGTCACCCCGAGCGGGTTGCGACCGGGTGACCCGGTGCTCCGGTTTTGGCCTTGATGTGATCACAGGGGGGTAAGTGATCACGAGCTCGGATCTAGCTCGATGGAGGCGGTTTCCAGAAAGATGGAAACGAAAACAGAGGAAGAAACAAGGAAACAAAGTCGGCCAAGGGAACCTCCTCACTACGAGGTGAGGCAATGCCCTTGAAAATGCCTGGGAAAGGAAATGGAACCTAGAACCTTTTGATTACTAGATCAAACAATGCTAGGTATTATATTGGATCCTCTTGCAATGGATCACTAATGGATTGGTGGAGCAAGATTTGAGACCCAAGAAGAACAATATGGCCGATTCGCGGCGGATATGTGTTCTTACAATATATGAGTTCTAGGGTTTACAATGGTTACAAGTTCCTTATATAGAAGGAGAATGGTAAAGAAAACTAAGGAGTGACTTGACGAGGGAACCGTCTTCCCTGATTTAGGGTAGGCGAACTGAGAGGTGGCAGATGATGTGACATTGTAGGCTACCTGCTCTGGCGGCATCCATTTCCCCAGAATTGGAGTTGGCAGGAAATGGGAGGAAGGGCCTCGGCATAAGTTGAATGGTTCACCTGGATTGCGAAGGGAGGCTTCTTCAGGTTGGCGAACACCTGGGGCTTCGCTTGCATCTGGAAGTGTGGCACAAGGTCTTCGCCGATGACCATGGCCTCGCGGGAGGAGCCATGGGTTCGCCAGGAACCAGGGGTTCGCCAATGGCCATGGGTTCGTCATAAGAACCATGGGTTCGCCAAGGGTCATGGGCTCGTCGATGGGACTTCACGAGCACGGCCTCGTCTTGGAACTCGGCCTTAGCCTGGAGGAGGCGTTCAGGGTCCTCTCCTGGAGATCCGGCAAGTGTGGCTTCGCTTTGGGGCCTCGCCGGCGCTTAGAGGGTCGCTTCTTCTTCATCTGAGCCTTCGCCAAGGGTCCTTTAGACCCTCTGGAGGAATGGCTCCCCTTTATCACAAAAATGGGGCTGATGTCCACATCATACCCTTCCCCTTGAAAAGAATCCATCCTTGGATTCATAAGGAAGTTATCCCTACAAATCTCAAGACACCATAACAAACTGGAAGAGGCATTAGGGGTTAGTGGACTAAAACCAAGTGGATGTGCCCATATCAAAAATTGGATTGTAAGGATTCTAACATGCATCATGATCAAGGACCAAAGCCGAAATAAATTCATGATACACTTCCAATTATTTAGACAACGGGACATAATGTGGGGGTGTCCTCGGCTCACTACATACATGGCTAGGTGATGGGCATTCTTATACTCAAAACATATGGTACCTAGCTCATGGATAGCAAACAAGGAAGCACTAAGTTGGGGCAAGATGAACAATCCGCTCTTTCTTGCTCCGGTGCTATGAAAGCACACAAGTGCCCCATGTCTAAAGTCTTCTTGTTGGCCGTAAACAAATTTAACAACATAGCATGCAATTTCAACATGATTTTAAAAACTAGAATTCATGGCATGCTTATTTCCAAACAAATTATTTTTACATGTGCCGGGGTCATGTATGAACCATACCCTAGCAAGTTTTCCTATCATTCGGGCATGCACAACCCATTCATTTTCATCATATAGGCTCGGGTGGGTTTATCAAATTTAGCGCATGTTATGATCATGGTTCCATCAATACTTTCATCAATAATATATGTGTGCTTCCTAGCTACGTAGGCATGCACAGAACAGTTCTAGCACAAATCATTTCATGATCACAAAGTTGTAAAGTTTCATCACTAAGATGAAACGAGATGTTACCTCTCCCCAAGTTAGGGGAGGCAGGCTCCTGCTCTGAAACCGAGACTTCTTCTTCCTCTTGTAAACAACCCAAAGTTTCTTTGTCATCATTCCCTAGCATAATCAAAGAAGAACAACAATCATCAGAAGATTTAAGCGTTAGTCCTTCATTGATCTCGGTTGAAAGCTTGGGTGTTTCACTCTCCTCACTCTTTTGGCTCGGAAGAGCTCTTTTCTTTCTTTTCTCTCTTTTTCTCTGTTTCTCACTCTCACACCATTCTTTCATAAGACCTTCCATTTGTGAGACTTCATTCCTCATCTCCTTTAAATCTTTTCCCATCTCCTCGAAATCTGTTCTGATTTCTCGAGTAAGATTTCCCAAAGGGATTAGTTCACAGGAGGATTCGGGTTCGCACTTGGAGAAGGGGTTGAGTAGGCTCTTGAAGGTGGGGTTTTCCTTTCGGTTGTTACGGTGGGGTAGGATGTGGGACTCGAAATGAGGTATGAGTGGTGGGAGGTCTCGACCAATGGGTAGAGGTTGGGGCCAAGTGTGCTATGGGGGTTTGGGTGCCATACCACCGCCTCATCACACTTTTCAAGCGATCCCAAGAGGGTATGAATTCTAACCCTCGATCGCTCCTCTTTGTGGCGTATTCACACCACCAATACCAAGCTTCACCTCTTAGCATCTCAATAGCTATGTCAAGCTTCTCAAGTCCATTAGCACCACTTTTGGCAAAGAATGCCTCAAGATGGTGCTCCCATGATTCGAACCCGAAAGGGTCATCATCCCTCGAAACTTAAGGGTTCGCGCCATTTGTATCCCTACACACTTAAACAATAACGTCAGTCCCACTCATTTCCTTACGTGTATGGTTGGCCTCTCGTTTGTGTTTAGGGACGCACTCAGTACCACTCCTCTCTCGTGTTTAGAACACAATGGTTCTCACAAGTCTCAGAAACTTTACCACCAATCTACGATTAAGATCAAATGCAAACACGCAAAGAATATCCAATGAAATCTTAGCAATGTCCGAAACAAGTAAAGCACAAAATTCTAGTTACTTGAAACTAGCTTTTGAATGATTTAACGTGGGTGGTGGTTGAAAGAAGTAAGAAGTGATATAGAAAAGGCTTTTCACAAATACAAACACTATAAGTTCAGGTTTTTGAAACTATTTTCGATCTGTGAGTACTGTTCACTTGAGTTTCGTTGATGAACTCTCCAAGAACACTTATGAACTTTTCCCAATTTATGAACTGGTTTAAATCTTTCTTTTCTACAAACTCCTGTTCTTTTGCACATAGGAAACTCTTTTCCTTTTCAAATCCGAAATCACTCACAGTTTCATAAACCTTCTAAGAACTTCAAGCAAGGATAACAACTACTCGGTTTCTCTCAAGAGATCATTAACCGATAATTGTTTCTTCAAGTTTTCGAAAGAACAACAAAGGTTTTAACTTGAAGAAAATAAACAACAACGCGGTACGATACCTCCAGCAAGCGCTTTGGCTCTGATACCAACTGATGTGATCACAGGGGGGGTAAGTGATCACGAGCTCGGATCTAGCTCGCTGGAGGCGGTTTCCAGAATAGTGGAAACGAAACAGAGGAGGAAACAAGGAAACACAAAGTCGGCCAAGGGAACCTCCTCACTACGAGGTGAGGCAATGCCCTTGAAAATGCCTGGGAAAGGAAATGGAACCTAGAACCTTTTGATTACTAGATCAAACAATGCTAGGTATTATATTGGATCCTCTTGCAATGGATCACTAATGGATTGGTGGAGCAAGATTTGAGACCCAAGAAGAACAATATGGCCGATTCGCGGCGGATATGTGTTCTTACAATATATGAGTTCTAGGGTTTACAATGGTTACAAGCTCCTTATATAGAAGGAGAATGGTAAAAGGGAAATATTGAGTGACTTGACAAGGGAACCATCTTCCCGATTTAGGGTGGGCGAAATGAGAGGTGGCAGATGATGTGACATTGTAGGCTACCTTTCTGGCGGCGTCCATTTCCCAGGAATTGTAGTTGGCGGGAAATGGGAGGGAGGGCCTCTGCATAAGTTGAATGATTCGCTTGACTTGCGTTTGGGAGGCTTCTTCAGGTTGGCGAACACTTGGGGCTTTGCTTGCATCTGGAAGTGTGGCACAAGGTCTTCGCCGATGACCATGGGCTCGCGGGAGGAGCCATGGGTTCGCCAGGAACCAGGGGTTCGCCAATGGCCATGGGTTCGCCATAAGAACCATGGGTTCGCCAAGGGGTCTTCACAAGCACGGCCTCACCTTCGAACTTGGCCATAGCTTGGAGGAGGCGTTCAAGGTCCTCTCACGGAGATCCGCCAAGGGTGGCTTCGCTGGGGCCTCGCCGGCGCCAGAGGGTCGCTTCTTCTTAATCTGAGCCTTCGCCAAGGCTCCTTTACACCCTCTGGAGGATTGGTTCCCCTTTATCACAAAAATGGGGCTGATGTCCACATTATACCCTCCCTCTTCAAAGGAATCCGTCCTCGGATTCATAGGGAAATGATCCCTACAAATTTGAAGACACCACAACAAACTGGAAGAGACATTAAGGGTTAGTGGACTAAAACCAATTGGATGTGCCCATATCAAAAATTGGATTTTAAGGATTCTAATATGCACCATGATCAAGGACCAAAGCCTAAATGATTTCATGATACACTTCCAATCACTTAGACAAAGGGGCATAATGTGGGGGCGTCCTCGGCTTGCTACATACATGGCTAGGTGATGGGCATTCTTATACTCAAAACATATGATACCTAGCTCATGGAGAGCAAACAAGGGAGCACTAAGTTGGGGCAAGATGAACAATCCGCTCTTTCTTGCTCTGTGCCGTGAAAGCACACAAGTATCCTATGTCTACTGATCTTCTTGTTGGCCGCAAACAAATTTAACAACATAGCATGCAATTTCAACATGATTTTCAAAACTAGAATTCATGGCATGCTTATTTCCAAACAAATTATTTTTACATGTACGGGTCATGTATGAACCTTACCCTAGCAAGTTTTCCTATCATTCGGGCATGCACAACCCATTCATTTTCATCATATAGGCTCGGGTGGGTTTATCAAATTTAGCGCATGTTATGATCATGGTTCCATCAATACTTTCATCAATAATATATGTGTGCTTCCTAGCTACAGTAGGCATGCACATAACAGTCCTAGCACAAATTATTTCATGATCACAAAATTTTAAAGTTTCATCACTAAGATGAAACGAGATGTTACCTCTCCCAAGTTAGGGAGGGAGGCTCCTGCTTTGAAACCGAGGCTTCTTCTTCCTCTTGTAAACAACCCAAAGTTTCTTTGTCATCAATTCCTTGCATAATCAAAGAAGAACAACAATCATTACAAGATTTAAGCGTTAGTCCTTCATTGATCTCGGTTGAAAGCTTGGGTGTTTGACTCGCTTCACTCTTTTGGCTTTGAAGAGCTCTTTTCTTTCTTTTCTCTCTTTTCTCTGTTTCTCACTCTCACACCATTCTTTCATAAGACCTTCCATTTGTGAGACTTCATTTCTCATCTCCTTTAAATCTTTTCTCATCTCCTCAAAATCGGTTCTAATTTCTCGAGTGATATTTCCCAAAGGGATGGGTTCACAAGGAGGGTTCGGGTTCGCACTTGTGGAAGGGGGTGGGTAGGCTCTTGACGGTGTGGTATTCCTTTCGGTTGTTACAGTGGGGTAGGATGTGGGACTCCGAAATGAGTTATGAGTGGTGGGAGGTTTTGACCAATAGGTAGGGGCTGGGGCCAAGTGTGCTATGGGGGTTTGGGTGCCATACCGCCGCCTCATCACACTTTTCAGGCGATCCCAAGAGGGTATGAATTCTAACCCTCGATCGCTCCTCTTTGTGGCGTATTCACACCACCAATACCAAGCTTCACCTCTTAGCATCTCAATAGCTATGTCAAGCTTCTCAAATTCATTAGCACCAGTTTTGGCAAAGAATGCCTCAAGATGGTGCTCCCATGATTCGAACCCGAAAGGTCATCATCCCCTCGAAACTTAAGGGTTCGCGCCATTTGTATACCTACACACTTAAACAATAATTTCAGTACCACTCATTTTCTCACGTGTATGGTTGGCCTCTCGTTTGTGTTTAGGGACACACTTAGTACCACTCCTCTCTCGTGTTTAGAACACAAGGGTTCTCACAAGTCTCATAAACTTTACCACCAATCTATGATTAAGATCAAATGCAAACACGCAAAGAATATCCAATGAAATCTTAGCAATGTTCGAAACAAGTAAAGCACAAAGTTCTAGTTACTTGAAACTAGCTTCTGAATGATTTAAGGTGGGTTGGTGGTTGAAAGAAGTTAGGAGTGATATAGAAAAGGCTTTTCACTAATGTAAACACTATAAGTTTAGGTTTCTTGAGTTTCGTGATGAACTCTTCAAGAACACTTATGAACTTTTTCCCAGAATTTATGAACTGGTTTAAATCTTTCTTTTCTACAAACTCTTGTTCTTTTGCACACAGGGAAACTCTTTTCCTTTTCAAATCCGAAATTACTCACAGTTTCATAAACCTTTTAAGAACTTCAAGCAAGGATAACAACTACTCGGTTTCTCTCAAGAGATCATTAACCGATAATTGTTTCTTCAAGTTTTCGAAAGAACAACAAAGGTTTTAACTTGAAGAAAATAAACAACAACGCGGTACGATACCTCTAGTAAGCACTTTGACTCGATACCAACTAATGTGATCACGGGGGGTAAGTGATCACGAGCTCGGATCTAGCTCGTTGGAGACGGTTTCCGAAAGATGGAAACGAAAGCAGAGGAAGAAACAAGGAAAACACAAAGTCGGCCAAGGGAACCTCCTTACTACGAGGTGAGATAATGCCCTTGAAAATGCAGGAAAGGAAATGGAACCTAGAACCTTTTGATTACTAGATCAAACAATGCTAGGTATTATATTGGATCCTCTTGCAATGGATCACTAATGGATTGGTGGAGCAAGATTTGAGACCCAAGAAGAACAATATGGCCGATTCGTGGCGGATATGTGTTCTTACAATATATGAGTTCTATGGTTTACAATGGTTACAAGTTCCTTATATAGAAGGAAGAATGGTAAAGGGAAATAAAGAGTGACTTGACAAGGGAACCATCTTCCCTGATTTAGGGTGGGCGAAATGAGAGGTGGCAGATGATGTGACATTGTAGGCTACCTGCTCTGGCGGCGTCCATTTCCCCAGGAATTGTAGTTGGCGGGAAATGGGAGGAAGGGCCTCTGCATAAGTTGAAGGGTTCGCCTGACTTGTGTATGAAGGCTTCTTCAGGTTGGCGAACACCTGGGGCTTCGCTTGCATCTGGAAGTGTGGCACAAGGTCTTCGCCGATGACCATGGGCTCGCGGGAGGAGCCATGGGGTCGCAAAGGGCCATGGGTTCGCCAGGAACCATGGGTTCACCAATGGCCATGGGTTCGCCATAAGAACAATGGGTTCGCCAATGGGTCTTCGCAAACACGGCCTCGTCTTGGAACTTGGCCTTAGCTTGGAGGAGGCGTTGAAGGTCCTTTCCTGGAGATCCGCCAAGTGGGGCTTCGCTTTGGGGCCTCACCGGCGTTTAGAGTGTTACACCCCACCTTTTCCGGCAACAATCTCCGGTGATTAGAGTTCTGAAGGTATGTTTAAGTTTGTAATTTGTGGAGTTTGATATTTGTTGTTTTGTTGGTGTTGTTGTTGTGGGAGTAGTTTTGGTTGGTATGGTTTTGGTTAAGTTCCTTTTAAAGGCTGAATTTTGTGAGTTAAGGTCCAGGCGATCGCCCGAACGAGGAATTGGTTCGCTGCGCCGCTGGACACCGGCCGAGCTTGTGCTCTCCTGGAACCAGCGATCGCCTGATTTGGGAGGGCTTCGCTGGCTCTCGCCTGGATGCCTCGGCCTGGCGGTTCTTGGACCAGCGATCGCCCGCTCTAGGAACCGGGTCGCCCTGGTCTTCGCACAGGCACTGGGCTGGTGTTCTTGTGGTCGCGATCGCCTGATTGGGGAATCGGGTCGCCTGACCGTCGCCTGGACCAGCTATTTAAGTCGGGCAACTCGTCTCCAACCTCATTTTCGCGTTTCCAGTTCCGAAAATACGCCAAACTCTCTCCCAATTCGGTTTTGCTCCTATCCAAGTGATTTTGGACTCCTTGGTGCGTGGAAACGGTGGATTCGTGCGGGAATCACTTCAAGAACAACGAATCAACAAAGGTTTCACTCCAACAACACTTTGTGGGTGAATTTGAGAAATTTCCCAAATTGAGAGGCTGGTATTTTCGTGTTCTCTTGGTTCATTTGAGTTAGTAGTAGTGTTTCTATGTTGGATTAGAGGTAGAAACACATTTTACAACACGAATTGAGCATGAATTGAAGGAAATTCGAATTAGGGTTCTTGAGCTAGGATGAACGAATTTTGGGGTTTGTTAAATTGACCTCAAATTAGTGTTGTTGGGTAGTTTTGGAACAACATTAATACTTGGTGAAAGGTCCAACAATGGTTTAATCTATGAGCTAAGAGAAAACTCATAGGTTTTATGGTGGAGAGTTGAAGTGTGTTGTATTGTTGAATTCAATCCAAATTGTTGTTATTGGGTATGTTTAGAGCAATATTGATAATTGGAACATTGTCCAAATATGCTCCGATTATATACCTAAGACAAAGTTCATCCGGATTTTTGGTGGAAAGTAAAAGCATGTGTTTTGTGTGGTTTAAGGTTTCAAGCATGTTTAGACAATGAATTTGAGCAACTTTAAGTCTTGGAGTGAGGTCCAATTGTCAATGGATGTTGATGTGTTGAATGAAAGTGTAATGTGGAAAGTGTGTGAATTGTTTAGGTGGTTTGTGAAGCAAGGTTTGAGGTTGCATAAGGAAGAAGTTTGGTGTGCGGTGCTTGCCTGCTACCCTCTACGGCTGCGTTTGCTTGCGTTTCAAGGTAAGGGTTCGACCTACCTATATTAGTATAATGTAGGATGGTTGAGGCAAGTCTTGGGCCTCGGTCTCTGACTTCGGTCTTAGACCGGGATTGTGGAGCCCCAAGGCTAGTCCCATGGTAGGAGTATCGGTGCGCAGGTTCTGTTCTGTGTGTGGACGCATGGCGAATGCCGGTGCGTCCGGGGAAGATCTAGCCATGGTCCGTGAATTATGATGTTTGTTGGATGCATGGCGAATGCCGACGCATGGCGAATGCCGGTGCGTCGGGAAGATCTAGCCATGGTCGGGAACATCTAGCCATGGTCCGTGTTATATGGGATTTCTTTGGGTGCATGGCGAATGCCGACGCATGGCGAATGCCGGTGCGTCGGGGAAGATCTAGCCATGGTCGGGAAGATCTAGCCATGACCCGTTACATTCGGATGTTGTGCACACATCACCCATCATTTATTTCGCATATGTTCTCGACTGTATATTTGCTATCTATATGTATATCTGCTCCGATCTGTCTTTGCGGGTTTGTCGGAAGAACATCGTTACTCGCCTAAGCTCTTACTGGGTTTTTCTTTAAGAAAAACTCACACCCCTTACTTAACATTTTTCAGGAGATAAGGATTCTGGGCCAGCGGTGTAGGATTTCCGCAAGGCTGCTCGGTTAGCTATTTTGAGGGTTTAGCAGCTTTTGGATCTAGACTTCGGGTTCGTCGTCGGTTTCTTTATCCGACGCCCGACTTTTGTACGGTTGCATCTTCTGCCTGTAGATAGCTCTGTAGCATGATACTCTGTTGGCATGTAGTACTACGATAGCATGTTTTTGTAGGTCTGTCTGTTCATCCGAGTTTGATTATGGTTATATATATTTATATGCGTTCGCTCCGAACTGAATGAATGAGTATGTTGATACGTGCGGAAGCCTTTGTTCGGTAGTGAAAGAACAGACTTCCTTTTGATAATCTGATTACGATATCCTCGCTTCGATATTCGCTTATGGGCGAAGCCCATTGTTTCTGTTGTGGTGATCTGTTTCTGTGCATGAATGGTTATGTTTGATCTGTTGTTAGAAAGGGACCTAAGGGGTTAGTTAAAGGCCCGCGAAATTCTCTCACATTAGCTGCGCTATCCGGTCCCACCTTGCTCACCACCGCCCATCGGCCGGCGACCACTTCCCGCCGGGTCCGGAAGGTGTCGACGGGGGTGGTGGTGACATAGAGGGTCGCCTCTTCTTCATCCGAGCCTTCGCCAAGGGTCCTTTAGACCCTTTGGAGGAATAGTTCCCCTTTATCACAAAATGGGGCTGATGTCCACATCAGGTTTTGACCTCGCGGGTCACGTTTCGGGCGGTTAAACGGCTCCGGGACTTATCTCGAGCATTATTTCGGGAATCCTTCGGGTTTTGAGGTCGTGTGGGTCCCAAGACATTTTCGCGAAAATATTTTTCCAGGGCAGGACTTGTCTCGCGAAAATATTTTTCCGCACCTCGGAATGGAAACCGTTTGCATATTTGGAATCGTGGGAACGTCCTGGATCTTTTTACGGAGTATATATTCTAGGTGGGGACGTTCGGTCCCGGGCGACTCCTGGGGCTCGGGATGGAAATTTTTCGACAGCTTCAGTGTAAGTTATGTTATATTTTAAGACGGATTTTGTGGTAATATTTGTGGAATTTTCGCATGACGGGAATTTGGTTCAGGTCGGTACGCGCGCACGTCGGGAATTACGCGGTTGGAGTTGGCGCGGGTGGTGCGCCAACACTTAGCTAGTTTTCGGTTTTAGTGGCTGGTATGACTCATGTTTATGGATTAATGGTCATGGGAGAAGTGTCCCATGACTCATTTTTGTCATATGTATAAAAGGGGTGAATTTTATGAAATAAGCCATTTATTCATTTCATCTTCTTCTTCTTCCTTCTCTTCTACATTGCCGCAACCACTCTCTTCCTTCAAGCTCATTGTGTTCTTCATTTCTTGGTTGAAATCAACAAGGATTTGGACTCCATAATTGGTAAGCTTCCTCTCTTCATCTCCTTACAAGTTGGAAAACATGTTCTTGGTAGAAAAAGATGGGTAAAACCGATTTTGAGGTTACTCCTTGCTATGTGTTTGGATGATTGTCTTCCTCCCATCTTTTAGTATGTTCTTCTTGGGTTGGAGAGGAGTAAAAATCTAGGGTTAGATGTTGGAGAAACTCCATGGATGAAAATCCCTAGAGTTGCGATTTCTTGCTTGATTTTCTAAAATGATGTGGAGTTGTGTTCTTGAATCATGCTTTGGAAATGTTGTTCCTTGCATGATTCTAAGACTTTCTATGGATTCAATTTGATGGGAAGCATGCTAGGAAGAAACCCCTCTTTGGCTGAATTCTCAAAGCTAGGGTTTATGTTGGTTCTTGATGTTTTAGGTGTAATTGGTTAGTAATCAAGCTTAAGAAGTGAAATTGGTGGTTAAAGTGGGTAATTGGTGGCTTGAATGGATTGATTTGGAAGTGTGGTGAAAATTTGTCAATGGGCGAAACTTGGAATGAAACTTTAGTAAAGTTGGTGTTGTGTTTTGAATGTTTTGGATGGTATATTGGTATCGGGATGGATTTAGGTGCGTAATGGTGTTTGAAACGACGTTTTCGGATAATGGGAGAAAAAGTTACCTTTATGCGGGATTACGGGTGACCCCGAGACCCGTCACATAGTAAGATGCATGTTTGTTCTGTTTCAAGGCCCGGATGGTCTTAGAGGCCACAGGTTAATGTTATGTTCTGTATATCCGCACTAGGTGCCGATATTTTGTTTATGCTTATATGATATATTCTGCTCTGTGACGAGACCCTGGGTGCTCCGTGGTTTGGTTTGGTTATGTCTGCCTTTGGAGGGTGCCGACATTCGTGTATATCCGCACCGGGGGTGCCGATATACTTCGTGACCCTACGACAGTTTGGGGATCGCGACCCCAGCCGGTACCGTGCTTCCGTTCTGTATTTTCTGACCTCTTGGAGAGGGCTGTCGTTACGTGCTTTATTAGAAGGGTCATTCTGGCGGTTGGACCGCATGTGTTGGGATTCTGGCTCACTTTATACTTTCTATTTGTATATATACATGTATATGCTTGTGTTATTCTGTTTTGCAGGTTCAGCCCGTTACTTCTTAAGCAAACTGTATCTTACCTCAGCCCTTACTGGGTCCTCCCGAGGACTCACCCTTTATATGTTTATCACCTTTCAGGCTGTCCTGACAAGCAACCGGTGGAGTAGAGATCTGCGGTGCTTTACGCCATTTTGGGTTTCGGTAGCAAAGAAGAAGACCACGTGCGGGAATCCTTGAGCGAGAGGCTTCTGATTCCGCACTTAGGTATATATATAGGATTTTGTTTGATGGCTCTGTAGCTGTAGATCCATGCAATACTAGATCATGAGTTGTATGTGATATATATATAATCTGGGATATATTCTGCCTTTGTTTGTCTTCTGAGTCGAGGGCGGAGCCCCGACTTGCCTTTATTGGATTTGTTATGGAATGGATTCAGTGTTTATGTGTTTGTTGCGATGATCAATGTTTGGTACACCATGAACTGCATGTTTGGTAAATGTTGGGTTATTTTGTATACTTGCCATGTAAGAGTTTGTAGGTTGCAAGTCGTTGTTCGACTATTCCGTCGTATAAGCTAAATGCTCCGTCACCGCGCTTTACGCCGTAGTTTCCGTTTTCGGCGTCGCGACCGGCTCCGCCTCCGCAACCAAGGCGGGGTGGTCGTGACAAAATGATTGACCGGTAAAGCGACGCCGGTCCGAAATCTGGGCTTAGGAGTGAAACAGTGGCAGCTCCGAAGATGACGAGCGTGAACTTGACGGAGCAAAGATGGCCACTGCGGTGGATCTCGACGCATGCTGGAGGTCGTTGGAGGATGGCGAGAGACGGTGGTGGAGCTCCGGCCAGGTCGGTGGAGTGGTTGTCAAAAGCCAGCAAAGGCTGGCTGAGATCCGGGCTGCTTCGCTCACGATCGAAGGAGAGGACGAAGAAATCCAAAATCTGATTTTCATCAACATTTGGGCTGAACCTCATCTTCATCCTCTAAGCTTTCAAGTGTTGCCAAAATGACCCGATTCTTTATTTCTTTTGCATCCAGCCCTTTAGCTTCTTTCATCGTTTCACTTTAGCCCAAAACTTCTAAACTTGATGAATTTTAATACATTTAACTCCAAACTTGTCACTTGAAGTACCTACAAGATTTTTGCGCAAAAATGTATAAAGACCAACATTTAAAATCATAATTAGGTATATATGGTGGGGTAAAATATATACAAAATATGCTTTCATCGGGCACCCTCCGATAGGACCTCGTAAAGACCTTTAATAGGCTTAGGGGCACATGCCTCGGCCATCTTCTTCAAAAGGGGCCTCCCTCCGGTCCCTCTTCTTCATAAACAAGTCACTTACCTTAGTCATCTGCACTACAAGAAACAAGCAAAGGGTCAAACGAAACTCAAAGCAAACAATGCTTAAAACAAAAATCAATGCTAAACACTAACGTTGAGGGTTCTGAAAGATCTCTCAAACTTCTCTCGAGGTCACCCTAGAGCCCTCAATCCAGTTCTCCAATGCATCCTCATGCCCAACTAGCTGATGGGTACGACTAATGTGCGCCTTCTAAGAACAACCTCGTCGAGGCTTGAAAGGGTGAAAGGGAAGGCACCATCACAATCCTCAATCCTAATCACCGTGTAAACCCACTCATAGATAGTATCGAGGGCCTTCTTCCCTTCGAACCCAGCCCAAATGGTGTGGGTTTCTCAAAGGCCTCCACCCTTTGGTCCCCGACAAAATATGCTGGAAGTTCCAACTATCTTCCTTCAAAATAAAGAAAAAGTAGGGTTCCATTTGCCCAACGAACTTGTAATGTCGGCAAACACATCAATCTTCACTCTGTTATTGCCGACCTTAACCTCTTCAAAGGTGAGTTAATAGAAGGCTTGATTTTGGGCCTCTTCAGGCTGTAAAACTGAAGGAACACCTCGGGCAATACAAGTGCCTTCGCCAAAAACATGCCACGATGAAGGCATTGACAATAGTGAAAACATTGGGGCCAATTTCCTTGGGCAAACACCCCATCCTTTGCAGAGTTGCAGCAAGAGAGTACAAAGAAGAAGCCGCAACCCCGCTTTCAACTACGCCTCGTTGACCACCATAGTATGCTCCCGCATATTCACCTCGTTGATCTCCATATCAGCCTTCTTGGCACCCACCTGGTGACAGCTCACGATTGCCTATGAATAAACGTGGTAACTCTGGAAAATATCCCCTACGTTTTCCCCACTAGCGATGATCGTGGCCACTCCTCGCCAATGTTAGGTTCTATCTGGGATTGCTTGGGTTCTTGGGATCCATCTACAAAATTGAGAAAATATGCAAAACTAAAGACCCTAAACCCAAGAACCCGGGCATGGAGGACTAACGAAACTACCACACTATTTAAACTACAAAACCATGTTCAAAATTTGGAAATTACCTTCGGGGTAAGGTTCGCACCGATCACAAGAAGGAAGTTTTTAAAAGGGCAAACCTAAATCAACTTGACCTACACTAGAAGAAAAGGAAGCAAGATCGCCACGAAGAGACTCGATGCTTTTTGAATTTCAGGTGTTGCAAATGATGAATTGCCCACGTAGGGCGAGGGTAAAAAATGGGGAGGGGAAATCGTCCAACTCCATACTCCACCATAAAGTCCAAATGGTAAAAGGAGGTGCCCCCATTAAAACGCAGCCATGTCGGCAAGCATGTCGCATTGTAATGGGTTTTAACAGCCTCCAAATTAGGCCCAACACCAAATTGCAAATCGGCCAAGAAAATCATATCATAGGGACCCAACGAAGCCCATGCTCCTCTAAAGGGGATGACATACTGATATATATTGGTCCGGCTCAACACCGACGTCGTTAAAAACACTTACGGGGGTTAATACGAGGACCCTCATCGAGCGACATGAGGGGCTCCACTCAAAGACAACCACAACACTCAATTAACGCTATCAACAGCAGTCAAACAGATCCACACATGAGAGAATCAGCAACCCTCGTAGTGGACGCATTTATGACACGATCCCAACAATTAAGGCCCTCCATAATGGGCTCCGGCACCACCCCATGTATTTTGATGGTGTCTACCTCGAAAAAGTACTTACTACACACCCACCTCCTTCTCTCTTCTCTACGCCTAAAGGATCTTTTTGTCTCCTCGTGCGGGTCTTCGATAATCCCCGTCGGTCACCTCTTCATTGCTAAACTAATAGTTTACTATCATTACTAACTCCTTTACTTGAGTGTTACAGAGTTATAGGAACATCAAGCCATAGTCTCCATAGTCTATGATAAGGGTGCTCGTGCACATTGTGAGGTTGCACACCCTCCGAGATATGTGGCTCTAGGTCAATATCTTGTCCAATGCGATGAAGTTAACGAAATGGTTACTCCCACTTTTCACCGTCAAGGATGAGGTATCAACCACCCAATAAATTGGGCTTTACGACCCGAGACAGAGGCGAATGTACGTTGATTGAAGGGGAGTGCATGTGTTACGATCGCCGTGTGTCGGACAACTTCCGAGTTAGTTTCCGTGTGGTTTCCGTTCTGTTTTTGTTAATATCGGGACTTCAGATTTAACATGTTGGACATGTTTTTGTATGTTATAAAGTCTTGGTGTTAGTATCGAGTTTCAGCTCCGTTGGAAATTTCGTTCGAGAGTTATGATAGTTGCAAATAGATGTAATCACAACTTTGCGAAGTTTGGGACCCGGTTTGTAAAAGTGGACAGTTTGAGAGGGTTCCTCTCCCATAAGGAAAAGGGAGCCGGTTAAATGGTATAGGAGGAGAGAGAGAAGTGAATAGAGCAAACATGTTACACTTCAGAACTTTCTCACTCTCTCTCATCCGCTTTCTGTGGAGCTCAAGGTGATTTCCACAATATTGGTCCAACTACCGAGGTAACGGATTATGTTATTCACGGTGAGGGATTATACGTTTTCTATGAATCAGATTTCTTATGTCATGTTCTGTTGATCAGTTGTGAAGAGAGAAAGATTTGAAAATTCGCAGAACCGGCATCGTGGACGCTTTCTCCGTCGCGATTTTGTGAACTTCGCATGTCTTGTGTGTGGGAATCTTCAGTGTTTAAGGTAAGGGTTCAGTTTGTGCGTGATTCTGTGTTTCTGGGATGCTATAAACTGTATATCAGGATAAGTTGGGGTTAAGTTTGGTTAAGGGGTGTGTGTCTGAGGGTCATCGCCGTTCTGGGAATGAAGCTTCGCATGAATCTGGGAAAGGCTTCTCTTTAATCTGTGAAGAAGCTTCGCATGCATCTGGGAAGGGCTTCGCATGAATCCGCGAAGAGGCTTCGCATGAATCTGAGGTTCCGCATGAGTCTGGGGTTCCGCATAAATCTGAGGCTTCGCGTGTATCTGAGACTTCATATAAATCTGTTATGGACGCTTCACGATGGGGAATCCCATGGCCAGTTTCGCCTTGGGATCTTCGCATTTGCTTGGAAGTTCGACCCGGAAGGTCTTTGCCTTTATCTGGACTTCGCATGTGTTACGAGAGGCTCCGCACCCACAATGGGAGTCCTCGCATCTGCCCGAGAGGCTTCGCCGCACCGATGCTTCGCCTACGCATTGGGATTTCGCCCGACAAGGGGTTTCCTCACCCCAAAGACCGTCTGTATTGCGATGTGACCCTCGGCTCCCTCTAGCCTTCGTAACACCAAACTTAACCTATGGCATAGGATGGGTATATGTATACGTGGATTTGGGAATCTGCTCGGGATAACTTGCTAGACAAGTATCCTTACGTATTCTCGCTATCTCGGATCTGTCGGGACCGCTATCTTGACCGCCCCGGGAATCCAGACCCCGGGCTGGTACCATGCCTTTGATAATTCTGATATTCTGAAATCCCCTTCGTATTCTTGCAGAGGTCTAACCTAGAATGACCGGTCGGCGGAAGCATGCAGAGGTTGAAGGTATCGGCGGCGTGTGTTCGCGAAATTTTCTCTTAAAAGGGTTTGGTCCCAAAAACCCATCCCTTAAAACATTATCTTTCAGTTTTAAGGTTGTTACGTGTTTGCAGATTTTTACGTCTTACAAGTCCTAAACCTGCACCCGAGACACTTTAGTGGTTCTTACAGTATATCGCGCGCGCAGAAAACTTAAGCAGAATACAGATAATACAGGCAGAAGGAGTTCCGCCCTCTGCGTAGGGTCGAAAACTCCCACGAATAAACTATACTGAGACCAGAAATCGGAATGCAGAGATAACTAATATGCATACTACGCCTACAGAGCCGAGCCAAACGACGGAATTATACTTCGCCAAACAAAACTGTTGCTGCTGCTAAACATACAAAGGAGAAATAACGTCAAACAGCACAGATAGTCAAAACGCAGATCACAGAAGGGATTTAACGAGAAAATCCCCAGACATAAACAGATAAATACCTCAGAACAGACAGAATGCAGAACGAACACCGCGGAGGTCTACTCCGCAGTCGCTTGCCCAGATCCCCGAAAATGTTATATATGTGGGGGGTGAGTTCTCGAAAGAACCCGTAAGGGGGTAGGTACGAAACGGTCAAAACAAAACTTTAAAAACATTTTTGCCTGCACAAAAGGGTTAGCATGCAATGATCTAGCAGATATCCCAATCCTAAAAAGTATTATGATATGCAGAGTCATGATGCTCAGAAGTCTCGTCGGACTGTGTTAACGACCATGGTTGGCATACTGTAATCACCGGCGTTCCCCTCGATCGATAACAGGTGGTACATAACCCATACAGGTGGTCCCCGACCACTGACAGCACCCTACGGCGGCTTGTTAAGCTCACGCCGATTATCGGGATCAGAGCGCATGGTACCAGCGAAGGGGCGTACGTCCCCTAACTGTCATAGAAACGGCCTAAGCCGGTACAGAACATATAACGGGTCCGTTGTCGACCCCCGATATGCAGATCCGATATAGCAGATGTCCAGAAATAATAACAGAAATGGGTCCGTCGTCGACCCCCGATATGCATATAGTCCAAAAATAAAAACCCTGCAAACCACTACGTACCTTGTGACTAGCCCCGGAGTCACCGGGCCCCACCCTTGACCCGAGTACTAGCCCTTAACTAACATAATTCACATAAATGCGCATTAAGAAAGTTAAACCCCTTACCTCGACGAAGCAAATAATCTCTGGGGTCCCCTGACGCTCCACAGTAGTATCCCAGAAAATGAAGAATCAATCTGCCAGAATCAGAAACACAGAAATAACTTTAGTTACTTCACTAAAGTTCCTTATGTTGGGAATTTATCCTTAATTACAACTTAAGTCCCTCAACTTTTCAGAGGTTTGCAAAAGTACCCAAACTTCACAAAGTGGCACTAAATTCCAAAAAGTGTTCAATAACCAACTTTACACTTAGTATGGTTCACCTTTCCTTAACTTCCGAACAATTACACCTTTAGTCCTTAACTTCTTAAGAACTGACAATCTTGCCCCAAAATTTTACCAAGTGTCATATTGATTCAAAATTTTGTAGAAAACCTTATTTCCACAATTCTTAGCGAAATACTTCAATTTTACCCAAGTTGCACTTTTACCCAAACTTTTCCATATTTTGCAACAACACCCCAAACTTTCGGCCTTAATACCAATCTTCACCAAATAATTCCAACTTTTTATCACAACTTAACAACATGTCATAAAGGTTTAAAACATGCTTCTTTTTCATATTCCTTCCACAAAACATCACCAAAAATCTCTCCAAATTTTCGGCCTCAACTTGAACATTCCAACCATTCATTTTTCCATACTACCTCAAGAACAAAACTTGTTCAATAAACATCCAACAACAACATACTCGAATATCACAACCCACCATCAACATAAACCATAAAACTTGTCAAAAGTGATCCTCACCTTGAAGAACTTCCATTCAAACCTTGATTGAGCTGCTGGAAATTTGAGACACCACCACCACCAAAGTTTCCTTCAAAGATTTGGCCATGAACCAACAAGAGTAAGCACAAATCTTCCATACATGTTTAACTTCAAACATGATGATTAGCCCAAAACAAACTCAAATTTACCTTGATTGGCACTGATTTGTGAGGTTAAGAAAGTGGTAGAACCAAGCTTGTTGAACCTCAAAACTCGAAACTTCAAGTTTGAGTTTTCAGCACCAACATCACAGCAGACCCGTTTTCGTGCAACTCAGATCTGGAGGTCTTCCCGACGTTTTTGGACCATGACCCCTTTGGCAAAGTTGAAGCCAAGAGGTTAAGGAAGATTTATTCTAACTACCACCAAAGCCAATTCGAACTCCAGACGAGCAGAATCAGCCACGAACAGAGGAGAAATATTCTGGCCAGCAAAGGAGAGAGTGTTCAAAAGTTGTTTCTCTTTCTAAGTATTTGAGTGAGAGAGTGGAATGAGATAAGTGATTCTGAAATGCTAAAAGGGCTGAATAAATGATGAGTGAGAGGAAAAATTAATTGGTTTTATGGAGAAAGTAAAAGAAATAAAATGGTGGTGGAATGAATGGGTGACATGTGTGGGTATGGGTTACCATACTTTGACCAAGGGCCAAAAATATCTCCTCCCCTATCTTAATTACTGCAGAAATTACCAAGAGAGATAATCCTTGTGATTATCTCCTAATTTTTCCCGTCGGTGACCATTTTGCCCCCCAAAACTAATTTTCCGCAAAACATCCCGAAACTCGATAAATGTCATCCAACACATAAAACACTTATAAATATCACCAAATTCACTTCCAAACATTAAATTTCAATAATTTATCAAAACCCAATGTTATTCCGATAATTTACAATTCACGTTTTTGAGATATTCGCCGGAAAATTCCAAAACGTCGGGGTGGGTGTAACAATCTCCCCCCCTAGGACTCTTGGTCCTCCAAGAGTAGTATCAACATTCGATACTCATCCGGATATCTACTCAACAAATCCTGCTCTGTTTTCCAAGTCGCCTCCCGATCAGAAAGATGTGACCATCGAACCTTGATCATCGGGATCGACTTGTTACGAACCCTTCAAAATCCACGACCAACATTGTGTTGATCTCGATCGACATCCGAAATGCACTTCTTAAGTATGCTGACACGGAAAACATTGTGCACGGTGACATCTCAGAGGTAAAGCCTAAACTATAGGCAACCCCGCCTATACCCTCCGAAACTCGTAACGATCAATAAACTTTGGGCTTACTTACCCCATCTGCCAAATCGGACTGTCCCAAAACTCGACCTCCCGCCTCAAATTCCAGATCTCGTCATCTCTTGTCAATGTACTAGGTGGTCCTACAATTCGCGGCCTTCATCCGCATCTGAACTAGACAAAATAGGCGCCTCGGTCCCAACGTGATTTATCTCGAGCCCCGAGTGTCGTCCGAAGCGAACGTCGCGCTCCCGAAAAATATTTTCCCGAAAATGTGCGGGAAGTTCACACGACCTCAAATATGTAAGCATTCGAGAAGATGTTGTCTAGAACGATCCGGGAGTCATCTCGACCGATTGAAAACATGCCCCGCTTGCTTGAAATGAAAGCTCGGGACACCCAAAAGTCATTCTGTCCCAAGCATCTGTCCAACAGTGTTGTATCATAAATCTCTAACCATACAAGACACCATACGGTGCATACCGATAGTAGTCTGATAGCTGTTGTTGTAGGAGATCTCTAATAACGGTAAGTGCTGATCCCAATGTCCTCCGAAATCCAACACAAAGTTCCTGAGCATAACCTTGACAATTTGAACTACTCTCTCTTACTGCCCCATCTGTCTGAGGATGGTATGTTGTGCTCAGGTGTAGTTGCGTGCCCAGAGCCTTTTAGTTCAGATGTCCCGAAGGACCAGAGAATGTAACTAAAAAACGTCCCGAAGGACCAGAACAGATACAGACAACCTGGTCAGAATATCAGAACAAAATTCCATAAACAAGTCATCAGAGCATCAGGTACTGAATAACAGAATCACAGAACAACAGAATCCTCTGAACAGATAGAATGTCCAGATGCACCTTAGATACGGAAATCCCGACACTTATCTGAATGATTCATACATCTATTCACCTAACATATTCGAACCACCATTTCTGGTTTGGCAGGAGTGGTAGTTTAAACTACCATCATAAGCCTCATTGCGGGGTCCGAGCCCTCTGGGTTCATCTTGTTGCGCCCTGAGTCAGTTGCCGGTATTTCTACCTAACAACCCCAGACAGTATCGAATCTAAACCTAACCTACCTTTAACACGTCCTCTTCCCTGATACGTAGCTAAAAGTAATCTCCGAAAACACCCTAGTTCCACCGAATTGGTCAAACGGGTTATCAATCACTCGGGTAATAGATACTTGTTCTTAATGGTGCTGGCATTCAGCTGCCTGCAATCGATACAGAGTCGGAGAGTCCCATCCTTTTTCCTGACAAATAAAACTGAGGTTCCCCATGGTAAAGTATTCTGACGGATGAATCCCTTCTCTAGAAGCTTCTTTGTCTTTACCCGAGAGCTTTTTCAACCTGTGTCTTTCGGTTGTCGGTCAACCAATCAGACTTATACAACGAAATCTCGAACCCAACAGAGTAATCATAACCAACACTCACAATCGGAATTTCAAAACTGAATCCACACACATATAATAGAAAGTTGATCAAACTGAATTCACATATAACATTTGTTACCCTACGAAATTTCAGTGAATTCACCCACAAAGCGTAAATTCAGATCACACCGAATCACACACAATAACCCATACACAAAATCCCAAAACTGAATTCATACAAACCGAAAGCGTTCCCACCGATGTCATAATTTAATCAGATCCGATCCTCGACCTTGTCCCCGAATTTCCACCACCGATAAAGCCCATATATTCCCTACTCCAAGCATCTGCTATTGAATTTCCCTTGTCGTCGGTGTACTCGATGGTGTAGTCATGACCCTTCATTTTCTCGATCCACCGTCGCAGCCTCATGTTCAGATCCTTTTACGTAAACCGATATTTCAAACTCCGACGGTTAGTGAAAGTCTGAAACTTGTTGCCGAGTAGGTAATGCCTCCACCGCTTGAAAGCACAGATGATCACCGGCAACTCCAAGTCATGCGTCGTATAGTCCTGCTCTTGCGGTCGCATAAGCCTTGACCCATACCCGATGACATGCTGCCCTCGTATCAAAACACAACCGAGACCCGTCCTCGATACGTTAGCATAGATTACATAAGGTAGTACCGAGTCCGGTTGGCTCGAGAATCGGTGCGTGTGTGAACTGCCGCTTGAGTTACCTAAAACTGTTATCTGATAGCATATCCCAACCACCTCTCGTGGTACAGTCAGGAGAAATCCTCCCAGATTATTCCCGGCTCAATTCGCCTCATGACACTGCACTTGTGTTGCCCGATCCTGGACTATCCCCTACCTCCAATTGTGAGCAGCGTCACGCAGATAAAAAAGTGGCAAGAGACACCATCACCTCGGATGGTAGTCCCAATCTGATCAAAAGATGCTTCATGTCTGTCAACCAGCTCTCGGCTGTAACTGGCCCTGACTTGCCCGAAAACTTGAGCGGTTAAAGCGCTGCGGCGCTCCAACATCCTGACCTCGTCCAATCCCGACGGAACTCTCTCTGCGCGGCCTTGGAATCACTCAGAATCAAAGACATCGCTCAAATCTTTGCATAACTGTTCCGAACTTTCACGAGATTGACGCGCTCTGGCGTCCTACGGATCTCGGTCGGGGCTGAGGTCAAAGTCGTGAAGTGGGCAGTCAAGCCCGCGGTAAACCCTCCTCTACGGTCACTAACGGGAGGGGGTTAGAAACGTCGATGCGAGTGGCGCGGTGTGCCTCGCAGACCAACGAAATTCCCAACAAAAGCAGACAGAAAAGACAGTTAACTCCATGTTAGCAAACAACGGTTTCCTAATGGCTCTGTAGTGTAGATGATATGCATATTAATTATAACAGAGAATTTCAGCAACAATTCCTTTACTTGCTTACTTTGAAAAGACTCGGATAATCCACATCCTTCGTGGTTCATCCAGCGCGATATCTGTTTCAAACCACTTAATTGAATTTCAGATTATGCTAGGTTCGGTGTCAACTAACCAACCCTAAACCTACCTAAAGTTCTTGAATAATTTTAGTAGAAGTTGATCAGTCTTTTAGGTCGAAAGTCTAACCATTCCTAACTTTAAACCTTAAGCTCGATACCAAATTGTCACCCCACCGCCCCGGAATCTGGCGGAAGCATCTTTCTTGCAGAGGTTGGAAGTATCGGCGGCAAGCGATCTTGGAATTTTCTCTTAAAAGGGTTTGGTCCAAAAACCCATCCCTTAAAACGTTATCTTTCGATTTTAAGGTTGTTACGTGTT
The DNA here is from genome assembly GCA_024586325.1 of Stellera chamaejasme. NCBI lineage: Eukaryota > Viridiplantae > Streptophyta > Magnoliopsida > Malvales > Thymelaeaceae > Stellera > Stellera chamaejasme. The sequence continues at coordinate 21,092,903 of CM044979.1, forward strand.
TGCAGATTTTTACGACGTCTTACAAGTCCTAAACCTGCACCCGAGACACGTTAGTGGTTCTTACAGTATATCGCGCGCGTAGAAAACTTAAGCAGAATACAGATAATACAGGCAGCAGGAGTTCCGCCCTCTACGTAGGGTCGGAAACTCCCACTAATAAACTATACAGACCAGAAATCGGAATGCGAGATAACTAATATGCATACTACGCCTACAGAGCCGAGCCATAGGACGGAATTATACTTCGCCAAACAAAGCTGTTGCTGCTTGCTAAACATACAAAGGAGAAATAACGTTAGGCAGACGAGATAGTCCAAACGCAGATCACGGGAGGGATCTAACGAGAAAACCCCGGACATAAACAGATAAATACCTCGGAAACGGACATAATGCGAGCGAACACCGCGGGAGGTCTACTCCGCAGTCGTTTGCCCAGATCCCCGAAAATGTTATATGTGGGGGTGAGTTCTCGAAAGAACCCGGTAAGGGGGTAGGTGCAAGCGGTCAAAACAAAACTTTAAAAACATTTTTGCTCGCACAAAAGGGTTAGCATGCAATGATCTAGCAGATATCCCAATCCTAAAAAGTATTATGATATGCGAGTCATGATGCTCGAAGTCCGTCGGTGTGTTAACGACCATGGTTGGCATACCAGAATCACTGCGTTCCCATCAGTCGATAACAGGTGGTCCCCGACCACTGACAGCACCCTACGGCGGCTTGTTAAGCTCACGCCGATTATCGGGATCAGAGCGCATGGTACCAGCGAAGGGGCGTACGCCCCTAAGCATCGTAAACGGCCTAAGCCGTGCAGAACATATAACGGGTCCGTTGTCGACCCCGATATGCAGATCCGATAATGCGAAGTCCGAAATAATAACGAGAAATGGGTCCGTCTTCGACCCCGATATGCATATAGTCCAAAAATAAAAACCCTCCAAACCACTACGTACCTTGTGACTAGCCCGGGGAGTCAACGTGCACCACCCTCGACCAGAGTACTAGCCCTTATCTTACATAATTCACATAAATGCGCAGTAAGAAAGTTAAACCCCTTACCTCGGCGTATAAATAATCTCTGGGGTCCCCGACGCCACACGTAGTATCCCGGAAAATGCGAATCATCTGCTGAATCGAAACACGAAATAACTTTAGTTACTTCACTAAAGTTCCTTATGTTGGGAATTTATCCTTAATTACAACTTAAGTCCCTCAACTTTTCAGAGGTTTGCAAAAGTACCCAAACTTCACAAAGTGGCACTAAATTCCAAAAAGTGTTCAATAACCAACTTTACACTTAGTATGGTTCACCTTTCCTTAACTTCAGAACAATTACACCTTTAGTCCTTAACTTCTTAAGAACTGATAATCTTGCCCCAAAATTTTAACAAGTGTCATATTGATTCAAAATTTTGTAGAAAACCTTATTTCCACAATTCTTAGCGAAATACTTCAATTTTACCCAAGTTGCACTTTTACCCAAACTTTTCCATATTTTGCAACAACACCCCAAACTTTCGGCCTTAATACCAATCTTCACCAAATAATTCCAACTTTTTATCACAACTTAACAACATGTCATAAAGGCTTAAAACATGCTTCTTTTTCATATTCCTTCCACAAAACATCACCAAAAATCTCTCCAAATTTTCGGCCTCAACTTGAACATTCCAACCATTCATTTTTCCATACTACCTCAAGAACAAAACTTGTTCAATAAACATCCAACAACAACATACTCGAATATCACAACCCACCATCAACATAAACCATAAAACTTGTCAAAAGTGATCCTCACCTTGAAGAACTTCCATTCAAACCTTGATTGAGCTGCTGGAAATTAGAGACACCACCACCACCAAAGTTTCCTTCAAAGATTTGGCCATGAACCAACAAGAGTAAGCACAAATCTTCCATACATGTTTAACTTCAAACATGATGATTAGCCCAAAACAAACTCAAATTTACCTTGATTGGCACTGATTTGTGAGGTTAAGAAAGTGGTAGAACCAAGCTTGTTGAACCTCAAAACTCGAAACTTCAAGTTTGAGTTTTCAGCACCAACATCACAGCAGACCCGTTTTCGTGCAACTCAGATCTGGAGGTCTTCCCGACGTTTTTGAACCATGATCCCTTCAGCAAAGTTGAAGCCAAGAGGTTAAGTAAGATTTCTTCGAACTACCACCAAAGCCAATTCGAACTCCAGACGAGCATAATCAGCCACGAACAGAGGAGAAATATTCTGGCCAGCAAAGGAGAGTGTTCAAAAGTTGTTTCTCTTTCTAAGTTTTTGAGTGAGAGAGAGGAATTATTTAAGTGATTCTGAAATGATAAAAGGGCTGAATAAATTGTGAGTGAGAGGAAAAATTAATGGTTTTATTTAGAAAGTAAAAGAAATAATATGGTGGTGGAATGAATGTGTGACATGTGTGGGTATGAGTTACCATACTTTGACCAAGGGCCAAAAATATCTCCTCCACTTAATTACTGCAGAAATTACCAAGGGAGATAATCCTTGTGATTATCTCCTAATTTTTCCCGTCGGTGACCATTTTGCCCCCCAAAACCGATTTTCCGCAAAACGTCCCGGAACTCGATAAATGTCATCCAACACATAAAACACTTATAAATATCACCAAATTCACTTCCAAACATTGAATTTCAATAATTTATCATAATCCAATATAGTTCCTATAATTTACGAATTCACGTTTTCAGCAGATATTCACCGGAAAATTCCAAAACGTCGGGGTGGGTGTAACAATCTCCCCCCTAGGACTCTTGGTCCTCCAAGAGTAGTATCAACATTCGATACTCATCCGGATATCTACTCAACAAATCCTGCTCTGTTTTCCATGTCGCCTCCCGATCAGAATGATGTGACCACTGAACCTTGATCATCGGGATCGACTTGTTACGAACCCTTCGAAAATCACGACCAACATTGTGTTGATCGTGACATCAGAAATGCACTTCTTAAGTATGCTGACACGGAAAACATTGTGCACACTGACATCTCCAGAGGTAAAGCCTAAACTATAGGCAACCCCGCCTATACCCTCCGAAACTCGTAACGATCAATAAACTTTGGGCTTACTTACCCCATCTGCCAAATCGGACTGTCCCAAAACTCGACCTCCCGCCTCAAATTCCAGATCTCGTCATCTCTTGTCAATGTACTAGGTGGTCCTACAATTCGCGGCCTTCATCCGCATCTGAACTGAGACAAAATAGGCGCCTCGGTCCCAACGTGATTTATCTCGAGCCCCGAGTGTCGTCCAAAGCGAGCGTCGCGCTCCCGAAAAATATTTTCCCGAAAATGTGCGGGAAGTTCACACGACCTCAAATATGTAAGCATTCCGAGAAGATGTTGTCTAGAACGATCCGGGAGTCATCGACCGATTGAAAACATGCCCGCTTGCTTGAAATGAAAGCTCGGGACACCCAAAAGTCATTCTGTCCCAAGCATCTGTCCAGTGTTGTATCATAAATCTCTAACCATACGGTACACCATACGGTGCATACCGATAGTAGTCGATAGCCGTTGTTGTAGGAGATCTCTAATAACGGTAAGTGCTGATCCCAATGTCCTCCGAAATCCAACACAAAGTTCCCGAGCATAACCTTGACAATTTGAACTACTCTCTCTTACTGCCCCATCATGCGAGGATGGTATGTTGTGCTCTGGTGTAGTTGCGTGCCCAGAGCCTTTTTGTTCAGATGTCCCTAATGACCAGAGAATGTAACTAAAAAACGTCTCGAAGGACCGAGCAGATACTGCAGACAACCTGGTCGAATATCGAACAAAATTCCATAAACAAGTCATCGAGAATCAGTGCTTGAATAACGTAATCACAGAACAACAAAATCCTCTGCGAGCAGATAGAATGTCCAGATGCACCTTAGATACGGAAATCCCGACACTTATCTGAATGATTCATACATCTATTCACCTAACATATTCGAACCACCATTTCTGGTTTGGCAGGAGTGGTAGTTTAAACTACCATCATAAGCCTCATTGCGGGGTCCGAGCCCTCTGGGTGCATCTTGTTGCGCCCAGTCGATTGCCGGTATTTCTACCGACAACCCCAGAAAGATGTCGAATCTAAACCTAACCTACCTTTAACACGTCCTCTTCCCTGATACGTAGCTGAAAGTAATCTTCGAAAACACCCTAGTTCCCCTGAACTGGTTAAACAGATTATCAATCCTGGGTAATAGATACTTGTTCTTAATGGTGCTGGCATTCAGCTGCCTGCAATCGATATAAAGTCGGAGAGTCCCATCCTTTTTCCTGACAAATAAAACTGAGGTTCCCATGGTAAAGTATTCTGACGGATGAATCCCTTCTCTATAAGCTTCTTTGTCTTTACCCGAGAGCTTTTCCAACCCTGTGTCTTTCGGTTGTCGGTCAACCAATCAGACTTATACAACAGAAATCTCAGAACCCAACAGAGTAATCATAACCAACACACACAATCGGAATTTCAAAACTGAATCCACACACATATAACAGAAAGTTGATCAAACTGAATTCACTTATATCATTTGTTACCCTACGAAATTTCAGATGAATTCACCCACAAAGCGAAATTCAGATCACACCGAATCACACACAATAACCCATACACAAAATCCCAAAACTGAATTCATACAAACCGAAACGTTCCCACCGATGTCATAATTTAATCAGATCTCGATCCTCGACCCTGTCCCCAATTTCCACCACCGATAAAGCCCATATATTCCCTACTCCAAGCATCTGCTATTGAATTTCCCTTGTCGTCGGTGTACTCGATGGTGTAGTCATGACCCTTCATTTTCTCGATCCACCGTCGCAGCCTCATGTTCGATCCTTTTACGTAAACCGATATTTCAAACTCCGACGGTTAGTGAAAGTCTGAAACTTGTTGCCGAGTAGGTAATGCCTCCACCGCTTGAAAGCACAGATGATCACTGCAACTCCAAGTCATGCGTCGTATAGTCCTGCTCTTGCGGTCGCATAAGCCTTGACCCATACCCGATGACATGCTGCCCTCGTATCAAAACACAACCGAGACCCGTCCTCGATACGTTAGCATAGATTACATAAGGTAGTACCGAGTCCGGTTGGCTCGGAATCGGTGCGTGTGTGAGCTGCCGCTTGAGTTCCTGAAAACTGTTCTCGGATAGCATATCCCAACCACCTCTCGTGGTACGGTCGGGAGAAATCCTCCCAGCATTATTCCCGGCTCATTCGCCTCATGACACAGTGCTTGTGTTGCCCGATCCTGGACTATCCCCTACCTCCGATTGTGAGCAGCGTCACGCAGATAAAAAAGTGGCAAGAAACACCATCACCTCGGATGGTAGTCCCAATCTGATCAAAAGATGCTTCATGTCTCACAACCAGCTCTCGGCTGTAATCGCCCCGACTTGCCCGAAAACTTGAGCGGTTAAAGCGCTGCGGCGCTCCAACATCCTGACCTTTTCCAATCCCAACGGAACTCTCTCTGTGCGGCCTTGGAATCACTCAATCAAAGACATCGCTCAAATCGTTGCATAACTGTTCCAGAACTTTCACGAGATTGACGCGCTCCTGGCGTCCTACAGATCTCAGTCGGGGCTGAGGTAAAAGTCGTGAAGTGGGCAGTCAAGCCCCGCGGTAAACCCTCCTCTCCGGTCACTAACAGGAGGGGGGTTAGAAACGTCGGTACGAGTGGCGCGGTGTGCCTCGTACAGACCAACAGAAATTCCCAACAAAACAGACAGAAAAGACAGTTAATCTCCATGTTAGCAAACAGCAGTTTCCTAATGGCTCAGTAGTGTAGATGATATGCATATTAATTATAACAGAGAATTTCAGCAGCAATTCCTTTACTTGCTTACTTTGAAAAGACTCGGATAATCCACATCCTTCGTGGTTCATCCAGCGCGATATCTGTTTCAAACCACTTAATTGAATTTCAGATTATGCTAGGTTACGTGTCAACTAACCAACCCTAAACCTACCTAAAGTTCTTGAATAATTTTAGTAGAAGTTGATCAGTCTTTTAGGTCGAAAGTCTAACCATTCCTAACTTTAAACCTTAAGCTCGATACCAAATTGTCACCCCACCGCCCCGGAATCTGGCGGAAGCATCTTTCTTGCAGAGGTTGGAAGTATCGGCGGCGGGCGATCTTGGAATTTTCTCTTAAAAGGGTTTGGTCCCAAAAACCCATCCCTTAAAACATTATCTTTCAGTTTTAAGGTTGTTACGTGTTTGCAGATTTTTACGTCTTACAAGTCCTAAACCTGCACCCGAGACACTTTAGTGGTTCTTACAGTATATCGCGCGCGTAGAAAACTTAAGCAGAATACAGATAATACAGGCAGAAGGAGTTCCGCCCTCTGCGTAGGGTCGGAAACTCCCACGAATAAACTATACAGACCAGAAATCCGAATGCAGAGATAACTAATATGCATACTACGCCTACAGAGCCGAGCCATACGACAGAATTATACTTCGCCAAATAAAACTGTTGCTGCTGCTAAACATACAAAGGAGAAATAACGTTAGACAGAACAGATAGTCCAAACGCAGATCACAGGAGGGATCTAACGAGAAAACCCCCGGACATAAACAGATAAATACCTCAGAACAGACAGAATGCAGAACGAACACCGCGGGAGGTCTACTCCGCAGGTCGTTTGCCCAGATCCCCTGAAAATGTTATATGTGGGGGTGAGTTCTCGAAAGAACCCAGTAAGGGGGGGGTTAGCATGCAATGATCTAGCAGATATCCCAATCCTAAAAAGTATTATGATATGCAGAGTCATGATGCTCGAAGTCTGTCGGTGTGTTAACGACCATGGTTGGCATACCGAGAATCACCGGCGTTCCCATCGGTCGATAACAGGTGGTCCCCGACCATCGACGGCACTCCTACGGCGGCTTGTTAAGCTCACGCCGATTATCGGGATCGAGCGCATGGTACCGGCGAAGGGCGTACGCCCCTAAGCATCACGTAAACGGCCTAAGCGTGCAGAACATATAACGGGTCCGTTGTCGACCCCGATATGCGAGATCCGATAATGCGAAGTCCGAAATAATAACGAGAAATGGGTCCGTCTTCGACCCCGATATGCATATAGTCCGAAATAAAAACCCTCCAAACCACTACGTACCTTGTGACTAGCGCCGTGAGTCACCGGGCCCCACCTCGACCGAGTACTAGCCCTTAACTAACCTAATACACATAAATGCGCATTAGGAAAGTTAGACCCCTTACCTCGGCTGCGAGATAATCTCTGGGGTCCCCGGACGCCACACAGTAGTATCCCGAGAAAATGCGAATCACCGCTGGAATCGAAACACGAAATAACTTTAGTTACTTCACTAAAGTTCCTTATGTTGGGAATTTATCCTTAATTACAACTTAAGTCCCTCAACTTTTCGAGAGGTTTGCAAAAGTACCCAAACTTCACAAAGTGGCACTAAATTCCAAAAGTGTTCAATAACCAACTTTACACTTAGTATGGTTCACCTTTCCTTAACTTCCGAACAATTACACCTTTAGTCCTTAACTTCTTACGAACAGACAATCTTGCCCCAAAATTTTACCAAGTGTCATATTGATTCAAAATTTTGTAGAAAACCTTATTTCCACAATTCTTAGCGAAATACTTCAATTTTACCCAAGTTGCACTTTTACCTAAACTTTTCCATATTTTGCAACAACACCCCAAACTTTCGGCCTTAATACCAATCTTCACCAAATAATTCCAACTTTTTATCACAACTTAACAACATGTCATAAAGGCTTAAAACATGCTTCTTTTTCATATTCCTTCCACAAAACATCACCAAAAATCTCTCCAAATTTTCGGCCTCAACTTGAACATTCCAACCATTCATTTTTCCATACTACCTCAAGAACAAAACTTGTTCAATAAACATCCAACAACAACATACTCGAATATCACAACCCACCATCAACATAAACCATAAAACTTGTCAAAAGTGATCCTCACCTTGAAGAACTTCCACTCAAACCTTGATTGAGCTGCTGGAAATTTGAGACACCACCACCACCAAAGTTTCCTTCAAAGATTTGGCCATGAACCAACAAGAGTAAGCACAAATCTTCCATACATGTTTAACTTCAAACATGATGATTAGCCCAAAACAAACTCAAATTTACCTTGATTGGCACTGATTTGTGAGGTTAAGAAAGTGGTAGAACCAAGCTTGTTGAACCTCAAAACTCGAAACTTCAAGTTTGAGTTTTCAGCACCAACATCACAGCAGACCCGTTTTCGTGCAACTCAGATCTGGAGGTCTTCCCGACGTTTTTGGACCATGACCCCTTCGGCAAGGTTGAAGCCAAGAGGTTAAGGAAGATTTCTTCTAACTACCACCAAAGCCAATTCGAACTCCAGACGAGCAGAATCAGCCACGAACAGAGGAGAAATATTCTGGCCAGCAAAGGAGAGAGTGTTCAAAAGTTGTTTCTCTTTCTAAGTATTTGAGTGAGAGAGTGGAATGAGATAAGTGATTCTGAAATGCTAAAAGGGCTGAATAAATGGTGAGTGAGAGGAAAAATTAATTGGTTTTATGGAGAAAGTAAAAGAAATAAAATGGTGGTGGAATGAATGGGTGACATGTGTGGGTATGGGTTACCATACTTTGACCAAGGGCCAAAAATATCTCCTCCCTATCTTAATTACTGCAGAAATTACCAAGGAGATAATCCTTGTGATTATCTCCTAATTTTTCCGTCGGTGACCATTTTGCCCCCAACAAAACCGATTTTCCGCAAAACGTCCCGGAACTCGATAAATGTCATCCAACACATAAAACACTTATAAATATCACCAAATTCACTTCCAAACATTGAATTTCAATAATTTATCATAATCCAATATTGTTCCGATAATTTACAGAATTCACGTTTTCAGCAGATATTCGCCGGAAAATTCCAAAACGTCGGGGTGGGTGTAACAAGAATTACGTTATATCTGTTATATTTGTCTGTTTGTATCTGTGTTTTACGTGCGGTATATACTCGCTCCGAGTAATCTGCATTCAAAGATACCTAATCTATGCTGCACTTTACCGAGTTCTCGTCGAGGACTCACCCTTTTCTCATTCCTTTGTTTGAGGCTCATCGATAAGAAGCCCGAGGAGTAAGGACTCTCGGTGCTTTACGGTGTTTGCGTTTCAGGTATTATGGATTTCCGAATCTGTCTTCTCGTTACTTGTATGTGCATCATATTTGTTTCGGTTTGGGTGTATATAAGTATGTTTAGATTCAGATGATTCTCGTTACTTGTACTACAAGTTGTTACATGAAAACGTCAAAGTGGAGTTTGAATCGGGTGGGTTTGGACCACTACACCTAGGGAATTCCATGACCGCCGTTACCCCTTTCCCGGCTCCGGCTTTCCGCGCGCGTTAAGGGGGGTAACAGTAAAGTTGGTATCAGAGCAGGTTTAGTCAAGTACGAGAATCGGGTAAGGCGTGTTTCGAGTTTGGTATAGTCCAGAGGTGGACTTCTATTCGTGTACGGGTTTGATAGGACGTGCCACCTTTGTATCGCCATTCGATTCTGGGGATGTTCGGTAATAGGTCTGGCCACCCTCTTACTTGAACATTGTTGGAGAGGTGACAGGGCAAGGGTTGGTTCTTCGAGACGTACTATACGGATTAAATCGGGACCTCAGGAGGGGCTGATGTTCAGAGTTAAGAGTTTCTAATATGTCTGTGTGGATCTGGGGTTTGGTGTGATTGTATCATGCATTGCATTTACATTACAGAGCTTATAAGAACACCACTGCTAGCTTATGTTAGACACTTACCGTTCTGTATGTGCTTCTGGTATTGTGAATTTCAGGAAATATGGTTAATACTCGCCATCAGCGAGACAGGTCAGGGTGAGCGGGGCAGGGATCCCGACTCTCCGAGAGATTTTCCGGAAGAGCAGGGTCTGGAACAGCAGTTGCATCTTCAGCAGCAACCACCTGTTGGTCTCGCACAGACTCTGGAGCATATCAGAGATGTGGTTACAGCATTACTACCTATTTTGACTCAGGTTACTCTAGGGGTTTAGCAGATTCAGAGCGAGGAGAATACTGTCACTCGCGCTACGGTTCATACAGATACTCCGTCACGGGAGGAGGGTTCTGAGAGACCCCCTCGACCTAGGAGGATTCGATCTGAGGTTGGCCGTGAGGTCAGGTCTGATCGCTCTGAGGATGACCAACATCGGGAAGATAGAGTCGGCATCATCGCCGACTCCATAGAGGTGACGAGTATGATGAGTCGGAGGGTTCTCACGTGTCTCGCGGGTGGCAGGGGTCGGTAGGAGCCTCGATTCGGGGATGTTAGGCGCTTGAGCGGTTATTACGTCTAAACCCGACAAAGTTTGATGGCAGGAGGACCGGAGGCCGCCGAGACCTGAATTTATGATATGGAGAAGACACTCACGATATTACATTTGCCTCCCACCACCATGGTGTCCCTCGGCTACTTATAATCTGACTGGCCAGGCAGATCATTGGTGGAGGACTGTACAGAGCGGCAGGAGAGTACAGTTTGAGCGCAGAGACGAGCAAGACCCAGGTATGGGTTGGGAAGAGTTTTCCCGAGCGTTCCTGGAGTACTACATTGGTGATGTAGTCTGAGATCTCCGTCAGAGATAGTTTGTCAGTCTACAGCAGGGCGACAAGACCGTGCAGGACTATGAGCAGGAGTTCGATCGGTTGGTCCTTCCTCGGTATTATGGGTTTGAGGAGCAGAAGGCCAAGCGGTTTGTGTGGGGACTGTGCCCCAACATCAGGTGAGCATTACGACCTCTGGCTATCACTACTTACCATGAGGCGATTCGAAGGCTAAGCTTCTAGAGCAGAGGAGTCTCCTTTTCGGCCTCGTGAGAGTGCATCGGGTTCTGGATTTTAGAGATCACGGACATCACCCCCATTTTGTCAACAAAGGGCAGCCATTCCTTCACGGGGAAGATAGACCCTTGGCGAAGGCTCGAATGAGGAGAAAGCGACACTCTAGACACCGGGAAGCCCCAAGGCTAAGCCACGTCTACAAGATCTCCCGGAGAGGACTCGTGCGCATCCTCCAAGCTAAGGCCAAGTTCCAAAACGAGGCTGTGCTTGAGAAGCTCCATTGGCGAGCCCATGGTCCTTATGGCGAACTCATGACCATTGGAGAACCCATGGCTCTTCGCGACCCTGTGGCTTCTCCCGCGAACCCATGGACCATCGGGAAGGCCTCTGCGCCCAACTTCCTTATGCACGCGAAGCCCTGTGTGTTCGCCAACTGAAGAAGCCTACATACGCAAGTAAGGCGAACCATTCGACTTATGCAGAGGCCCTTCCTCCCATTTCCCGCCATCTACAATTTCTGGGGAAATGGACGCCGCCAGAGCAGGTAGCCTACAATGTCACCTATCATCTGCCACCTCTCACTTCGCCTACCGTAATTCGAGGAAGGTGGTTCCCTAGTCAAGTCGAGCTCTTTCCTTCCTGCATTTCTACCCTATATAAGGAAAGCTTGTAACCCTTGTAAACCTAGAACCCATATATTGTAAGAATACATATCCGCCGCGAATCGGCCAGTTTGTTCTTCTTGGGTCTCAAATCTTGCTCCACCAATCCATTAGTGATCCATTGCAAGAGGATCCAATATAATACCTAGCATTGTTTGATCTAGTAATCAAAAGGTTCTAGGTTCCATTTCCTTTCCCAGGCATTTTCAAGGGCATTGCCTCACCTCGTAGTGAGGAGGTTCCCTTGGCCGACTTTGTGTTCTTCGTTTCCTCCCTCTGTTTTTCGTTTCCCTTCCGCTGGAAACCGCCTCCATCGAGCTAGATCCGAGCTCGTGGTCATACAACCCCGGTGTGATCACATCAATTGGTATCAGAGCCAAAGTGCTAGTTGGAGGTATCGTACCGTGTTGTTTGTTTGATCTTCTTCAAGTTAAAACCAATGTTGTTCTTTCAAAAACTTGAAGAAAAGTTTTCGGTTAATGATCTCTTGAGAGAAACCGAATAGTTGATATCCTTTGTTTGAAGTTCTTGAAAGGTTTATGAAACTATGAGTGATTTCGGATTTGAAAGGAAAAGAGTTCCCCTGTGTGCAAAGGAACAAGAGTTTGCATAAAAGAAAGTTTCAAACCTGTTCATAAATTCTGAGAAAAAGTTCAAAGTGTTCTTGGAGTGTTCATCACGAAACTCAAGTGAACAGTACTCACAGATCGAAAATAGTTTCAAAACCTGAACTTATAGTGTTTGTATTTGTGAAAAGCCTTTTCTATATCACTCCTAACTTCTTTCAACCACCAACCAACCTCAAAACCTCAAAACCCTAGTTTCAAGTAACTAGAACTTTGTGCGTTGCTTATTTCGAATTTTGCTAAGATTTCATTAGGTACTCCTTGCGTGTTTGCATTTCATCTTAATCGTAGATTGGTGGCAAGTGTTGAGACTTGTGAGAACCATTGTGTTCTAAACACGAGAGAGGAGTGGTGCGAGTGTGTCCCTAAACACAGACGAAAGGCCGACCATATACGTGAGGAAATGAGTGGTACCGACGTTGTTGTTTAAGTGTGTAGGGATACAAATGGCGCGAACCCTTAAGTTTCGAGGGGATGATGACCCTTTCGGGTTCAAATCATGGGAACACTATCTTGAGGCATTCTTTGCCAAAAGTGGTGCTAATGGACTTGAGAAGCTTGACATAGCTATTGAGATGCTAAGAGGTGAAGCTTGGTATTGGTGGTGTGAATACGCCACAAAGAGGAGCGATCGAGGGTTAGAATTCATACCCTCTTGGGACCGCTTGAAAAGTGTGATGAGGCGGCGGTATGGCACCCAAACCCCCATGGCACACTTGGCCCCAACCCCAACCCATCGGTCGAGACCTCCCACCACTCATAGCTCATTTCGGAGTCCCCCACACTACTCCCCTGTAACAACCGAAAGGAAAGCCGCACCTACAAGAGCCCACTCAACCCCTTCTCCAAGTGCGAACCCGAATCCTCCTTGTGAACTAATCCCTTTGGGTAATCTCACTCGAGAAATTAGAGAAGATTTCGAGGAGCTGAGAAAAGATTTCAAGGAAATAAGAAATGAAGTTTCAAAGACGGAAGGGCTTGTGAAAGAATGGTGTGAGAGTGAGAAGGAGAGAGAGAAGGAGAAAAGAAAGAAAAAAGCTCTTCAAAGCCCAATGAGTGATGAGAATGAAGTCCCAAGCTTTCAACCGAGANCAATGAAGGNCTNACTCTTAANNCTTCTAATNATTGNTGTTCNTCTTTGATTGTGCAAAGGATTGATGACAAAAGTACCTTGGATGGTTTGCAAAAGGAAGAAGAGGAGAATCATCACCCATACGGCCAAGATGAGGAAATTAAGAGGGAGGGCACACGGCTTGGTAGCTATACTCTTAATCCCTTAGTTTCTAATCTTGAGAATGAATTGAATCAAGTTGAGCATGTTTGCGTTGATCATGAACCTAATGAATGTAGTACATCCTTTGTTGATCATGCTTTGAAATTTTATGATCATGACTTGATCTATGAAGAGTACATGCCTACTTTAGCTAGGAAGTACACTTGTCATGATACCTCGTTTGAAACCGGATCTACACCCATGTCATGTTCCTTGCAAGATAGACATAACCAAGCCCCTTTTTGAAAGTAAATGGTAAATGCATGCTTGGAATGAGAGAAAAGAATGGTATGTCTAGACTAGTGTTCGATCCCGGCCCTAGTACATATGGTTCGTCGAACTTGGAAGATCCTATGCGTGCTTCGGGATATGATTTAGACTTTTACATTTAGACCATGCAAAGGAGTGGCCTAGGCTTACGGTTGATCCCGGAATAAACCATTGAGCATGCCATGTTGAAAAATTTTGTTTGTAGAAATAGTGTCATGTTTGGCATGAGTAACTATGAGGGCTTAATTTAAAGCTAAGTGTAAGGTTGAAGCGAAGGGAAAGGGCGGATTGTCCATCTCATTCCTTTAGACCATTTTTGGGGACTTTGATGTTTAAGCTTTAGTTCACTAACCCATGATGCCTCTTCGAGTATGTTGTTGTTTCTTAAGATTGTAGGGATGACTTCCTTATGAATCCGAAGACGGATTCTTTTGAAGAGGAGGGTATGATGTGGACATCAGCCCCATTTTGTCAACAAAGGGCAACCAGTCCTTCAAAAGGGAAGATGGGCCCTAGGCGAAGGCTCGGATGAGGAGGAAGCGACACTTTAGGCACCGGCGAAGCCCCAAGGCTAAGCCACGTCTAAAAGATCTCCAGGAGAAGACCCTTTGCGCAACCTCCAAGCTAAGGCCAAGTTCCGAGACGAGGCCGTGCTTGCGAAGCCCCTTTGGCGAGCCCATGGTCCTTGGCGAACCGATGGTTCTTATGGCGAACCCATGGTTCTTATGGTGAACTCATGGCCATTGGCGAACCCATGGCCCTTCGCGACCTGTGGCTTCTCCCGCGAACCCATGGACCATCGGCGAAGGCCATGCGCCCAACTTCCTTATGCACGCGAAGCCCCGTGTGTTCGCCAAGAAGAACCCTACATACACAGGTAAGGCGAACCATTTGACTTATGCAGAGGCCCTTCCTCCCATTTCTTGCCATCTACAATTTCTGGGGAAATGAACGCCGCCAGAGCAGTAGCCTACAATATCACATCATCTGCCACCTCCCACTTCACCCACCATAATTCAAGGAAAGTGGTTCCCTAGTCAAGTCAAGCTCTTTCCTTCTTGCATCTCCACCCTATATAAGGAAAGCTTGTAACCATTGTAAACCTAGAACTCATTTTTGTAAGAACACATATCCGCCGCGAATCGGCCATATTGTTCTTCTTGGGTCTCAAATCTTGCTCCACCAATCCATTAGTGATCCATTGCAAGAGGATCCAATATAATACCTAGCATTGTTTGATCTAGTAATCAAAAGGTTCTAGGTTCCATTTCCTTTCCCAGGCATTTTCAAGGGCATTGCCTCACCTCGTAGTGAGGAGGTTCCCTTGGCCGACTTTGTGTTCTTCGTTTCCTCCCTCTGTTTTCGTTTCCCTTTCGCTGGAAACCGCCTCCATCGAGCTAGATCCGAGCTCGTGGTCATACGACCCCCGGTGTGATCACATCAACCTACCATGAGGCAGTTCGAAGGCTCGGCTTCTAGAGCGGGGAGTCTCCTTTTCGGCCTCGTGAGAGTGCATCGGGTTCTGGATTTTAGAGATCACGGAGACCATTTAGGATTTCAGGGCAGATGTCTAGGGCCGGACCGAGCGGCAGAGGAAAACTTGTTGTTGCAGTACCATCTGGACCTCCTTGTCGCAGCTTCGGGACGTCTCACACCGATCGCCCATGTTATCGTGGAGTCGGCCGATGTCTCGAGATGTGGGTCCACGGAGCACCGGATCCGCGATCGTCCACAGATGCCAAGACAGAATCTGGCGGTTTTCCTCGAGCACCACCTCCACAAAGAACCTAGTGTAGCGAGGCAGGAGGCGTTTCAGAGAGGTCCGCGACAGCCAGCGTGACCACCACTTCTACCACCATAGCAGCCTCGAGCTGGTGGAGTTTTTCGGATTGAGCAGGGCGAATCAACTCTGCAGGGAGAACTAAAAGGTACACTGCTTTTGAATGATATATCTGTTAATGTACTGTTTGACACTGGTGCTTCCACTTCGATTGTAGCACAGAGATGTGCTCAATCTCTGCGATTATCTGTCTCGGTTGTCTCGATGTACTTGATTAAGACTGTTGGGTGTCAATATCTGTTTTGAATGAGATAGCTCGAGATTGTGTCCGATAGTGGGACGACACAAGTTTCTGTCTGATCTGTTAGTTCTGGATGTTCCGAAGTATGATGTGATTCTTGGGATGGATTGGCTAAGTTTAGATTGACTGTGCGCAGCGGCAGATCAGGGTATCTAGAGAGGTAATGCCTCTGTCTGTTGCATTGGATGTGGAGGTTGTGAAACACGGTATGGAGCTTCAGGTTCTGGATCGGGTCCCGGTGGTTAGCGAGGAAGAATATTGTGAATTGAACCCAGCTGATACCCAAATGGAGCTGGAGAAAATTCCGATTGTGCGGCACTTTTCGCAAGTTTGAGATTCAGCTCCAACCAGGTTCTACTCCTATTTCTGTTTTGAGTTAAAGAAACAATTGGATGAAATGCTTGCGAAAGTATTTATTAGACCGAGCACTTCTCCCTGGGGTGCTCCGGTTCTGTTTGTGAGAAAGAAGGATGGAACTTTCAGGTTGTGCATTGATTATCGAAAGATAAATGCCATCACAATAAAGAATAGGTATCCTCTACCCAGGATCGACGATCTGTTTGATAAGTTGAAGGGAGGAAAGGTCTTTTCGAAGATCGATCTGCGATCCGGATACTTTCAGTTACGGGTTACGGAGGAAGATATTCCGAAGACAGCTTTTAGGATTCGGTATGGATATTATGAGTACACGATTATGCCGTTCGGTCTGACTAACGCTCCTGCAACATTTATGGATCTGATGAACATAGTTTTCCGTCCTTACCTGGATTCGTTCATTATGGTGTTTATTGATGACATCCTGGTTTATTCAAAGGATGAGGATTCACATCGGGACCATCGAGGATAGTGTTACGGACACTATGGGAACATCGGCCGTATGCCAAGTTTTCCAAGTGTGAATTATGGATTCGTGAGGTTGCTTTCCTGGGCCATGTTATCGGAGAGCATGGTTTGTTAGTGGATCTGAAAAGCTCGAGCCGTATGAGATTGGAAATAACCCATAAACGTGCGTGAGATCGGGTATGCACCTTGACTATTGATCTGGATGGTTGGATAGTGTTCGAAAAGCACAGGGAAAGGATTCAGAGTTGAGGAAGATATTGGTCGAGAGTAAAGGAGCTTTGCGTCAGACATTAGAGTACAGATAGGGATTGATGTACTTCAGAGATCGGCTTTATGTGCCCGATATTCAGGCACTCCGGGGAGAGATTATGGTAGACGCTCATTCGAGTCGATTGAGCATACACCCTGGAGGTGAGAAGATGTACAAGGATCGAGGACACACTTCGGTGGTCCGGCATGTCATGGGAATTAACTTGCTATGGAGTTTCGAGTATCTGAGCGTAATGGCAACCGGAAATTCGATATGTCAATCCGGTGCCAAGTGAACCTCTTCCGCTGATACAGTCTGAATCAGATCTAACATACATTTCTTGAGCATACTGACATGGAAAACTTTATGAACAGCAGACATGTCAGGTGGCAATGCCAGACGATAGGCTACCTTGCCAAACAGCTCAAGATTCTCGTACGGACCGATATATCTCGGGGCTAACTTGCCTCGCTTACCGAATCAGAAAATTCTCCTGATCGGGGCTACCTTTAGCCATACCCTATCACCTACCTAGAATTCCAGATCTCTTCAACGTCTGTTCACATATGAGGTAGTTCTATCGTTGGCAGCCTTCAACCGTGCCTGAATCTTCTTAATCTTCCGCGTAGCTTCCTCAATAGTTTCAGGACCTAACTCCACTCGTCTCGATGCATCTGCCAACGGTGAGGTGTCACACATCTCCGTCCATACAGAGCTTCATAAGGCGCCATCCCGATAGTACTCTGATAACTGTTGTTGTACGAAAACTCTGCCAACGGCAAGTGCTGATCCAAATCACCTCTGAAGTCTATCGCACAGCTCCACAACATATCCTCCAGAATCTGAATAACCCTGGCCGATTGTCCGTCAGTCTGAGGGTGATACATTGTGCTCGATGGATGCGCGTGCCCAATTCTTTATGAAAAGCATTCTAGAATCATGCGGTGAAGCACGGATCCCGATCGGACACTATGGAGTCTGGTACTCCATTTAACCGCACAATCTCCACGATATACAGATGGACAAGCTTCTCCAACGAATCATTACTCGGATAGGCGTAAAGTGAGCACTCTTCGTCAAACGGTCTACAATGACCCAGATAGCATCGTGGTGAGATCTCATCAAAGGCAGAGCTGTCAGAAAATCCATCATGACATTACCCCATTTCCTAACCGGAATGAGCAACGTCTGCAACATTCCCGCTGGCTTCGTGCTCAATCTTCACCCTCGACATGTAGCACACTTCGAGACATAGGTGGAAATAAGATTCAGTGGTCACATCATTCTGACCGGGAAGCAACTTTGGAAACCGAAAAGAGTATGATTGAGCGATATCCCGAGGATTATCAAAGACTGAGGACCCTCTCGGAGGACCAATAGTCCTAAGGGGGGAGATTGTTACAGTCGCCGTGTGCCGGACGACTTCCGAGATAGTTCCCGTGTGGTTTCCGATCTGTTTTATGTTAATATCAGGACTTGAGATTTAACATGTTGGACATGTTTTCTGTATGTTATAAAGACCCAGAGTTAGTATCAGAGTTTCAATTCCGTTGGAGATTCCGTTTGAGAGTTATGATAGTTGCAGTTGGATGTAATCACGACTTTGCAAGGTTTGGGACCAGTTTGTAAAAGTGGGAAGTTTGAGAGGGTTCCTCTCTCATAAGGAAAAGGGAGTCGGTCAAAGAGTGTAGAAGGAGAGAAAGAAAAGAAAAGAACAAAACGTGTTACACTTCAGAACTTTCTCACTCTCTCTCATCCGCTTTCTCTGTGAATGCGCAAGTTTGGAGCTCAAGGTGATTTCCACAATATTGGTCCAAATTTTGAGGTAACGGATTATGTTATTCACAAAGTGAGGGATTATACGTTTTCTACGGATCAGATTTCTTATGTCATGTTCTATTGATCATTGTGAAGAGACAAAGATTTGAAAATCCGCAAGAACAGGCATCGCGGACACTTTCTCCGTCGCGATTTCGTGAACTTCGCTTGGCTTGTGGGTGGGAATCTTGATGTTTAAGGTAATCGGTACACTACCCAAGCAAATGCTTGTCCTTCGCATCGCATCGAGTCACACAAGGCTTCGCGTATATCCGACTTCATACGAATATGTTATGGACGCTTCGCGATGGGGATTCCATGGTGGTACACTCAAGCAAATGCGTCCTCGCATCGCATCAGAATCACACAAGGCCCCGCAGATCTCGCCCTCGCGGTCTCTAGTACCGCCTGCGCGAGGTCTTACTCCTCTCGGTCCCCAGTCTCGCCTGCGCAGGGTCTCCAGTCTCGCCTTCGCGAGGTCTCGCCCTCGCGGGTCTTTTAGGCCTTCGCGGGTCGCCCTCGCGGTCTCGTGTCTCGCCTTGCGATCTCAATTGCCTTCGCGGGTCTCACTTCCGCGTTCTCAAATCGCCTTCGCGAGGGCTCTCACGACTATACTGGCCCCGCCCAGATAAGGCCCCTGCACTCCAGTTCGGGCGACCCTTACACCTGTATTGGCTATACTTTATCTCGGGGCTTCGCCCTTTGCAGGCCTTCGCCTGCTACTTGCTCCACTAGGAGATAGGCCACTTGGTCATCTGACATTGAGCAGCCAATGAGGAGGTCAGCACGAGCCTGAGTGATCTTCACCAGATTTGCACGCCAAACATTCCCTGACAAGTGAATCTTCTAAGGCGGTTTGCTGAGATCTTCATCATCACAGCCGCCTTATCTCCTTAAGTCTGACAGACTTGTCAGACTTGTCTCACAGCCTGTCCAAGGCTTCAACTGGGGGAGGCTCCTCCTGGCATCTCCCTATAAATAGGGGATGTCCACCTTAAACTGGGTAAGCTACTACACGCCCCCCACTCCTCTCTTGCTACTTCTGAGTATTCTCTTTATCTTCCACAGATTACTCTGAACAGCAAGCTTGGAGCTCTCAAGAACACAACATCATCAACCTTTCAACTGAGAGTTCGCACCTACCTCAGGAACGCGGCTATCAGTTTGGCGTCGTTTGTGGGAAAGAAGTTCTCATCAAAAAACCCATATCACAAACCACAAGTAAGTCATGCCGGTTACCCGGAGCACGATCAGGCACATCCGCCAAGGGAGGAGGAATCCGCCTGTGACGGTCACAAATAACAACCCACGGTCGGAAGCCTCCCAAACAACGCTCCCCACAACGGGTGGAACTCTATGTTCATTCCACGGAGGAAAGCTCCTCCCATGTTAACCGGAACATGCCGCAGGAGCGCACCACTCCACCACCAACATCTCCAGCAGCAGGCCTTGATCTGGCCGTCATGCAGTCAATCACTGAGGCTGTGGCCAATAACTTACGAGAAACGCTCGCTAATACTCTCAGGGGAGTTCTGGATAATGCGGGAACGCTGCGAACCCACCAACTTGAGCGTCCCGCCACACCGCCTCAACAAGTAAGTGATCCTGACCCTCCTTCGTCTATACTTATCGCGCTTACTAGACGCTTAGAGGAAATGGAAAAGAGGGAAGAGAGGGCCAGTGTTCACAACATCTCCAGGATGGGTTTGGACCACCTCTGGACCCAACCTTTCACTCAACGGGTCTTGGAGACCCCCCTCCCAGATCAGTTTCGCCAGCCCAAGCTGGATGCTTACGACGGGTTGACAGATCCGGATATTCACTTACAACGTTACGTCTCCGCGATGGCCATCGCGAGGGCGGACGACAACACCCTTTGTAGGGCCTTCAGCTCTACACTCACGGAGGCAGCAGCGAACTGGTATACCACCCTTCGCGATAAGCGATTTAACTCCTTTGAGGAGCTCTCCCGCAACTTCTCCAATCATTTCGTAGTATCCAAGCCTCCCCCCAAAACGGCGGGACACCTCCTCAAGATTCGACAAAAGAAAGATGAGCCACTCAGGGAGTACATTCAGCGTTTCCAGGCGGAATCCATTCAAGTCCCCAATCTGGGGGAGGAAGCCCGCCTACTTGCAGCCATCCAGGGCCTTCGCTGGGAATCCCTTTTCTTCGTGGATGTGCACACCAACCCCCCCGCCAACATGGAGCAGTTCTTGAGCACGGCTTCCCGGTTCATGAACACAGAAGAGGTCACTCGACCGCTTGCGAGGGCCACCACGTCAGATGCGAAGGGGCAGCCCTCACGAACGGACGGCAGCAGAGGCAGTACCCTACGCCATCCAACAGGGAGAGGACGTATCCAACCCTCCCACCACTTAGAGAGTCCCGCACAAACATTCTCCATGCTCGGAACAAAAGAGGAGGTCCCCAAGTGGCCTCGCCCACTCTCCCAAGAAGTAACTAGGCAGAGCAAGAATATCGCCGCTATCATCGTGACAAGGGTCACGACATCGAGGACTGTTTTGAGCTTAAACGCATGATTGGAGATATGCTTGCTCGGGGCAAACTCGGGGAGTTCTTGCTCCATGACTCAGAAGGGGGTCGCAAACGTGAAAACAACCAGGAAGATCGCAGACAGGGGGACCGCAGGCGAGGTCGCTCCCAACAAAACCCGGATCGTGAGGATCTAATCCAAATTCCCCCAGCCAGGGGGCACATCAGCGTAATTACGCAGTGCGAAGGCGCATCGGCAAGACGCCGTCACATGAGGCAAATTTACCAGATTGATCACTCCTCTACTCACCTGCTGCATCGCCACGATGGCACCTCGGTCGCAGACCTCATGCGGTCCAATGGGTCATCACTGCCCGCTTCGCGGGATGGGACACTGATAGAGTGTACTTGGACTCTGGGGCTAATGCCAATGTTATCTACAAGCAGACTCTGGTTGAAGCGAAGCCAATCCAGCCCGCGAAGGGGGCCACCTATGGAGTCGGAAGGAGGAAATCCCAACCCTGGGGACAATCACGCTCCCCTTCATGATGATGGGGGCCACCAAAGAAAAGAAGCAAGTATACCACTCCAGCTTTGTGGACTTCATTATCCTTGATCTCCCCACGCCATACAACCCCATTATTTGGCGGTACATGCAGACCGAGTTCCACGTCCGCTGTGATGTGCGGGCCCTAACCCCGGTGTTCAATACCGCAGCGGAGATGCCTATATTTACGTCAATCGAACGTGGCTAGAGGAAATTACGTCTCTGCCTCGCATGACCTCCTCGGCTCCCAAGCCGTCGGAGCCCAAGAGAAAGGCACCCATAGAGGAGACTGGGCCCTCAGGCGAGGCAGATCCTGACTTGTCTGGAGCCTTTGACGAAGTTGAAATTTCTCCTGGCAAGAAATTTCGGGTTGGAAAAGACCTTGAAGAGCAAGACCAGCAAGCACTCACACATCTCCTCCATGCCAACAGCGACATCTTCGCATAGAGTCTGACGACTTACCGTGTGTGGATCCTGCTATTATTTCTCATAAATTGAGTGTACTCCCGGCTTTAGCCCGGTTAGACAAAAACTAGGGGTATGGCCCCGATCGTAAGGACTTTGTACGCACGAGGTGCAAATGTTGCTTAAGGCAAATATAATCAAGGAAGTTCACTACTCGGAGTGGATCGCCAATATAGTCCTCGCGGATAAGGAAGGTGGTCAGTGGCGACTCTGCGTAGACTACAAAGGGGTCAATAGGGCCTGCCCAAGGGATCCCTATCCCCTACACTCTATTGATCAGCTAGTGGACTCAACTGTCCACCATTCAGTCTTCTCGTTCCTTGATGCGTATAGTGGGTACCATCAAGTCTTTATGGACCTAGAGGACGCAGTAAAAACTGCCTTCACCACCGGAGAAGCCGTCTACCACTACATCGAATGCCCTTTGGCTTAAAGAACGCGGGGGCTACTTTCCAAAGGCTTGTGAATCAGGTCTTCGCCAATCAAATTGGCCGAAATCTCGAGGCCTATGTGGATGACATAGTGGTTAAAAGCAAGGCCACCTCTACACACCTCGCAGACTTGGAGGAAACATTCTCCAACTTCCGCAAGTATAACATGCGGTTGAACCCAAAGAAATGCATCTTTGGCGTTGGCGAAGGCAAGTTTCTGGGTTACCAGATTTCCAAAGGAGGGATTCATGCGAATCCCAAAAAGATCGAAGCCATCACCAATCTTCGCACCCCTAGGGGCTCAAAGAAGTACAAAGCTGGCGGGAAAGTTGGTTGCCTTGGGACGGTTCATCTCTAAACTCAGCGACCGCTGCAGACCTTTCTTCGATCAAATCCGCAGGAAGAAGGCTTGCAGATGGACAAACGAATGCCAGGATGCATATGACTCAATCAAGCAACACTTGCAAGATCTCCCCGCACTCAAGTGTCCAAGACCAGGCGATGACCTGGTCCTCTACCTTGCCACCTCAGACAAGAGCGTCGCCTCTGTCCTTATCAAGGAAGAAGCTGCCAAACAATGGCCAGTCTACTACACCAGCCACACCCTCCAGGATAAGGAAACAAGGTATCCTCCCCTTCTAAAGGCTATCTTATCTCTGGTGTATGCAGCGCGAAAGCTTAAGCCCTAGTTCCAAGGGCACACAATTATTGTCCAGACGGACTTGACAATCCAAGAGATCCTCAGGCGGCCCGAACATTCAGGGCGCCTCGCCAAATGGTGTATTGAGCTAGGTGGCTTCAATATCAACTATGAATCCAGGACGGCAATTAAGGGTCAAGCCCTCGCCGACTTCATTGCGGAATTCTCAGAGGCGGACACCATCCTCGGCCCTTAAGCGGGCCCCGCGCCACGCCTCATTCCCCAGAATGGGACATGTTTGTGGATGGCTCATCCAAACTCAGATCCCCCGCGGGGGGCGTATATCTGCGAGGACCATTAGGTATGGAAGCTTCCCTACGCGTCTCTTTTCAATTTCAAGTAACTAACAATGTTGCAGTATGAGGCCCTCATCGCGGGGCTCAAGCTCGCCATAAGAGCAGCATTGGCCGCCTCCATGTCCACAATGACTCGCAATCGGTGATCCACTGTGTTCAAGGGTGCGCTGAATGCAAAGATACCACCCTAATCAAATACCTCAAATTGGTGAACACCTTGCGGACCAACTTTGAGGAAGCCATCTTCATCCATATTCCTCGCTCTGAGAACACTACAGCAGACATGTTGTCTAAAGGAAAGACACCCTCCGCCTTGACTACCCTCGCAAGCCCCTCAATCGCGGAGACTATTGACATTGCCTCACTGGCAACACAAGATCCGATTACGGATTGGCGAGACCCCAACATCACTGAGCTGCAAGCCAGCGCCGCGGGCCCCCAGACTCGAAAGCGTGCCATCCGCTTTGTTCTAATTAATGAACAGTTGTGGCATCGCGGGTTCGCAGCACCCCTCCAACGATGCCTCAGTACTCTTGAGGGACACTCAGTCTTGGACACTCTCCACCAAGGCAACTGTGGCGCACACATAGCGGCGGAGGCACTTGCCCACAAGGCCCTCCGCCAAGGATATTACTGCCCACCCTGAAAAAGGACGCCGCCGCACTGGTCAAAACATGCCACCAGTGCCGGATCAACTCTCGTATCCAACGACTGCCATCTACGGAGTCTCCAGCGCTGACAAACCCAGTGCCCTTCACCCTATGGGGCCTTGATCTCATTGGCCCAATGCCGACCGCGCCAGTCAGTCGCATCGCTTTGCGTTGTAGCAGCTTGATTACTTCTCTAAATGGGTCGAGGTAGAGCCCTTGGTCTCCATCACTTCCGCCAAAATTATCAAGTTTCTGTGGAAGAATCTTGTCTGCTGATACGGCAGCCCTCGCGCTATCATCACAGATAATGGCACTCAGTTCGCCAGTCATAGCGTCCAACAATGGGCCCAGGACAACAATGTCCGCATGCTTTTCACCCCAGCAGCGCACCCCCAGTCTAATAGGCAGGTTGAGGTCACCAACCGCACCCTCAAGGAGGGCCTCAAGAAGCGCCTTGAGGGGGCCAAAGGCCGCTGGGTAGATGAACTCCCAAGTGTCTTGTGGGACTATCGCACCACAACGCGAATCCCAACGGGCAAAATGCCTTTCTCTCTGGTATATTGTCACCGCACGCCGCCCGAGCCCGGTTGCGGAGGCGGGGGCGCCGGGACGCCGGAAGCGGAAGCCGGAAAACAAGAGATGGCAGGTCCATCGAGACCCGCCGCGCGTAGCGGACCCAAAGAGCGAAAGGATTATGGAAGCAACCTAACAAATATTTCGTGCATATAACTGAAAATAAAATCCAAACATACAATTCATGCATTAGCAACAGAGTAAGCCCCGCCCTCCGTGGACGAGTGCTTACTCACCAAAACAAATATACATACAGAATTCACAGAAGCTAATATGTCTATAAAGCGACAAGCGCTGAGAACATATACAGAGCAGAATATATAAATATATACAGACATACAATCATCGAGCAATACGAAAGTGCGCATATGCAACTACAGAGCTAGCCTTAGATCTATGAATCAAAAATACCTTGCGCGGGATTCAGACCAAGTAGACAATCCCGGACCGCAAGGTGCAGCCGCAAAACACTACCAAGGTAGAACCTCACGGAAACCTACTCCGCAGGCCGCTTATCAGGTCTACGAAACCCAAAACAGAACCCAAAGAAGGGTGAGTCCTAAAAGGACCCGTAAGGGATATGGGGTAAGGTAAGTATATGTTACCCTGCAAAACAGAAAGATAGCAATATATGCAACAGAATACAGAATATCATGCATGTACAGAAAATAAATCAGAATCCCGAAGGACGTGCGATTCTAAATCGCCATAACCCTTATAACGAATCGGAACGACGGCCTCCACTAAGGGAGTCGGAAGCCAAGCTAATACTGAAGCATGGTGCACCGGTGGGGTAGCGAACCCACAACCTGTCGTAATGTTAGCATGCAGTATGCCATAAGGCATACTCCTACAAACTACGAATATGCCCAAAGGCAATAAATTCCAATTACTAGCGTAATGTAAAATGAAACCAAAACATATACTTAGCTTACCAAAACAATGTAACCAAACCCTTACCTCAAAATCCAGAGTATTAGACCGATTCGGACAACTCCTACACCGTGCCCCGAAACTTAGAACTTCTCTTTTCCTAACCTCCGAACCTCAGAATCTGTCAAACCAAGTTGAATTAGAATCCTTATCGACCATACTACCAAACTACACCCCCGACCCCAAAACTGAAAATCCGGTAGAATTTCCGTAAAATCCTAGATTTCCACAGAAACTTCAGAATTCAGAACCAACTTAGGCAATGCAAGATTATACATTGACAAACATCACACAACAAGCAGAACTGATCAAATCCAACCTTAAACCCTTCATTACCCGCCATTTTCCGATAATCCCGCTTAATTGTAACTTTTCCATTTCTTAACCGAATTCAACGTTTCAAACTTCCATCCACTCCTAAATTCAACCCCAACACCATATTAACATCCAATTTAACCAAAATGAAACTCCAACATTGAAAAAGAATCATTCCAAAATTCGGTTCTTAACCAACTTTTTATCCAACTTCCAATTCAATCCATTCAATCTTCCAATTAATCATTCTAACCACCAATTTCACTTCTAAACCATGAATGCTATCCAATTGCATCCAAAACAACAAAATCCAACATTGAAAATCAACCCATATTTTCGGCCATTTGGGGATTTTTACCTCAACTTGTTTTCCATCAAATTAAATCCATACATAAGCTTAGAATCATGCTAGGACTAACATACTTGAAGCATGAACCAAGATAACAAACACACATCATTTTGGAAAATCTCCAAAAATTCGGCCATAATAGGGTTCCTCATCCAAGATGTGTTTTCCAAAATCCAACACTTAATTAACACTCTCCTACAACCCAAGAACAACATACTAAAACATGGGAGGAAGAAAATCATCCTAGCTTATAGCTAAGAACAAACCCATCATTCACCATAAATCCATATTTCTTCACTAATCTCCAATTCTAACAAGAAAAGAGGAGAAGGGAGGATGCTTACCACAAGTAGCATCCAATTCCTCTTTGATTTCTACCAAGAAGAAGAACTTCAAGCTTGGGTGAAGCTCTCTAATGGAGTCGGCGAAGAAAGCAAGAAGGAGATGAAGAAGAAAAGAAGTGAAATGTAATAAGTCTCCCTTTTATGAAATAATTAGCCAAACATATAAATCCCCTCACTTTATAACCCATGCCTCTCATCTTAAATAGAAAATGGCCAAGTGTCCCTTATCACACACACATGCTGCCGAAAAAACAGATTGCTGCCCATACCCATTTTTACTAATTTTGCAACCACATGCAAATTAACTCCCAATTTTTCCGAAAGTTCCAATTCTTTTTGCCCAAAAATAATTACCGAATTCCAAAATTAACGAAACTTGGACACAACCCTCAGAATATTATAACATTCACAAAACATTTTTCAGAAATTCATTTACCATTCCGGAGTGTCCTACCGAGCTCGCCGAACCCGAACCAAAACCCGACGTGCGAGCGTGTCAACCTGAACCGAAATTCCGTCACTCCAAAATTCTATAAAAATACCCATAAATTCCATCTTAAATTATAACACAACTTACCCCAAAGCCGTCAGAAAATTTCCATCCCGAGCCTCGGGATTCCCGTCCCGAGCCCGGGAGTCGCCCGAACCGAACGTCCCGCCCCAAATATTAAACTCCACAACCACCTGGGACGTCTTCACGACTCCAAAACTGCAAACGGCTTCCCAAACTGAGATCTCGAGAGTGCTACCGAGCCCGCTGTACGCCCCGAGACGACCCCGACAACCCCGGCGCCAAAAATATTTTCGCGCGAAACGTCCGGGGACCCACACGACCTCAAATACGGAAGGGTTCGCCAAAATGATACTCAGATAGGGCTCGGGAGCCGCCTGAACGCCGAAAACGTGACCCGCAGCCAAAACCGAGCCCCGGTCACCCGGCCGCAACCCGCTCGGGGTGACCGTAACATCCTCCCCCTTAGGACTCTTGGTCCTCCAAGAGTTGTATCAACCGAGCATCGCTGGGTATCGGTCCCGAATGTCCTTCTCTGTCTCCCAAGTCGCTTCCGGTCCGTATGATGTGACCACTGAACCTTGACCATGGGAATCAACTTACTACGGAGTCTCCTGACATCCCTATCCAGAAAGGCTACCGGTACCTCCTGATAAGAAAGATCGGGTTCCAGCTGTACCTCCTCCACTGGAATTGTCTGAGTCGGATCCGTAATGCACTTCTTCAACATGCTAACATGGAAGACATTGTGCACAGCAGCATGACTAGGAGGTAATGCCAACCGATATGCCACTCTACCGACCCGCTCCGTAATCTCATATGGGCCGATATACCGTGGGGCCAACTTACCCTTCTTCCCGAATCTGACTGTCCCTCGGATAGGTGCTACCTTAAGCCAAACCCTATCCCCAACCTCAAACTCCAGAGCCCTACGGCGGCGGTTCGCATAAGTAGGGGTGCGGTCGTTCGCCGCTTTGATCCCGCCTGAATCAATCTGATCTTCGCCGTAGTCTCCTCAATAAGCTCGGGTCCCAACTCAACCCTATCGACGTATCGGTCCAGCGGTGTGGTGTCATACACCTCCTCCCGCATAACGCCTCATATGGTGCCATACCAATCGTAGTCCTGAAGCCGTTGTTGTACGAGAACTCAATCAAAGGCAATCGCTGGTCCCAATCTCCTCCAAAGTCCAAAGTACGGCTTCGCAAAGATATCCTCCAATATCTCGAATCACCCGCCCGATTGCCCATCTGCTCGTGGGTGATAAGTCAGTACTCAGATGGAGTCGCGTGCCCAGCGTTTCATGAAAAGCCCTCCAGAACCGTGCCGTAAACCGCGGATCACGGTCAGATACAATGGAGTCTGGTACTCCATGTAATCGTACGATCTCCTCGATGTAAAGCCGGGCAAGCTTCTCTAGAGGGTCCGTGACCCGAATAGGCAGAAAGTGTGCGCACTTTGTCAGCCGATCCACAATAACCCAGATAGCATCATGGCGGGACCGTGTCAGGGGCAGTGCAGTCAGAAAATCCATAGTAACATTGCCCCACTTCCGGACTGGAATGGGCAAAGTCTGCAGTGTCCCTGCCGGTTTCTGGTGCTCAATCTTCACCGCCGACAAACGGCACACCTAGACACATGTGTGGCAATGTATCTCCTCATCCCAGGCCACCGTAAGTGAGTACGCAGATCCTCGATACATCTTCTCACTCCCGGGATGAATACTCAATCTGGCCGGAGTGTGCCTCCTCTAAAATCTCATTCCGAGCTGCTGATCCTCCGGTACATAAAGGCGGTCTCGGAAGTATAGCAATCCTCGCCTATACCGAAATGCCGGTAACAAAGACCCCTTATCCTCCCGGATAACTTCTTCAGCCCCGGATCTCTACCTTGCGCCTCGCGCACTCTATCAAGCCACTCGAGAATGTATAGTAAGTGTGTATACCGAGCACGCTCCCGTAGCTGCCACCGTGCCAAAGGCACGTCGATCACTCTCCTCGGATCGGTCACCAACATCTCCTCCTTGACCAACCCGGTATACTTCTGCCAAGGCATCGGCAACCGTGTTGCCCTTGCCAGAGATGTACTCGATACTACAATCATAGTCCTTAATGTATTCGAGCCATCTACGCTGCCTCATGTTAAGCTCCTTCACAGAAATGATATTTCAGACTCTTATGGTCGGTAAGAATCTGAAATTTGTTACCAAGCAGATAATGCCTCCATTGTTTCAGCGCATAGATCACTGCAGCCAACTCCAGATCGTGTGTCGGATAGTTCAGCTCATGCGGTCGCAGCTGCCTCGACCCATAAGCTATCACATTACGATCCTGCATAAGCACACACCCCAAACCGGATGTGGAAGCATCCGTATAGATTACATACGGTAAGCTCGGATCTGGAAGAGTCAGAATCGGAGCGTTAGTCAACCGCCGCTTTCAACTCCTGAAAATTCTGCTCACACCTTTCGGATCCGGATAAACGGTTGACCCTTCTTGGTCAATCGCGTGAGCGGAGATGCCGAATAGAAAACCCCGGCACGAACCTCCGATAATATCCTCGCTAATCCCGTGAAGCTCCCGATCTCCCGTGCCGTGGTAGGTTGTTTCCAATCTGAACTGCCCTCACCTTCTCTCGGGTCCACGCAGACCATGCTCGAAATAACGTGTCCCGGGAAGGTGACCTCCCGATCAGAACTCACACTTTGAGAACTTAGCATAAAGCTGATGTTCCCAAAGTGTCTGTAACTACCCTCAGATGCTCCCGATGCGAGTCCGCATCCCGAGAATATATCAGAATATCATCAATAAAGACCACCACAAATGAGTCCAAGTACGTCCGGAACACCCGATGCATCAGATCCATGAATGCTGCCGAGCATTGGTCAGCCCAAATGGCATGACCGTAAACTCAAAGTGTCCATACCGGGTGCGGAAAGCAGTCTTAGGTATATCCTCCTCCTTCACCCTAAGCTGAAAGTATCCAGATCGTAGATCAATCTTCGAGAAAACTCTCGAATCCCGAAGTTGATCAACAAGATCGTCAATCCTCGGCAACAGATACTTATTCTTCACAATAAGGGCATTCAACCGACTGTAGTCTATACAAAGTCGGAGCGCCCCATCTTTCTTCTTTACAAATGTAACCGGAGCACCCCACGGCGAAGTGCTCGGTCGGATGAAGCCCTTCGCTGTAATTCCTCCAACTGCTTCTTTAACTCCTGCATCTCAGAAATGGGCATCCGATAAGGAGGAATAGATATCGGAGCAGTGCCCGACTGCAGGTAGATCTCAAACACAATTTCCCGCTCTGGTGGTAATCCGGGCAACTCCTCCGGAAATACCTGCGGAAAATCTCGAACCACCGGTATACTAGCTAGCTTCACCTAGTATCCGCCTCGTTCAGATCAAAACATTCCTTACACCAACTATCGACAGCTGGTCGAGAACTGCAACTCGTACTATGCGTGCGATAGTCAAACCGGGCCGGAGTCGTGAGAGGTAGTACCTCTCCGTAAACCATAATGGTACGGGCTGCACAATCAATGTGCATGAATTCTTGGATAGCCAATCCATCCCAAGAATAACATCATAGTTCGGCGTGTCCAAAACCAACAAGTCCGATACTATCTCGATGCCCGCCACGGATATCGTACAACCCCGAACCATCCCATTGGAAAATGTAAACCGACTCCCAGCTTTTACTAAATACATCTGCGGCAAAGTACTAACAGTGGTGTAGAGATGTAACACATTTCGTGCTACAATAGAAATGGATGCTCCCGTATCAAATAACGCATGAACAGATGTATCGTTCGTAAATACAAGACCTTGCAAAACTCCTCGTGAGTCGAGCCTCCCTGCTGGCCGGGCCCGCCGCCGACCGGGTCCTCACGATGACTAGGGCCTCCTCGCCGACTAGGACCTCCTGCTCTATCTCGAAAACGCGCCCCGCCCTAGGCTGCTGCGGTGGAGGGTGGCTGAAGCTGCGGTCGCCGCCGAGGTCTCGGGCCACCCGCTGAAACCCACGCACTCGAGGCGAGTTGGGCGGTGCCGAGATCTGCGGACGCGGAAGACTACCAAAGCCCCGCCCTACCGTGCTGGGGCAGTCCTGCACCAGTGAGTATCGGACCCGCATCGCAAACATCGCCCTCCCGCCGGTAACAAGGTCTACTCGGGTGATACCCACCACAAGTCGGACAAGGTCGTGAGGGTGGTGCTCCCCGCCTCCACTAGATCGCCCAGATCTGCTCGCCGTCGTAACTCTGCCGGGGTCCCCGCTGTGTGGAACCCCTCGAACTCCCCGACCTCTCTGCGAGGTGAGGCGACTCTCAACGTCCTCCTGCTCGAGGAGTTGAGCCTTGTGAACTGCCTCCCCGTAAGTAGTAATGTCCAACGGCCTCAGAGCCCATCTGTACTCGGGGCGCAGTCGACGGATAAACCTCTTCGCCTTCTCCTCCTCCATACCATGATACTGAGGTACGTAGTGGATAAGCCTGTCAAACTCACGCTCATACTCTGAGACAGTCCTGTCTCCTCGCCAAGCTCATCAAACCGTGCCTGCCGCAGATCCCTAGCCGCAGCCCCGATAAACCTCCGATGGAACAGTGTGTAAACCGCTCCTGTGTAACATCCAACTCCTAATCGGGTGCTAGCCCCGCATTCGCCCTCGAGTTACCCTCAAGGCTCCTCCACCAATGATCCGCTCCCTCCCGCAGATTGAACGTGGCAAGGGATACCATCACCGTGGAAGGTAGGTGTAACCTCCCAAGGAGCTTGTCAATCTCCATGAACCAGTCTCCGCCGCCTCGGGACCTCCCTTGCCATCAAACTTCCTAGGGTTCAACCGCTGGAACCTCTCCAACAACCGGACATCATCGAGTCGAGTGATGCCCCGAACCTCCCGTCGTCGGTGGGTCCGACGGGTGGTATCGTAATCCAGCTCAATAACCCTCCGTCCGCCGCCGAGGGGGCTGATAAGTCTCCTGGTCAGAACGATCGGAGCGAGCTGCGGAGCTACGCTCTGGTCGTATCCTCCGTGATCGCGGATTCCTGCGCTCCGCGTCCTCCTCAGACTCACTCTCAGATCGGGCCCGTACATGAGTATGGGTGGTAGTCCGGGTGTGGCTACTCACCCTCCCATCAGAATGCACAGACGGTGCCACGACCGAATCCTCTCGCTTTTTGTGGATCGTACGGAATCTGTTCCGGTACTAGTGTCTCAACAAGCCGCTGGACTGCCCAAAGACATGAACCAAAGCGGTGGTAGACCCCGACCTCGCTGTACAACCGGTGGCGGGGTATGTACTGCTCGGCCTAGAATCCCCTGCCTCTGCTCCCTATCCCTCGGAGGCGTGGGATTACGGTCCCCTCCCTCCGGTCGCAAATCGCGCTGTCGGCGCGTGTTAACCATTCCTGAAACATTCCAGACCAAACAGAGTCCAGACCAATCAGTTACCTCTAATCCCTATAGAAACTAGCAGCAGCTTCCTAAGGCTCTGTAGTGCAATGCAGTACTTAACTCAGAAGTTATTTTGCAAAACAATAGAATCATGCATTTCACAGAATCACAGAAGCAATTCATGCTTATTTCACCAAATCTTTTCCTAACACACAATTTTACGTACCTGAAACTTTTCCACAATCCTTTACTTGTAATACTTTTACCAAAATTCCGAAATTCTGGATTCCATGCTCTGCAACCACGGGATAACTTGATGGAACAAACTTAGCTCCACAATTTTATTTTGAAGTGGTTAGAGTAAGGAGGGGTCACATCTCCGTACTAAACCATTCTAAAATAAAATGTACAACAATAGTTTTCACTTCAAGTCACCACTGACGACCAATATGGTCACTTACCTGCTCTGATACCAACTTGTCACCGCACGCCGCCCGAGCCCGGTTGCGGAGGCGGGGGCGCCGGGACGTCGGAAGCGGAAGCCGGAAAACATAAGATGGCAGGTCCATCGAGACCCGCCGCGCGTAGCGGACCCAAAGAGCGAAAGGATTATGGAAGCAACCTAACAAAAATTTCGTGCATATAACTGAAAATAAAATCCAAACATACAATTCATGCATTAGCAACAGAGTAAGCCCCGCCCTCCGTGGACGAGTGCTTACGCACCAAAACATATATACATACAGAATTCACAGAACCTAAAGTGTCTAGCAAGCGCCAAGCGCTCAGAACATATACAGAACAGAATATATAAATATATACAGACATACAAACATCAGAGCAATACAGAAAGTGCGCATATGCAACTACAGAGCCAGCCTTAGATCTATGTATCAAAAATACCTTGCGCGGGATTCAGACCAAGTAGACAATCCCGGACCGCAAGGTGCCGCTGCAAAACACTACCAAGGTAGAACCCTCACGGAAACCTACTCCGCAGGCCGCTTATCAGGTCTACAGAAACCCAAAACAGTAACCCAAAGAAGGGTGAGTCCTAAAAGGACCCGTAAGGGATATGGGGTAAGGTAAGTATATGTAACCCTGCAAAACAGAAAGATAGCAATATATGCAACAAAATACAGAATATCATGCATGTACAGAAAATAAATCGGAATCCCGAAGGACGTGCGATTCTAAATCGCCATAACCCTTATAACGAATCGGAACGACAGCCTCCACTAAGGGAGTCGGAAGCCGAAGCTAATACAGAAGCATGGTGCACCAGCTGGGGTAGCGAACCCACAACTGTCGTAATGTTAACAGACAGAGTATGCCATAAGGCATACTCCTACAAACTACAGAATATGCCCAAAGGCATAAAATCCGAAATACTAGCAGAACAGAAAATGAAACCAAAACATATACTTAGCTTACCAAAACAACAGAACCAAACCCTTACCTCAAAATCCAGAGTATTAGACCGATTCTGGACAACTCCTACACCGTGCCCCGAAACTTAGAACTTCTCTTTTCCTAACCTCCGAACCTCAGAATCTGCCAAACCAAGTTGAATTAGAATCCTTATCAACCACACTACCAAACTACACCCCGACCCCAAAACCGAAAATCCGCAGACTTCCGTAAAATTCCAGATTTCCACAGAAACTTCAGAATTCAGAACCAACTTAGGCAATGCAAGATTATACATTGACAAACATCATACAACAAGCAGAACTGATCAAATCCAACCTTAAACCCTTCATTACCCGCCATTTTCCGATAATCCCGCTTAATTGTAACTTTTCCATTTCTTAACCGAATTCAACGTTTCAAACTTCCATCCACTCCTAAATTCAACCCCAACACCATATTAACATCCAATTTAACCAAAATGAAACTCCAACATTGAAAAAGAATCATTCCAAAATTCGGTTCTTAACCAACTTTTTATCCAACTTCCAATTCAATCCATTCAATCTTCCAATTAATCATTCTAACCACCAATTTAACTTCTAAACCATGAATGCTATCCAATTGCATCCAAAACAACAAAATCCAACATTGAAAATCAACCCATATTTTCGGCCATTTGGGGATTTTTACCTCAACTTGTTTTCCATCAAATTAAATCCATACATAAGCTTAGAATCATGCTAGGACTAACATACTTGAAGCATGAACCAAGATAACAAACACACATCATTTTGGAATTTCTCCAAAAATTCGGCCATAATAGGGTTCCTCATCCAAGATGTGTTTTCCAAAATCCAACACTTAATTAACACTCTCCTTCCACCCAAGAACAACATACTAAAAGATGGGAGGAAGAGAATCATCCTAGCTTATAGCTAAGAACAAACCCATCATTCACCATAATTCCATTTTTCTTCACTAATCTCCAATTCTAACAAGAAAAGAGGAGAAGGGAGGATGCTTACCACAAGTAGCATCCAATTCCTCTTTGATTTCTACCAAGAATAAGAACTTCAAGCTTGGGTGGAGCTCTCTAATGGAGTCGGCAGAAGCAGCAGCAAGAAGGAGATGAAGGAGAAAAGAAGTGAAATGTAATAAGTCTCCCTTTTATGAAATAATTAACCAAACATATAAATCCCCTCACTTTATAACCCATGCTTCTCATCTTAAATAGAAAATGGCCAAGTGTCCCTTATCACACACACATGCTGCCGAAAAAACAGATTGCTGCCCATACCCATTTTTACTAATTTTGCAACCAAATGCAAAATAACTCCCAATTTTTCCGAAAGTTCCAATTCATTTTGCCCAAAAATAATTACCGGATTCCAAAATTAACGAAACTTGGACACAACCCTCAGAATATTATAACATTCACAAAACATTTTTCAGAAATTCATTTACCATTCCGGAGTGTCCTACCGAGCTCGCTGAACCCGAACCAAAACCCGACGTGCGAGCGTGTCAACCTGAACCGAAATTCCGTCACTCCAAAATTCTATAAAAATACCCATAAATTCCATCTTAAATTATAACACAACTTACCCCAAAGCCGTCAGAAAATTTCCATCCCGAGCCCCGGGATTCCCGTCCCAAGCCCCGGGAGTCGCCCGGAACCGAACGTCCCGCCCCAAATATTAAACTCCACAACCACCTCCGGGACGTCTCCACGACTCCAAAACTGCAAACGGCTTCCCAAACTGAGATCTCGAGAGTGCTACCGAGCCCGCTGTACGTCCCGAGGCGACCCCGACAACCCCCCGGCGCCAGAAAAATATTTTCGGCGGAAACGTCCGGGGGACCCACACGACCTCAAATACGGAAGGGTTCGCCAAAATGATACTCGGATAGGGCTCGGGAGCCGCCTGAACGCCGAAAAACGTGACCGCAGCCAAAACCGGAGCACCGGGTCACCCTGTCGCAACCAGCTCGTGGTGACCGTAACATTATCAACCCCCTATGACTCTTTGTCCTACAAGAGTTGTATCAACCGCTGATACTTCTCGGGGTATAGATCCTGAATGTCCTTCTCTGTATCCCATGTCTCCTCCCGGTCAGTATGATGTGACCACTTAACCTTGACCATGGGAATCAACTTACTACGAGTCTCGACATCCCTATCCGTAAAGGCTACCGGTACCTCCCGATAAGAAAGATCGGGTTCCACTGTACCTCCTCCCTTTGGAATCGCTCGAGTCGGATCCAGAATGCACTTCTTCAACATGCTAACATGGAAGACATTGTGCACAGCAGACAGACTAGGAGGTAATGCCAACCGGTATGCCACTCTACCGACCCGCTCTAGAATCTCATATGGGCCGATATACCGTGGGGCCAACTTGCCCTTCTTCCCGAATCTGACTGTCCCTCGGATAGGTGCTACCTTGAGCCAAACCCTATCCCCAACCTCAAACTCCAGAGCCTACGGCGGCGGTTCGCATAAGTAGTGGTGCGGTCGTTCGCGGCTTTGATCCGCGCTGAATCAATCTGATCTTCGCCGTAGTCTCCTCAATAAGCTCGGGTCCCAACTCAACCCTATCGACGTATCGGTCCAGCGGTGTGGTGTCATACACCTCCTCCCGCATAACGCCTCATATGGTGCCATACCAATCGTAGTCTGGAAGCTGTTGTTGTACGAGAACTCAATCAAAGGCAACT
Source organism: Stellera chamaejasme (assembly GCA_024586325.1). NCBI lineage: Eukaryota > Viridiplantae > Streptophyta > Magnoliopsida > Malvales > Thymelaeaceae > Stellera > Stellera chamaejasme. The sequence continues at coordinate 21,129,728 of CM044979.1, forward strand.
GCTGGTCCCAATCTCCTCCAAAGTCCAAAGTACAGCTTCGCAGCATATCCTCCAATATCTGAATCACCCGCTCCGACTGCCCATCCGTCTGTGGGTGATAAGCTGTACTCAGATGGAGTCGCGTGCCCAGCGTTTCATGAAAAGCCCTCCAGAACCGTGCCGTAAAACGCGGATCACGGTCAGATACAATGGAGTCTGGTACTCCATGTAATCGTACGATCTCCTCGATGTAAAGCCGGGCAAGCTTCTCCGGAGGGTCCGTGACCCGAATAGGCGAAAGTGTGCGCACTTTGTCACCGATCCACAATAACCCGAGATAGCATCATGGCGGGACCGTGTCGGGCGGTGCAAGTCAGAAAATCCATAGTAACATTGCCCCACTTCCGACTGGAATGGGCAAAGTCTGCAGTGTCCCCGCCGGTTTCGGTGCTCAATCTTCACCAGTGACAAACGGCACACCTAGACACATGTGTGGCAATGTATCTCCTCATCCTAGGCCACCAAGTGAGTACGCAGATCCCGATACATCTTCTCACTCCCGGGATGAATACTCAATCTGCTCGGGTGTACCTCCTCTAAAATCTCATTCCAGAGCTGCTGATCCTCCGGTACATAAAGGCGGTCTCGGAAGTATAGCAATCCTGCCTATACTGAAATGCCGGTAACAAAGACCCCTTATCCTCCCCAGATAACTTCTTCAGCCCCGGATCTCTACCTTGCGCCTCGCGCACTCTATCAAGCCACTCAGAATGTATAGTAAGTGTGTATACCTGAGCACGCTCCCAGAGCTGCCACCTGTGCCAAAGGCACGCGATCACTCTCCTCGGATCGGTCACCAACATCTCCTCCCTTGACCAACCCGGTATACTTCCTGCTCAGTGCATCGGCAACCGTGTTGCCCTTGCCAGAGATGTACTCGATACTACAATCATAGTCCTTAATGTATTCGAGCCATCTGCGCTGCCTCATGTTAAGCTCCTTCTGCGTAAACAGATATTTCAGACTCTTATGGTCGGTAAGAATCTGAAATTTGTTACCAAGCAGATAATGCCTCCATTGTTTCAGCGCATAGATCACCGCAGCCAACTCCAGATCGTGTGTCGGATAGTTCAGCTCATGCGGTCGCAGCTGCCTCGACCCATAAGCTATCACATTACGATCCTGCATAAGCACACACCCCAAACCGGATGTGGAAGCATCCGTATAGATCACATACGGTAAGCTCGGATCTGGAAGAGTCAGAATCGGAGCGGTAGTCAACAGCCGTTTCAACTCCCGAAAATTCTGCTCACACCTTTCGGACCCGGATAAACGGTTGACCCTTCTTGGTCAATCTGCGTGAGCGGAGATGCCGAATAGAAAACCCTGCACGAACCTCCGATAATATCCTCGCTAATCCCGTGAAGCTCCCGATCTCCCGTACCGTGGTAGGTTGTTTCCAATCTGAATCGCCCTCACCTTCTCTCGGGTCCACAGCAGACCATGCTCGAAATAACGTGTCCTTAAAGGTGACCTCCCGGATTCAGAACTCACACTTTGAGAACTTAGCATAAAGCTGATGTTCCCAAAGTGTCTCGCAGAACTACCCTCGATGCTCCCGATGCGAGTCCGCATCCCGAGAATATATCGAATATCATCAATAAAGACCACCACAAATGAGTCCAAGTGCGGCCGGAACACCCGATGCATCGATCCATGAATGCTGCCGAGCATTGGTCAGCCCAAATGGCATGACCGTAAACTCAAAGTGTCCATACCGGGTGCGGAAAGCAGTCTTAGGTATATCCTCCTCCTTCACCCTAAGCTGAAAGTATCCAGATCGTAGATCAATCTTCGAGAAAACTCTCGAATCCCAAGTTGATCAAAAAGATCATCAATCCTCGGCAACGGATACTTATTCTTCACAATAAGGGCATTCAACCGTCGTAGTCTATACAAAGTCGGAGCGCCCCATCTTTCTTCTTTACAAATGTAACCGGAGCACCCCACGGCGAAGTGCTCGGTCGGATGAAGCCCTTCGCTGTAATTCCTCCAATCGCTTCTTTAACTCCCGCATCTCGTAAATGGGCATCCGATAAGGAGGAATAGATATCGGAGCAAAGGCCCGACCGCAGTAGATCTCAAACACAATTTCCCGCTCCGGTGGTAATCCGGCAACTCCTCCGGAAATACTGCGGAAAATCTCGAACCACCGGTATACTAGCTAGCTTCGACCTAGTATCCGCCTCATTCAGATCAAAACATTCCTTACACCAACTATCGACACCTGGTCCAGACTGCAACTCGTACTATGTTGTGCGATAGTCAAACCGCCGGAGTCGTGAGAGGTAGTACCTCTCCGTAAACCATAATGGTACGGGCTGCACAATCAATGTGCATGAATTCTTGGATAGCCAATCCATCCCAAGAATAACATCATAGTTCGGCGTGTCCAAAACCAACAAGTCCGATACTATCTCGATGCCCGCCTACGGATATCGTACAACCCCGAACCATCCCATTGGAAAATGAAACCGACTCCCAGCAGCTTTTACTAAATACATCTGCGGCAAAGTACTAACAGACAGTGTAGAGATGTAACACATTTCGTGCTACAATAGAAATGGATGCTCCCGTATCAAATAACGCATGAACAGATGTATCGCTCGTAAATACAAGACCTTGCAAAACTCCCCGCCGAGTCGAGCCTCCTCGCCGGCCGGGCCCGCCGCCGACCGGGTCCTCCTCGATGACTAGGGCCTCTCGCCGACTAGGACCTCCTCGCTCTATCTCGAAAACGCGCCCCGCCCTAGGCTGCCGCGGTGGGGGGTGGCTGAAGCCGCGGTCGCCGCCGAGGTCTCGGCCACCCCGCTGAAACCCACGCACTCGAGGCGAGTTGGGCGGTGCCCGAGATCGCGGACGCGAAGACTACCAAAGCCCCGCCCTACCGTCCTGGGGCAGTCCTGCACCCAGTGAGTATCGACCCGCATCGCAAACATCGCCCTCCCGCCGGTAACAAGGTCTACCCGGTGATACCCACCACAAGTCGGACAAGGTCGTGAGGGTGGTGCTCCCCCGCCTCCACTAGATCGCCCAGATCTGCTCGCCGCCCGAACTCGCCGGGGTCCCCGCCGTGTGGAACCCCTCGAACTCCCCGACCTCTCTCGCGAGGTGAGGCGACTCTCAACGTCCTCCCGCCGAGGAGTTGAGCCTTGTGAACTGCCTCCCGTAAGTAGTAATGTCCAACGGCCTCGAGCCCATCTGTACTGGGCGCAATGACGGATAAACCTCTTCGCCTTCTCCTCCTCCATACCATGATACTGAGGTACGTAGTGGATAAGCTCACAAACTCACGCCATACTCGCGACAGCCTGTCTCCCGCTGAAGCTCATCAAACCGTGCCTGCCGCAGATCCCTAGCCGCAGCCCCGATAAACCTCCGATGGAACAATGTGTAAACCGCTCCTGTGTAACATCCAACTCCTAATCGGGTGCTAGCCCCGCATTCGCCCTCGTGTTACCCTCAAGGCTCCTCCACCAATGATCCGCTCCTCCCGCAGATTGAACGTGGCAAGGGATACCATCACCGTGGAAGGTAGGTGTAACCTCCCAAGGAGCTTGTCAATCTCCATGAACCAGTCTCCGCCGCCTCGGGACCTCCCTTGCCATCAAACTTCCTAGGGTTCAACGCTGGAACCTCTCCAACAACCGGACATCATCGAGTCGAGTGATGCCCCGAACCTCCCGTCGCCGGTGGGTCCGACGGGTGGTATCAGAATCCAGCTCAATAACCCTCCTCCGCCGCCGAGAGGGCTGATAAGTCTCCGGTCGTAACGATCGGAGCGAGCTGCGAGCTACGCTCGTCGTATCCTCCGTGATCGCGATTTCTCGCGCTCCGCGTCCTCCTCGACTCACTCTCAGATCGGGCCCGTACATGAGTATGGGTGGTAGTCCGGGTGTGGCTACTCACCCTCCCATCAGAATGCACAGACGGTGCCACGACCGAATCCTCTCGCACTGTGATCGCACGGAATCTGCTCCGGTACTAGTGTCTCAACAACCGCTGGACTGCTCCAAAGACATGAACCAAAGCGGTGGTAGACCCTCGACCTGCTGTACAACCGTGGCGGGGTATGTACTGCCTCGGCCTGTAATCCCCGCCTCGCTCCCTATCTCTCGGAGGCGTGGGATTACGGTCCCCTCCCCCCGGTCGCAAATCACGCTGTCGGCGCGTGTTAACCATTCCTGAAACATTTCGGACCAAACAGAGTCCAAAACAATCAGTTACCTCTAATCCCTATAGAAACTAGCAGCAGCTTCCTAAGGCTCTGTAGTGCAATGCAGTACTTAACTCAGAAGTTATTTTGCAAAATGATAGAATCATGCATTTCACAGAATCACAGAAGCAATTCATGCTTATTTCACCAAATCTTTTCCTAACACACAATTTTACGTACCTGAAACTTTTCCACCATCATTTACTTGTAATACTTTTACCAAAATCCCGAAATTCTGGATTCCATGCTCGCAACCACTGGGATAACTTGAAGGACCAAACTTTGCTCCACAATTTTATTTTGAAGTGGTTCGAGTAAGGAGGTGGCCAATCTCCGTACTCAAACCATTCTAAAATAAAATGTACAACAATAGTTGTCACTTCAAGTCACCACCGACGACCAATATGGTCACTTACCCGCTCGATACCAACTTGTCACCGCACGCCGCCCGAGCCCGGTTGCGGAGGCGGGGCGCCGGACGCCGGAAGCGGAAGCCGGAAAACATAAGATGGCAGTCCATTGAGACCCGTCGCGCGTAGCGGACCCAAAGAGCGAAAGGATTATGGAAGCAACCTAACAAATATTTCGTGCATATAACTGAAAATAAAATCCAAACATACAATTCATGCATTAGCAACAGAGTAAGCCCCGCCTCCGTGGGACGAGTGCTTACGCACCAAAACATATATACATACAGAATTCACGTAACCTAAAGTGTCTAGCAAGCGCCAAGCGCCGTAATATATACAGTACAGTAATATATAAATATATACAGACATACAATCATCAAGCAATACGAAAGTGCGCATATGCAACTACAGAGCCAGCCTTAGATCTATGAATCAAAAATACCTTGCGCGGGATTCAGACCAAGTAGACAATCCCGACCGCAAGGTGCAGCCGCAAAAACACTACCAAGGTAGAACCTCACGGAAACCTACTCCGCAGGCCGCTTATCGGTCTACACCAAACCCAAAAACAGAACCCAAAAAAGGGTGAGTCCTAAAAGGACCCGTAAGGGATATGGGGTAAGGTAAGTATATGTAACCCTGCAAAACAGAAAGATAGCAATATATGCAACAGAATACAGAATATCATGCATGTACAGAAAATAAATCGGAATCCCGAAGGACGTGCGATTCTAAATCGCCATAACCCTTATAACGAATCGGAACGACAGCCTCCACTAAGGGAGTCGGAAGCCGAAGCTAATACAGAAGCATGGTGCACCAGCTGGGGTAGCGAACCCACAACTGTCGTAATGTTAACAGACAGAGTATGCCATAAGGCATACTCCTACAAACTACAGAATATGCCCAATGGAACTATATTCCTAAACACTAGCTGTAGTGAAAGGGACACCTACACATATACTTAGCTTACCAAAACACAGAACCACACCCTTAGATCAAAATCCAGTATTAGACCGATTCGGACAACTCCTACACCGTGCCCCGAAACTTAGAACTTCTCTTTCCTAACCTCCGAACCTCGAATCTGCCAAACCAAGTTGAATTAGAATCCTTATCGACCATACTACCAAACTACACCCCGACCCCAAAACCGAAAATCCGATAGAATTTCCGTAAAATCCCAGATTTCCACAGAAACTTCAGAATTCAGAACCAACTTAGGCAATGCAAGATTATACATTGACAAACATCATACAACAAGCAGAACTGATCAAATCCAACCTTAAACCCTTCATTACCCGCCATTTTCCGATAATCCCGCTTAATTGTAACTTTTCCATTTCTTAACCGAATTCAACGTTTCAAACTTCCATCCACTCCTAAATTCAACCCCAACACCATATTAACATCCAATTTAACCAAAATGAAACTCCAACATTGAAAAAGAATCATTCCAAAATTCGGTTCTTAACCAACTTTTTATCCAACTTCCAATTCAATCCATTCAATCTTCCAATTAATCATTCTAACCACCAATTTCACTTCTAAACCATGAATGCTATCCAATTGCATCCAAAACAACAAAATCCAACATTGAAAATCAACCCATATTTTCGGCCATTTGGGGATTTTTACCTCAACTTGTTTTCCATCAAATTAAATTCATACATACACTTAGAATCATGCTAGGACTAACATACTTAAAGCATGAAACAAGATAACAAACACACATCATTTTGGAAAATCTCCAAAAATTCGGCCATAATAGGGTTCCTCATCCAAGATGTGTTTTCCAAAATCCAACACTTAATTAACACTCTCCTACAACCCAAGAACAACATACTAAAACATGGGAGGAAGAGAATCATCCTAGCTTATAGCTAAGAACAAACCCATCATTCACCATAAATCCTTATTTCTTCACTAATCTCCAATTCTAACAAGAAAAGAGGAGAAGGGAGGATGCTTACCACAAGTAGCATCCAATTCCTCTTTGATTTCTACCAAGAAGAAGAACTTCAAGCTTGGGTGAAGCTCTCTAATGGAGTCGGCGAAAAGAAGCAAGAAGGAGATGAAGAAGAAAAGAAGTGAAATGTAATAAGTCTCCTTTTATGAAATAATTAGCCAAACATATAAATCCCCTCACTTTATAACCCATGCCTCTCATCTTAAATAGAAAATGGCCAAGTGTCCCTTATCACACACACATGCTGCCGAAAAAACAGATTGCTGCCCATACCCATTTTTACTAATTTTGCAACCAATTGCAAATTAACTCCCAATTTTTCCGAAAGTTCCAATTCTTTTTGCCCAAAAATAATTACCGGATTCCAAAATTAACGAAACTTGGACACAACCCTCAGAATATTATAACATTCACAAAACATTTTTCAGAAGTTCATTCACCATTCCGGAGTGTCCTACCGAGCTCGCTGAACCCGAACCAAAACCCGACATGCGAGCGTGTCAACCTGAACCTAAATTCCGTCACTCCAAAATTCTATAAAAATACCCATAAATTCCATCTTAAATTATAACACAACTTACCCCAAAGCCGTCAGAAAATTACCATCCCGAGCCCCGGGATTCCCGTCCCGAACCCCGGGAGTCGCCCGGAACCGAACGTCCCGCCCCAAATATTAAACTCCACAACCACCTCTGGACGTCTTCACGACTCCAAAACTGCAAACGGCTTCCCAAACTGAGATCTCGAGAGTGCTACCGAGCCCCAGACGTCCCGAGACGACCCCGACAACCCCGGCTTAAAAATATTTTCGGCGGAAACGTCCGGGGACCCACACGACCTCAAATACGGAAGGGTTCGCCAAAATGATACTCGAGATAGGGCTCGGGAGCCGCTTGAATGCCGAAAACGTGACCCGCAGCCAAAACCGAGCCCGGTCACCTTGGCCGCAACCCGCTCGGGTGATCGTAACAAGACACCTTTCTCCTCGGTTTATGGCGCAGACGCACTTTTACCTATTGAGGCAGATCTTCCTACGATCCGTATGATCAACTTCACCGACGGCCAACGCTCAAGGGCTTCGCGCCAAACTAGACCTACTCGAGGAATTGCACGAGGCGCTCGCCTCACATGTCTACCCTCAAACAGAGGCTCAATCTCCACCATAATGCCAGGGTCAGGCCCAAAGCACTACAACAAGGGGGCCTTACCTTGCTCAAGTCCGCCCTCACTACTCGCGACCCCAAACAGGGTGTCTTGCGACCCAACTAGGATAGACCTTACATTGTTCATAAACAAGTCCGCCCAGGAGTCTATGAACCGCAAGACCATGATGGTCGTCTTCTTCCCCGCAATTTTCATGCGGATGACTTGCGCCTATATTACGTGTAAGTCCTCGGTCTTATTTCGCCAAATCAATAAAATACAACTGTATTTCCTCCTCTCTTACAGCATTACACGGCAACACAACTGCCCTCTCAATCGCCATCTGCACCCAACCGGTCAGATTGGCCACTTGCCCAAATCGCGGCATCCGACCTTGTCAGGTCCTACTCGCGCACCCGCACAAAGGGAAGCCCCCTGCGGTCGCGCCAATGGTGGTTGCGGGTCTCATCCCCAACTGACCTTCAACTCGCCCCGCCCCAAGGGTAATCCTATTGCAATGCGGAAGGATAATCCCCTTTTGGCTCCTTCAGGGAGGTCCCTGTGTAAGTCGCCCTCGCGCGCCTCACCGGATCTCCGCGCGAACTCCTCTACACAGGTAGTTGCGGGTCTCATCCCCAACTGACCTTCAAATCGCCCCGCTCCAAGGGTAATCCTCTTGTGATGCAGAAGGGTAATCCCCTTTGGCTTTTTCTGTGGAGGTCCCCGTGTAAGTCGCCCTCGCGCGTCTCACCGGACCTTCCGCACGGGCTCCCAAACACGGTTGCGGGTTTTGTCACCGCACGCCACCCGAGCCCGGTTGCGGAGGCGGGGCGCCGGACGCGGAAGCGGAAGCCGGAATGACACAGATGGCAGGTCCATCGAGACCCGCCGCGCGTAGCGGACCCAAAACGGAAAGATTGTGGAAGCAAACCAACGGAAATTTTATGCGTATAACCAAAATAAAATGCAACCATACAATTCATGCACTAATAATGAGTAAGCCCCGCCCTCCGTGGGACGAGTGCTTACGCACCAAAACATATATACATACAGAATTCACAGTAACCTAAAATGTCTAGCAAGCGCCAAGCGCTGTAACATATACGTAATGTAATATATATAAATATATACGAAATACAATCATCACAAGAAACTGAGAAAACATGCACATGCACTACAGAGCCAAGCCTAGGACTAAGCGTCAAATACCTCGCGGGATTCAGATCCAAAAGACAATCCCGGGCCGCAAGGTGAAGCTGCCGCAAAACACAACCGAGGTAGAACCTCACGGAAATCTACTCCGCAGCCGCTTATCGTCCACCAAACCCAAAAACAGAACCCAAAGAAGGGTGAGTCCTAAAAGGACCCCGTAAGGGATTTGGGGTAAGGTAAGTATATGTAACCCTGCAAAACAGAAAGATGGCAATATACGCAATGTGAATACGTAATAACATGCATGTACCGAAACAAATCGGAATCCCGAAGGATGTGCGATTCCAAATCGCCATAAACCTTATAACAAATCGGAACGATGAGCCTCCCACTAAGGGGAGTCAAGCCGAAGCTATTACGAAGCATGGTGCACCACTGGGGTAGCGAACCCACAATCGCCGTAGTGTTAGCTGCATGCAGTATGCCATAAGGCATACTCCTACAAACGTAGGATTACTGCATGCAGTATGCCATAAGGCATACTCCTACGAATTACGTAACGTGCCTTAAAGCACAGATTTCGAAATACCCGCAAAAGTAAATGCAACAACACATACACCTACAGACTACAGAATATGCCCTAGGCATATAATACCGAAATACTTGCAGAACAGAAAGTGAAACTAAACATACACCTATCTTACCAAAAATAGCAGAACCAAACCCTTACCTTACAAATCCAGAGTGTTTGACCGATTCTGGACGATTTCCAAACCACGACCCGAAACTCCGAAACCTCTCTTTTTCTAACTTCCGGACCTCAGAATCTGTCATTTCAAGTTGAATTAGCAACCTTATCGACCACACTACCTAACTACACCCCCGACCCCCAAAACCTAAAATCCGGCAGAACTTCCGTAAAATTCCAGATTTTCACAGAAACGTCAGAATTCAGAACCAACCTAGACAATGCAAGAATATACATATACAAACATCATACAACAAGCAGAACTGATCAAATCCAACCTTAAACCCTTCATTACCCGTCATTTTCCGATAATCCCGCTTAAATGTAACTTTTTCATTTCTTAACCGAATTCAACGATTCAAACTTCCATCCACTCCTAAATTCAACCCCAACACCATAATAACATCCAATTTAACCAAATTGAAACTCCAGCATTGAAAAAGAATCATTCTAAAATTCGGTTCTTTATCAACTTTTTATCCATCTTCCAATTCAATCCATTCAAGCTTCCTATTAATCATTCCAACCTCCATTTCCACTTCTAAACCAAGAACACTATCCAATTGCATCCAAACAACAAAATCCCTCATGAACATACACCTAATTAAATCGGCCTAAAGGGGTTTTTCACCTCAACTTGTTTTCCATCAAATTGAATCCACACATAAGCTTAGAATCATGCTAGGACTAACATACTTGAAGCATGAAACAAGATAACAAACACACACCATTTTTGAAAATCTTCCATAAATTCGGCCAAACCTAGATTTCCACCCAAGATGTGTTTTCCAAAATCCAACACTTGATTAATACTCTCCTACCACCCAAGAACAAAATACTAAAACATGGGAGGAAGAGAATCATCCTAGCTTATAGCTAAGAACAAACCCAACATTTGCCAAAACTTCTCTTTTCACCACTAAACTTCAAAACTAATAAGAAAAGAGGAGTAGGGATGATGCTTACCACAAGTAGCATCCAATTTCTCTTTGATTTCTCCCAAGAATAAGAAGTTCAAGCTTGAAGGTTGCTCTTCAATGGAGGTGTCGGCAGGGGCAGCAGGAAGAAGAAGATGGAGAAGAAAAGAAGTGAAAATGAGACTTATCTCATTTTATGTAAATAATAGCCTTTTAAAAAAAATCCTCACTTTAAGCCCATCCCTCTCTTCCTAAATTAAAAGAAGCCAAGTGTCCCATTAATCACACACACACACACACACACTTGCTGCCGAAAACTGATTGCTGCCCATACCCCTTTTAATAAATTTGCACCCAATTGCAAATTAACTCCCAATTTTTCCGAAAGTTCCAATTCTTTTTGCCCAAAAATAATTACCGAATTCCAAAATTAACGAAACTTGGACACAACCCTCAGAATATTATAACATTCACAGAACATTTTTCAAAAGTTCATTTACCAATCCAGAGCGTCCTACCGAGCTCGCTGAACCCGAACCAAAACCCGACGTGCGAGCGTGTCAACTCGAACCAAATTCCGCTACTCCAAAATTCTACAAAAATACCCATAAATTCCATCTTAAATTATAACACAACTTACCCCAAAGCCGTCAGAAAATTTCCATCCCGAGCCCCGGGAGTCGCCCGGAACCGAACGTCCCGCCCCAAATATTAAACTCCACAACCACCACCGGGACGTTTCCACGACTCCAAAACTGCAAACGGCTTCCCAAACTGAGATCTCGAGAGTGCTACCGAGCCCGCTGTACGTCCCGAGACAACCCCGACAACCCCCCCGGCGCCGGAAAAATATTTTCGGCGGAAACGTCCGGGGGACCCACACGACCTTAAATACGGAAGGGTTCGCCAAAATGATACTCGGATAGGGCTCGGGAGCCGCCTGAACGCCGAAAAACGTGACCCGCAGGCCAAAACCGGAGCCCCGGTCACCCGGTCGCAACCCGCTCGGGGTGACCGTAACATTCTCCCCCCCTTAGAACTCTTGGTCCTCCAAGAGTAGCCTGAACCAACCAGACAGGTGTCGCTACCAACCAGAAAATATAAACATTCCTCTAACCCAGAATAATCGGACCACCGTACTGGTGCGGCGGGAGTGGTAGTTTGGACTACCATACAGAGCCTCACGGCGTCCCACCCTCCGGGTGCATCTTATTGCACCCAGTCGATTGCGGTATTTCTACCGGACAACCCCAGACGATCGAACCTAAATCTAACCGATCCACAACAGGCTATCCTGGAAGATATCACATAAAACAGAAACAGTTGGGGGGTAAGGCCAACCTAACAACTTACTCTGGAAACTCATGAGAACCGATATAACTGGGGTAACTCGCCCGCCTATCAAATCTTCTTGTCCCTCCGAACGGTGCTACCTCTAGTCAAATTCCATTACCAAACTCAGATTCCAGAGCCTACGGCGGCGGTTCGTATAAGCGATGGTGCGATCGTTCGCGGTTTTGATCCGCGCCTGTAACAATCTGATCTTTGCCGTAAACTCCTCAAAGCTCGGGTCCCAGCTCAACCCTATCAGACGCATCTGTCCAACAGTATGGTGTCATACACCACCTCCCGTACAACGCCTCATATGGTGCCATGCCAAACGTAGTCTGGAAGCTGTTGTTGTACGAGAACTCTATCAAAGGTAAGCTGCTGGTCCCAAACCCTCCAAATTCCAAAGTACAGATTCGCAGCATATCTTCCAGTATCAGAATCACCCGCTCCGACTGCCCGTCAGTCTGTGGGTGATAAGTGTGCTCAGATGGAGTCGCATGCCCGGTGCTTCGTGAAAAGCTCTCCAGAACCGTGCTGTAAAACACAGATCACGGTCAGATACAATGGAGTCTCGTACTCCATGTAATCGTACAATCACCCTGATGTAAAGCCGGGCAAGCTTCTCCAGAGGGTGCAGCGTGACCCGAATAGGCAGAAAGTGTGCGCACTTTGTCAGCCGATTCACAATAACCCAGATCGCATCATGGCGAGACCGTGTCAGGGGCAGTGCAGTCAGAAAGTCCATAGTAACATTGCCCCACTCCCGAACTGGAATGGGCAAAGTCTGCAGTGTCCCTGCCGGTTTCTGATACTCAAACTGCTCGAGTGTGCCTCCTCTAAAATCTCATTCCAGAACTCCTGATCCTCAGGTACATAAAGACGATCTCGGAAGTATAGCAATCCCTGCCTATACTGAAACGTCGGTAACAAATAAATCCTTATCTTCCCCAGATAACTTCTTCAACACCAGATCTCCACTTTGCGCTTCGCGCATCCTGTCAAGCCACTCAGAATGTATAATAAGTGTAATAACCTGAGCACGCTCCCAGAGCTGCCACCTGTGCCAAAGGCAAGTCGAATCTCTCTCCTCGGATCAGTCCCCAACATTTCCTCCCTTAATTAAACCGGTATACTTCCTGCTCAGAGCATCGGCTACCGTGTTGCCCTTGCCAGAGATGTACCCAATACTACAATCATAGTCCTTAATGTACTCGAGACATCTGCGCTGCCTCATGCTAAGCTCCCTCTGTGTAAACAGATATTTCAGACTCTTATGGTCGGTAAGAATCTGGAATTTATTACCAAACAGATATTGCTTCCAAAGTTTCAGCGCATAAATTACTATAGCCAACTCCAGATCATGTGTCACTCGGTTCAGCTCATGCGGTCGCAGCTGCCTCGACCCATAAGCTACCACAAAACGCTCCTACACCAACACACATCCCAACCCAGACGTGGAAGCATCCGTATAATTCACATACGGTAAGATCGGATCTGAAAGAGTCAAAATCGGAGCGTTAGTCAACTGCCGCTTCAACTCCTGAAAATTTCTGCTCACACCTATCAGACCAGATAAAGCTGCTGAATAGAAAATCCCAGTACAAACCTCCGATAAAATCCTGCTAACCCCAGGGAGCTCTTGATCTCCCGTACCGTGGTAGGTTGTTTCCAATCCCGAACTGCCCTCTCTACTCAGAATCCATAGACAGACCATGCTCAGATATAATGTGTCCCGGAAAAATGACCTCCCGAATCAGAACTCACACTTTGAGAATTTAGCATAATGCTGATGTTTCCAAAGTGTCTGTAACTACTCTCGATGCTCCCGATGCGAGTCCTTATCTCCGAATATATCGAATGTCATCAATAAAACCACCAGAAATGAGTCCAAGTACGGTCGGAACACCCGATGCATCAGATCCATGAATGCCGCTGGAGCATTGGTCAGCCCAAATGGCATGACCGTAATCTCTAAGTGTCCAAATCGGGTGCGGAAAGCAGTCTTAGGTATGTTCTCTTCCTTCACTCTAAGCTGAAAATACCCAGATCGGAGATTAATCTTTGAGAAAACTCTCGAACCCTGAAGTTGATCAAAAAGATCGTTAATCCTCGGTAACGGATACTTATTCTTCCCAACATGAGCATTCAACCGTCTATAATCGATACAAAGTCAGAGTGTCTCATCATTCTTCTTAACAAACAGAACCAGAGCACCCCACGCTGAAGTGCTCGGTCGGATGAAACTCCTTTGCTGTAATTCCTCTAGTTGCTTCTTCTACTCCTGCATCTCAAAAATAGGCATCCGATAAGGAGGAATAGATATCGGACAGTACCCGACTGCAGGTGGATGTCAAACACAATTTCCCGCTCTTATGGTAATCCGGGCAACTCCTCCGGAAATACCTGCGGAAAATCTCGAACCAACGGTAAACCATCCAACTTCAACCTAATACCGGCTTCATTCAGATCATAGCATTCCCTACACCAACTATCGACAGCTGATCCGAATCAGTAGCTCTTTCTTGTCTTTGTGCGATAGTCAAACCCGGTCGGAGCCGTGAGAGGTATTACCTCTCAATAAACCATAATTGTACGGGTTGCACAATCAACGTTCACAGATGTCTTGGATTGCCAGTCAATCCCAAGAATAACATCATAGTCCGGTGTGTCTAAAACCAACAAATCCAATACTATCGGATGTCCGCCTACGGATGTCGTACAACCCCGAACCATCTAATCGAAAATGAACCGACTCCGGCAGCTTTTACTAAATACGTTTGAGGCAAGGTACTAACAGACAGATGCGAGAGATGTAACACATTTCGTGTTACCATGGAAACAGATGCTCTGTATCCAATACCGCATGTACCGGTATCTCATTCGAAATAAAGTACCATGCAAAACTCCTGCCGACTCGAGCCTCCTGCTGGCCTGGTACTGACCGTTGACTAGGTCCTCCTCGATAACCGTGGCCTCCCTTGAGAAAAAGGAAAACCCGTCCTGCTTTGGTTCTTTGTGGACGGAGGGGATGGCTGAAGCTGCTGCTGCCGCCGAGGTCTCGGGCCACCCATCTGAAATCCACGCCCTCGCGGCGCGTTGGGCTGCTCGAGACTATGGACGCCGAAGATCAAAACCCTGCCTACGGAAGAGGGCAATCCCGTATCCGGTGAGTGTCGGACCCGCAACGTAAACATCGGCCCTCCTCCCGGTAACAAAATCGGACCGGGGTGATACCTCTTGCAAATCGGATAAAATCGTGCCGGTGGTGCTCCTCTCTACCTCTACTAAAGCTGCTGACACTGTTCGGCCGTCCAGAAATCTGCCGGGGTCCCTACCGTGTGGAGCCCCTCGTACTCCCCGACCTCATTGCAAGGTGAGACAACTCTCAACCTCCTCTTGCTCGAGGAGTTGAGCCCTAAAGACCGCTTCCCGAAACAAAGTAATGTCTAAAAGTCTCAAGCCCACTGAACTCGGGCGCGATCAACGAATAAACCTCTTAGCCTTCTATTCTTCCATTCCATAGTACTACGGTACGTAGCAAACCACCCGATCAAACTCTCCCTCAAACCCTCCGACTGTCTGTCTCACGATGAAACTCATCAACCGTGCTCGACACAGATTCACGGCTACATCCCCAATGCACTGCTAGTGTAAAATGTAGCCTCCAACAGGAGTTTATCAACTCCTGCAGACCAAATCTCTACTACTTCTGGCCCTTCTCAATCATTGAACCTCGGGGGGGTTCAAACTCTGAAACCTCTCCAGAAGTCTGACCTCGTCAGACTGGTGCCTCAGATCTCCCCGTCGTTAATAGGACCGACGAGAAGTCTAGGTGTCGTAGTGACCACCCTAGTCAGAGTCACACACTTACCGATCCCAAAACTAAGGCGAGCAGTGGCTTAAATCTCGCTATCACCACCTAATCAAAATGCCCTGACCGTGGCATGATCAGATCTTCCCTTGCCTCTCGCCGCCTGAACCGGCTAAGCTGGCGGGTAATACCAAATCAGAGAGGGGTCCCTACGACCGCTAAACCTCGGGGGCGGTGAGTGTGGTTGTTCAGACCCTGGGTTACACTGAACCCGTATCCTATTCCACGGAGGTGTGGGATCTCAGTCCCGCCCCTCCGGTACCAAAACACGCTGTCTACGCGTGTTAACCAAACCTGAGACATTTCGGACCAAACAGAGTCCAGACCGATCAGTCACTTCTAATCCCTACAGAAACTAGCAGCAGCTTTCTAAGGCTCTGTAGTGCAATGCAGTGCTTAACTCAGAAGTTATTTTGCAAAATGATAGAATCATGCATTTCACAGAATCACAGAAGCAATTCATGCTTATTTCACCAAATCTTTTCCTAACACACAATTTTACGTACCTGAAACTTTTCCACAATCCTTTACTTGTAATACTTTTACCAAAGTCCCGAAATTCTGGATTCCGTGCTCTGCAACCACCAGGATAACTTGAAGGACCAAACTTTGCTCCACAATTTTATTTTGAAGTGGTTCGAGTAAGGAGGTGGCCAATCTCCGTACCAAACCATTCTAAAATAAAATGTAGAACAATAGTTGTCACTACAAGTCACCACTGACGACCAATATGGTCACTTACTCGCTCGATACCAACTTGTCACCGCACGCCACCCGAGCCCGGTTGCGGAGGCGGGGCGCCGGGGCGTCAAGCGGAAGCCGGAATGACACGGGATGGCAGTCCATCGAGACCCGCCGCGTAGCGGACCAAAGCGGAAAGATTGTGGAAGCAAACCAACGGAAATTTTATGCGTATAACCAAAATAAAATGCAACCATACAATACATGCACTAATAACAGAGTAAGCCCCGCCCTCCGTGGACGAGTGCTTACGCACAAAAACATATATACATACAGAATTCACAGAACCTAAAATGTCTAGCAAGCGCCAAGCGCTCAGAACATATACAGAACAGAATATATAGACATATACAGAAATACAATCACCACAGCAAACCAGAAAATATGCACATGCAGCTACAGAGCCAAGCCTAGTTCTAATCATCAAAGACCTCGCGCTGGATTCAGGTCCAAAAGACAAGCCCGGGCAGCAAGGTGAAGCTGCCGCAAAACACAACCGAGGGAGAACCTCACGGAAATCTACTCCGCAGCCGCTTATCAGTCTACAGAAACCCAAAGCAGTAACCCAAAGAAGGGTGAGTCCTAAAAGGACCCCGTAAGGGATTTGGGGCAAGATAAGTATATGTAACCCCGCAAAAGCAGAAAGATGGCAATATACGCAATGAATACGAATAACATGCATGTACCGAAACAAATCGGAATCCCGAAGGATGTGCGATTCCAAATCGCCATAAACCTTATAACAAATCGGGCGACACCTCCCACTAAGGGGAGTCGGAAGCCGAAGCTATTACGGAAGCATGGTGCACCAGCTGGTGTAGCGAACCCACAAGCTGCCGTAGTGTTAGCATGCGAGTATGCCATAAGGCATACTCCTACAAACGTAGGATTAAGCATGCAGTATGCCATAAGGCATACTCCTACGAATTACTGAACGTGCCTTAAAGCACAGATTTCCGAAATACTCGCAAAAGTAAATGCAACAACACATACACCTACAGACTACAGAATATGCCCTAGGCATATATTACTGAAATACTTACAGAACAGAAAGTGAAACTAAACATACACCTATCTTACCAAAAATAGCGAACCAAACCCTTACATTACAAATCCAGTGTTTGACCGGTTCTGGACGATTTCCAAACCACGACCCGAAACCCGAAACCTCTCTTTTTCTAACTTCCGGACCTCAGAATCTGTCATTTCAAGTTGAATTAGCAACCTTATCGACCACACTACCTAACTACACCCCGACCCCCAAAACCTAAAATCCGGCAGAACTTCCGTAAAATTCCAGATTTTCACGAAACGTCAATTCGAACCAACCTAGACAATGCAAGATTATACATTGACAAACATCATACAATAAGCGGAACTGATCAAATCCAACCTTAAACCCTTCATTACCCGTCATTTTCCGATAATACCGATTTATTGTAACTTTTTCATTTCTTAACCGAATTCAACGATTCAAACTTCCATCCACTCCTAAATTCAACCCCAACACCATATTAACATCCAATTTAACCAAATTGAAACTCCAGCATTGAAAAAGAATCATTCTAAAATTCGGTTCTTAATCAACTTTTTATCCAACTTCCAATTCAATCCATTAAAGCTTCCAATTAATCATTCCAACCTCCAATTCCACTTCTAAACCAAGAGCACTATCCAATTGCATCCAAACAACAAAATCCCTCATGAACATACACCTAATTAAATCGGCCAAAAGGGGGTTTTCACCTCAACTTGTTTTCCATCAAATTGAATCCATACATAAGCTTAGAATCATGCTAGGACTAACATACTTGAAGCATGAAACAAGATAACAAACACACACCATTTTTCAAAATCTTCCATAAATTTGGCCAAGCATAGGTTTCCATCCAAGATGTGTTTTCCAAAATCCAACACTTGATTAATACTCTCCTACCACCCAAGAACAACATACTAAAACATGGGAGGAAGAGAATCATCCTAGCTTATAGCTAAGAACAAACCCAACATTTGCCAAAACTTCTCTTTTCACCACTAATCTTCAAAACTAACAAGAAAAGAGGAGTAGGGATGATGCTTACCACAAGTAGCATCCAATTTCTCTTTGATTTCTCCCAAGAATAAGAAGTTCAAGCTTGAAGGTTGCTCTTCAATGGAGGTGTCGGCAGGGGCAGCAGGAAGAAGAAGATGGAGAAGAAAGAAGTGAAAATGAGACTTATCTCATTTTATGTAAATAGTAGCCTTTAAAAAAATCCTCACTTTAAGCCCATCCCTCTCTTCCTAAATTAAAAGAAGCCAAGTGTCCTATAAATCACACACACACACACTTGCTGCCGAAAAACTGATTGCTGCCCATGCTCCAATTATTTATTTTGCACCCAATTGCAAATTAACTCCCAACTTTTCCGAAAGTTCCAATTCTTTTTGCCCAAAAATAATTACCGAATTCCAAAATTAACGAAACTTGGACACAACCCTCAGAATATTATGACATTCAGAGAACATTTTTCAAAAGTTCATTTACCATTCCGGAGTGTCCTACCGAGCTCGCTGAACCCGAACCAAAACCCGACGTGCGGCGTGTCAACTGAACCGAAATTCCGTCACTCCAAAATTCTACAAAAATACCCATAAATTCCGTCTTAAATTATAACACAACTTACCCCAGAGCCGTCACAAAATTTCCATCCCGAGCCCCGGGATTCCCGTCCGAGCCCGGAGTCGCCGAACCGAGCGTCCCGTCCCAAATAAAAACTCCACAACCATCACCGGGACGTTTCCACGACTCCAAAACTGCAAACGGCTTCCCAAACTGAGATCTCGAGAGTGCTACCGAGCCCATTGTACGTCCGAGACGACCCGACAACCCCGGCGCCAGAAACATATTTTCGGCGGAAACGTCCGGGGGACCCACACGACCTTAAATACGGAAGGGTTCTCCAAACTGATACTCGGATAGGGCTCTGGAGCCGCCGGAACGCCTAAAAACGTGACCCGCAGGCCAAAACCGGAGCGCCGGGTAACCCGGTCGCAACCCTCTCGGGGTGACCGTGAGTTTCATCCCCCGGAACTCCAGTGGCTCTTCGCTTGTCTCAAGAAATACTCCACTGCCTTCGCCATCGCGCGGCTTCAGGCTCAAGGTAAACAGAGCTTTACTCCATCCTTATCATATAATTGACAAGTACTCTGCAGGTATCCTCTACTTGGTACACTCGTACACTATCCAAGGGCTTACTCCCTGAAGGATCGCCCGGAAGGAGCCCCAGCAGACCTTCCACGAGGGGAATCTCATCCATGGTCTTCAAAGGCATTGCTGCCGCGGACCCTAAACAGGTCCTCAACTTGTCCCAACAACTGATCTGTCTCAGCTTGTCTCGACAAGTGATCTCTGTGGCTTCGCCGTTGCGAACCCCAACAAACCCCTCGCCATGAATGGGACTTAGCCTACGGTTGTTGACCTAGCTAACGTACCCTACAATGCTATCGCAAGACAAAAGCGAGACTACAAACAATGAAGGTAAATCAAAATTTTACTTCATTTCTACTGTCAAAAGTATGCAAAAATTGCAGATCCCATTTGTACACAAAAGAGGGGGGGCCATCCACATGTTGGAGCCTCCGCCCTAATCCAGCATGGCATACCATGCATCTCCCTGTTGGAATTCTTGCGCACCAAGATGACTGGGCTAGCTAAAGTAGCTAAGCACGCTCAACTCAGCCAACTGAGTGTTTGAGCTAGAGAGATGTGTATCCGCTCTTAGTGAGCTGATATGAGCTCAAGGAGCTCAATGGATGATTTAATGTCTTGGACTAGCTCTATGTGAGCTTGGTACAAATGTGTCTAGGCACCTTTTGGCGAAGAGACGTGTCTCTTGGCGGAAAGGTGCGTGAATTGGTGAAAAGGTGTCGAAGAGGCCCAAGCACACCTTCGGCTTAGGCCGAAGGGTGCGTAGCACCCTTGGGTGCCGAAAGGGCACCCTAAGGGGCCTTACACCCATTCGACCATAGGCAATGGGTGTGAGTGCACCTTCGCCATAGCTTCCTCTAGGCAAGGGGGTGCAAACCATTCCTAGCACCATTCGGCCAAAGGGACATGTCTCATGTCCCATGGCCGAATGGGCAAGGGTTACGGGTCACCTCCTTGCCTCTTCACCTTATTTGGATAATTAATTAATTTTTTATTTAATTTCCTTTTAGACACAATTATTTATTTATTCCTTTTCTAATTAATTACTTAATTGAAAAGGCAAAGGCATGAGACATGTCTCATGGACCAAGGGGCATTGGTTGCAGCCCTTGGTCCTAGGGACATGTTACTTCACAAATGAAAGGGCATTGTGCCCTCTCATTGGCAGCCCATCCTCCTCTATAAATATAGGGAGGATGCGCCATTTTCTATCCATCCCACAACCAGCATTGGTTCTCTCTTCTCTCCTCATACTTCCTCTTCCAAACTAGAAGGCATTCTAGGAGCATTGTGAGTGGAACTCACCTTGGAGACAAATCATCTTCAAGCCGCCCTTAAGGTGTTCCCGAGCAGAGTCTTCTTCATCAACAAGGAGCAAGAATCTCTAAGATTCTTAAGCTGCGTCCAGAAGAAAGATACATACTCTTAATTCCTTCTTCGGTATTGATGAATGCGAACATGAGAAGCATGTTAAAGACGATCCTAAAATCAACACTCCCATCTTCTTCCCCTGCTCCCCAGGTTGAGCGGGGCCTCTACCGCTGGATCGCTAGTGTTCGTAGCATCCGTAATCCCGAGACTTAGCTCTGGAACGCATTCTCCACTTGGAAGCGGCATCGCAGCTAGCCCTCCTCGTAGGCCTGCGCCCCTGCTTCACCTTGAGCTTGGATTTCACCAAGCTTCTCCATCAGTCGAGGCATCCTCTTAGGGATGGACACATTAATGGAAGAAGGGGACCCGGGGTCCTCATCTGCGAAGGGAGGAAGGCCCAAAGCCTTCTCCATCTCCCATACTGAGGCCAAGGCTTTCTTGAGATCAGTGGTGATCTCCAGATGTGCCCTCACGGCATCCTCAGCAGCAAGCCTGCTCTCTTCTGCTTTCCCCTCCACCAACTGGGCTTGGGCGATGGCCCGGCGCTTCACTTCTTCAGCTGCAGCCTTCGCCAGCTCGACTTCAGCCTTCGCCTCCGCGAGGGCAGCTTTCGAGTCAGCCTCCAGAGAGAGGTGTGACTCCTTCAGGACAGCAGCCTCAATCTTTTGGGCTTCCAGCTCTGCTTCCTGTTTGAGGAAGCGATGCTGAAATGCATCAATCAGACGGGCCTGCTCCCACCGACGCAGCCTGCAGGCGGTCCGCTCCTTATTAAGGAAGTCGCACCAAGTCTCCAGTTGGGCCACTCGCTTGGCCTGCTCCTCCTCCCTTCCTTCCAGCTCCCTCCTCAGAAATGCTATCTCAGCAATTTGGGCGTCGTCCCACCTGTTGGCATAATTGAGAAAGTCATGCCATTGCTCCATGGCAGCGTACCCTTGAACGACGGCCTGCATCCAAATCCATTCAGCAAAACAGAAAGAAGAACAAAACTTACGAATCAAAGACCAAAGGTTGTCTTACCCTCAGACTCTGTTTAGCTGCCTCCTTCATAAACTCAGCGGGAGTCTAGGCTTCGCCCTATCACCTCCTCACATAGGGGGTGCGCAGCCCTCAAGGCACGATAAGAGGGTCTTCTCCCCTCCCAACAACAATGAGTTGTCGTTATTAAGGAAGAAGACCGGGTCCCACGCATCGCGCAGCAGCTTCCCCTCTTCCTTGTACACCTTGGCCCTGAGGTCTTCCCTCGTGACCCTCAGTGTAACCGGCTTTTCAGACCACTTGGGGGCTGTCTTGGAAGCAACTCGCCTTCGCTCCAAGTAGTGGGACCACACCCCGGTCTCCTCCAAAATCTCGGTCATGGTCCCCAAGTCCGCGCAGACCTCGCGAGGGCCGCGCTCTTGCCCAGAAGGCCCCGCATCTGCAGCAGTTAAGAGTTTCAATACCACTGAAAAAGTTGGAACACAGTCTTTAAATAAGGAGACTTACCAGCATGGGGTCGCACCCATCCACTGGCCCTGGCTGGCTGCTGGAAGGTTGGGCTACTTCCCAGCCACTTGCCCTTGCAAAGGACCGCGCTACCAGTGCCCCCTCCTCTGGGACCTCGCTATCAGAAGAGGAGGAAGTCTCTTGAATTCTCAAGACCCCCTTCCCCTTCCCCGCAAGGGCCTCCTCTTTTGAACGAATCACTGCAGGGGCCTCCTCCCCAGAAGGGATTGCCACAGGGGCCTCCTCCCTTGCAGTAGTGGCCTCCATCTCCTCCCCTGCAGGGGTGTTCACCACCTCCTCCTCCACAGGAGTGACCACTGCCTCCTGCTAGCCAGAACTGCTGATTTCTTTAGCAGTTTGTTGGCCCCTCCTCCTCATGGACAGCAGGACTTCCCCTGCTGACACCCTGCCTATTTTAGTAGGCGCGCTCCCCTTGGCAGCAATCTCTACCGCGACCACGTGCCCGTGCGAGTCTTCACCTTGAGCTGGGGAAGGGCTCGCGAAGAGCCCAGACACGAAGGCCTCAAGAACGGCGGTCTCCTCGAGGGAGACTGGCTTCACTACTGACACAGGCACAGCCTCTATAGGAGCAGCGGTGTTCGCCCACACCCCTTCTGAGTCCTCAACAATGCGCAAGGCCGCTTCAGCAGTGGAGGGGACCTCCACTTCCAGTCCCCTAGCCTCCTCCGCAGGATCTGTGGCCTCTACGGTGGCGGGGACCTCTTCCCCAACAGGCCCCGCAGCCTCTTCAGTAAGAGGGACTGCTGCAGATCCGTCTGCCTCTACAGGCCCCTTGGCCTCTTCAGCAACGGCGGAGGCACTCCCCTCTCCAGGCTGCACATCGCCAGCAGCCACTCTCCTCTTCTTCTCTCTTTTAGGGGACGCCAATGACTTGGTGGCGGCCCTCTTCTTCTGCAAAGGGACAATGCGTCCCAACGCCTTGACAGCCCCAGCAGGGGCATCCCTCCCAAATGCACAGGCCATGTGCACCTGCTGGGCAACGCGCATGGACGCTCTCTTGCCCTTGCCTTCGCCAGACTCAATGGAGGTGTCTGCAAATAGAAGAAAAAACTTCAGACCGGGTTCTTCTAAGCATTTTTACATTTGTGCAATGCACTTGTATATACAAACGTACCTCTTGGCCCTGCCAGCGCTGCGGTAAGGGGATCTACCATCGCCCGCGATGGGTTGGGGCCCATCCCTCGTATGGCGGGGGCACCTCAGGGTCCAGCAGGAAGCCCGTGCTGATCCCAGCCCACCTCAATGTTGTCTCATCAAGTTGGGTGGCAGAGAAAGGGAAAAGCTCGTCACAGGCGCTCCTCGCAAACACATCGTCCAACCATCCCAAAAGTTGGACGTATGCTTGCCACCGCAGCCCGGTGGAAGTCAACTCAAGCCTCCGCGCGATGCTCGCATTGGTCTCCGCGTCCTCGCCACGAGAAATTTCCATGAATTTTCACGGGGCAGAAGAAGAAGGACCCATGCCAGAATGGTAGGATTTGGGCGCGGCGATAAATGAGATGGAATTGTTCCCCCAACATTTATGGGGTTCACATGGAAGAATGCGCTTCCACGCGCGCAGCTCCAGCCAATAAAACCGTCGGAAGACGCCGGCAAACGGCTTTGCATCGGCCATTCGACAGGCAACAAGTAAAGCCCGCGATGGTCGAAACGCGTTGGGCGCCAACTATGATGGTGGCAGCCCCACTCGATGCACAATTCCTGCACCGGCGAGAAGGGGAACCGCAGCCCGCCGCAAGTTGTGCCGTGTACTGACACACGCACTGGTTCTCCAAGTTCTCCTCGGTCATCGGCAGACCCAACGCCCGGCAGCACCCATACGGGCGGTAAACACCAAAGCCTTCTCCACCGGGAAAAAGGCCTTCACCATTTCCTGGTGAATCTTGTCAAAACTCGTTGTGGTCTTCTCCACGGTAGCAATCACCAGACACACGGCCTCCTTGGACTCCATTTCTGCAAAAAAATCGAGCAATAGACGTATAAATCGGAAGAGCCTAACAGAGGCATTTTGTCAAGCACTCATCGTGCTAAGAAAAGCACTCACTGTGCTCGGAAGAAATCTTACCTGCTTAAATCGCCGGTGAAAAGAACGGTAGAGCAGGTAGCAAATGCACGAACGGACAACGAAGTTGCGAACGGGAAGCAAAGAATCACTACAAAAGAACTTGCAACGACCGATTAGCGGTTCGAACACGCAAGAATGCGAAAAGGCTACTCAGCGCAATAACGAGGAAATGCAAAAGTGAAGATAAATAGTTTCATCCTTCTCGGACACGCTTTTATAAGCCCGCGGAAATGAAAAGCGCTTTTAAGCGTAATTCGCTCGAGGGGTCACGTGCCAACATCTAAACGGTTAGTAAACCTTTCGCCTCCCCTTATCTCTCTTATTTTAAGTATTGAGAAAACCCCCACTTCCGTTACACTTCAAAACGGCCCACAAGCGGCATGCCGCCCTCGCGATCTAAGACTTTGAATTTTAACAGAGTACGGGACCCTACCCATACTCTGCCTACAGGAGGATGCATCTTGGTACACTACCCAAGCAAATGCCCCCTCAAAAGCTCACAAGGATCATAAGGAATCCAACACATAGAGTATCAGTTCATCACACCCCACACAAACTCGGTTCTGCGGCTTCTACTGCCCTCAACACGATATTACTCAACACAGTATTTTCAAAACAGAGTACAGGACCCTGCCCATACTCCGCTCTCAGGAGGAGGCATCTTGGTACACTATCCAAGCAAATGTGTCCTCGCATCGCATCAGAATCACACAAGGCCCCGCCTCGCGGTCCCTAGTACCGCCCGCGCGAGGTCTTACTCCTCTCGGTCCCTCGCCGAGGTCTCGCCCTCGCGGGTCTCAAGTCTCGCCCTCGCGGGTCTCAAGTCTCGCCTTCGCGAGTCTTTTAGGCCTTCGCGGGTCACCCTCGCGGTCTCAGGTCTCGCCCTTGCGATCTCACTCGCCTTCGCGGGTCTCACTTCCGCGTTCTCAACTCACCTTCGCGAGGGCTCTCACGCCTATACTGGCCCCGCCCAGATAAGGCCCCTGCACTCAGGTTCGTGCGACCCTTACACCTTTATTGGCTATACTTTATCTGGGGCTTCGCCCCTTGCAGCTACTTGCTCCACTAGAAGATAGGCCACTTGGTCATCTGACATTGAGCAGCCAATGAGGAGGTCAGCACGAGCCTGAGTGATCTTCACCAGATTTGCACGCCAAACATTCCCTGACAAGTGAATCTTCTAAGGCGGTTTGCTGAGATCTTCATCATCACAGCCGCCTTATCTCCTTAAATCTGACAGACTTGTCAGGCTTGTCTCACAGCCTGTCCAAGGCTTCAACTGGGGGAGGCTCCTCCTGGCATCTCCCTATAAATAGGGGGATGTCCACCTGAAACTTGGTAAGCTACTACACGCCCCTCCACCCCTCTTCCACAGATTACTCTGAACAGCAAGCTTGGAGCTTTCAAGAACACCATCATCATCAACCATTCAACTGAGTGTACGCACCTGCTCCAGGAACGCGGCTATCACATGGCCAGCTTCGCCTTGGGGTCTTCGCTTTTGCTTGGAGGTTCCACCCATAAGGACTTCGCCTTTGTCTGGACTTCGCACCAGTTTTGAGAGGCTCCGCACCCACAATGGGAGTCCTCGCATCTGTTCTGAGAGGCTCCACATCCACAATGGGAGTCCTCGCATCTGTTCTGAGAGGCTTCGCCGCACCGAGGCTCCTCTAGCCTCCGTAACACGAAACTTAACCTATGACATAGGATGGGTATATGTATGCGTGGATTTGAGAATCTGTTCAGGATAACTTGCTAGCAAGTATCCTTCGTATTCTCGCTATCTGGATGCATTGCGGGATTACGCTATATGGATCTGCTCGCATTCGGAAGCGGGAATCGGACACCGGACTGGTACCATGCCTTTGATAATCCTCGATATTCTGAAATCCCCTTCGTAAGGCTAAGAGCCTCGGGGTCTACCGAATCTGTCTAACCTAGAATAACGTTATATACATTATATTTGTGCTGCTTTTGTATCTATATTTTACGTGCGGTATATCTCGCTCAGAGTAATCTTCATTCTCGAGATACCCTAACCTATGTCGGACCTTACCGAGTTCTCGTCGAGGACTCACCCTTTTTCATTCACTGCTTTCAGGCTCATCGATAAGAAGCCCGAGGAGTAAGGACTCTCGGTGCTTTACGGTGTTTGCGTTTGGTATTATGGAATTCCGAATCTGTCTTCGATGTAAAAAAGGATTACTTTTTGTGGTATCTGTAAGATCTGACTCTGGTTCTGAACACATTCTGAGATGTCTGACGATTGTCTTCTGTCCTCTGTTTAGCAGCAGCGGTGACCTACGTGGAGTACTGTCTGAGGATCTTGGCGTTCCAGATCCCTTCACATACGTAGGTATTTTTGGATAGTAGGTTACGCTCTGTAAATAAATGTAAACGCTAGCATGTTTTGTATGTGCATCACATTTGTTTCGGTTTGGGTGTATATAAGTATGTTTGGATTCAGATGATTCTCATTACTTGTACTACAAGTTGTTACATGAAAACGTCAAGGTGAAGTTTTAATCGGGTGGGTTTGGACCACTACGAACTCTGCGTCCGCCATTACCCCTCCCCTGCTCCGGCTTCCCCGCGGTAAGGGGGTAAACATGGACCCTCTTTTTCAAAAGTATGTATTGGGGGTATGATGTGGACATCGACCAAGTGATCCCGAGCCTCCAAAAGAAGTGCCAAATCCTTTCCAAGGACTAGGAGGTCCCATGACAAGGGCTCGATCCAAGAAGCTACAAGAGAAGCTCCAAGCATTCATTAGGATCGTGGCTCAAGGAGAGGAGCGGGAGGAAGACCAAGCACGGGTCAACAAGCTGCAAGACTTGGGTGTTCAAGTGGAAAGGCATCCCCACGCCTTGGAGATCATCAACCTTACCACTCTCTCGGGCGGCAGCTCGGGCGACCCCAACCCCTGGACCGGGCGGTCGCCCGTTCTGCGAGACCGGGCGAACCAGCTCTGGAACAGCGGTCGCCCGATCCAGACAACTCTATCGGGCGACACTCCAGCACCCCTTTCACCATCCAGGCGGTCGCCGACCTCCATCAACAAGTGATAGGCAGGTGGTTGGGCGAGACCGGGCGAACCAGCCTCGGATCGTGCGATCGCCCAGCCAGGATGGCTTGTCAAACCGTGAAGGGCAAGTGACCAGGTGAGGACCAGCGACCCAACCCCTGGATCGGGCGATCGCTGGCTCCTCGAAATGTTGGGCAGGTGACCGAGTGCAAGGACCAGCGATCCAAACCTGGATCGGGCGATCGCCAGCTCTCCGGAAATCAGCTTCCCTCCACTTTTGAAACCTAGCCATTTTTGTTGACTATCACTATTTGTGGTTTTAATTTCCATTTTCAGCACCTTTTGTAAATTCTTTGGTTTCTATAAACCATATAACTTCATAAATATGAGTTATATGATTTATGGGAATTAGAGAAAAGGGTTTCAACCCTTCCCATCCATCCCCTCACTTCACCCACCTTAATCTTAGGAGGTTTGTCTCTAGGCTATCTCTCTCCTCCCTTCCCTCACCATTTTAGTTAGGCTAGGAGACCATTTTGCAACTTAGAACATATTTTTGTAAGAACTCTTGTTGCTGAAAATACAAGGCCATTGTTCTTCATTTGTTCTCAAATCTTGCTTCATCAATCCATTAGTGATCCATGCAAGAGGGTCCAATTAAATACCTAGCATTGTTTGATCAAGTAGTTAAAAGGTTCTAGGTTCCATTCCATACCTCCCATTGCCGAATTTGAGGCTCCATTTCTTTGGAGTTCTTCCTCACTCACGCTAGATCAAAGCTCATGATCATACAACCCTTGTGTGATCATATCAAGTGGTATCAGAGCCAACTTGCTTGTATGAGGTAAATGTGATTTGTGTGATTTTTCTTCAAGTTATCCTCTTGAATTCCTTTTCAAAACTTGAAGAAAAATTCGGTTGGTATCTCTTGTGAGAGGCTGAAATTTGTGAGTGGTTCATGTGCCTAGGACAAGCTTGTTTGGTTCATGTGATTAGGGCAAAGTTGATGATTGAATGTGATTGTTGAAGTGTTGTGAAAAAGAAAAAAAGAATTTCGGATTTAAAGAGAAAGAAAGTATTGAAAAGAGTTTCTATTGAAAAGAAATGCAAAAGTGTTCTTGGTGTTCTTGAGTGTTCTTGGTGTTCATGCAAAGTTCATGTGAAGTTCATGTCAAACACAAGTGAATGTAACTTTGATCCAAAAATCTTTTATGAACTTGCACAAAAGGTGTTTGTGATTGTAAAAGAGCCTTTCTATATCACACCTAATTTCTTTCAACCACCAACCAACCTCATTTCTCAAAACCCTAGTTCAAGTAACTAGAACTTTTGCATTGCTTAATTTCGGATTCTACTAGGGTTTCATTGCACTCTCTTTGTGTGTTTGCATTTGATCTTAATAGAAGATTGATGACTTGAATTGAGACTTGTGAAGTTCATTGAATCACAAACACTAGAGAAGAGTGTTAACACTTATGGAGTGTGAGAGGATTGTGTGCAAATATATACTTGTTGTGAATTGCCACGGAGGCAATCTTCTTTGTTGTAGGAATGACTTCACCCGCGGATTCACCATCACCCCCTCATCCAACCCAACTTGACCTCTTGGCAGCCCTCCAAAAAATTAATACAAGGTTGGATGGGATTGAGCAAAGATTTGAGTATTCGAAAATCAACAAGCCACCTTGGGAGCCAAGCTAACAAAGCTTGAGGTGGCTCAAGGGAAACAACCCTCCTCATCTCGGCACCAAGAGGAAACTGGAACACCTAGGGGCTTGGGTGGCCATACACATACCACCATTGACCCCTCTTCCAAGCAACACCAACAAACTTCCATTTCTCGGTCCACTCAACAAAGAAGGAGTGCACCTTTTGTTCATGACATTCCGGATGAACAAGAGGATTATTGTGAGGAGGGGCCGATTAGAGGAGCAAGAAGGAAGGTCTTCCAAGATAGGGCACAAGCAAAAGCCTATCTTGAGAGGGACCTAGAAGAAGAGGAAGAAGCCGAAATTGGCAATGTTCATAGGGGTTTCAACCGAAACCTTGGGGCAAGAGGGCAAGGACAAGACCAACAAGTCCTCAACAATGTCAAGCTTCAAATACCTTCATTTTATGGATCAAGTGACCCGGAAGAGTTCTTCACTTGGCTTGCCAAAACCGAAAGGGTTATAGATGTGATGGGGTACAATGAAGCCACTACCTTGAAGCTTGTTGTAATAGAGTTTCAAGACTATGCCCTCACTTGGTGGGAGCAAGAGCACCATGAGAGGGCTAGGAACCGAGATCTTCCCATCTCTTCTTGGGAGGAATTGAAGAGAGCAATGAGAAGAAGATTTGTACCAAGCTACTACAACCGGGATTGTGCACAAAAGTTACAACATTTGACTCAAGGGAGTAGAAGTGTGGAGGACTACCAAAAAGACCTTGAGAGTGCCTTGATGAGGGCAAATGTCAAGGAAGGTCTTGAAGCCAAAATGGCAAGGTTCTTATATGGGTTGAAGGAGGATATTGCCAAGACGGTGGAGCTTTGTGACTACCGGGACTACCAAGACCTAGTTCACAAGGCTATCAAGGTGGAAAAACAAATGAGAAGAGGAGGTTCATACAACTCCTATTATACACCCACCCGGAGTTCATGGAGTAAACCTAACCCCTCTCCTAAACCTACCTCAACCAAGCCTTACCAAGCTTCCACCACAAAACCCACACTTCATCCAAGCCAATCCAACCCGCGGCCTCCACCCTACCAAACTTCAACTTCCACCCAACACCCACGGCCAAACACTTACCCCAAGTCCCAAAACCCACCTCAACATACAAGGAGCATCGAATGCTTCAAATGCTTGGGCAAGGGGCATTATGCAAGAGAGTGCCCAAATAAGAGAGTCATGGTGATTCGGCCTAGTGGAGACATTTCAAGTGAGGATGAAGAGGAGGTTCACCTTGAGCTTCCACATGAAGAAGAAGAGGAGGAAGAAGGGGAGTTGCCCTCGAAGGTCACATCTTGGTAACCAAGAGGGTTTTGCAAAGTGTGCCAAGTGTGACCGAGGTTAGCCAAAGAGAAAACCTTTTTCAATCAAGGGCTTTGGTTAAGGGGACTTTGTGTAGTCTCATCATAGATGGAGGAAGTTGTGTCAATGCGGCAAGTGAAGATATGGTCAATGAAATGGGTCTTCCAACACTCCTCATCCGAAGCCATACCAACTTCAATGGGTTGATGATAGATCCCATGTGAAGGTGGTAAAGCAGTGGAAGTGCCTATCAAAATAGGCAAGTATGAAGATGTGATCATGTGTGATGTGGTGAGAATGCAAGCAACCCACATCCTCCTTGGAAGACCATGGCAATTTGACAAGGAGGCCATACATTATGGCAAGGTCAACAAGTACACTCTCACCCATCTTGGCCGGCCCTTCACCCTACTTCCCCTCACCCCCACCCAAGCCCTCCAAGACCAAGTTCATTTGGCCAACAAGGCCGCAAGCAAAAGGAAGGGAAAAGGGAGTGAGAAGAGAGAAAATGATGAGAAGGTTCAAGCAACCTTGAGAGAAGAAAAGGAGAGTGTGCATAAGGGAAACACTAAGAAAAATGAGAGAAAACAAGAGAGTAACCTTCCAATGGCCAAAAGAAAGATTTGAAAAGAGCATTGGTTTCAAACAAAACTTGTTTTCTCATGATTCCAAAACAATGCATGCTAACTCTTGATAACATAGCTTCTCTTCCTTTGTATGTGCAGGAAGTCCTCAAGGAGTTTGATGATGTTTTCCATGAGCCTCAAAGCCTTCCCCATACCGAGGCATTGAACACCAAATCGACCTCCTTCCCGGGGCTCCCTTGCCCAACAAGGCAGCTTACATAACCAACCCACAAGAATCCAAAGAGATCCAGGCTCAAGTACAAGAGCTACTTGAGAAGGAGTTCATCCGGGAGAGTCTCTCCCCTTGTGCAGTGCCGGTCATTCTTGTCCCAAAGAGTGACGGGACGTGGAGAATGTGCATGGACTGTCGACCCATAAATACAATCATCAGAAAGTATCGCCACCCTATACCTCGTTTGGATGACATGTTAGATGAACTGAATGGTGCATGTGTGTTTTCTAAGATAGATCTTAGGAGTGGATACCACCAAATAAGAATGAAACAAGGAGATGAATGGAAAACTGCTTTTAAGACTAAAATTGGATTGTATGAATGGAATGTCATGCCATTTGGTCTATCTAATGCTCCTAGTACTTTCATGCGCCTAATGAACCATGTCTTGAGGAAATTGATAGGTAGATTTGTGGTTGTGTACTTTGATGACATATTAGTATACTCCAAGAATCATGTTGATCATGTTGAGCATCTGAGGCAAGTCCTTGATACACTTAGGTTAGAGAAGTTGTATGCTAAATATGAAAAGTGTGTCTTTGCTTCGGATGAAGTTAATTTTCTTGGGTATGTTGTTGGAAAAGATGGAGTGAAGGTGGATGAGAGTAAGGTGAGTGCAATTAGAGATTGGCCTACTCCTAGTTCTTTAACTGAAGTGAGATCCTTTTTAGGGCTTGCTAGTTTCTATAGGAGATTTGTTAGAGACTTTTCAACCATAGCCGCCCCTTTGCATGAATTGGCTAAAAAGAATGTAGTCTTTGAATGGGGTGAATCACAAGAAAAGTCTTTTAATGAATTGAAGTCTAGGTTAACCAATGCACCCTTGCTTGCTCTTCCAAATTTTGATAAAGTGTTTGAGGTTGAGTGTGATGCAAGTGGGATAGGCATTGGTGCGGTTTTGCATCAAGAAGGCCGTCCCATTGCATTTTTCAGTGAAAAGCTAGGTGGAGCTACTTTGAATTACTCTACCTATGACAAAGAGCTATATGCTCTTGTAAGATCATTGAGGGTATGGAGTCATTATTTGCTACCTAGGGAGTTTGTGATCCACACAGATCATTTGTCCTTGAAGTATCTCCAAGGGCAAGGTAACTTGAGCAAGAGGCATGTGAGATGGGTAGAATTCATAGAATCTTTCTCCTATGTTATTAAATACAAGAAGGGCAAAGAAAATGTAGTTGCCGATGCACTTTCTAGGAGATATGCTATACTCATGACTCTTGACACCAAAGTTGTTGGATTTGAATGTTTGAAAAGCATGTATGCGCATGATTTAGACTTTGGTGAAATTTTTGTTGATTGTGCTAAAGAAGGCCGAAATGGCTTCTATGTATTTGACGGTTTCTTGTTCAAGTATAAGAGGTTGTGTGTGCCGAGGAGCTCAATGCGGAGGTCATCCTCAAGGAGGCGCATGGTGGAGGACTCATGGGGCACTTTGGTGTCCAAAAGACACTTGAGGCCGCCAAGGAGAATTTCTATTGGCCGGGCATGAAGAAAGACGTTGCTAAGCTTTGTGCCAAGTGTGTAACATGCCACCGCGCCAAGGCTACTCTACAACCGACAGGGAAGTACACCACTCTCCCTTCTCATTCCATTCCTTTGGTTGACATTAGTATGGATTTTATCAGTGGCTGGCCTAGAACTTCTAAGGGTCTTGATTCAATTTTTTTGGTAGTGGATAGGTTTTCTAAGATGGCACATTATAATCAATGTCAACAAACTGATGATGCATCTCATGTGGCCGAATTGTTTTTCAAGGATATTGTGAAGTATCATGGCTTGCCTAGATCTATTGTGAGTGATAGGGACTCAAGGTTCCTTAGTCACTTTTGGAGGACTCTTTGGAATCGGTTGGGAACGAGCTTGATGTATTCTACATCAAGCCATCCTCAAACCGATGGCCAAACGGAAGTGACTAATCGGACCTTGACAACCATCTTGAGAACCCTCCTTAGGAGTAATTTGAAAGAGTGGGAGAGATGCTTGCCTCATGTAGAATTTGCATATAACCGAGCATTCCATTCATCTACATCCCATAGTCCATTTGAGGTTGTATATGGGTTCAATCCTTTAGCTCCTTTGGACATGATTGCATTGGAACATGTTGAACAACTTGATGTAGATGGTAAAAGAAAGGCCCAAAAAATGAGAGACTTGCATGCTAAGGTTCACAAGCGTTAGAGAAAATCAATGAATCTTATGCTAGGAGGGTCAACAAGGGTAGGAAGTTTCGGTCATTTGAGGAAGGGGATTGGGTGTGGTTGCACCTAAGGAAAGAAAGGTTTCCCAAGCTCGAAAGAGCAAGTTGTCACCTAGAGGGGATGTACCTTTTAGGATTGCAAGAAAAAATAATGATAATGAATAAATGATTGAGTTTCCTAGTGATGGTTCATACAATGTGCATGCTACTTTTAATATTTTTGATCTTATTACTTATGAAGGTGAACTTGAAGAGATGAATCCGAGGTCGGATTCCTTCCAAGTGGGAGGGAATGATGTGGACATCGACCAAGTGATCCCCGAGCCTCCAAAAGAAGTGCCAAATCCTTTCCAAGGACTAGGAGGTCCCATGACAAGGGCTCGATCCAAGAAGCTACAAGAGAAGCTCCAAGCATTTATGAGGATCGTGGCTCAAAGAGAGGAGCGGGAGGAAGACCAAGCACGGGTCAACAAGCTGCAAGACTTGGGTGTTCAAGTGGAAAGGCATCCCCACGCCTTGGAGATCATCAACCTTACCACTCTCTCGGGCGATAGCTCGGGCGACCCCAACCCTCGGACCAGGCGGTCGCCCGCCTGCCGAAGGACCAGCGAACCAGCTCTGGAACAGCGGTCGCCCACCCAGACAACTCTATCGGGCGACACTCTGTGCGACCCTTTCACCATCCAGCGGTCGCCTGACCACCAGCAACAGTGATAGGCAGGTGGTTGGGCGAGACCAGGCGAACCAGCCCCTGGATCGGCGATCGCCCAGCCCCAGATGGCTTGTCAAACCGTGAAGGGCAAGTGACCAGGCGAGACCAGCGACCCAACCCCTGGATCGTGCGATCGCTGGCTCCTCGAAATGTTGGGCAGGTGATCAGGCAAGGACCAGGCGATCCAAACCCTGGATCAGGCGATCGCCTGGCTCCCCGGAAATCAGCTTCCGTCCACTTTTGAAACCTAGCCATTTTTGTTGACTATCACTATTTGTGGTTTTAATTTCCATTTTCAGCACCTTTTGTAAATTCTTTGGTTTCTATAAACCATATAACTTCATAAATATGAGTTATATGATTTATGGGAATTAGAGAAAAGGGTTTCAACCCTTCCCATCCATCCCCTCACTTCACCCACCTTAATCTTAGGAGGTTTGTCTCTAGGCTATCTCTCTCCTCCCTTCCCTCACCATTTTAGTTAGGCTAGGAGACCATTTTGCAAGTTAGAACATATTTTTGTAAGAACTCTTGTTGCTGAAAATACAAGGCCATTGTTCTTCATTTGTTCTCAAATCTTGCTTCATCAATCCATTAGTGATCCATGCAAGAGGGTCCAATTAAATACCTAGCATTGTTTGATCAAGTAGTCAAAAGGTTCTAGGTTCCATTCCATACCTCCCATTGCCGAATTTGAGACTCCATTTCTTTGGAGTTCTTCCTCACTCAAGCTAGATCAAAGCTCATGATCATACAACCCTTGTGTGATCATATCAAGGTATATAATTTATTAGTTGAACCCCTTTTAAAAATTATGATGATCTTTTATATATTATATTGGTTATTTAAAAATACAAAGTGGATCAGTTTCTTAATTATTGAATTAAAATCTATTATGGTAATAATTATAACTTGACCATTATATTGCACTCTTTTAATAACTTCATACCACATGTTTACTTTTGAACTAATATATCAAAAGTTTTCAAAGCATTTTTGATGACTTATATAGTGTAATATATAATGTAAGGTTCCAAGTGTTAAAAAAATAAAAGTTTGGGACAAAAGAGTAGATAAATCTCAATGTTACTCTAAAACATACTAAAGGAAGTGCACCGAATTTTCTAACCCACAAAAATGGCTGAATTTTATCCAATGGAGTTTTCGACAGTTTAAGTTGCAGCACTTAGACATCATCTAAGGAATTATATTGCAGATATGCGTCAAGATGATAGGTTTGTTGGTTTGAAAGGGATTGGAGAGCTTGCAAGGAAAAAATTGTGGAAACACAAAAACATTTCATCTATCACCTTGTGTATCTTCTATTAAGGTTAACATTAATTTTACCTTTTGCAACATCAACAGTGCAGCAGGCATTTTCAGCAATGAATTTAGTAAAGAGTAATTTGCGGAACAGAATGAGATATGTTTTTTTTGAAGATTGCTTAATGACTTGTATAAAAAAAGATGTATTCAAAAGCATTAACAATGATATAATTGTAGAGTTTGTTTCAAAAGATGAGGACTCGGCGAGAACTATTGTAATACACTTTTTATTATTTCAATTTTTTCCTTTATAATTTTAAATATAATATTTTGCTTGTACATATGAATTTCCCTTTCTGAAATTTCTAGCTCCGCACTACCCTGAAACATGTGGTTCGCGGTTATCAAAAACCCGAGAGTTGCTCGTTAAAACGGATGTAGGACTAACTACTAATTAAGAGCTCCGTTAACCATTCTGTATTGTTTTCATTTTTTTATAGTTGTAATTATTGTACACACTTCAATTCTTTAATCTGTATTTGGGCGTTGTAAACTTAAACTCTACTTTTATTTGATAAAAGGTATAATTATTTTCTTAAAATAGTTTGAAAACTGCTTTCGATCTGAAAGTTACTTCCTTAGGCCATTAACTACCTGGGTGATCCGTTTAGGGTTTAGAGTCGTAAAATTTTGTTTTAGAGCATTGTGATAGATATTCAATGGACCATTGTCCATACTTATTGGGTTTGACCTTACCTTTAATCTCAAGTTTTTTTATACAGACCTTACCTTTAATCTAATACTTCCTCCATCACCTAAATTTTTGTAACATGCAAATATCAATGGCACAAAATTTAAGATGAATTAAAAATGAAAATTGTAATATATATGAATGAGGTGCGCTTTACCCGCATTCCGTGGCGGGGTAACGCATTTCATCTAGTTATTCATGTATTCCATATAAATGTAAGGTAAGTTGATATAAAAATTTAGATACATTAGCAATAAAAACAATATTTACATTAATGAAAATATAGTAGAAACAGAATTCTAATTATTTGAATATATAATTAAGAAATAAATAATATTTTAAGTACTAATTGTATTCCTATAGTATAATATATACAATCGTATAAAAACATCAAATACTTAAAAAATTAAAATTTGGAATCGAGAAATTCAAAACTTCGATTTAGATATTTAGATAGAATAAATATATTAATTATATTCAAATATATGTAAAATATAATAATACAAATATAAAAAAAATCAAATACTTATAAAGTAAAAGATTTAAATTGAGGAATTCAAAATTTAGATTTAGATATTTGAATATGGTAAATTGAAATAAATAAAATAATGATAGAATTCTACTTATTTGAATCTTAATATATATATATATATAATTAAGAAGTTAATAATATATTAATTATACATTTATTTCCCTGTATTCTATATTCTATTGATAATTATTACCAATATTAAAAAGAATGAATAAAAACTCATATAACCATACACTCTAATCTCATTTTACTCATCCTAGTCAATCAAGATTTCTAAATGTATGATGGTTTAATTAATTTAATTTAATTACTTCCAAGAAATAAAGAGTTAAATTGATGGAGTTATGGTATATATGGCCTAATCCAACCGGTTTCCGACCTGCCAAAACACAACCCTGGGCAAAGCCCGACCCGTCCATGTCAAGTCAACTACTAGCCTAATTATGGCATTCCATTAAAGTAACTCTCATTAATCCACCATTACTCCACCATCAATTACATCCCTATCATGTAAGGAGTCATCATCCCCCCAATTATATATGGACGCATTTATGATGCATTATTCAAGGCCCTCCATAATAGGCATCGACACCACCCTATATTAGGTGGTGTCTGCCTTGAAGAAGGTACCTACTACACACTCATCTCCTTATTTCTCAAAAATAATCAGGAACCTTATTTCTCAAAAATATGTTTATACATGTAAGTTAAATCTCTGATGACTTTTTCCATGAGCTTACTGGATTCAGGACCTGTCTACCCAAACTCACGACAGATCAATGAGGAATCACCACCATCGTTCAAACGCTTCGCGTCTGCCAATTCACAACAAGGAGGAATCATGGGTCCTCGAGATCCTCTCAAACTTACGATGCCCCTGCATCAGAACTTCCACCAGATCAATGAACGGTGCTTATCATCGGACACGGCTCCCCTCCACAACCAACGACCAGAGCTTTCAAATGGCCTCCTGGTCAGCCAAACACCATTAATCTTCGCTGGAACTGTGACAACGGCCTGCCTCGACCCAACCCAAGGCTGTTACACAGCTAAAAACATTTTCGAGGCCCAGTGGCTCAAGCTTACTCGTCAGCCAAGCAAATCACTGAGACGGACCACGGTGGAATTCCTCAAAGACAAATCAAATGAGCTTTGCCTCTCTCTACATGGCGGAAGAAATTTTTCATCCTCATAAATGAAAAAAATAAAAAGAGAGAGAGATGAGCACATTACAAACTCAAATCCCCAAATCAAAGGACCTCCATCACAGCGATCCAAATCGCTCCTATGTCAGCCAGCACCCCCACCAAATCGAATATAATTTCAAATCGATGCTTCCGCCCTTATCGAGGCAACACCACTCATTCTTTGGCTTGAAAACGAGTCTTGGACCTTCGAGCAAACAATCTCCCCCATGTTGTTACAGTCACCCCGAGCGGGTGGTGACTTCTGTGTATCCCTGGGCTCCATTTCAAGCATGTGGGGTATGTTTTCTGTTGGTCAGATGGCTTCATTCTCTTCTCTCAACCGCCGGCCTCTCTTCTCTCTTACCTCTCATGTGTTCTTCATCTTGCAATGATTTAAGGAAGGATTGATCTTGGTGCTAAGCTTGAGGTAAGCTTGTTCTCTTCATGAGTTTTGTTTGTTGGAGGATGATTTGTGGTTGATATACATGTTGAATCCGAAATCATGACAAGTCTTAGCTAGATGATTTGTTCATATTCTTGCTTCAAGCTTTGGGTATGTTGTTCTTGGTATGATTTGATGTAGGAATCAAGGTTTTCATTATGGAAGAACACATGGGGTTAAGAAACCCTAATTTGGCCGAATTATTGGCTAGATCTTAAGTATGTTGAATTGTTGTCATTTTGGTTCATGCTTTGGATATGTTGTTCCTAGCATGATTAGGAGTTGCTATTAGGGTTCAATTTGAAGGTGAGCATGTTGGATGAAAAGTGCCCAAATGGCGGAATTGTTTATGTGAAGATTTGTATGATTTTGGGAAATTATGGTGATGTTAGTAAGCATGCTTAGAATGTTTAATTGTTGAATTAAGCATGAGAATGGAACCCTAATTGGATTGAAAAGGATGTTGGTGTAAGAATTAGGTTAAGGCCGAAAATGAGGAAAGGGTATGTTTATGGTTATGGTGTGTTTCGGGGATGTATTGATAATGGAATGATATCAGGAATTGAAGTAGGTAACAAAT
Organism: Stellera chamaejasme; assembly: GCA_024586325.1. Classification (NCBI taxonomy): domain Eukaryota; kingdom Viridiplantae; phylum Streptophyta; class Magnoliopsida; order Malvales; family Thymelaeaceae; genus Stellera; species Stellera chamaejasme. Next base: position 21,168,959 of record CM044979.1, read on the forward strand.
GGTGTCTGGAACATCGTTTTCTGAAATTGTGAACGTAACCGACCTACTTGCTTGCTTGCGTAAATTTGGGAAAGTATGATCTGAATGCTTAGTTGTGCATTTGTAAGTATAAATAACCATGTTCTAGCTCGGTTTGAGAATCCGAGCTTTCTGTGGAATTTTGGGGGAATATGCGGGATTAGTTTTCGGGGGTCTGGATTGGTGATTTCTGATTTGTATGTGGTGGTTCAGCTTGAACAGCAGTTGTGGAGTAGTGCGGGACTTCGGAAGTCACACTACGCTTTCGGGCCGAGCGTCGTGATTTTCCCGGGATTCTTCCACAAAGTCAGTAAAGTTCGGTAAGGGTTTAAGTATTGCTCTCGATTCTCGCATTTCGGATTATGTTATGAAATGCATGTCCTGGGTGTACCGAGGCTGAGTTTGGATTGAGGGTGGCCCGAGGATACCCAAACTTGGTCACCGGGATAGGCATTGGTGTGCGCAGTGCAAGGACTCGAAGATGCTGATGTTCTGATTCAACTCCTACGGGGGTGGTGTTCTGATTCAACTCCTACGAGGGTGGTGTTCTGATTCAACTCCTACGAGGGTGCTGTTTTGATTCAACTCCTACGACGGTGGTGTTCTGATTCAACTTCTACGGGGTGGTGTTACGATGGGGTTAGCTACCCCGAGCTAGTACTGCACTCATGTGTCTGCGGTAGTTCATTACGTGGTGGGCCGTAATGGACTATCGTTTGAGCGTGTCTGTTTGTTATACTAACAATTCTCGCTTATGTGCATTGCATATGTTTGATTTGCATTGGTTGAGCATATGTTGGTTATCTCTGCGTGTTGGTATTTTCTTTGTTTTTGTCTTTGTTTTGCGTGTTTTTATACATAAAGAGAAACCGTGCCTATCCCAAAACCCTTATTAAGTTCTCAAAAGAGGACTTACCCCCTTTCTGTACCATTTCAAGAGTACCTGACCAACAACCCGCAGAGTGAGTCTGGGATGTGTTGTCTCGATTCTGCTTGTACCCTTCGTTATGTCTGATTTTCTCGTCTGTAAGGGGCAATCTCTTTGAGTAACTATAGTCCGGGATCCGATATCGAATCAATCTTTATCTCAAATCAATCGTATTTGAATTTGAATCTATAGTTTGAATCAGATTCGCATCTCGGGGGTCAATCAGATTCTCAAATCAGATTCGTATTCGAGTCTGAATCTATAGTCTGTTTTATGACTTCTGGATTTATGCTAAGGATAGCATATGAGTTTTCTCACAATTAACTTACTTCTCTCTTCTGTTGGTGTGTTAGCAGGAATAACGGTACATGCGGGAATCTTCTGATCTCAGAGTTTCTCCTAGATTCTGAACTTAGGTATTCTGGGGTTGGCTCTGTAGATGTATATGCATGCATATCATCTGTCTGATCATGCTATGTATCCTATATACATTCTATTTCTGTATATATGTTCTAGATACTCTGTAGGACCGGGGACTCGGCCATAACAGTGGAAGGCGGGACCCAGGATGTGATCATATTCTGATGGTTGAGACATACTCTATATCAATATGGTTCTGTTGAACTTATGTATGATATTATCCATAAACTGTATGTTTGGTGATGGTTGAGTGGTCGCCTATTTCAGTTGGGCGGGGCTCACCATGGATAGTTAGGGTTTATACTGCATACTTGTCATGTTTGGGAATTGTAGGTTACAGGTCGAAACACGACCGAAGGTTATAAGCGCATAACTCTGTTTGCCTTCGAGAACGAAACTTTGCGGGCCGGGTCACTGGACCACTACACGCAGCGGGTCTCGGTTGGACTGACCGCTTCTATTTCCGCAGCTTCCACTTCCGTCGCCGAGGGGAGGCAGGCGGCGGCCCCACCTCAGCAACCGGGCGCGGGCGCCCCGTGACACATGTTCCTCTAAGCCCCGTGCTGCTTAGGATCCGAACCAAATCCTAACCACCGTTGTGAAAATCGGAAGCGCTCAACCCGGGCCGCCAACCCGCCACCGATCTCTGTCAACGGCCCCTCTCACCCTGCGCAGGATAACCCGCCTGCCCTCTGGATCAACACCCTCGAATGATTTCCAGATAGGCGCCGCTTCATCTGATAAAGATGGTGTTTCGTGGATTTCACCACTATGGCCATCGTTTCTTTTAAATAAAAGCATTGGAGGACCTACATTTTCACTCACATGCAATTATTTTCAACTTTGTTACCTCACTGACTCATAAGTCACTTGAGTTTCCAGGTTTCGACAGACACGCCCCCAACTCTTTATAAGGTCTTTCAGACTACAACGTCCCTCCAACTCGGGAATTTGTGGATTAATCTCACTCAAGGCCCTCAAATGGCACACCTCTATAGCTGAAAAATTCATTCCCGGTCTCTTCAATTCCAGCAACTCATGATTTGAGTCACTAAGTTTCACCAAAAAGAATCTTTGAAAATAAAAGATCTCTAAAAAAGAGGTCCTTAATAGGCTTCTGTAGATTACTATCCCCAGTTTTCCAGCACGCCATCTGAGGTACTCCTTACATTTCTCTCAATTAGTCATATAGGAGTATTATGCACGACACATGGACATGCATCATTATGATATCATGGTACAATATCACTTGTACACATCAAACATGATGGACTCACACAAGAGTATCACTTATATTTTTCTACAAATATGACCACTATGTCCATACAATATGTTAGAGACCATGGTTAGATCTTCCCGACCATGGCTAGATCTTCCCGGTCCAACCCGCATCGCCATGCATCGGCATCGCCATGCGTCCCAACTCACGGACTTCTCCACACCCGGTTGTGGAGTTTCATGCCTTCCCCGGTCTCGAACACGGGACTCCGGGCTTAATGTCCCATTTCACATGAGACCGAGTACCACTTGAGGCTCAAGTGGTACTCGGTCTCATGTGAAATGGGACATTAAGTCCGGAGTTCCAGGTTCGAGGCCGGGGAAGGCATGAAACTCCACAACCGGGTGTGGAGAAGTCCGTGAGTTGGGACGCATGGCGATACCGATGCATGGCGATGCCGGTTGACCGGGAAGATCTAGCCATTGTCGGGAAGATCTAGCCATGGTCTCTAACACAATACACCGTGCATTGTGCATAATTCCTATTTTACATTAAACTATTCCTTCAAGATATTTCCTCATCAAAGTGACAGGTGGAAGTTTTTGAATAACTTCAGCCCCTAAAAAGGGAATACATGTCTCCCACCTCCAAGCAAGCGACTTGGTCTACGGGACCACCAACTCTCCAGGGCGAGCAAACACATAACATGCTTAGTTACGATGACCTAGATTACAGGTCTATGTTATCCCACTAATCACTATAAGGTTCCACCTCCTACTTTCATATTCGAGCCAACAAGGTTACGATATTCAAAACGGGGTTCACCACTCGACTGGCGAGGTCGTCCGCATTACCCCCTCGCAAGGCCCAAGCCTTCGCGCAATGCCCCTCCGGGCACCTCACAAGATGCGGGGCCATGCCCTCACAAAGAAAACTCTCATAACGACAGGCGAGTCCTCGCCTAGCGAGGTCATCTGCAATACTTAGCCTCAATCAAGGAAGAGCAACTGGTGACGGTTAACTGCCAAGATGCGCATAAACCTCTCACGTTCGCCACTACTCCACCTTCCCCACTAGTCGGAAACATGGGTAACCACCTCACTACCTCAGGTCATGGGACATCCACGACCTCAACACCTCTTATAGAAGGAAGACTTGGGAAAGGTACACCCTATCTACACACCCTCACTCCTCATTCTGCTCCTGAGTACTATGTTTTTCTCTCTGCAGATCACTCATTCAGCAGCAGATCGCCATCTCTAGCACTCCGCCTCACCAGATCATCACCTCCAGCATCTGAGAACTCGGTCCGTTTAGGAACGAGGTTATCAATTGCCACTGCAGGGTTTCACCCCAAAAAATTAGTCTCGACACTAAAAGGCTACGGTATTTAAAAAAGGGGGGTTTCACTCCCTAATCTCATCCGTAACGCCCAAATCGTTAAGATATTCAAAAAAGGGGTTCCACCTCCTAATTTCATTTTCCACACCAACAAAAGGCTGGCGTATCCAGGGTTCTACCACCTCTCGTAAATGATCGACCTAGAAGCTCCATCGAACTCCTTCGAGGTACAGCCAACAAACGCTTGCTACCCCTCGCTCCTTTAAGTTAGAGCCTACGACGCTCACGAATCCTTTAAGGTCGAGCACTCGATGCTCGCTATCTCTCAACTCCAAGCCACCACCGCTTTAAAAAAATCCCCGCATCCTCATTATTGAGTCACCGCACCTCCTAAGCACCAACGATACCTCGAAGAAATAATACACGACCCTCAAGGTCAACAATATTTCTACACCCTCGACATCTCAATTACTTCAAACAACGATTTTTCTACTTTGACCCTCGAGGTCCGGATTTACTCTACATCGACCATCAAGATCTTGTTTTACTTGATAAGACCTACGAGGTCCGAGGATTCTACACAAAACCCTCGACACGTAAACTCTTCTACTACAACGACCTATCGAGGTCGAATTCATTTACATCTACCCCAATAGGTCGATTTCATTTACATCGACCCTGTGAGGTCATGACATCTTCTATTATATCGACCCCTCATGGTCAAGATTTATTCCACTACATCGACCCATCGAGGTCGGTATTTCTTTTACTACACCAACCCCTTGAGGTCTGGATGTCATCTACATCGATCCCTCGAGGTTAACGTTTCCTCCGCACCACCGACCCTCGAGTTATGGATTTCTTCTACTACGTAGACCCTTCAAGGTCGTGATATTATCCACTACGCCGACCCTTTCGTGTCGGGACATTTCCTACTTTGATCCATAAAGATATGGATTTCTTCAAAATAGACTCGTGGTCCGGAAATCCTACAAATAGACTCCCGTGGTCCTGAAATCCTCTGATTGACCCTCGAGGTCATAAATTATTCAAATAGACCCCGAGGTCTAAAGTCCATCAAATTGACCCTCGAGGACACAATCCAAATATACCCTCAAGGTCTAAACTCTTCAAATAGACCCTCAAGGTCTAAAATTCTTCAAAATGGCCATTTGAGATCTGGAATTCTTCTACTACAACGACCATTCAAGGTCTCAATCACTACAAATGACCCCTCGTGGTCTGGATTTCTTCTACTATGCAGACCGCTCAAGGTCCCGATTTCTTCAAATTGACCCTCGAGGTCTGGAATTCTTCAAATTTGTCTGCAAGGTATGAATTATTGAAACCCTGATTTCTTCAAATTGACCATCGAGGTCGGGATATCATCTATGTCAACCCCTCGAGGCTGGATTTTCATCAACATCAACTCTTTGAGGTATAGATTTGAAGCCCAACATCTATATTCCATACCTCATCTAACAAAGAGGAATATATTCCCCCCAATTAATTGGTCAAATTGACCCACTTGTCATCACCCTTTCTTCGTGGGAGGCGAATTCCTATAAATGAACACTTGTCTTCCTTCAACCATCGACGCCCAATTTTGGCTCAAATCGACAACTGAAGTCACCAACTCTCGACGATGATCAAACATGCAACCTGTTTGGTTATTATATTCAAATTAACCATGAGGTCTGGATTTCTTCGAAACGACCCTTGAGGTCTGAATTCTTCAAATAGATCCACGATATCAGGAATACTTCAAATCGACCATCGAGGTCGGTAATTATTCAAATAGACCCTTGAGGTCCAGAAACTCTACATAATGACCACTCGAGGTCGGGATTATTTCTTCAGCGACGCGAGGACGGGATTTCATCTACTACATCGACCCACGAGGTCGACGTTTACTCTACAACATTAACTCCCTGGGATCAAAATTTTGTTCTACTACAGCAACCACTCAAGGTCTGGAATTCTAAAAACATCAACCCCTCGCGGTCTACATTTCATCTACGTCGACCCCTCGAGGTCTGAATTACTTTGACCCCTCGTTGTCGAGATTGTTTCTTCCACATCAACCCCTCGTAGTTCCACTAATCTTTGTGTCAGGATCTGGCTTTCTACACCGCCCACTTGATGACAGCATTCCTCAAAATGACCGATCGAGGTCTGGACTTCTTTGAAATGACCATGAAGGTTTGGATTTCTACATCAACCCTCAAGGGCTCAAATCCATCAAATTGACCCAAGAGGTCTGGAATCCATCAAACAGACCCTCGAGGTCTAAGTTTAATCAACATCCACCCATAGAGGTATGGATTACTTCTACTTCGACCCGTTGAGGTTGAAATTTTTCCCTAGTACATTAAACCCTCGAGATCTACGTTAATACTACATCGACCTTCGAGATCTGGAATACTTACACATTCCCTGAGGTCAAGATTTTCTTAGCATACACCAATGGGGTCCAGAAATTCTACAAATACACTCTCGCGATCATAATTTTTTCAAATGTATCCACGAAGTACAAGACCACAAACCCTCATCCTCCATCACTTTGGGGAAAAGGCTACAAGGCACATTACCCTTCGACTCACAATTTCATAAAGCTCACTACAGCTCAAATCCTAGATGTACTAAATGGAGCACAGGGACCCATCAACCCATGCTCCACTATCCGGAGGGGGACATATTGGTATATACAAGCCTAATCCAACCGGTTTCCGACCTGCCAAGACACAACCCTGGGCAAAGCCCGACCCGACCCTGTCAAGTCAACTACTAGCCTAATTATGACATTCCATTAAAGGAAAGGGAGTAACTCCCATTAATCCACCATTACTCCACCATCAATTACATCCATATTATGTAAGGAGTCATCATCCCCCAAATTATAGACGCATTTATGGTGCAATCAACACCATCCATAACAGGCCCCGGCACCACCCTATATATTAGGTGGTGTCTGCCTCGAAGAAATACCTACTATACACTCATCTCCTTTGTTCTTTTCTACGCCCAAAGAATATTCATGTCTCCTCTTTGCAGGTTTCTGGGGCTGCTCCGCTGGATCAGACCTTCACCATCGTCGAGCTCCCGAATCTTGGTAACGAAATGGTTATCAAGTTACTAATGTGAAATCATATAATTAAAATTAAAATAAATTTACTTTTCTCAAAAAAAAAATTTGAAAAAAATCCAAAGGTCAATTTGGAGAAATGCAATCGCGATTATATTATCAAATATCATAAAGAACACTGATGTCAGAATTTACATAGAAACTTTTTCCCCCGGAAATTCATCCATTTAATTACAACAATTGAAGCCAGAAAAATATAAATTATCAGTTAAATCTTAAAATTGAAGAAATGGCAAAAATAATACTCCTTATACTAGGAGAAAAAAAAAACAAAACGAGGAGAAAAAAACAAAACGTTGGCTCCTTAGGTAGCCAAAAAAATTCAATCATCGTGTCGAAATAAACCCAAAATTACTCGTAATGAATCAACGCAAAAATACAAGGAAAAAATCGATAATTACCAGAGGGGAAAAATAAAAAAAGCAATTACGCTTAACCTGAGCTTTAGAATTGTAGATACAGTGCTATACAGACGAGGGCCGCAACAACTAAGCTCCTCCGATCGCCGTGTCTCTCGCCCGCTGCAATGATCTCGCCTCGGAAACCCGGCGGCGAAGTCAGATGCGAGTTCGGACCGTCCATCGCCGGTGAAGTTTCCGGTGAGAATGAGTGATTCGGTGGCGGTGCCGTCCCTATATCCTCATTACCGGGATTTCCTGTCACGGCCGACCCATCTTTCGCGAAGATTTCTCTCGGCAACAGAACCTTGGATATGCCGAAAATCGCCACTGGGTTTTGATCGAAGACCGTCTGCGTCACGGCCGCCTGGATGATGCCCGAATTAATAGATACTGACCCGTTTACCCGCGAAATGTTGAGCGTAAACCTTCCTGCGCCCATATCCTCCGTCGCCAAAGTGGGCTGAACTGGATTTACTATCGATTCAAGTGAACCCAGTGGGTAATACGAATGCAGGACATGGAATTTCAGAACCACAGCTTTCTTATCAGCAGGGAGGGACTGTAGCCGGACGGTGGACGGTAGATCTGCGAAAGCAGAGTCGGTAGGGACGAACAGAGTAATTCCGGCACCGCCCTCGTCGGCCTCGAACTCCTCCACGACACCGGAAGCGGCGAGCATGGAGGCAGCGACATTGAAATTGTGGCCGTCGATGAGAGCTTTCGTGATGTTGAGTCCGAGCGGTGGCCGGGTCTCCGATGCCATGAGATCGAATCCGTAGGGTACGATGAGGGAATCGACAGCGAGGACGGTGATGTTGTAAGGCAGGGTTTCGATGAGGGACAGAACGGTGACGTTTGACGGTGAGTACGGCGCAGGGGAATGGATAGTAACGGTGTTAGTCTCGGGGTTGCGCGTGAGATTCACGGAACCTGAATTAGCAGGAGCACGACCGGTGGTTTGAAGGAGTGTCGTGACAAGGATGCCGGATGGAGGGATGTGAAGGAGGTCGTGCCAGGAGAGGTACTGGAGGAGGACGTGGTATCGGAGTAGGTCGGCAAGGGCGGAAATAGAGAGGCGGCGCGTGAGATCGGCGGAGGAGGAGTGCGAGAGGTAGGAATTAGGGACAGCCAGGAGAGTAAGGGAGGAGCGGCTGCGGAGGTCGCCGGCAACAGGGGTGGAGGAGAGAAGGGAGGAGAAGGAGGAGAGGTTTTGGAAGGGTGCGAGGAGGGCGGTTATGTCGACGGCGGATATTGTGGTGATTGTGGAGGAGGTGAGGAGGAGCAGAAACAAAGAAATGAGAGGGGTAAAACGGGAAAGAACAAATGTGAGAGCCATGTCTGGGTCTCACTTGTGAGGGAAAGGGCTGAAACCTTGAAGTGGAAGCACTGGGGTTGGTAAATGCACAGAGTTAACGGAGTATAGAGAGAAGCTCCTGTGTGGGTGAGACTAGAATGGTGGAACTGAGACTGGATTGGTGATGATGAACGGTGGATGATAATCATAATGATTGTGAATCTGTGATGATGTTTTATGGATTTAATTTATAGATCTTAAAACAACAGACAATGCTTTATTTTCCCTACGTGGCGATGCTTGTGTTAGTGGACAGAGGACACGCTTGTTTCTTGTTAGTTTGCTGAAAATTGATGCGTTTTATTTGTTTCCAAAAAATTGATGCATTTTATTTTTATTATTTAATTTATAATATTATTTCTTTAACACTTTAAAACTTTTATATGTAAAATTAAATATTTTAAATAAAAATTATAGATGGCTTAGGATATATTGTGTCACACCTTAACATGTGCTAAAGTGTACCAAAGATCAAATATTTACAATAATGTCATGCACATAAATCATCCCCTCCTGTCCCCATCCCCCTTTGCTTCCTTTGTTTTTTTTTTTGGAAAACGCCCAATTTTACCGTCCATGTTTGGCCGATGGACACTTTTTACCACTACTTCAAAGATAAGATCCTTCTATGCCATCAACACTTTATCTTTAGGCCCTTTTTGCCATCTAGTTTAACTTGTTGGACCCTTTTTACCATTACGCCGTTAAATGAGTGAATATTCTCGGAATATTTCGTTAAGTAGTACATCTTCATGCTCAATTTAACCCCCAAACTTTTAAAAATGAAAGAATTAACCCTAAACTTGTAAAACTTACGATCTAAGCCACCTCTCTTGCTATATGACTACCATTTCCACCAACGCAACCACTAATCGCGTGTCTCCGGAGTCCGTCCAACGTGGCGACGGAAGAAGAGGCCACCGAAGATTCTGAAGTTCGGCTTGTTCACACGCTCCTCACATGTGCAAAGTCCATCCAACATGGCAATCTGTTACAGTCGCCATGTGTCGGGTGACTTCCGATTTTTTTTCTAATTTCTGTGAATATCGGGACTTGAAGTTAAACATGTTGAACATGTTTTCTGTGTGTTATGAAGTCCCGGAGTTACTGTCAGAATTTCAGTTTAGTTGGAAATCCTGTTAGGAAGTTACGCAAGTTGCGGTTGGACTAAATCGCAACTTTGCAAAGTTTGGAGGACCAAATTGTAAATGTGGAGAATTGGGAGGTTTCCTCTCCCTTAAGGTAAAGGAAGTCGGTTATTTGGCATAAGAGAGAGAGAGAGAAAAGAAAGGAGGGAACATAGTTCATTTCATCGTTCTCCCACTCTCTCGCCTCTGCTTTCTCCGTGAGTGCTCAAGAATCAAGCTCAAATTGATCTCCACCAATTTGGGTTCAAACTCTGAGGTAATGAAATATGTTGTTCACAGTGAAGAATTATACGTTTCCTATGGATCAGAATTCTTATTGCATGCTCTGTTGATCAGTTGTGAAGAGAGAAAGAATTGAAAGTTTGCAGGAACCGGTATCATGGATGCTTCTCTCCGCCGCGGTTTCACGAACTTTGCGTTGTTTCCTTGTGCGTGAAAGGAATGGGTTGCGTGGAAATCTTCAGTGTATAAGGTAAGGGTTCAGTTTTTCTGTGATTCTGCATTTCTGGGATGCTATAAAATGCATATCAGGGTAAATTGGAGCTAAGTTTGGCTAAAGGGTGTGTCTGAGGGACATCGCCGATCTGGGAAAGAGGCATCGCATGAATTTGGGAGAAGCTTCGCATGAGTCTGAGAAGAGGCTTCGCATGAATCTAGGAGAAGCTTCGCATGAGTCTGAGAAGAGGCTTCGCATGAGTCTGAGAAGGAGCATCGCATGAATTTGAGAAGAGGCTTCACACGAATCTGAGGCTTTGTATGGGCGCTTCGCGCTAGAGGATCCCATGGCCAGCTTCGCCCTAGGGACTTCGCATTTGCTTGGAGGTTCCGCCCCGGAGGGACTTCGCATTTGCTCTAAGAGGCTCCGCATTCACTATGGGAGTCCTCGCATTTGCTCTGAGAGGCTCCACATTCACTATGGGAGTCCTCGCAGTTGTTCTGGGAGGCTTCGCCTTCGCCAGGAGGAACTTCGCCTTCAAGGGATTTCCTCCCCCACACTTTCAGTTTTGCGATGCGACCCTTAGCTCCCTCTAGCCTCGGCATTGCTAAACTTAGCTCATGGCATAGACTAGGGTATACGTATGGATTCTATTATCTGCTTCAGGATAACTTGCTTGACAAGTTTCCTTCTGTATCTATTATCTGAATCTATTCTGTCAGCAGTGGGGATTCCGCACCCCGGGCTGGTAGCAAGCCTCTGATATATCTATAAAACCTCTTCTGAAAGGCTAAGAGCCTTAGAGGTCTGCCGAATCTGTCTGACTAATGATTTATTGTTATTATTATTATTATTATTATTATTATTATCTGTTTGTATATGTATTTTTGGTGCAGGTGTTGTTAGTTCAGTATGCTTCAGATTTCAGAAACTCTACCCTATGTCTGACCCTTACTGAGTTCTCATTGAGGACTCACCCTTACATTGTTCACCTTTTCAGGCTCATCTAATAAGAAGCCCGAGCAGTGGAGGCTCTCGGTGCTTTCTGGTGTTTGAATTTCAGGTATTGACGAATTCCGAGTCTATCTTCTGATTTAGAAAAAGAATAGTTCTGTTTGTGATATTTGGAAGATCCGATTCTGATTCTAAACACATTCTGAGATGTCTAACGGTTGCCTTCTGTTCTCTGTTTAGCAGCAGCGGTGACCTACGTGGAGTTGCTTTCTGAGGATCTTGGTGTACCAGATCCCTCCACACACGTAGGTATTCTGGATAGTAGGTTCTGGCTCTGTAAATGTAAACGCAAGCATGTATAATATGTTGCATCACATATGTATCGGCGTAGATGTGTATAAGTATGTTTGAATTTAGATGATTCTCGTTACTTGTACTACAAGTTTATTTCATGAGTAAGTGAAATTTTAAATCAGGTGGGTTTGGACCACTACACCAAGGGAACTCCGTGTTCACTATCCACCCCCAACTTCGGTTCCCGCCTCCGCATTACGTCAGCTTCTGCGCAAGCAAGGGGGTAACAGTAATGGTGGTATTAGAGCAGGTTTAGTCAAGTACGAGAATCGAGTAAGATTGTGTTCTGAGTCTGGTATACGGGCTTGATAGGGCATGCCACTATGCTGCTATCTGATTCCATGGATGTTCGGTAAGAGGTCTGGCCACTCCCTTACTTGAACATTTTTGGAAGAGGTGTCAGAGCAGGGGTCGGTTCTTCGAGACGTACTAAACAGAATCAGATCTGGATATCAGGAAAGGCTGATGTCCAGAGTTAGGATTTCTGATATGTCTGTGTGAATCTGAGGAATTGGTGTGATTGCATCATGCTTTGCATTTACATTATAGAGCCTATAGGAATACCGCTGCTAGCTTCTGTTAGACACTTACCGTCGTGTATCTGCTTTTGGTATTTGTGAATTTTAGGAAGCATGGTTCATACTCGCCGTCGGCGAGAAAGAGATCAGGGTGACCGGGGCAGGGATCCCGACTCTCCGAGAGATGTTCCAAAGGAGCAGGATCTGGAACAACAGTTGCATCTTCAGCAGCAACCATCCGTTGGTCTCGCACAAACTCTGGAGCAGATCTGAGATACGGTTACAACATTACTGCCTGTTTTGGCTCAGGTTGCTCTAGGTGTTCAGCAAGTTCAGAGTGAGGAGAATATTGTAACTCGCACTACAGTTCATACGGATAATCCATCGCAGGAGGAGGATTCTGAGAGACCCCCTCGACCTAGGAGGGTACGATCCGAGGTTGGCCGTGAGGTCAACTCTGTTCGTTCTGAGGATGAGCAACACCTGGATGACGAGAGTCGGCACCATCGCCGACTACATAGAGGTGACGAGTACGATGAGTCAGAGGGTTCTCACAGGTCTCGCAGGCGACTGGGTCAGCAGGAGCCCCGATTCAGGGATGTTAGACTTCTTGAACGATTTCTGCATCTGAATCCGACAAAGTTTGATGGCAAGGGAGGACCAGAAGCCGTTGAGACCTGGATTTCTAATACACTTGTCTTCCACTACAATGGTATCCCTGGCTACATACAACTTAACTGGCTAGGCAGATCATTAGTGGAGGAGTGTACAGAGTGGCAGGAGAGTACAGTTCGAGCACAGGGATGAGCAGGACCCAGGTATGGGTTGGGAAGAGTTTTTTCGAGTGTTCCTGGAGTATTATATCGGTGATGCAGTCCGAGATCTCCGGCAGAGGCAGTTCAATAGTCTGCAGCAGAGTGATAGGACTGTGCAGGACTATGAGCAGGAGTTCGATTGGTTGGTCCGTTTTGTTCCTCAGTACTATGAGTTTGAAGAGCAGAAGGCCAAGCGGTTTGTATGGGGACTGCGCCCCGATATTAGATGGGCGTTGCTACCCCTGGGTATCACTACTTACTGCGAGGCAGTTCCGAAGGCTCAGCTTCTAGAGCAGGAGGAGTCTCCTTATCGGCCTCGTGAGAGCGTATTAGGTTCCAGATTCCAGAGGTCACTGAGACCTTTCAGGAGTTCTTGGCAGACGTCTAGGGCCGATGTCCGAGATGTGGGTCCACGAGCATTGGATCCACGACTATCCTCCGATACCTAGACAGAGTCCGGTAGTTTTCCTCGGGCACCGCCTCCGCAGCAGCCTAGTGCACGCAGGGGGCGGAAGGCACTTCGCAGAGAGGTCCGCGCGGCTAGCGTGACCACCACTTCCGCCACCACAAGCAGCCTCGAGCCGACAGAGTCTTTCGGATCGAGCGGGGTGAGTCACCGGCAAGGAGCGTTGAAAGGTACACGCTTCTAAACAATATATCTCATATCGATCTTGTTTGTGATGTGGTTGTCGAATGCTCGATACCAATTGATGTGATTCCGGAGGGTATCCTGGAACACGAGGAGCAGATCTAGCCAACAAAGGAGCAACACGGGTAGGTATGATTGATGAGGCGAAAATGTCAACAGGTTGACAGATCCAAAATGCACAAAAATAAAACGATGCGGAAGCTTGTGAAACGAACGGATATGACCGCCAACTTGTCCTGGATCCTTGCCCAGGCAAAGATGGTGTTATGCCTTTGGCGACTCCTTCTTGATACCAAAAAATGTCCAAGACAAAAAAAGCCTTCGTTGCCAAAACTGAGGGGGAATGATGATGGGGCCAACACCTCCTTCTTCCAATGAGAAGGCAATATTGGTCTTAGTAGACCTGTCAAGAAAACTCAACAAGAATTGAATGGAAAAAGGTAGATAGGTTGAAAAGAGAATCACTCTCAATTTCAAGGAAAAAAGGTGAAATATATTTGATGATTGAATTGTCTCTTGCAAACTCGCCTAGACCTCTTTTTATAGGACAAGGAAGTTAGACATCCAAATCAATTTACAAGTACCTTCATCTTCACTCTTAATGATGGAAATTAAAAGGAAATGTAAATATGAGAATTCAAAACAATTATTGCTAAAAATTATTCTAGGCTAGCTAAGGGTAGAACTAGCCAAAATATCTCTACAAACTGAAATAAAATGATGGAAATTTGAGTTGGAAGATGAGGGATGAGTTTTGGCCAAATAAATGAGGAGTAAATGATCCTCATTAAAGTGCTCTTGATGGAGGGGCTTCAAGGCTTGTAACTCCTTCTTCACCAATGGTTTATGGATGATTTTGGATGATTCTTGAGTCCTCAAGGCTGCTGAAGTTCGTCATTGATGAGGAGTGAATGGATGGAAACCATTGAAGTGCATTTAATGAGCCAGCTGGAAACTCAACAGGTTGAGAATTTCGTGAACCATGTACTTGGGCCAAATTGTCATTTGGTTGAGCCCAAACTGAAATGTTGAAAATTATTTGCACAAATTGAGAATTGGGTTGGCCCAAATTGAGGAGTGCTTGCACTTTTCCTTCATCTCTGTTGATATCTTCACTTTGCTCCTCACACTTTGAAAAACTGTGCATCAACAGGTTGAGCATGTTCTTTGCCTTCTTGGTTTGACTCCTTGTCATAGGTCCATTGAAGGTGGAAGTGTCATAAAAGCCAATGACGTTTTCCTTTGTCATGTGAGCTCTTGGATCCTCAAGGTTGCACATGGGTGCAACTAGATCACTTGTCAGTTTTGCGTCATTCCTCCTCTTGAAAATGATTCGACCTCGAATCATAATCTTTATGTGATTAATGGAGTAGGTTAAATGAAGCAATTCCAAACATAAACATCCAATACATAAAGAAGTTGAGAAACAAATTACTTCCCTTGGTAGCCCTCTTGAAATTTTCAAGGGCTTATGTCTTGAAAAATTTTGAAGTAATTTCTCATGAATGTGGACTTCTTTTTGGAGGTTCGTGACTTCAAAGATGAATCCTTTGAACCTGCAAAAGAAATGTAGCCCTTTCTCTTTGGCTAGATTATAAACTTTATGGGCAGAACTAGCAACACATAAAATATATGAGAACAAAATATGTAATTGCTTGGAAAAGTCAATTGTAGCATGGTAATCATTCAACATCATGTCATAGCAAGGTGAATTAAATCCATAACTTGTATATTGCATATCATCACCATTCTCAGAAGACCGAAGCTTGGTAGTAGATAAACAATCACCATTGTTAAGAAAAAGATTAGAAGACATCATCCTCATGCTTACTCAACAGGTTGAATGGATGAAAACATACTCCCAGATTAAACACGAATATGGATCTTTCATTCATTTCATTCAACAACAAAATGTATGTATCATCCATCTTAACACATAAGAACAATTCATGAACAAAGTTGAAATCAACACTAATTCTAGAATTGTCCAATTTATTTCTGGAATATTCAACATGTTTAACATTAGCATGTGACCAATTGAATGGTGCAATTTTCAAATCACAGTCAACACATTGAGAAATTGTTAGACAAGAATTAGCAACAAATTTTCTTTCAACAATAGTAAGAATAGATGGTGAAAATAATGCATGCTTAAGAATAATTTTCCAATCAATCTTAGGCAATAACAATGAAGCTTACGAGTCAACATATTCAACACGTTGAGAAGACTGAACCAATCCTAAACTAGAGCACAAATCATTCAATGGAATAATTTCATGCACAGTTTTACATTTTCCAACATCAAGAAAATTAATACTCAAAGAATTATTTTTAACAAATAATTTATTTGAGTAAAGAGAGAAGTTACCATCCCTCGAAATTGATGTTTCCTCTTCATGTGGTTCTTCTTCCTTTCTGGATAATGCTTCAAACAACGAGTTTTCACTTTGATTTTCAACATGTTGGACAATTGTAGAAACAATTTCCAAAGGTGGCACAAGTGGTACTTCAACCACAACTTCTTGCTCTTCCTTAAGGTTGATGTTCTTACCTTCTTGAACATCATCATTCTCCTGCACAAACATCAAAGAAGAACAAACTTGCAATTCATTAGATATTAGTAAATCATTCGGGATTGTTGGAGGCAAGGTGCTCTCTGGTTTAACACGTTAAGAAAGTGGAGGTGGCTCTTGTATTATCTCAAACTCATTATTTTTCCACTCGAAGCACTCAACTCTTTCTTTTGATAAGACAACTTGGGCTTTTGCTTGCCATTTTCTCTTAAGCTCTCATCTCTCTTTTTTCTAGTTATTCTCTCACCATCCCAAAAGACACTTGACTCTTGCAAATCCACTTGGGATTTCATTTTATTTTCAGTGTTTCCCATGTGTTTACCCATCTTACCTTTGGACTCACTCTGAAGGTGGATCTTGTTGTCATGAGTTTGTTGTTGGGCTAAAGGCACCACAGCGAACGTTCTGTAAACAGGTTGAGCTGTGTATTGATTGGTCACACCTACAACACGCGCTCTTGAATGAAAAGGAGTATCTTCTTGAGAAGCTGGAGGATTTGTTTGCACATGTAGAATTTTTCTTGCTGTCATCAAAGTACCTTCAATTGGAAAGACCAATTCTTCTTTGGAAACATGTTGTGCACATTTGTCTTCAACAGGTTGAGAACTTTTGCTCTCTTCATTTCTCATAGTCATTACTTCCAGAAATTCAATTTCATGATGAGATTTAAAAGGTGGATGATTTTTGAAAAGGTCTTGGGAAGTGGAAGGGATAGAAATGGAAGGTTTGGAAGGGGTACCTTTTGGTGGTGATGGTCGAGATCTTTGTGGAGCTTTTGGTAAAGTGTTGTTGGCGAAGTGTTGCCTCTCTCAAGCTTTCTTTCAATTATGATGGATTTTTGCAACAATTCATGAAAATTAATGTACTCACACAACCGCAAAATCTCCATAATTTCAGGTCTAAGTCCTTGGATGAACCTAGACATTTTCACTTCATCTTTCTCAACCATACCTTCCTTAAGAAGGGCTGCCTCCATCTCTTTATGGTAGTTTTCAACACATTTAGTGCCTTGGACAATGGTTTGAAGGCATTTTAGACATCCTCGGCCATGAGGCTTTTTTTGCTTTTTGACCATTCTTGAATCGAGTAAGCCTTTCATTTATTGGAGCAACTTGTTCCTGCAACATTCTTTGAAATTGTTCTAGCAATGCTTCATCAGCCATTTTTCCTCAAAACTCATAGATTCTCTTTATAAACCTAACAACTTTTTTGGCTCAAAATCCTTGAAAAGTGATTCAAAACAAGTTTCAAAAGACACAATAAAATAAAACCTCAAAAAAACCTCAACGGGTTGAGGGGAGTGTTGTTACTTTTTGCAAAAGGGTTCTTTTATGGGTTTTGGAAAAGGATATCCAGTAACTTTTGAAAGAACGGGTTTGAAAACGCTCTGAGGTTGTTCTTTTTCTTGCCCTTTGTTTGAAATTGTTCCAAGAATTCTTCAAATTGTCTTTTCTGCAATCTGTCAACAGGTTGAACCAATGTCAGATTTTTTTCAATGCAAATAAGATGCGATTTTTTTCTTTTTTTTCTATGCAGATTGCACAACAGTGGAACAAGAAATTAAAAATGGTAAGAACAACCGAGAAAAATACAATGATAACAAAAATGATATATGTTGCGGAATAAAAAGAAAATGGTAGAAAAACTTCTCCTTGTTGAGCAAGTGGCTCTGATACCAATTGATGTGGTTGTCAGAATGCTCTGATACTAATTGATGTGATTCCGGAAGGGTATCCTGGAACATGAGGAGCAGATCTAGCCAACAAAGGAGCAACACGGGGTAGGTATGATTGATGAGGCGAAAATGTCAACAGGTTGACAGATCCGGAATGCACAAAAACAAAACGATGCGGAAGCTTGTGAAACGAACGGATATGGCCGCCAACTTCTCCTGGACCCTTGCCCTGTGCAAAGATGGTGTTATGCCTTTGGCGACTCCTCCTTCTTGATACCAAAAAAGGTCCAAGACAAAGAAAACCTTTGTTGCCAAAATTGAGGGGGAATGATGATGGGGCCAACACTTTCTTCTTCCAATGAGAAGACAATATTCGTCTTAGTAGACTTGTCAAGAAAACTCAACAAGAATTGAGTGGAAAAAGGTAGATAGGTTGAAAAGATAATCACTCTCAATTTCAAGGAAAAAAATGAAATATATTTGATGATTGAATTGTCTCTTGCAAACTCACCTAGACCTCTTTTTATAGGATAAGGAAGTTAGACATCCAAATCAATTTACAAGTCCCTTCATCTCCACTCTTAATGATGGAAATTAAAAGGAAATGTAAATATGAGAATTTAAAACAATTATTTCTAAACTTATTCTAGGCTAGCTAAGGGTAGAACTAACCAAAATATACCTAAAAACTAAAATAAAATGATGGAAATTCGAGTTGGAAGATAAGGGATGAGTTTGGGCCAAATAAATGAGGAGTAAATGATCCTCATTTAAGTGCTCTTGATAGAGGGCTTCAAGGCTTGCAACTCCTTCTTCACCAATGGTTTCGGATGATTTTGGATGACTCTTGAGTCCTCAAGGCTGCTGAAGTTCGTCCTTGATGAGGAGTGAATGGTTGGAAACCATTGAAGTGCATTTAATGAGCCAGCTGGAAACTCAACAGGTTGAGAATTTCGTGAACCATGTACTTGGGCCAAATTGTCATTTGGTTGAGCCCAAACTGAAATGTTGAAAATTATTTGCACAAATTGAGAATTGGGTTGGCCCAAATTGAGGAGTGCTTGCACTTTTCCTTCATCTCTGTGGATATCTTCACTTTGCTCCTCACACTTTGCAAAACTGTGCATCAACAGGTTGAGCATGTTCTTTGCCTTCTTGGTTTGACTCCTTGTCATAGGTCCATTGAAGGTGGAAGTGTCATAAAAGCCAATGACGTCTTCTTTTGGCATGTGAGCTCTTGGATCCTCAAGGTTGCACATGGGTGCAACTAGATCACTTGTCGGTTTCGCGTCGGTTTGACATCGGTGCTTCCACGTCGATTGTAGCACGTAAATGTGCTCAATCTCTGCAATTATCTGTTTGTCAATTATCTCGATGTGTTTATGATTAAAGCTGGGACTCAATATCTGTTTTGAGTGAGATGGCTCGAGGCGTGTCTGACAGTGGGAGGACACAAATTTCTGTCTGATCTGTTAGTTCTGAATGTTCTGAAGTATGATGTGATTCTTGGGATGGATTGGCTATCCAATAATTCTGTTCAGATTGATTGTGCCCAGCGGAAGATCGGGGTATCTGGAGAGGTAATGCCTCTATCTGTTGCACCGGAAATGGAGGTT
This sequence comes from Stellera chamaejasme, assembly GCA_024586325.1. NCBI lineage: Eukaryota > Viridiplantae > Streptophyta > Magnoliopsida > Malvales > Thymelaeaceae > Stellera > Stellera chamaejasme. The sequence goes on from CM044979.1 coordinate 21,188,523, forward strand.
GTAGAAGGCGGTATGGAGCTTCAGGTTTTGGATCGGGTCCCGGGGGTGAGCGAGGAAGAATATTATGGATTAAATCTAGCTGATACCCGAATGGAGTCGGAGAAGATTACGATTATGCGATACTTTCCACAAGTCTTTCCGGAGGATCTTTCCGGAGGAATGGGTTGCCTGGAAATCTTCATCGTATAAGGTAAGGGTTCAGTTTTTTGTGATTATGCATTTCTGGGATGCTATAAAATGCATATCAGGGTAAATTGGAGCTAAGTTTGGCTAAAGGGTGTGTCTGAGGGACATCACCGATCTGGGAAAGAGGCTTTGCATAAATCTGGGAGAAGCTTCGCATGAGTCTGAGAAGAGGCTTTGCATGAATCTGGGAGAAGCTTCGCATGAGTCTGAGAAGAGGCTTCGCATGAATCTGAGAAGAAGCTTCGCATGAATCTGAGAAGGGGCTTCACACGAATCTAAGGCTTTGTATGGGCACTTCGCGCTGGGGGATCTCAGGGGCAGCTTCGCTTTGGAGACTTCGCATTTTCTTAGAGGTTCCGCCCGGAGGGACTTCGCATTCGCTCTGAGAGGCTCCGCATTCACTATGGGAGTCCTCGCAGTTGTTCTGGGATGCTTCGCCTTCGCCAGGAGGAACTCCGCCTTCAAGGGATTTCCTCCCCCACTCTTTCATTTTTGCGATGCGACCCTCAGCTCCCTTTAGCCTCGGCATTGCTAAACTTAGCTCATGGCATAGACTAGGGTATACGTATGGATTCTGTTATCTGCTTCAGGATAACTTACTTGACAAGTTTCCTTATGTATCTGTTATCTGAATCTGCTCTGTTCGGCAGCGGGGATTCCGGACCCCGGGCTGGTACTAAGCCTATGATATTCTGATATATCTATTAATTTTGAAAACGTCTTCTGTAAGGCTAAGAGCCTCAGAGGTCTGTCGAATCTGTCTGACTAATGATATTGTTATTATTATTGTCTGTTTGTATCTGTATTTTTGGTGCAGATGTTGTTAGTTTAGTATGCTTCAGACTTCAGAAACCCTACCCTATGTCTGACCCTTACTGAGTTCTCATTGAGGACTCACCTTACATTGTTCACTTTTTCAGGTTCGTCTGATAAGAAGCCCAAGGAGTGGAGGCTCTCGGTGCTTTCTGGTGTTTGCATTTCAGGTATTGACGAATTCTGAGTCTGTCTTATGATTTAGAAAAAGAATAGTTCTGTTTGTGATATCTGCAAGATCCGATTCTGATTCTAAACACATTCTAAGATGTCTGACGGTTGCCTTCTGTTCTCTGTTTAGCAGCAGCGGTGACCTACGTGGAGTTGCTTTTTGAGGATCTTGGTGTACTAAAATGTAAACGCAAGCATGTATAATATGTTGCATCACATATGTATCGGCGTAGATGTGTATAAGTATGTTTGAATTTAGATGATTCTCGTTACTTGTACTACAAGTTTATTTCATGAGTAAGTGAAATTTTAAATCAGGTGGGTTTGGACCACTACACCAAGGGAACTCCGTGTTCACTGTTCACCCCCGACTCCAGTTCCCGCCTCCGCATTACGTCGACACGTGCAAGTAAGGGGGTAACACATGTTGATTTTAGGATCGTCTTTAACATGCTTCTCATGTTCGCATTCTATAATCTGAAGTAAGGATTAAGGATGTGTACCTTTCTTACGGACGCAGCTTAAGAATCTTAGAGATTCTTGCTCCTTGTTGATGTAGAAGACTCGGCTCGGGGAACACCTTAAGGGCGGATTGGAGAGGATTTGTCTCCAAAGTGAGTTCCACTCACAATGCTCCTAGAATACCTTCTAGCTTGGAAGAGGAAGTATGAGGAGAGAAGAGAGAACCAATGCTGGTTGTGGGATGATGGAAATGGCGCCACCCTCCCTCTATTTATAGAGGAGGATGGGCTGCCAATGAGGGCACAATGCCTCCTCATTTGCGAAGTAACATGTCTCTAGGGCCAAGGGCTGCAACCAATGCCCCTTGGTCCATGAGACATGTCTCATGCCTTTGCCTTTTCAATTAACTAATTAATTAGAAAAGGAATAAATAAATAATTGTGTCTAATAGGAAATTAATTAACTAATTAATTAATTATCCAAATATGGTGAAGAGGCAAGGGAGGTGACCCATGCCCCTTGCCCATTCGGCCATGGGACATGAGACATGTCCCTTTGGCCGAATGGTGCAAGGCATGGGGTGCACCCCTTTGCCTAGAGGCACCTAGGGCGAAGGGCACTCACACCCCTTGCCTATGGCCGAATGGGTGTGAGGCCCCCCTTAGGGTGCCCTTTCGGCACCCAAGGGTGCTACGCACCCTTCGGCCTAAGCCGAAGGTGTGCTTGGCCCTCTCCGACACCTTTTCACCAATTTACGCACCTTTCCGCCAAGAGACACGTCTCTTCGCCAAAAGGTGCCTAGACACATTTGTACCGAGCTCACATAGAGCTAGTCCAAGACATATTAAATCATCCATTGAGCTCCTTGAGCTCATATCAGCTCACTAAGAGCAGATACACATCTCTCTAGCTCAAACACTCAGATTGAGCTGAGTTGAGCTGTGCTTAGCTACCTTTAGCTAGCCCAGGTCATCTTGGTGCGCAAGAATTCCAACAAACTCCCACTCGCACCAATGATGATCTTTGAGCACAAGCTCCCACTCGAATAAAACCCTTTCTCATACTAAACCAAACACTTTGGCAAACTATATAAAAGGAGTTGTGAGTGCGACCTTAAGGCATCCACACCGTACCTCTTCCATTGAGGTTGTTAGACTCTCAAATGGAAGATTGTCCTCTCAAACTCACTTGAACACTTCAAGTGTTTGTGTGTTATTCAAACTTTCTTGAACTTAACAAGACATGCTTGAACATCTTCAAGCTTTCCTTGAACTACTTCAAGTAGTGCCTTTAGAACCCCAAGACATATGGTACATATTCTTAACCACAGTCAGTCTCTTTCATTTAAATGATGACTGTGTTAAGTCTCAGTACTCTTTAATTCGTATTATCCCCAATTCAGACCTTATCATGTTGTACCAATGCAACATGTGAGCTCAAAGGTTGAATTTAGGACTCATGTACCAAGTTTCACTTGTCTTTCCTTTACACTCTACCGCTTAATGATCCATATAGATTTAGTTACCCAAAAGGAGGATACTCCAGCCGCATTCATCTGCGACCTTCGACAACCAATCAAAGTAACTTTGTCAATGTGAATCATTAACAGCGAGTTAAAGTGATTAAGGGTCCAATCGAAGAATTCTCACACTACGCAAGGTTAGAGACAACTTGCTTAAATTCTTCTTTTGGTCGAATTTCATGGTCATAGGATCTTTGCAACATACTTACAAAGATTCTATTAACACTTCTTAGGGTGTTTTACAAACACCACTCCCACTTGGAGTGATATCACTTAGAATGAGGGGTGTGTCATTTCTCCCTCTTAAAACACCTCAGAGTGTGCTCCTTCTAACATATAAAAGGAGGACATGTCACAAGCCATGAAATTTCTGTGCAAGCCCTAGCTTACACTCACACATAGGCTAGAATGTATCAGTGTCATACAAAATCAGGGCAGAGCACCTCATCTTGATTATTCAGATCAAGGCGACATAAAAGTATACCAAAGTGTCATGTGTTGTAACATGACTCCCACTCAATAGAGTAACATTGTATGTCACATGTTTCCTGAAGAAACAACACCCTATTTGAGTCTTTGGTAGTCTCATCCTTGGTCTACTTAAGATCAAGGGCGAATGACTTGGTGTGAGAAAGTCATTCTCAATGCCTATAGTGGACATGTTCATTTATTCATTGTGTGTTATTAATGGAACTAAGTAAATGACATCAAATAATTACTTTATTGATCATCATTATACATATATACATGTGTGACACCAAAGTGGTGAAAGTCATACAACAATTAGTATATTTACAATCTCCTAAGACCCATTGCTCGGACATGACGAGCAAACACAATGGGTGGCAATGGCTTAGTGAGAGGATCTGCCACCATAAGGTCTGTTGAGATGTATTCAATTTTGACTTCACATTCTTCAATCGCATCTCGAGCGAAATTATATTTCATGCTAATGTGTTTGGTTTTCCATGATACTTGGGGTCCTTGGTGTAGGCCATAGCTGCCATACTATCACTTGTAGATAGTAATGGGCTTACTTATTTTGACCATCGACTCCAAGTTTTTAAGAAAATAACCAAGCCACAGGGCTTCCTGGATAGCCGAGGCACAAGAAACGAATTCTGCCTCCATGGTTGATAAGGCTGTACAAGTTTGTTTCTTACTACACCAAGTAGTAGCGCCCCATTTAGCAAGAAAATATAACCACTTGTAGATTTGCTAGAATCTCTATCTCCTCCCAATCGGCATCAGAATAGCCGTGTAAACCAAGGGTTTTCCTTGATAACATAGCCAATAATCCTTAGTACCTTTAAGGTATCTAAGGATCCTCTTGACATTCTTCCAATGCTCCATGCCGTGGTTCGAAGAATATCTAGCAAGTAAACCGACCGCTTGACTTATGTCTGGCCGTGTACAAATCATGGCGTACATAAGGCTACCAATGGCACTAAGGTAAGGTATCTTAGTCATTTCTTCCTTGTCTTTTGGAGTCTTAGGACATAAGTCCTCTCCAATTTTGCAACCATATGCAAGTGGGGTGTTCATTGGCTTAGAGTTGGTCAAGTTAAACCTCTCAAGAACTTTATCTATATAAAGCTCTTGTGAAAGTCCTAACATATGCTTCTTTCTGTGTCGATGTATCTTAACACCTAGGATATAAGAAGCTTCCCCCAGGTCCTTCATTTTGAAGGTGGAGGACAACCATCCTTTGATGGCGAGCAACAACTCCAAGCTACTACTTGCAATTAAAATGTCATCGACATATAATGTCATAATGGCAAAACTGGACTCTTTGAAGAACAAGTACACACAATGGTCTTCATGCATCATCACAAAACCATAGCTTGTGACTGCATGATGAAACTTCAAGTACCACTGTCTTGAAGCTTGTTTGAGACCATATATAGACTTCTTTAGTCTACATACCTTGTCTTCTTGACCTACTTGTACAAACCCTTCGGGTTGTTTCATGTAGATCTCTTCACTCAACTCACCGTTGAGGAAGGCTGTGGTTACATCCATCTGATGAAACTCAAGCTCCAAGTTAGACACTATTGCAAGTAGCAATCTGATGGAATAAAACTTAACCACGGGAGAGAAAGTGTCTTTGAAATCAACACCTTCCTTCGTAAAGCCTTTGGCCACCAACCGGGCCTTGTACCTTTCGATACTCCCATCAGAGTTCTTCTTTATTTTAAGAACCCACTTATTGCCGATCGCTTTTCGGCCACGAGGAAGATCAGACAATTCCCATACCTCATTTTCATGCATTGAATGCAACTCATCATTCATTGCCTTTAGCCACTCTTCTTTCTGTGCCCCTTCAAGAGCTTCTTTGACATTACTTGGCTCATCGATCTCGCACGAGACCAAGTATGTCTCACCTTCCGATAGTCCCCACCTTTTAGGTGCTTTGGACCCCGAGTTGATCTTCTCAACTGGGGTGGAGGTGTTGGCTCTTGAAGTACCTCAACTCCCTCTTGAATAGATCCCTCGGTTCAGGATCCTGTTCATTCGAGTCCATGTGTATGGGCTCATTCTGGAAAGCCTCGGCTTGTTCCGGTTGAGGTACTCCCTGCAGGTAGGTGCAGTCCTTGTAACCGGCACTTGTGAAGTGCCCGGTTGACCTTCTTCTAGGATCGGGCCTATTGAGGCTAAATCATCACTTTCGCCAACTTTTGGAAACTCCGTTTCCACAAACTTGGCGTTTCTTGCATCAAACACCAAACCCTTCTTTAAAGCGAGATCCAAGAACACATAGCCCTTGGATTCCGTACAATATCCGAGAAAAGCACACTTCTTTCCTCTTGGTCCCAATTTTCCCAACGGATGGTCGGGATTATGTACGTAAGCTAAGCAACCCCAAGGCCGCAAGTAGCTTAAGTTCGGGGTCCTCTTCATCCATAACTCATATGGAGAGGAGTCGATGTCCTTGGTAGGTACCCTATTGAGAATGTGCACCGCACATAGCAGCGCATCACTCCAATAGGTCACATCCAGGTTGGCTTTAGCCATCATGGAACGTACCATGTCCATCAAAGTTCGGTTCTTTCTTTCGGACACACCATTTTCTTTGGGGTGTCCAAGAAAGGGTGAACTCTCTAGCAATGCCTTTTGACTCACAAAAGGCCTTGAATGCAAGTGAACTGTACTCACCACCTCTGTCAGTCCTTAAGGACTTCACTTTCTTATCTACTTGGTTCTCAACCAAGTGTACATATTTCTGAAAATATGCTAAGGCCTCTGCCTTGGTTTTGAGTAAGAAGACGTGGGTGAATCGTGTACAGTCATCAGTAAAAGTGATGAAGTACTTGAACCCATTTCTGGATTCAATTCTCATAGGTCCACAAAGATCAGAATGGACTAAACTTAGTGCCTCGGTTCTCCTAGTTGCCCTCCCAAAGGGCTTTCTCGTTGCCTTGCCTTCTAAGCAAGGTTGACAAGTTGGCAGGACAACCTTGGTCAAGGATTCAAGCAAGCCACTTTTGGCTAACTTATTCATCCTATCTTGTCCTATATGTCCCAACCGTTCATGCCACAGATTTTGATCTATGACTTTAGTCACGTGGCAACTAGGAGTTGCAACAGAATGGCCATCGGGCCTTAACTCATACAGTCCATTATTAACTAAGCATTTTGTGAGAACTTGATTATCCTTTAATATAGTTACACTATCATTAAAGAATTGAAAGCAATAATTGTACTTCAACATGGCAGAAATAGAAATTAAATTTCTACAAATATTAGGTACATATAATGTGTCCACAAGATACAAATATCTATTACACAAGGGAACCTTACAGGTTCCTATACCAACTACTTCTAATTTTGCATCATTCCCCACCGAGACGTGCTTCACACCTCTTGGGAGCTTGCGGTACGCCACAAACCAGGACTTGTCCCGAGCTATGTGGTCTGTTGCTCCTGAGTCTACAATCCACAAAGAATTGCTTTCAATTAGCATAGTACATGACGTCACATGTGCTATTGAAGTAGAAGGTTCAAAATGTACCTTAGGTGCACTTTTGCAATCTTTTGCAAAGTGTCCTTTCTTGCCACAGTTGAAGCACTTGAGCTTCGAACCGTCCCTTTTCTTCTTTCCGGGCCCGTTTCCTTTTCCCTTTCCCTTACCCTTGCCTTTGAAGCCGCCCTTTTTCCCACCCTTGAACCACTTCTTCTTTTTACCCCCGTTGTTATCGGAGGTATTGGCAACATATGCCTTGGAGTGGTCCTTGAGAGCCATTACTTCAGCCTCAAGTAAAGGTGACGGGCGATGTCATCAAAGGTCTTAATCTGAGGTTGTGGCGTAAGTTGACCTTCATCAACTGCCACTCCTCATCAGTAAGGACCTTATTATTGCTTGCACCTGCTGCTCGTCGGTGAGGTCGTGCCCAGCTTGTTTAAGCTGATGAATCATTCGTGACATCTCACGAAGGTGGGCACTCATGGTGTGATCTGCTCGTTTACCATAGTTCTCAAACCTTAGTATCATTGAGCGTTGTTTCTCCACGGAAACATCTCCATACTTGGCCTTCACAGCATCCCAGATGCCTTTGGCCGAGGGTAGCATGGAGAACTCCACCATGATCTCATCCACCATTGTGGACAAGAGTGTGACTCTACACATAGAGTTCTTTTTAAGGTAGGCTTCATAAGCCACCCTACTTCCCCCTTCCTGCGGGGGGTTGACCTCAGCATCGAGCACCTCAAGTGTCTCTTGCTCAGTTAAGATGAACTTGACCTTCTGCTGCCAAATTAGATAGTTTTCACCATCCAATTTGAGGTCACGGTTCAACTCTGCTACTATGTTCTTAGTAGCCATCTACAAATATGCAATTCACATGTTTTAGATTCCAATTCACACAATTAGACTTATTCAAGCAATATGTTCATGAAATAACTTAGTTTATACCCAGACGTAGCAAAGGTATGCATATAGCATCCGATCAGAAACGCCTAAGCATAACTTTGCCATTTTATGAACATACCCTTAACAAGCCTATACATTCAATCAATCAAGGGCAACCAAACATACATCAGTTTATAACCTCACTTGACCTTCCAAGAAGGCCTGAATCACGCACTCATGCGTTATCGTAACAACCATAGCACTTCACTTAAACCTTAGTCTCATCACCCATAAGTCTCCTTAATACAATGCCCAGGTCGTTGGTGGAGTCACAAACGGTCTCACTTAAGTACCACTTCCTTAGACAGCATTATATCAGCTTGACGGGGTCCCTAGAGACCTTAGTTTAATGAAGTGTCTCATCAATTGAATCAAGTTTCAAGTCCTTCAAGTTCACCGTACAAGTACTTGAACTATCTTAAGGTAGAATCTCTTGTTTCAATTGACGTATGTTCCCTCACTTAATTTAAGCTTCAATTCCCTCAAGTCCATGATAGTGGTCCAAAACCGTATTAAGACTATCAAGGGGCTGAAATTCTTAAATTAGGTAAAGAATAAATGTCACATGCATGCCAAGTCTACGTCACACATGGACCTTAGGAACCACGAGAGGAGCGCTCCCGGGGAAAGATGGAGGGTCACAGACGGTCCCACTTAAAACCCACCTCCTAGACAGAGCACATTCCGGCAATTACCTCAAGGTATAATGTGATATAGAACTTTGGCACACATTTTCTTTAGGTTCATTTAATCATTCATGGAACAAATAGGCAAGTCAACATGTTATACAACCATTTTCATCATACAACATTCATGCTTCCCTTTTCCATTTAAACGAACATGACCCCTTCGAATAACCCCATTTAAACTTGCATGTTTCAGCCGAATTTTACATGTATCCATGTTTAGTCCGATTACATACAATCATACATTCATACATGTTATTTCAAATTCAACTAACATGTATCATACTTCATATAAACATGTCGAACAAGTAAGCATGTATTACAAAGAGAAACCGAAAGCTCTGATACCATTTGTTGATTTTAGGATCGTCTTTAACATGCTTCTCATGTTCGCATTCTATAATACTGAAGTAAGGATTAAGGATGTGTACCTTTCTTCTGGACGCAGCTTAAGAATCTTAGAGATTCTTGCTCCTTGTTGATGTAGAAGACTCGGCTCGGGGAACACCTTAAGGGCGGATTGGAGAGGATTTGTCTCCAAAGTGAGTTCCACTCACAATGCTCCTAGAATGCCTTCTAGCTTGGAAGAGGAAGTATGAGGAGAGAAGAGAGAACCAATGCTGGTTGTGGGATGATGGAAATGGCGCCACCCTCCCTCTATTTATAGAGGAGGATGGGCTGCCAATGAGGGCACAATGCCTCCTCATTTGCGAAGTAACATGTCTCTAGGGCCAAGGGCTGCAACCAATGCCCCTTGGTCCATGAGACATGTCTCATGCCTTTGCCTTTTCAATTAACTAATTAATTAGAAAAGGAATAAATAAATAATTGTGTCTAATAGGAAATTAATTAACTAATTAATTAATTATCCAAATATGGTGAAGAGGCAAGGGAGGTGACCCATGCCCCTTGCCCATTCGGCCATGGGACATGAGACATGTCCCTTTGGCCGAATGGTGCAAGGCATGGGGTGCACCCCTTTGCCTAGAGGCACCTAGGGCGAAGGGGCACTCACACCCCTTGCCTATGGCCGAATGGGTGTGAGGCCCCCCTTAGGGTGCCCTTTCGGCACCCAAGGGTGCTACGCACCCTTCGGCCTAAGCCGAAGGTGTGCTTGGCCCTCTCCGACACCTTTTCACCAATTTACGCACCTTTCCGCCAAGAGACACGTCTCTTCGCCAAAAGGTGCCTAGACACATTTGTACCGAGCTCACATAGAGCTAGTCCAAGACATATTAAATCATCCATTGAGCTCCTTGAGCTCATATCAGCTCACTAAGAGCAGATACACATCTCTCTAGCTCAAACACTCAGTTGAGTGAGTTGAGCCGTGCTTAGCTACCTTTAGCTAGCCCAGTCATCTTGGTGCGCAAGAATTCCAACAACACAATCTCATCGTCATTGGTTCGTTGATCGAGGGCATGTAGGGCAACACCGCCTACAACATTGGAAAAAGTGCCAGCTATTTCATCGACTCTCTTAGTTGGCGGATTTTCCAAAGTGTGTCTTCCATCGCTGTCTCTTGTGGATTTGCTTTTGAAAATGAGATTCTGTACAACAATTTCTACAAAGCTTATCCCTTCTTCGTAATAGACTCCCGGCCGCTAAAATGCAGCGACAGGCGTGAACAAGCCGACCTTCCACTTTGAAGGTCACATTGGAGATAGAAATAGTTGAATTTATCAGTGAGCAAGTCATTGAAATAGGGAGCTCGCATGATGATTGAGGTGCAGGGTCATGAGTTTTGTGTGAGTGAGGTGGTGGATTTAGGAGCGGAAGGCGATGGAGTGCAGACGCATGATGGTGGCGTGGTGCGTGGTAAATTAGTGAGTGGATCCAAAATGGCGGTGGCAAAATGGATCCAAAAGTATAACGTCAGTGTTAGTTAAGGACCCTATATTTGAAGTAGTAGTAAAAAGGGGTTCATCGACCAAACGTGAAGGGTAAAATCGGGCATTTTCCCATTTTTTATCTTTTTTGTTTATGATTTCTCAATCATGGACTAAAAAAGTCATATCTTTTTATTTTGTAGTTTGATAAGTATTAAACAATAGCAAAATAGAAAGAGAAGAAAACATCAAACAAAATAATATCCATATGTGATATTATTTTCACTTTATCATAATGCAAATTCATTTGGAGTTTTCTCATGGAAATTATGATGCGCCTACGTACATTATTGATGCACACTCGACTGATTATCATGTACCTCGTTATCAAAATGATGTAACTAAGAGCTGCATACAAATAGTGATGTTCCACTTTATTTTTGATAAAATATTGATGTTCCACTGGTTATTCCATTCAAACAAAATGACTTAGGATACACCAAAATGATAAGCAACTAAGCACACAACATGACAATATAATTTACAACGAACAACATCCTTCTCTGCTATCGATCTTGCTTCATCCTTCTTTTTTTCTCCATCTGATTACATTGATTAGCTCTATTCGACTACGTAAATTCTGCTTTGTTTCCATCGCGATGCCCTTTGTTGTTATAGATTTCTATTTGAACCTTGAGCCATTGTCGAATTCTGAATTAACAGATTTATGAGTTGTGCATGTCTTCTTCCTTCATCTTTCTTTTGTATAGTTTCAATTATTGCTGAGTTTTTGTCGACTTTATTGTCGGAGAACCTGCGTCAGTTCAGGAACCTCCAGTTCTTGTTGACTCTGCAAAGGTTGTGGTGAATCATGAAGAATTGCTTGATGATGAAATCGTTTTAAACGGATTTACACTTGAAGCTTTGGTAGATTTGATTCGTACTTTCGATCTTCCTTCTTTGGCAGCTGCTTTTGATGAAAGATGAATGTGCTATTAACGAAACCTCTGGTTCATATTCTCTCTTTTTTATCCTTCTTTCGTTGAGTGTTGTATGATCATTCTTTGTGCGTATGCGTCCTTCTTGAGTTTGTATGCATCATAATAATATTTGTTATTCCCTATCATGTTTAAATCATAATGGTGCATCATCTTTACTATAACGGTGTGTCATATTGTCTCGTGAGCGCATCATAACTAATTTGTTTATGTCATAATGCTTCATTATCTTCATTTTAATGGTACATCATACTGTCTCGTGCACAATTCCTAATTGTCTACATCTTTGTTCATAATAATGTGGATTATTTGGTTTAAATCTCAATAGTCCATCATCTTTATTATAACGATGCATCATATTCTCTTGTTGATGCATCATAATGTTTTTATATCTTTGCTAGTAATAACGTGGACTCTTAGGTTAAATTATAATGGTGCATCATCTTTATTATGACGGTACATTATACTATTTCTTGTGCGCATCATAATTCTCCACATCTTTTCCAGGAATAATGTGGAGTACTCGGTATACATTACAATGGTGCATTATACTCCCTCCGTCCCCAAAAGATTGAAAGATTTGTTTGGGTACGAAGATTAAGGTGAATATAAAATATTTGTATATGTTTACTTAATTGCCCTTGGTTGAGAGTGCACAAAAAACGAGGAAGAAAAAGTAAAGATAAAGTGAGGATTGTTTAGTAACTTTGAGAGAAAAATTTCCTTTTAAGGAAAGTGATCAATTTTTCTGGGACAACCCAATTTAAAATTAGTTGATTTTTATATTCTTGATTGATAATGAATCGGGTTCAAAATCATTTTGTTTTTCATCAAAACCGACCACACTGACAGCTGACGGTTCTGGCTCATAACCCAGGATCTTTTGCAGTTTTATAAAATATTTTAAGAAATTATCATCTTTTACTAATTAAAAGGAGTTTAAGTTACAAAAACCCAAAATAATATTTACAAGGTCGAAGTGTGTACAACTAGCTGAGAAAACAAATGTTAAGGTTTCAAGTTTCTAAGTTCTGCTTCGAAGTTGTCTTGCTCTTCAAGTCTTCTATAAGGCCTACTTAGCACTCCAAGTAACCTGTTTAATACCGAGAGGGACTAATCGGGAGAGATGTTAACTTATGGGGATAGTGCCCGAAGGGCCTTACCGAAGGGACGATGAAACCAGAGGGTTTCAGTAATATGGAAGCCTCAGGAAATTTCATCATCGACAGTGGGGTAATGGGAGAGACGGATCCTTAGGATCATAACCGTGGGACTACACCGAAGGGACAGGTCCTTAGAATCATAACCGAGGGGAGGGACTGTACCGAAGGGACTTAGGCCATTTGGCCTTAAACCGAGGGATAGTGGACCCAGGGGGTCCAATACCATGGATTACCTCAGCAGTTGCATCATAGGCAGTGGGGCTGGGACTTCCGGTTCTTACAGTATCTGAAACACTTAAATGAGAGCATCAGTAAAAAAAGAGAGTATTAAGGTTCCTAGTGTTAGTGTTTCTAGGTGATGTTTAGCTAAGTTCATTTTAGTTACTTAGCATGCATAAATAAGTAAGATCAACATGGTTGATGGTATTAATTAAGGAAATGGACAGCTAACTCAGGGAAAACTAAACATGCAACTTAGAGATGGCAGAGGACAAGCAGCAGAAAAAGACACAAAATAAATAGGCAACATAGAGTAATCAAGAAGACAAGAGTAGCATGCTTGAGATAAAGAGAAAGGGCAGTAAATAATTCCTTCCTATTGTTAAGTCCTAGTTTTTAAGCATGTTTTTAAGGTCCCAAAAATATCATTAACTACAGATTTACAGTTCAGATTTTTAGGTTCTAAATCAACTATAACAAGACTGGAAGCATGCGAGAAAGGTGTATATAGCTATAAGGTTAAGCAACACAACATGATATAACTGAAAGTTATAAGTCAGCCACCAATATCAAGTTTTAAGTAATGCTAAACATCAAGCATGAATCAAGAAGAGTGTACAGCGGCTGCCAACATGGAAGCTAAACATGCTTAACAAAGCTTTAAGCAGTTGAAAGTAAACTACAAACCATTACTTCTATTAATTGAACCAACACATTCAAAGAAAGCACACAAGTAAGACATAGCTAAAACAACTATTTAAAAGAAAAGGCAATGATCTAGTTTCACATGTATCAACGCATGAGGTGTAAACTTCATCAAGGGAACTAGTAAAAATTATAAATCATTTACGAAGGCAGCCGAGAAGTTAATGTCCAAAACCATGAGAGAGTTTAATTATTAACTAGGATTTTGTAACAACCGATCAAAAGTACCAAAATTAAATAAGTCAAACCAATTAGAGAAGATAAAGACAATGTTATTGAAATTACTAAACATGACATTAGCTGGGAGATCAGTCATGTTGACTCCCTAAAAAGGGTCGAGACTAACAGTTCTGTAAACAACCCAAATAATAACTACAAATAACTCAAAGCTTGTAAAAAAAATATAGAAGTATGGAATCATGTAAATACCTAGCAACCAAGCCTATAATTTGCATATAACTCCAACTACAACGATGTTCCCTTTTTTCTTAAGTGCTACAGAACTAACAGATTAAGACAAGCTAGATATCACTACCAAAACTAAACAAAGCCAACTTAAACAATAAACTCACGTAATCAAACCAAGCTCAGCTAACACAAACCAAAATAAATCAAGTTAACCAACAATTTATAATTAACTGCACCAAGCGAAACAACCAAGAGCTTACTCAATTAATTGTTAACATATTTAGCATATAAATCAATTAATTTCAGAAATCAGTAATAAAATACGTCAAAGAATTCACCGAGCACCGGCCTTGATTCACTGTGAAGCAATTCTTCCAGTCGAAGCCTCCACCGTAGCCGTTCCTCCTCCATCGTCGAATCATCCTCCTTCCTTCATCGGTGACCACCAGCTTGCCTCGCACGACAGTCACGAGAACTGGCTAACAAGTAACACCAGCAACTTCTTTCTCTGCCACCGATTCGTCACCGTCATCCACCAGCCATCGACGATACTCTCGATTCGACCCACTCCCAGAAATCCCTTACTCACTTCCAATTTCATATTTCTTTTCCCGATTTCCATTTTCTCCCCTCTCATCTGTCCCGCGTTCAGTTCCGTGTTCATCCCCAAAATCCTTACAATTGATTCAAAAAACGAAAACAATCTCCAAAACTCACTCGCTCTCCTTTCTTGAAGAACCGAGCCCAGTTCCCACAAAATCCCCTATCCTGCCTGTGTCCTCCCCAAATCGAAACTAAACCCCTTCCCAAATCTATCTCTCCTCTTCCCAATCCATTCCCCGTGTCCAGCATCGTGTCTAGCCTAAGAATCAGATTGGTGTCACTTAGGTCCTTAGGTTATATTTAGTGAAGTCAAACTTACCCCATCTTAGTTAGAAATGTAAATGGCCGCCTTATCGAACTTATTCGAACTCGAACTCGGCTCGTGTTTTATTGAATCTTGTCTTATCGAGCTTGAGTTCGAGTTCGAGCCGAGTTCGGGCTCGATAATTTTATCGAGCCGAGTTCGGCGGAGCAGTTCAGTTCGATAGGTTATCGAGCTATCGAGCCATATGTATATATATAATGAACTCTGGTTATTCAGGGCCTCAGGTGTAAGTAATTAAAATGTTAGGGCCTAGTTGACTGAATCTTCAAAGTTTCAGGACTTACATCAAATTCGGCGGCTATCGAGCCGAACTCGAGTATGGTTTGAATGTTCGTTTATAGGTTTTCGAGCCGAACTCGAGCAATCGAGCCGAACTCGAGCAATCGTTTGAGTCGAGTTCGAGCTCGCATCATGAAAGCTCGTCGAGCTATCGAGCCGAACTCGAGCTCGAACAAAAACTTTCGAGCCGAGTTCGAGCCGAGCACCGTCCGAGCTCGGCTCGGCTCGTTCTGCCTCTAATCTTAGCTACTAGGTTACAATTATGTCCTCTTTCTACTTAATTATATTTTTAGTTCTTTCAATTTTACCCACAACTACTCTATTTCTTTCAGTTTAGCCCTTATTCTTTTATTCCTTCCAATTATGACACGTCGATAGAACGGGTCATAAAAACTAGACTTGTCTTCAGACGCGCATCATAATTGTCGTCTTTGTTATATCATTTTTGTTTCGTGACACATCATAATGTGTCATGAATGCATTATTGGGGCATCGAGCGCATCATAATTATTGCCTTGAATAGCTTTAAACCATCCATTTTTCTACAATTCTACTGTTACAACAGTTTTGTATATTGGCGCATCATAATTTTTCGAGAGTGCATCATTAAGTTATCCAGTGCATCATAATCGGTTGTTTACCAAATGTGTGTAGGCCTGAATTTCATCACCGGAAGAAAGAGGATCGCCGGACTGTTGCTGATTTGGGAGCTTTTGTGATGAATCAATGTGGATTTGTTAGATTTGAAGTGAAATCTGTTATCATCATAGAAAAATGTTGAGATCTTTGTGAATCTGGTGTCGTCACCAATAGCTTCCGAATTTGACGACACCGGACACGTGCTTGTGTTCTTGTTCTTGATGTTTCTTCCTTCATCCTTCCTTGTATCTATTAAGGTGGTCTAAAGTGTGCATGACAGACTATATAGGTACTCATTATAGATTAATGTGTCTAGTTTTGAAAAATAATTTTTTCAAATATTTTTAAAGAAATTTTTCTAGTAATAATTTAAATCTCTTACAACATCAAAAAGAAACGCATCGATTTTTTGGGGATGGAGGAAGTATATTAAATTAGTAACATACAATTTTTGTTCCACTTTCTTTGCAACATACATAATTTATGAAATAATTTACGATTTTTTTATCTCATGCATTTTACATCCAAATTGATGAAAATTTTTAAATAGATAATAGTTGAAAACATGTAGATTGTAAATATATTTTTCTAACTATTTTTAACAAATACATGTTTAAAACGTTTAAGTTAAACTATGATCTAAAAGTCAAATGTATCAAACAAATTGAAATGGATGGAGTATCTCTTATGAAATTCATTTTTTTCATCAACTATCAACATTGGATGTTGTTGATGTCCCAGATACCAAGAGGGGTTTGGTTTGGGCCTTAAATACTTTTTGCAAGTAAGAACTGAAAAGTGAAAACAACGTCAACATGTTGAAGCACAAAAACAGTTGTAAAGGTATAAGAAAGTTTCAACACATTGAAGAGAGAGTCAAGTTCAAACCACAAACCTTAAAAGCTCATCAACATGTTGGTAGTGCATGTGTTTGAAAACTAAGCGTAATGTGAAGTGTCAACACGTTGACAAAGAACAAGAGTAAAGCAAGTGTAAAGTGCACACCAGATTCATAGAGGTCAATCCTTCGACTTATGTCATCTCCCTAAGTATTCCACTTAAGAGTCTGAATCCACTAAGAAAAGTTTGGCACGACACATTGATAGCCTTGTTCCTTTGCGGTTCGGGCTCTCAAATGCTTGAAGGGATGATGCGGTGTTGAGAACGACGATCCGTTGCAATCTGCAAAGGGTGAAACGAAATACTCATGAGCGAAAGAGGAGTGGGTGTGTGTAGATAGGGTATACCTTTCCCAAGTCATCCCTTTATAGGAGGCGTTGAGATGACGGTTGTCCCATGATCCCGAGTAGTGGGGTGTTTCCCCACATTCTCGGGTAGTGGAGGACCGGAGGGATGATGGAGAACGTGGGTAGGTCGTGGAGGTAACCTGATGTGATCATGGGATCCACAAGCAACAACAAGGTATCCAAGGTCGAAGAGGAAGGTGAATGAAGCTCGGAGCACCCCTTTTGGCGTGGCCTGTGCAACCCGATCCACGATTCAGGCGGTCGCCTGACCAAGAGAAGGCGAAGCCTCCATGCAAGCCTCTAGGCGAAGGCAAGGCTTCCCTCCCGGGAAGCCTCCACGTGAAGCATCCGGGCGATGGTGAAGCCCTCAGCGAAGCCGCCCGCGAAGCCTCCACCGAAGGCCCTCATGTAAAGCCTACAACGTGAAGTCTTCAAAGCAAAGGCAAGGCCTCCATGCGAAGCTTCCAGCAAAGGCGAAACCACCCTTGTGAAGCCTCCAGGATGAGGGAGAAGCCATCCATGCGAAGCCTCTTGGCACAGCGAAGCCACCTATGCTCAACAATCCGGCCAACCATTCCAAGCCAATCTGAGACACTCCATTTATGAAGATACTTCGGAGTACAAATATTTACTTTATGTGCAAAAAACATGAGAATTCCTTTTTAGGTTAGCTTTTACCTTTCTCCTTTTGAAGCTTTTTAGGATGACATGCATGCAAAAGCACTTTATGCCTTTTGGCATGCATGCAAGTGTGTAAGAGCCTTTTACTTCTCCCTCCTTTAAAAGGGAAAGAAGGCTCCTAGAAAACGTAGAAAATATGTAAAACGCTTGAGAGGTTTATTTCCTCAAGCTTTGGTTCTCACAACTTTCTACCTCCGCCATTCACCTTGGTGTTCATCATCGAGTTTAATATCTAGTAATGCTTAATCTCGTAGTTAAGAGGTGCTAGATCTTCCATCTTCCCCAGACATTATCTCAAATATTGCCCAACCTCATAGTTGGGAGGTGTTTGAGGCCGAATTTATCCTTACTGTTCTTGCGACTCTTTCGAGCTAGATCCGGTGTATATGTGATCTCGCGAGATTGCGTCAAGCGTCCACGTGATCACATCATAACCGTTCAGCTTCCTTCCCTCGGTGTGACTTTGTTGCTAAGTGCTAGGTGGCGAAGGCCAAGAGATGCGAAGGCCCTGCCTGGCAAAGGCAGTAGGTGCGCGACTCTCTTAGGAGTGCCTTCGCGAGATGCAATGGCATCGTGGTCTGTATCCTTAGGCGCTTACGGCTTTGGATGGTAGCGAGGGGCGTTTGCTTGGGTAGTGTACCACACATAGGTCTTACACACTACTCCCGACACACAGGATTTTACACTTATCTAACTAATGTGTCTTTCACAAATGCCCGACTAGCAAGACTAAACAATTGTCGACTAATTAGAACTTTTCTCAATGCGACTTATAGAACTCACAACCGGTGCACGACTAACATGACTTAGATAAGCTGTTTGACTAACAGGATGTAACAACACGTGGATGGATGCTATAATAACAATTCCACTTCCTTGGGAATTCCTTATCTTTTCAACATTAAAGAACAAGTCTCACAATACCCAAAAGATGAGTTGATTTTTGTTCGCGTTTGAAAGGGATTGATGAATCTCTATAATTCCATTCCATTCTTTTCAAAGATAAAAGATGAATCTAGATTTATCCAGATCTAAATTAATTAGTTAACAATTAATTAATCATCAAATATTCGTATAACATAATTAATTAAGCTAACATGAACTTCTTATTTGTTTGCATAAACGCCCCAAAGTTATATTTTTTTCAAAATCAAAATCTTATTAAAAAAACAAAGGTCGTTGAACTTTTCAAATATTTTCAAAGAGGCCCAAAATGTTTTATCATCAAAATCAATACTCAACAATCTCCACCTTTTTGATGATGACAAAACAATTTTCAAGAAGTGGGAATGATTTGAGATTAACTCCCTCTTGGAAGCATCTGTGGCCTTATTTGCTACAATGAATGGATGATACCTCCCATGCCAAAGTCATATGCCAAGTTGAAGTGCCCATCAAAATTGGCAAGTATGAAGACAAGGTACTTTGTGATGTTGTACCTAAGATGAATGCTGCCCACATCTTACTTGGAAGACCATGTCAATATGACAAACAAGTTGTCCACAATGGTGTTTCCAACCAATACACCATCGACAAAGATCACCCTTGTACCATTGTCCCCACGACAAGCACATGTCGATCAAGTCCACCTTCAAAGTGAAGTTGAGAGCAAGGAAGGTAAACACAAGGGTAAGGATGAGAGAAAATGAAATCTCAATTGGATTTTCCACAGTGAAAAGACTCATCACAATTCTGAATATCAAACATTTTTGCATACTTGAGAGCATTTTCTTGTTGATCCATCTTCACTTTCCATTCAACTCTTGTCCAAGTTTTTTGAGCAAGTTTATTCAAATCCAAGAATGTCTTCTCACTTGAAGAAAAAGGTGTTGGATCCATCTACATCCCCTATTTTTGGCATCAAAGACTTACTTTGTCTTGAACATTCAAAGTATCAAGAAGGAGTATGTGATATATATGGGCCAGCCCGTATGGCTGTATTGCCAAACGCAAACACCATATGGGCCACGCCCACCAGAGCCGGCCTCGTATTTACGGAGAGCCCCTCGTATTTACCATTAAGGGTGTCCCGTATAAATCCCGTTAGCAGCAAACGCTTGCTACCTCCTTCAAGTCAACCGTTACCCTAATTATGGCATCAAGCCAAAAGAAAGGGAGTAACTCCGCAATAACTCCACCATTATTACACCGCCGTCCCAATTATGGACACATTTATGGCGATTCACAAAGCATTCAAGGCCCCATAACGGGAACTGGCACCACCCTATATATTGGGTGGTGCCTGCCTCAAATAAGGTGATTACTACACACCCCCACCTCTCTTCTCTTTCTGCACCTGAGAGTTCCCTTTGTCTTGTCCTTCCAGGTACTGGAGCTGTCTTATCACGGTCACCGGAGCAACCACACCAGCCGGAGATCACCTTTTGGCTATCAAGTAGTCGCCGAGGCAAAATAAATTTTTTGCTTGAACAAAGATTCAAGAGGAGTTGGCGGCTATATCAATTGTTTTCAAAGCTTCCGCAATCTAATTTTCTACATTTCCTACAAATGGTCATCCATTGTCAAGCTAGATCAAGTTTTCGGCCTTAAGGAAACACATCAGAGAACTTTATTCCCCCCTTTGATGTCTCGAACCATCTTGGTTCAAGCTTTTAAACTTTGGTGACTTTTCATTTACCCCCCTTTTGATGTCTCGAACCATTATGGTTTGAGCTTTCGAACGTTGGGAGCTTGTTCCTGAATGATCAACATTCGAGAACTTTACCCCCCTGAATGGTTCGAGCTTTTGAACTTTGGGGGCTTTTCATTTGCCCCCTTTTGATGTCTCGAACCATTATGGTTCGAGCTTTCAAACATTAGGAGCTTGTTCTTGAATGATCAACATTCGAGAACTTTATCCCCTATTTTATGCATCAAAACATTAAGGTTTGAGTTTTTAAACTTTAGGGGCTTTTCATTACCCCACTTTTGATGTCTCAAACCATTATTGTTTGAGCATTCGAATATTGGGAGCTTGTTCTCGAATGATCAACATTCGAGAACTCTATCCCTCATTTGATGTTTTGAACCATCATGGTTCTGGCTTTTGAACTTTGGGGGTGTTACAGTCGCCATGTGCCGGACGACTTCCGAGTTAGTTTTCTTGCGATTTTTATCTGTTTTCTGATTTTTGTGAATAGCGGGACTTAAATTTAAACATGTTGAACATGTTTTCTGTGTGTTATGAAGTCCCGGAGTCAATATCAGAGTTTCAGTTCAGTTGGAGATTTCGTTTGGGAGTTATGCAAGTTGCGGTTGGACTAGATCGCAACTTTGCAAAGTTTAGAGGACCAAATTGTAAATATGGAAAATTTGAGAGGTTTCCTCTTCCTTCAGGTAAGAGAGGTCGGTTTCTTGGCATAAAAGGAGAGAGAGAAATGAAAGGAGTAAACATCTTCATTTCATCTTCTTCCACTCTCTCGATCGCCTCTACCGTGAGTGCTCAAGTTTGAAGCTCAAAGTGATTTCCACCAATATTGGTCCAAACTCTGAGGTAATGATATATGTTATTCACAGTGAAGAATTATACGTTATCCTACGGATCAAAATTCTTATTGCATGCTCTGTTGATCAGTTGTGAAGAGAGAAAGAATTGAAAGTTTACAGGAACCGGTATTGCAGATACTTCTCTCCGCCGCGGTTTCGTGAATTACGTTGCTTGTTCGTGAATCATGTGGGTTGCGTGGAAATATTTGGTGAATAAGGTAAGGGTTCAGTTCTTCCGTGATTTTGCATTCTGGGATGAATATAAAATGCATATCAGGGTAAATTGGGGCTATGTTTGGCTAAAGGGTGTGTTTGAGGGCTATCACCTATCTGGGAAAGAGGCTTCCCATGAATCCAGGAGAAGCTTCGCATGAGTCTAAGAAGAGGCTTGGCATGAATCTGAGAAGAAGCTTCGCTTGAATTTGAAAATAGGCTTTTATGGGCGATTCGCGATAGACGATCCCATGGCCGGCTTCGCCTTAGGGTCTTCGCATTCGCTTGGAGGTTCTGCTATGGAGGGACTTCGCCTGAACCCGGCCTTCGCATTTGCCTTGGGAGGCTCCGCATTCACTATGGGAGTCCTCGCATTCGCTCTGGGAGGCTCCGCATTCACTATGGGAGTCCTCGCATTTGTTCTGGGAGTCTTCTCCTTGGCTAGGAGGAGCTTTGCCTTCACCAAGGGTTTTCCTCACCCGCATAATTTCAGTATTGCGATGCGACCCTCAGCTCCCTCTAGCCTCGGCATTGCTGAACTTAGGTTATGGCATAGACTACGGTATATGTATGGATTCTGTTATCTGCTTCAGGATAAGTTGCTTGACAAGTTTCCTTCTGTATCTATTATCTGAATCTGCTCTATTCGGCAGCGGGGATTCCAGACCCCGGGCTGGTACCAAGCCTCTGATATTCTGATATATATGTTATTTCTAAAAACCTCTTCTGTAAGGCTAAGAGCCCCAGAGGTCTGCCAAATATGTCTGACTTCTAATATTGTTATCTATATATCTGTTGTTATTTGTATTTTTGGTGCAGGTATTGGTAGTTCAGTATGCTTCAGACTTTAGAAACCCTACCCTATGCCTGACCCTTACTGAGTTCTCATCGAGGACTCACCCTTATTTTGTTCACCTTTTCAGGCTCATCTAATAAGAAGCCCGAGGAGTAGAGTCTCTCGGTGCTTTTTGGTTTTGTATCTCAGGTATTAGTAAATTCTGAGCTTGACTTCCGATTTAGAAAAAGAGCAATTCTGTTTGCGATATTCTCGCAAGATCTAATTCTGATTTGAGCACATTCTCGAGATGTCTGACGGTAATCTTCTGCTCTCTATTTTAGCAAAGAACAATGACCTACGTGGAGTTGCTTTTGAGGATCTTGTTGTACCAGATTCCTGCACACACGTATGTATTTTGGATAGTAGGTTCTGGCTCTGTAAATGTAAACGCGAGCATGTAAAAGCATGTTGCATCACATATGTTTCTGTATGAGTGTGTATAAGTATGTTTGAATTCATATGATTCTCGTTACTTGTACTACAAGTTTATTTCATGAGTAAGTGAAATTTGAATCGGGTGGGTTTGGACCACTACACCAAGGGAACTCCGTGTTCACTGTCCGACTCTGGTTCCCGCCTACGCATTACGTCAACTTCTGCGCAAGGGGGTAACAGTAAAGGTGGTATCAGAGCAAGTTTAGTCAAGTACAAGAATCGAGTAAGGTTGTGTTCTGAGTCTGGTATAGTCCAGAGGTGGACTTCTGTTTTGTGTACGAGTTTGATAGAGCGAGCCATTGTAGTGTTATCTGATTCTAGTGATGTTCGGTAAGAGGTCTGGCCACCCCCTTACTTGAACATTTTTGGAAGAGATGACAGAGCAGGGGTCAGTTCTTCGAGACGTACTACATAGAATTAAATCAGGACTTCAGGAGAGGGCGATGTTCATAGTTAGGACCTCTGATATGTATGTGTGAATCTGAGGAATCGGTGTGACTGCATCATACATTGCATTTACATTACAGAGCCTATAGGAATAACGTTGCTAGCTTCTGTTAGACACTTATCATCTTGTATGTGCTCTTGGTATTTGTGAATTTCAGGAGATATGGTTAATACTCGCCGTCAGCGAGAAAGAGATCAGGGTGAGCGGGGCAGGGGTCACGACTCTCCGAGAGATGTTCCAGAGGAGCGGGATCTGGAACAGCAGTTGTATCTTCAGCAGTAACCACCTGGTGATCTCGCACAGACCTTGGAGCAGATCCGGGATGATGTTCTAGAGGAGTGTACTGTCACCCGCACTACAGTTCGTACTGATACTCCATCGCAGGAAGGGGATTCAGAGAGACACCCTCGATCTAGGAGGGTACGATCTGAAGTTGACCGTGAGGTCAGATCTGATCGTTCTGAGGACGAGGAGCACCGGGATGGAGGGAGTCGGCACCATCGCCGACGACATAGAGGTGATGAGTATGATGAGTCAGAGGGTTCTCGCAGGCGACTTGGTCAGCTGGAACCTTGATCCGGGGATGTTAGACTACTTGAGCGATTTCTACGTCTAAATCCGACAAAGTTTGATGGCAAGGGAGGACCAGAAGCAGCTGAGACCTGGATTTTTGATATAGAGAAGACACTCAGAATGTTACACTTGTCTTCCACTACCATGGTATCCCTGGCTACATACAACTTGACTGGCCGGGCGGATTATTGGTGGAGGAGTGTACAAAGCGGCAGGAGAGTACAGTTTGAGAGCAGAGATGAGCAGGACCCAGGTATGAGCTGGGAGGAGTTTTCCCGAGTGTTCCTGGAGTACTATATCAGTGATGCAGTTTGAGATCTCTGTTATAGACAGTTCAACAGTCTCCAACAGAGTGACAGGACTGTGCAGGACTATGAGCAGGAGTTCGATCGGTTAGTTTGTTTTGTTCCTCAGTATTATGAGTTTGAGGAGCAGAAGGCCAAGCGATTTGAATGGGGACTGCGCCCCGATATCAGATGGGCATTGCGACCCTTGGGTATCACTACTTACCGCGAGGCAGTTCAGAAGGCTCAGCTTTTGGAGTAGGAGGAGTCTCCTTATCGCCCTCGTGAGAGTGTATTAGGTTCCGGATTCCAGAGGTCACAGAGACCTTTAAGGAGTTCTGGGCAGACGTCTAGGGCTGGGCCGAGCGATAGAGGAAAGGGCGTTGTTATAGCACCATCTGGGCCTCCTTGTCGCAGTTGTGAGACGTTTCACGCCGGTCGACCATGTTAACGAGTTTCTAGCCGATGTCTGAGATGTGGGTCTACAGAGCACTAGATACGCGACTGTCCTCTGATGGTCAGACAGGAGTCTGGCAGTTTTCCTTGGGCACCGCCTCCACAACAGCCTAGTGCATGCAGGGGGCGAGAGGCACTTCAGAGAGGTCCGCGACAGCCAGCGCGACTACCACTTCCGTGAGTACAGCAGCCTCGAGCAGGCTGATAGTCTCGCTCCTAAAGAAGGCTCGGACTCTCAGTTGAAGTGGTGGAGAAGATGATGTTCTTGAGGCTCCAAGCTTGCTGTTCAGAGTAATCTGTAAAAGATAGGAAGAATACTCAGAAGTAGCAAGAGAGGAGTGGGGGGGGCGTGTAGTAGCTTACCCGATTTAGGGTGGACATCACCCTATTTATAGAGTGATGCCAGGAGAAGAGCCTCCCCCAGTTGAAGCCTTTAGACAGTGTTGAGATAAGTCTCGTGTCGACCGATTGGAGATAAGGCGGCTGTGATGATGAAGATCTCAGCAAACCGCCTTAGGTGATTCGTTTGTCGAGAGAATGTCCGGCGTGTGAATCAGTGAAGATCTCCCGTGCTCGTCTGTCCTCCTTATTGGCTGGTCGATGTCAGACGACCAAGTGGTCTATCTCCGAGTGGAGCAAGTGGCGGGCGAAGGCCTATGAGGGCGAAGGCCTAGATAAAATAAGGCCAAATAAGGAGTGAAGGTCGCAGGAACCTGGGTGTAAGAGTCCTATCTGGGCGGGGCCAGTATAGGCAAGAGAGTCCTCGCGAAGGCGAGCTGAGACTGGGAGTAAGACCCATGAAGGCGAGTGAGGTCGCAAAGGGGGAGACCTGAGACCGCGAGGATGGCCCGCGAAGGCCCAAGAGTTGCAAAGGTGAGTATGAGACATCGCCTATGCGAGACTTGAGGCTGCGAGGGCAAGACCTGCGAAGGCGAGCATCGAGACCACAAGGGTGAGACCTTGCGAAGGCGACATGGAGGAGACCACAAGGATAAGACCTTGCGAAGGCGATACTGGAGACCACAAGGATGAGACTTCCTCAAAGGCCTTGTACGATTATAATATGACGCGAGGGCGCGTTTGCTTGGGTAGTGTACCAAGATGCCTCCTCCTGAGAGCGGAGTATGGGCAGGGTCCTGTACTCCGTTTTTTCGAAAGTACTTTGCTGAGGACCGATGTAGCAGCCATAAGTGAAAATCTTTTGTGATCCTTGTGAGTTTTTGAGGGGGGGCATTTGCTTGGGTAGTGTACCAAGATGCCTCCTCCTGAAGGCAGAGTATGGGCAGGGTCCCGTACTCTGTTTAAATTCCAAGCCTCTGGGGCTGGCGAAGGCGCTCAGGCCGTTTGTGGACCGCTTGGGTGTAACGGCAGCGAAGAGTCCCTTCAGCATTTAATGCAGGAGAGATAAAGGAAGATGAGAGGTTTACTGACCGTTATGGGACGCAACACGTGGCGCCGTAGGGGTCGATTATGCTTTGTAAAAGCGTTTCTTCTTTTTTGTACGGCAGGGGAGAGGTTTAATCACCGCCGGATGCTGGCCCGTGGCGCCTCAGAGCCGATCACGCTTAAAAGCGCTTTTTCATTTTGGCGGGCTTATAAAAGTGTATCCGAGAAGATTGAAGCCTTTCTTCTTCACTCTCGTATTACCTCGCTCTGCCCTGAGTAACCTTTTCGCATTCTTGCGTTTCTTGACATTTATCGGCAGTTGAGAGGTGATTTGCGGTGGTTCCTCCTTTTCGTTTGAGATTCCGCCGGTCAACTGCTCGCTTGCCAACCGCTCCGTCCGTTCTTGCTTCTTGCTTAACAAATCGTAAGTTTCCACTTCCCGCACACCGAGTGCCTCAAGTTCTCTCGAGCGCACCGAGCGTTTGACGAAATGCTTTTGCCGGGCTGTTTTGATTTATATGCCGTTTGTTCTTCGTTTTGCAGAGATGGATTCCAAGGAAGCTGTTCGCCCGGTGGTCGCTCCTCTCGAGAAGACCACGGTGAAGTTCGAGAGAATTCACCAGATATGGTGGAGGCCTTTCGCCCGTGGAGAAAACGCCGGTATATACGTCCCGTGCGGGCGTTTGTCGGGCGATGGGTTGGCCCGTCACCGAGGAGAACAAGGAGAACTGGGTGCTGTGCCTGTACACGGCGCAGCTTGCGGCGGGATTACGGTATCCCTTTCCGCAACTGGTGCAAGATCTATGCGCTGATTGGGGAATGCCCCCCACTCAGCTGGCGCCCAATACTTTTCTGAGCATCGCGGGCTTTAGTGTCGCCTGCCACATGGCCGGCGTGAAGCCATTCGCCGACGCCTTCAACCGTTTCTATCGGTTGAGCCGAGGAGTGGGGTGCGTTCTTCACGTCACTCCCATAAACGTTGGAGGTAACCACTCCATCTCCTTCACCGCCTCACCCAGATCCTACCATAATTGGCATGGGTCTTTTTCTTCCTGCCCCGCGAAGGCTCATGGGACTTTCCCGTGGCGAGGACGCGACAATCCGTGCAAAGCATTGTGCGGAGGCCTGAGCTGACTCATGGGGGAGTGCGATGGCAGGCATACGTTCAACTACTGGGGTGGTTAGACGATGTCTTTTCAAGGAGCGCGTGCGAGGCGTTCTTCCCCTTCTCAGCTGCCCAACTGGACGAGACCACCCTGAGGTGGGCTGGGATTAGCACGGGTTTCGTGCTGGACCCTAAGGTGCCCCCGCCATACGAGGGATGGGCTCCCGTCCATCGTGGGACAATGATAGACTCTTTCTACGCTGCTCTCGCGGCGCACAAAGGTACGCTGCGCACATATACAAATATACTATAAATTTGTAAGAGGTCCAGTAGAACACGGTCTCAAGTCCCTCTTTGTCTGCAGATGCCGCCGCAGAGTCTGGCGAAGCCAGGCAAGAAAGCATCCATGCGTATTGCCCAACGAGTGCACCTGGCCTCGTGCACTGGGATGCCCCTGGGCGAGCCAAGGTGTTGGGACCCATTGTCCCCAAACCGCCCAAAAAGAGGGCTGGTATCAAGGCTTCATGATTTCTCAGCCGGAGAAGAAGAAGAGAAAGGTGGCTGCGGCGCAGCCTGGAGAAGGTAGTGCCCTGGCTGTTGCTGAGGGATCCATGGCCGTGGAGCCGACTGGAGAGGCGGAGAGGCCTGCTGAGGTAGAGGGGCCCGCTGTAGTCCTTTAATCGCGGAGGCCGGGGAGCTGCTGGGAAGAAGTTCCCAGTGCATGGAGGAGGCTGGAGAGCTCGTGGCGATCCCCATCCTGTGGAGGAAGCGACGGAGCTCGCGGCTGAAGAAGCCGGAAGAGCGGAGGTTGAAGTGCCTCTCGCTGTTGAAGAGGCCGTGCCCTCGCGGAGGGCCTGTGGGGAGCGCCACATAGACAGCGCTGCTCCCATAGAGGTTGTACCCATTTCAGTGGTGCAGCCTATTTCTCCTGAGGAGGCTGCTGCCGAAGCCTTCGTGTTTGGGCTTTTTGCAAGCCCCTCACCAGGCCAAGGCGAGGATCTGCCTGGGTACGTGGTGGCTGCAGAGATCCTTTCTGGAGGAAAGGTGCCCCCTCGTAAGGGCAAAATGTCGCCGGCTGACATCCTGATCTCTATGAGAAAGAGGGGCATCCACGCTGCCAAGGCCATTGGAGGTTCTGGCCTACAGGAGGTATCAGTCACTCCTGTGGAGGGGGTGGAGACCCCTAATGCCAGGGATGTGGTCCCTGCAGCAACCCCTCCTGGAGAGGGGATCCCTGAAGTGGTTCTCTCAGGGGAGCAGGCCCCCACAACAAAGAAGAAGGGGATTCTGAGGGTTGAGCAGACTTCTTCTTCCTCTGACAGTGAGGCCCCTGGGGAGGGGGGTCTGGTAACGCGGTCCTCTACGAGGACTAGTGGTTGGAAGATTGCCCAACCTTCCAGCAGCCACTGAAATCAATGAATGGAGGCGTCCTCCCGCTGGTGAGTTTTTCCGACTTGAAAGCGTTTTCTTTGCTTTGAGTTTGCAATTACGCTATCCAATTGTTGATGCCTCGTACTTTGTAGGTGCGGGCCCTTCGTGCCAAAGGGTTGGTCCACGTGAGGCCCTCGTGGACCAAGGGGTCCTAACAGAGATTCCCGCAGATTTGGGGACCAGGGGCGAGGTCCTTGAGAAAACCGGAGTCTGGTCTCATTATTTGGAGCGGAGGCGCGTTGCTGCCTGGGCCGACCCCTAAGTGGTCTCGAGGTCCCGGACCTTCGAGGGTCCAAAGGCACCAGTGCCAGGCTTGGGGTGTACAAGGAGCAAGGGAGGCTCCAGAAAGATGCGTGGAATCCAGTCTTCCTTCTCAGGAATAGCAGCTCTCTGCTGATGGGAGGGGAGCAGACTCTCTATCTTGCCCTGGAGGGCTGCGTACGACTTTTGACCGAGAGGTGACAGAGCAGAGTTTAGACTCCCTGCCAAGTTCATGCAGGACGCAGCCCAACAGAGTCTTCAGTTGAGACCCAATTTTGATCTGTTATGTATACGTTCAGTATGGCCTCAAGTGCCTTAGTTAAAATTGAACTGGGGTGCAGGCGGCCGACAAAGGAAATGCTGCCTTGGAGCAATGGCATGACTTCACGAAGTATGCCAATAGGCGGGACGACACCCAAATATGAGAGATCGCCTCACTTAGGAGGGAGTTGGAGGCCTCAAAGAAGAGGGAGGAGGAGCTCAAGGAGGCGCACGCCAAACGTGTGGCCCAACTAGAGAGTTGGTGCGACTACGTTAATAAGGAGTGAATAACCAGCAGGCTATATCGGTATGAGCAGGCCAGCCTTATTGGTGCGTTCAAGCAACGCTTTCTGATTGACAGCAGCTTGGAGGCCCAACAGAAAGAGACCGCCTTTGAAGGAGTCCCTCCAATCGGCGAAGGCTGAAACCGATCGTGCCAAGGCTGTAACCAAGGAAGTGGAGCGCCAAAGCCATCGCCCGTGCTCATCCGGCGAGATAGCGGTAGAAGAAAACAGGCTAGCTGCCGAGGCTGCCACGAAGGCACACACGGAGGTCGCCACCGACCTTGAAAAGGCGGTGGCCTCGGTAAAGGAGATGGAGAAGGCTCGGGCCTTTCTCCTTTTGCAGTGAGGACCCCGAGTCCTCTTCTTCTATCAAGGTGCCCATTCTGAGCGGATGCCAAGACCGATGGAGAAGTTTGGCGAGATTCAAGCCTTAGGCGAAGCGGGGCGCAGCCTACGAGGAGGGCTGGCTGCGATGCCGCTTCCAAGTGGAGAAGGCATTCCCGAGCTATGTCTTGGGATCCTGGATGCTGCCAACACCAATGAGCCAACGGTAGAAGCGCCGTTGATGGGGAGCAGGGAGGAAGATGGGCGATGCCCGGTATGCCCTCTTGGACTAGGGTGGAGGCTCCAACATGTGGATGCCCCTACCTTTGTATAAAGACCTGCATTTACACACTTTTTGGGAATAATAGATGAAGTAAAATTTCCTTTTACCTTTACTGCTTTGTAGATTCGCTTTATCTCGCGATAGCCCCGTAGGGTACGTTAGCTAGGTTTAACAACCATAGGCTAAGTCCTGTCTCATGGAGAGATGTCCTCCCGGGATTCGCGAAGGCGAAGCCACCGGAATCACTTATCAAGGAGCTGGAGACTAAGTTTTGAGTTTACGGTGACAAGGCACTTAAGATCCGCAACGGCGGAGCCACATGAGTCATTCCAAATGACTTGTGGGTTCACTTGTTTGAGACAAGCTGTGATGGAGACCACTTTTTGAGATAAGTTCAGGGCCCCTTTTAGGACAACTGTTCGGGAGTAAGCCTTGGGTAGTGTACGGTGTACCAAGTAGAAGACCCCCGTAGTTTGCTCATCGTTTATACGACAAGAACGCAGTAAAAGGTTGGCTTTACCCGGAGCCTGAAGTCGCGCGTTTGGCAAAGGCGAGGGCACTTGTTGAGACAAGTGGAAAACCCTCTGAGGTTCTGGGGAGTAAGACCCACTGCTGTGTCTGGGGAGCCCGAGCGGAAGGTCTGCTGTGGCGTGCGAGGATGACTTACACAGAGACCTTCCTGAAGGAGCCAAAAGGGGGTTACCCTTCCGCAGCACAAGGGGATTACCCTTGGGGCGGGGCGAGTTGAAGGTCAGTTGGGGAATGAGACCCGCAACCACCTGTGTGGAGAAGTCCGAGCAGAAGGTCTGCTGTGGCGTGCGAGGACGACTTACACATAGACCTTCCTGAAGGAGCCAAAAGGGGGTTACCCTTCCGCAGCGCAAGGGGATTACCCTTGGGGCGGGGCGAGTTGAAGGTCAGTTGGGGAATGAGACCCGCAACCACCTGTGTGGAGAAGTGAGACCTGACAAGGTCTGATGCCATAACTCAGGCAGGTAGCCAGTCTGACCGGTCGGGTGCAGAGGGCGATGAAGAGGGCATTTGAAATGCCATGTAAGTCAGACGACAGAAGAAATACATATGTATTTTATTGAATTTGTAAGACTAAAGACTTACACGTAATATGGGCGCAAGTCATCCGCATGAAAGTTGCGGGGAGAAGGCGACCATCATGGTCTTGTAGTTCATAGACTCTGGCGGATTTGTTTATGAACAATATAAGGCCCGCCCCGGTTGGGTCGCAAGACACCTGTTTGGGGTCGCGAGCGATGAGGGCTGACTTAAGCAAGGCAAGGCCCCCTTGTTGTAGCGCCTTGGGCTTTACCCGGAATTATGGTGAAGACTGAGCCTTTGTTTGAGGGCGGTCATGCGAAGGCGAGCGCCCTCACGTAATTCTTCGATTAAGTCAAGTTTGGCGCGGAGCCCTTGAGCATTGGCCTCATCAGTGAAGTTGATCATACGGATCGTGGGAAGGTCTGCCTCAATAGGCAGGAGCGCATCCGCGCCATATACTGAGAGAAAGGCGTTTCGCTGTTGGGGTTCGCGTTGTGGTGCGATAGTCCCATAAGACACTTGGGAGTTCATCTACCCAGCGGCCTTTGGCCCCCTCCAGCGCTTCTTGAGGCCTTCCTTGAGGGTTCGGTTGGTGACCTCAACCTGCCCATTAGGCGGGGTGTGCCACCGGGCAAAAGCATGCGGACATTATTGTCCTGAGCCCATTGTTGGACACTGTGATCGCAACCGAGTGCCATTGTCTCGTAATGATAGCACGAGGGCTGCCGCATCGCAGACAAGATTCTTCCAAAGAAACTTGATAATCTTGGCGGAAGTGATGGAGACCAGGGGTTCTACTTCGACCCATTTAGAAAAATAATCAACTGCTACAACACAGAAATGGTACTGACCTGGAGCGGTCGGCATTGGACCAATGAGGTCGAGGCCCCACAGGGCGAAGGGCACTGGATTTGTTAGTGCTGGAGATTCCGCAGATGGTAGCCGCTGGATGCGAGAATTGATTTGGCACTGGTGGCATGTTTTGACCAAAGGCGGCGTCCTTTTTCAAGGTAGGCCAAGAATACCCTTTGACGAAGGGCTTTGTGGGCAAGTGCCTCCGCAGCGATGTGAGCGCCACGGTTGCCTTGGTGGAGAGTGTCCAAGACAGAGTGTCCTCGAGGGTGCTAAGGCACCGTTGTAGAGGCGCTGCAAACCCGCGATGCCATAATTGGTCATCAATGAGGACGAAGCGGAGGGCTTGCTTGCGAACTCGGAGATCTGTGGTGCTGGCCTTTAGCGTAGCAATAATAGGGTTTCTCCATCGTGGATCGGATCATGTGTTGCTAGAGAGGCAATATCAATATCTTCCGTGATGGAAGGACTGGCCAGAGTGGCTGAGGTGGAGGGAGTCTTTCCCTTTGATAGCATGTCTGCTGTAGTGTTTTCAGAGCGAGGAACATGTATGAAAATGACCTCATCGAAGTCAGTTCGCAAGGCGTTTACCAACTTAAGGTATTTGATCAGGGTAGCGTCCTTGCACTCGGCGCACCCTTGGACCTGGTGAATCACCATTTGCGAGTCGCTGTGGACATGGAGGCGGCGGATGCCGCCCTTTTGGTGAGTTTTAGACCCGCGACGAGGGCTTCATATTCTGCAACATTGTTAGTTACTTGAAATTGAAAAGAGACACGAAGGGATACTTCCATACCTAAGGGCCCGTGTAGATACAATACTGCGGGGACTCAAGCTTGGACGAGCCATCCACAAATAAATCCCATTCGGGAGGAATGGGCTGAGGTGCGAGGCCCTGTTCGGGGCCGGGAGGATATCAAGATCTCGAGAACTCCGCAATGAAGTCGGTGAGGGCCTGGCCCTTCATTGCCTTCCCGGGCTCATAGTTGATGTCAAAACCACCAAGCTCAATACACCATTTGGCGAGGCGCCCGAATGTTCGGGCCGCCTCGGGATGTCCTGAATTGGTAAGTCCGTTCGGACTATAATAGTGTGCCCTTGGAAGTAGGGCTTGAGCTTTCTTGCTGCATATACAAGAGACAATATAGCCTTTTGGAGGAGGATACCTTGTTTCCGTATCTCGGAGAGTATGGCTGGTGTAATAAACCGGCCATTGTTTGGCAGCCTCTTCCTTGATAAGGACAGGCGACACTTTTTCCGAGGTGGCGAGGTAGAGGACCAGGTCATCGCCCGGCCTAGGGCACTTGAGTGCCGGTAGTTCTTGCAAGTGCTGTTTGATGGAGGCATATGCCTCCTGACATTCCTCTGTCCATTTGCAAGCTTTTTTCTTGCGAATCTGATCGAAGAAAGGTCTGCAGCGATCACTTAGTTTGGAGACGAATCGTCCCAAGGCAACTAGCTTTCCTGCTAGTTGTTGAACTTCCTTGAGTCCCCTAGGGGTGCGCAGGGTAGTGATTGCCTCAATCTTTTTGGGATTTGCATGGATCCCCCCTTTGGAGATTTGGTACCCCAGAAACTTTCCTTCACCCACGCCGAAGATACACTTCTTTGGGTTTAATCGCATATTGTATTTGCGGAAGTTGTCGAATGTTTCCTCCAAGTCTGTAAAATGGGTTGAGGTGGCCTTGCTTTTGACCACAATGTCATCAACATAAGCTTCAAGATTTCGGCCAATCTGCCTGCGAAGACTTGATTTACAAGCCTTTGGAAGGTAGCCCCGCATTTTTAAGCCGAAGGGCATTCTTAAATAATGATATACGGCTTCGCCCGATAGTAAAGGCGGTTTTTACCGCGTCCTCCGGGTCCATAAAGACTTGGTGGTACCGCTGTAAGCATCGAGAAAAGAAAAGACCGAGTGATGAACGGTTGAGTCAACCAGTTGGTCAATAGATGGTAAGGGATAGGGGTCCTTGGGCAGGCCCTATTAACCCCTTTGTAGTCCACACAAAGTCGCCACCGACCGCCCTCTTTATCGGCGAGGACAATATTCGCAACCCATTCGAGTAGTGAACCTCCTTGATTATATTTGCCTTAAGCAATTTCTGCACTTCGGTGCGCATAAAGTCACTTACGGTCGGGGCCATGCCCCTTGTTTTCTGTCTAACCGGGCTAAAGCCGGGAGTACACTTAACTTGTGAGAAATAATAGCAGGATCAACTCTGGCAGGTCCTCGTGGCTCCACGCGAAGACATCACCGTTGGCATGGAGGAGATGGATGAGCGTTTGCTAGTCTTTTTCCTCGAGGTCCTTTCCAACCCGAAACTTCTTTTCGGGGGAGATCTCAACTTCTTACAAGGCTCCAGACAAGTCAGGTGCAGCTTCAACCGTGTGACCAGCTTCATCTGCGGGAGCCTTCCTCTTAGGCTCGGATGGCCGGGGAAGCTGTGGGGGTCCGGCGAGGGCAGAGACATAATTGCCTCTGGCCACATTCTGGTTGACAAAGATATAGGCATCCCCAGCCGCAGTGTGAAAAACTAAAGTCAGGGTTCGTACATCACAGCGGACATGGAACTCAGTTTGAGTATGTCGCCCGATGATGGCGTTGTATGGCGTAGGAAGATCCAGGACAATAAAGTCCACAAAGCTCGAGTGACACACCTGCTTCTTTTCCTTGGTGGTTCCCATCATCATGTAGGGTAGGGTGATCGACCCCAAGGTTGGGATTTCATCCCGTCCTATTCCAAAGGTGGCCCCCTTTGTGGGTTGAATCTGCGACAAAGGCACCTTGGCCTCAACCAAAGTGTGCTTGTAGATCACGTTGGCGTTTGCCCCCGTGTCCATGTAGATTCTGTCCACATCCCATCCCGCAATACGGGCAAAGTGATAACCAAGGGATCAGCGTGCGGCACCGCCATGCAGGTGCCATCGCTGCGATGCAAAACCGAGTAGAGGAGTGGTCGATCTCGTAGATCCGCCTCAAAATACGCCGTCTTGCCGACGCGCCTTCACACCGTGTAATTACGCCGATATGTCCCCTTGCCGGGGAATCGAACCATATTCTCCGACTGGGTTTTGTTGGGAGCGCCCGCCGGCGGTCCTCCGGCCGCGTCCTTCACGGTCACCTTCTCTCCTACGGCCCTCCTCGGTTTGGAGCAAGTACTCCCGAGTTTGCCTTGAGCCAGCATTTCCCCAATCATGCGCTTGAGCTCAAAACAGTCCTCGGTGTCGTGACCCTTGTCACGGTGGTAGCGGCAAAACTTGCTGCTTTGCCTTGTCATTTCTCGGGAGAGGCGAGGCCAAGTGGGGACGGCGCTAAACTGATAGTCTCGTTCCTAAAGAAGGCCCGGACTCCCGGTTGAAGTGGTGGAGAAGATGATGTTCTTGAGACTCCAAGCTTGCTGTCCAGAGTAATCTGTAAAAGATAGGAAGAATACTCAGAAGTAGCAAGAGAGGAGTGGGGGGGACGTGTAGTAGCTTACCCGATTTAGGGTGGACATCACCCTATTTATAGAGTGATGCCAGGAGAAGAGCCTCCCAGGTTGAAGCCTTTAGACAAAGCTGTTGAGATAAGTCCGTGTCGACTGATTGGAGATAAGGCGGTGTGATGATGAAGATCTCAGCAAACCGCCTTAGGTGATTCGTTGTCGAGAATGTCCGGCGTGTGAATCGGTGAAGATCTCCCGTGCTCGTGCTGTCCTCCTTATTGGCTGGTCGATGTCAGACGACCAAGTGGTCTATCTCCGAGTGGAGCAAGTGGCGGGGCGAAGCCTATGAGGGCGAAGGCCTAGATAAAATAAGGCCAAATAAGGAGTGAAGGTCGCAGGAACCTGGGTGTAAGAGTCCTATCTGGGCGGGGCCAGTATAGGCAAGAGAGTCCTCGCGAAGGCGAGCTGAGACTGGGAGTAAGACCCATGAAGGCGAGTGAGGTCGCAAAGGGGGAGACCTGAGACCGCGAGGATGGCCCGCGAAGGCCCAAGAGTTGCAAAGGTGAGTGTGAGACATCGCCTATGCGAGACTTGAGGCCCGCGAGGGCAAGACCCTGCGAAGGCGATACTGGAGACCGCAAGGATGAGACCTTGCGAAGGCGATACTGGAGGCCACAAGGATAAGACCTTGCGAAGGCGACATTGGAGACCACAAGGATGAGATTTCCTCCAAGGCCTTGTACGATTATCATATGACGCGAGGGCGCGTTTTCTTGGGTAGTGTACCACAGCAGAGTCTTTCGGATTGAGCAGGTGAATTAGCTCAGCAAGGAGCGCCGAAAGGTACACTACTTCTGAACGATATATTTGTTAATGTATTGTTTGACACCGGTGCTTCCACATCGATCGTAGTACGTAATTGTTCTCAATCTCTGCGATTATCTGCTTGTCAATTATCCGATGTGTTTCGATTAAAACCGCTAGGAGTAAATATCTATTTTCGAGTGAGATGGATCGAGATTGTGTCTTGACAAGAGGAGGACATAAATTTCTGTCTCGATCTGTTAGTTCTGAATGTTTCAAGTATGATGTGATTCTTGGGATGGATTAGCTATCCAAGAATTTGAATCTGATACGAGAATGGAGTTGGAGTAGATGTCACGAGCGCCCGCGCCCGGTTGCGGAGGCGGGGCCGCCCGCGACGTCGGAAGCGGAAGCTACGGCGGAGAGCGCGGAAACGGTACTACCGAAACCCACTACGTGTAGTGGTCCCATGACCCGGCCCGCAAAGTCTCGTTCTCGAAGGCCCGGTGCCTGAGAACACTTTGCTCACTTGTAAACTTATTGGTCGTGTTACGACCCGCAACCTACAAAACTCAAAGATGGCAAGTATACGATATAATCCTAACTATCCATGGTGAGCCCCGCCCCACTGAAATAGGCGAGCACCCAACCATCACCAAACATGCAGTTCATGGAAATATCATTCACAATTCACAAAAACATCTAGATACAGAAACCATCTAATTTATACCAATATGAACACATTTTGGGTCCCGCCTCAATCGACACGGCGAACCCTCCACCAAACAAAATACGTAAGGAATGTATCTAAGGTACATAGCATGATCAGACATATGACATGCATGCATATACACCTACAGAGCCGACCAAGACAACCTTAGAATACCTACGAGCGGGATCTAGTAGTAACTCCAAGATCAGAAGATCCCCGCAAGTACCGTTGCTGCGGCTAATACACCAAGAGAAGAGAGAAGTCGCTTAATCAGTAAACCCATATGCTATACTTAGCATCGTAATGTAAGTCTGAAAGCAGATCAGTAACCTCTACCGAGACTACCCCCATAAACTTAATCAAGTTCCGTGTCGGAATCGTAGATACCTGATTACAGAACAGAAAGCACCACGGAACTCTAGTCCGCTGGCTGCTTGTCAGGTAACCCTGAAACGTGGTAAACAGAAGGGGTGAGTCCTCGGGAGGACCCAGTAAGGGCTGAGATAAAATACAGTTTGCATAAGGTGCTAAATGCGCAGTACCTGCAAAACAGAGAAAACACCAAACACATATATACAAATAGACATAAGTAATGATCAGAGTTAGTCAGAATCCCGAAGGATGCGGTGCAGACCGCCAAAATGACCCTTAAAATAAAAATAATCAGAACGACAGCCCTCTCCAATAGGTCAGTAACAGAAGCATGGTACCAGCTGGGTTCGCGATCCCCTTAACTGTCGTAGGGTCACAGAAATATACCGCAGAGTATATATGTAATGTCAGCACCAAAGGCGCATAACAACCAATCCAAGGAGCACCCATGGTCTCCAAAACCATCCCGGTCTCGTCACAGTAATGTAATATACCGTAAGGTATATGCAGAATATTAGCA
Organism: Stellera chamaejasme; assembly: GCA_024586325.1. Lineage (NCBI taxonomy): Eukaryota > Viridiplantae > Streptophyta > Magnoliopsida > Malvales > Thymelaeaceae > Stellera > Stellera chamaejasme. The sequence continues at coordinate 21,226,174 of CM044979.1, forward strand.
TCCAGTGCAGATATACAGAACAGATAAGGAACCCGAGGTCTCCAAGACCATCTCGGGCCATGAAGCAGAACAAACCATATCTTACCATGTGACTGGTCCCGGGATCACCGGACCACCGTACTCAACCCGGAACCCGTCTCAACTAACCCCAATATACATGTAATCCCTCCCAGAATGCATAACGAGAGAAGTTGAACCCTTACGTCACTAAAACCTCTCCGTAGCTAAATCCCGGGAAATTCCCTACGTCCGGCCCGAAACGCTGTAGTGTGACTTTTGAAGTCCCGCACTACTCCACCACTGCTGAAACAAGCTTCTTCCCAAATCATTCACAGAAGTCCGAATCGAATTTCTCGTTCAGCTGTCCCGGTACAAGTTTCAGCAGAGTTTCAGCTGCGTTTTTGACTACCCTCTGTTCACATATGATCCACAGACACAGAGTATATGTTCAGAATTCACAGAATTAGCCAATATCATTGGCGCCAAAACCGAGGCTCGGGCAGGGAAAAACGGCTTCCACACCGAGCCTTTTCTGACAAAACCAAATAGCACAACAAACTCAACTCTTCACTCTGATCACAAATATATCCTTACCTTTCACTGAAAGCAAAGTTGATTTTTCGCACCAAATCTTTGAACGGATTTTTGCAACGCTTCCGGCGCGTTTCTGCTCACACTCCTGTTATCAAACATACACAAGAAGGTGTCGGGAACGTTTAGAAACCAATAAATCAAGCAGAGAAGGTGGTTCCATAATTACTCCCAATTTTTAGCAGCTCACGGTTTACAAACCGAGATGAATCTTCACAAACCGACCTCGAAGGTTCTTCGAGAAATCTCCAACTTCAATTTTGGAGCTCAACCTTGCGCAACCATGGCTGATGTCTTCGGCAGAGAGAGAAGAGAAGGTGGAAGAAGAAGAAAATAATGCATTTTTTGGCATTTTCCTTCCTTTATACTTTCTTCCCTTTTTCTTTTGTTTTTCCATCTATTTTAAAATGGGACAAGTGTCCCTTATCTTTCCCCATTTCAGCCGCCTCACTCCTTTGTCTTTTCCAATTATTGCTAACTTTATGCTAAATTACAAATTGGCCCCCAAACTTTCCAAAAGTTGCAATTGAGCCGAATCCGAAAATTGCAACTTTCAAATCGTAACTCCGAACGGAAGGAAATCGGAGCCACATCTTCGGGACTTCATATCACACAAAATCATGCTTCACATGTTTAATTATAAGTCCCGAGTGTCATACCGCGCTAGCTTAACCCGAGCAAATTCGGACGTGTGCGGTTGCTAGGTTAACTGAGTAATCCCGTCGTGTGTGCTTGCTCGATTATCACCATATAACCCGTCCCGAGGCACAACACATCTCACCCCAATGTCGTCACAAAACTCTCATCCCGAGCCCGGGCATCGCCGAACGAACATCTCGTCCCAAACAATATACTCGCAAAAAGATGCGGAATGCTCGTACGATCCCAAATATGCCGACGGTTCCCTTTTCGCAGGTCTTGGTAAAGCTACCGAGCTTTCGATCGCCCGAAACAAGTCCCACTCGAAAAATATTTTCCATGGAAATGTCCGGGAACCTGTGTGACTTCAAATATGAAAGCATTCCCGAGAATATTACCCAGTGAAGGTCCGGGAGCTGTCTGACCAACCAAAGATATGACCCGCATGCCTGAAACGGAACCCCGGATCACCAAAGTCACCACCCGCTCGGGGTGATCAGAATAAAGAGATCCCGATTGCGCGATATTTTCCTCAAGTTTTTCAAGGATCTTGCAGGCTACCATCGGAGCGAGAGATCACGTTTGAGATTCAGCTCCAACCAGTGTTCTACTCCTATTTTTGTTCCCCCTTATCGCATGCCTATAGTTGAAATGAATGAGTTAAAGATACAATTGGAAGAAATGCTTGCGAAGGGATTTATTAGACCGAGCACTTCTCCATGGGGTGCTCCAGTTCAGTTTGTGAGAAAGAAGGATAGAACCCTCAGGTTGTGCATCGATTATCGAAAGATAAACACCATTACTGTGAAGAATAAATATCCGCTACCCAGGATCGACAATCTGTTTGATCAATTGAAAGGAGCAAAGGTCTTTTCAAGATAGATCTGCGGTCCGGATACTTTCGCCACGGGTTAAGGAGGAAGACAATCCGAAAACTATTTTTCGGACTCGGTATGGACATTATGAGTACACGGTTATACCGTTCGGACTGACTAACACTCTGCAGCGTTTATGGATCTAATGAATAGAGTCTTCCATCCTTACCTAGATTCGTGTGTTGTGGTGTTTATTGATGACATCCTGGTTTATTCCAAGGATGAGGATGCATATCAGACCTTCGAGGATGGTAGTACAAACACGTGGGAACATCGGCTATATGCCAATTTTCCAAGTGTGAGTTCTGGATTCGTGAGGTTGCTTTTTTCGGTCATGTTATTGGAGAACATGGCTTATCTGTGGATCCTGAAAAGATTAGGGCTGCACGAGATTGGATGCAACCCACGAATGTGCGCGAGATCAGGAGCTTTCTGGGGTTACCTGGTTACTATCGGAGGTTTGTTCAGGACTTCTCCGTTCTAGCCTCACCCCTTACCCAGCTAACTCAGAAGGGGCGAGTTTTTGTATGATCTGACGAGTGCGAGCGCAATTTCCAGGAGCTTAAGCAGAGGTTGACGTACGCTCCAATTCTGATATTACTAGATCCGAGTGCGCCATATGTTATCTACACGGATATGTCACGAAATGGTCCGGGATGTGTTCGATGCAGGGGAATAACGTTATTGCTTATGGGTCGAGCCAGTTTCGATTGCACGAGCAAAATTATCCGACACATGATCTGGATGTTGGAATTCTTGCGCACCAAGATGCCCCGGGCTAGCTAACGTAGCTAAGCACGGCTCAACTCAGCTCAAATTGAGTGTTTGAGCTAGAGAGATGTGTATCTGCTCTTAGTGAGCTGATATGAGCTCAAGGAGCTCAATGGATGATTTAATATGTCTTGGACTAGCTCTATGTGAGCTTGGTACAAATGTGTCTAGGCACCTTTTGGCGAAGAGACGTGTCTCTTGGCGGAAAGGTGCGTAAATTGGTGAAAAGGTGTCGAAGAGGGCCAAGCACACCTTCGGCTTAGGCCGAAGGGTGCGTAGCACCCCTGGGTGCCGAAAGGGCACCCTAAGTGGGCCTTGCACCCATTCGGCCATAGGCCTAGGGGTGTGAGTGCCCCTTCGCCCTAGGTGTCTCTAGGCTGGGGTGCACCCCATGCCTTGCACCATTCGGCCAAAGGGACATGTCTCATGTCCCATGGCCGAATGGGCAAGGGGCATGGGTCACCTCCCTTGCCTCTTCACCATATTTGGATAATTAATTAATTAGTTAATTAATTTCCTATTAGACACAATTATTTATTTATTCCTTTTCTAATTAATTACTTAATGGAAAAGGCATGAGGCATGAGACATGTCTCATGGACCAAGGGGCATTGGTTGCAGCCCTTGGTCCTAGAGACATGTTACTTCGCAAATGAGGAGGCATTGTGCCCCCTCATTGGCAGCCCATCCTCCTCTATAAATAGAGGGAGGGTGGCGCCATTTCTATCATCCCTCAACCAGCATTGGTTCTCTCTTCTCTCTTCATACTTCCTCTTCCGATATCTTTGGCATTCTAGGAGCATTGTGAGTGGAACTCACCCTGGAGACAAATCATCTTCAAGCCGACCTAAAGGTGTTCCCCAAGCCAAGTCTTCTTCATCAACAAGGAGCAAGAATCTCTAAGATTCTTAAGCTGCATCCAGAAGCAAGGTTCATACTCTTAATCCTTTCTTCGGTGTTATTAAATGCGAACATGAGAAGCATGTTAAAGACGATCCTAAAATTAACAAATGGTATCAGAGCCAGGTTCTCTTTATGATACATGCTTAGATGTTCGTATTTCTTTATATGTGTTGTATGAAGTATGATACATGTTTTTTGAATCCGAAATAACATGTATGAATGTATGATTGTATGTGATCGGACTAAACATGAATACGTGTAAAATTCGGCATGAATGTTATATGTGTTTTGAATCATGCTTGAATGTTGTATGATGAAAATGGATGTATAGCATGTTGACTTGCCTATTTGTTCCATAAATGATGAAAACGGATGTATAACCTGTATACATATGAACCTAAAGAAGATGTGTGCCAAAGTTCTATATCACATTATACCTTGAGGAAATTGCCGGAATGTGCTCTGTCTAGAGGTGGGTTTTAAGTGGGACCGTCTGTGACCCTCCATCTTTCCCCGGGAGCGCTCCTCTCGTGGTTCCTAAGGACCATGTGTGACATAGACTTGGCATGCATGTGACATTTATTCTTTACCTAATTTAAGAATTTCAGCCCCTTGATAGTCTTAATACTGGTTTTGTACCACTATGATGGACTTGAGGGAATTGAAGCTTAAATTAAGTGAGGGAACATACGTCTATTGAAACAAGAGATTCTACCTTAGGATAGTTCAAGTACTTGTACGGTGAACTTGAAGGACTTGAAACTTGATTCAATTGATGAGACACTTCATTAAACTAAGGTCTCTAGGGACCTGTCAAGCTAATATAATGTTGTCTAAGGAAGTGGTACTTAAGTGAGACCGTTTGTGACTCCACCAAAATTCCTGGGCGTTGTATTAAGGAGACTTATGGGTGATGAGACTAAGGTTTAAATGAAGTGCTATGGTTGTTACGATCACACATGAGTGCGTGATTCAGGCCTTCTTGGAGGGTCAAGTAAAGTTATAAACTGATGTATGCTTGGTTGTCCATTGATTGATTGAATGTATAGGCTTATTAAGGGTATGTTCATAAAATGGCAAAGTTATGCTTAGGCGTTTCGATCGGATGCTATATGCATACTTTTGCTACGTCTGGGTATAAACTAAGTTATTTCATGAACATATTGCTTGAATAAGTCTAATTGTTTGAATTGGAACCGATACATGTGAATTGCATATTTGTAGATGGCTACTAAGAGCATAGTAGCGAGTTGAACCGTGACCTCAAATTGGATGGTGAAAACTATCTCGATTTGGCGTGAAGGTCAAGTTCATCTTAATCGAGCAAGAGACACTTGATGTCACCGCACGCCACCCGAGCCCGGTTGCGGAGGCGGGGGCGCCAGGACGCCGGAAGCGGGAGCCGGGAAGAATAGGAATGGCAGGTCCATCGAGACCCGCCGCGCGTAGCGGACCCGAAAACGGAAAGATTGTGGAAGCAAACTAACGGAAATTTCATGCGTACAACCAAAATAAAATGCAATTATACAATTCATGCATTAGTAACAGAGTATGCCCCGCCTCCGTGGACGAGTGCTTACGCACCAAAACATATATACATACAGAATTCACGTAACCTAAAGTGTCTAGCAAGCGCCAAGCGCCGTAACATATGCAGTAATGTAATATACAAATATATACGAAATACAATCATCACAAAGAAACCGTAAAATAAGCACATGCAGATACATAGACAAGCATATGATTAAGCGTTAAATACCACTCGCGGGATTCATATCAAAAAGACAATCCCGGGACTAAAGTTGAAACTGCTGCAAAACACAACCGAGGTAGAACCTAACGGAAATCTACTCCGCAGGCCGCTTATCGTCTACTCAAACCCAAAAATAGAACCCGAAGAAGGGTGAGTCCTAAAAGGACCCCGTAAGGGATATGGGGTAAGGTAAGTATATGTAACCCCGCAAAACAGAAAGATAGCAATATATGTAATGAATACGGAATAACATGCATGTACGTAAAATAGATCGGAGTCCCAAGGACGTGCGATTCTAAATCGCCACAACCTTTACAATAAATCGGAACGACAGCCTCCACTAAGGGAGTCGGAAGCGAAGCTAATCTGAAGCATGGTGCACCACCGGGGTAGCGAACCCACAACCGCCGTAATATTAATGCAGACAGTACGCCATAAGGCATACTCCTACAAACTACAGAATATGCCCAAAGGCATAAAATTCGAAATACTAATGTAATGTAAAATGAAACCAAAACATATACTTAGCTTACCAAAACAACAGAACCAAACCCTTACCTCAAAATCCAGTATTTGACCGATTCTGGACAACTCCTACACCGTGCCCCGAAACTTAGAACTTCTCTTTTCCTAACCTCCGAAACTCAGAATCTGCCAAACCAAGTTGAATTAGCATCCTTATCAACCACACTACCCAACTACATCCCCGACCCCAAAACTGAAAATCCGGCAGAATTTCCGTAAAATTCCGATTTTCACGTAAACGCCGTAATTCGTAACCAACCTAGACAATGCAAGATTATACATTGACAACCATCATACAATAAGCGAACTGATCAAATCCAACCTTAAACCCTTCATTACCCGCCATTTTTCCGATAATCCCGCTTAAATGTAACTTTTTCATTTCTTAACCGAATTCAACGATTCAAACTTCCATCCACTCCTAAATTCAACCCCAACACCATATTAACATCCAATTTAACCAAATTGAAACTCCAACATTGAAAAAGAATCATTCTAAAATTCGGTTCTTAATCAACTTTTTATCCAACTTCCAATTCAATCCATTCAAGCTACCAAACAACCATTCCAACCACCAATTTCACTTCTAAACCAAGCATGCTATCCAATTGCACCCAAACAACAAAATCCAACATGAACATACACCTAAATAAATCGGCCAAAAGGGGGTTTTCACCTCAACTTGTTCTCCATCAAATTGAATCCATACATAAGCTTAGAATCATGCTAGGACTAACATACTTGAAGCATGAAACAAGATAACAAACACACATCATTTTGGAAATTATTCCATAAATTCGGCCAAGCTAGGTTTTTCATCCAAGATGTGTTTTCCAAAATCCAACACTTGATTAACACTCTCCTACAACCCAAGAACAACATACTAAAACATGGGAGGAAGAGAATCATCCTAGCTTATAGCTAAGAACAAACCCAACATTTACCAAAACTCCTCTTTTCACCACTAAACTTCAAAACTAAAGAGAAAAGAGGAGAAGGGATGATGCTTACCACAAGTAGCATCCAATTCCTCTTTGATTTCTACCAAGAAGAAGAAGTTCAAGCTTGAGGTTGATCTTCAATGGAGGCGTCGGCAGGAGCAGCAGGAAGAAGAAGATGAAGAAGAAAGAAGTGAAAATGAGACTTATCTCATTTTAGGAAATATTAAACCAAATATATATTTCCCTTCACTTTAAACCCATACCTCTCATCTTAAATTAAAACAAGCCAAGTGTCCCTTCCTCCTTCCCAAAATTCTGCCGAAAATAAACAAGGCTGCCCATGCTGATTTTTATTAAATTTGCACCCAATTGCAAATTAACTCCCAATTTTTCCGAAAGTTCCAATTCTTTTTGCCCAAAAATAATTACCGAATTCCAAAATTAACGAAACTTGGACACAACCCTCAGAATATTATGACATTCACATAACATTTTTCAAAAGTTCATTTACCATTCCGGAGTGTCCTACCGAGCTCGCTGAACCCGAACCAAAACCCGACGTGCGAGCGTGTCAACCTGAACCGAAATTCCGTCACTCCAAAATTCTATAAAAATACCCATAAATTCCATCTTAAATTAAAACACAACTTACCCCAAAGCCGTCAGAAAATTTCCATCCCGAGCCCCGGGATTCCCGTCCCGAGCCCCGGGAGTCGCCCGGAACCGAACGTCCCGCCCCAAATATTAAACTCCACAACCACCACCGGGACGTTTCCACGACTCCAAAACTGCAAACGGCTTCCCAAACTGAGATCTCGAGAGTGCTACTGAGCCCGCTGTACGTCCCGAGACGACCCCGACAACCCCCCGGCGCCAGAAAAATATTTTCGGCGGAAACGTCCGGGGGACCCACACGACCTCAAATACGGAGGGGTTCGCCAAAATGATACTCGGATAGGGCTCGGGAGCCGCCTGAACGCCGAAAACGTGACCCGCAGGCTAAAACCGGAGCCCCGGGTCACCCGGTCGCAACCCGCTCGGGGTGACCGTAACATCCTCCCCCTTAGGACTCTTGGTCCTCCAAGAGTTGTATCAACCGCTGAATCGCTCGGGTACCGATCTCGAATGTCCTTCTCTGTCTCCCAAGTCGCTTCCCGGTCAGTATGATGTGACCACTGAACCTTGACCATGGGAATCAACTTGCTACGGAGTCTCCTGACATCCCTATCTAGAAAGGCTACCGGTACCTCCTGATAAGAAAGATCGGGTTCCAGCTGTACCTCCTCCACCGGAATCGCTCGAGTCGGATCCGAATGCACTTCTTCAGCATGCTAACATGGAAGACATTGTGCACTGCAGACAGACTAGGAGGTAATGCCAACCGATATGCCACCCTACCGACCCGCTCCAGAATCTCATATGGGCCGATATACCGTGGGGCCAACTTGCCCTTCTTCCCGAATCTGACTGTCCCTCGGATAGGTGCTACCTTGAGCCAAACCCTATCCCCAACCTCAAACTCCAGAGCTCTACGGCGACGGTTCGCATAAGTAGTGGTGCGGTCGTTCGCGGCTTTGATCCGCGCCTGAATCAATCTGATCTTCGCCGTAGTCTCCTCAATAAGCTCGGGTCCCAACTCAACCCTATCAGACGCATCGGTCCAGCAGTGTGGTGTCATACACCTCCTCCCGTACAACGCCTCATATGGTGTCATACCAATCGTAGTCTGGAAGCCGTTGTTGTACGAGAACTCAATCAAAGGCAACTGCTGGTCCCAATCTCCCCCAAAGTCCAAAGTACAGCTTCGCAGCATATCCTCCAATATCTGAATCACCCGCTACGACTGCCCGTCCGTCTGTGGGTGATAAGCAGTACTCAGATGAAGTCGCGTGCCCAGCGCTTCATGAAAAGCCTTCCGTAACCGTGCCGTAAACGCGGATCACGGTCCGATACAATGGAGTCTCGGTACTCCATGTAATCGCATAATCTCCTAATGTAAAGCCGGACAAGCTTCTCCAGAGGGTCAGCGGACCCGAACAGCAGTAAAGTGCGCGCACTTTGTCAGCCGATCCACAATAACCCAGATAGCATCATGGCGAGACCGTGTCAGGGGCAGTGCAGTCAGAAAATCCATGGTAACATTGCCCCACTTCCGGACTGGAATGGGCAAGGTCTGTAGTGTCCCTGCCGGTTTCTGGTGCTCAATCTTCACCTGCTGACAAACGGCACACCTAGACACATGTGTGGCAATGTGCCTCCTCATCCCAGGCCACCAAGTGAGTACGCAGATCCCGATACATCTTCTCACTCCCGGGATGAATACTCAATCTGCTCGAGTGTGCCTCCTCTAAAATCTCATTCCGAGCTCCCGATCCTCGGGTACATAAAGGCGGTCTCGGAAGTATAGCAATCCCTGCCTATACTGAAATGTCGGTAACAAAGACCCCTTATCCTCCCCAGATAACTTCTTCAGCCCCGGATCTCTACCTTGCGCCTCGCGCACCCTGTCAAGCCACTCAGAATGTATAGTAAGTGTGTACACCTGAGCACGCTCCCAGAGCTGCCACCTGTGCCAAAGGCACGCGATCACTCTCCTCGGATCGGTCACCAACATCTCCTCCCTTGACCAACCCGGTATACTTCCTGCCAGGCATCGGCAATCTGTGTTGCCCTTGCCAGAGATGTACTAGATACAACAACAATATTCCTTAATGTATTAAAGCCATCTGAGCTGCCTCATGATAAGCTCCTTCTGCTTAAACAGATATTTCAGACTCTTATGGTCGGTAAGAATCTGAAATTTGTTACCAAGCAGATAATGCCTCCATTGCTTCAGCGCATAGATCACCGCAGCCAACTCCAGATCGTGTGTCGGATAGTTCAGCTCATGCGGTCGCAGCTGCCTCGACCCATAAGCTATCACATTCCGATCCCGCATCAAGACACACCCCAAACCGGATGTGGAAGCATCCGTATAGATCACATACGGTAAGCTCGGATGCGGAAGAGTCGAATCGGAGCGTTAGTCAACCGCCGCTTCAACTCGAAAATTCTGCTCACACCTATCGGACCAGATAAACGGCTGACCATTCTTGGTCAATCTGCGTGAGCGGAGATGCCAGAATAGAAAACCCCTGCACGAACCTCCGATAATATCCTCGCTAATCCCGTGAAGCTCCCGATCTCCGCACCGTGGTAGGTTGTTTCCGCCCTGAATCGCCCTCTCCTTCTCTCGGGTCCACAGACAGACCATGCTCGAAATAACGTGTCCTGCAAAGGTGACCTCCCGGATTCAGAACTCACACTTTGAGAACTTAGCATAAAGCTGATGTTCCCAAAGTGTCTCGTAACTACCTCGGATGTTCCCGATGCGAGTCCGCATCCCGAGAATATATCGAATGTCATCAATGAAGACCACCACAAAAGAGTCCAAGTACGGCCTAACGCCCGATGCATCGATCCATGAATGCTGCCGGAGCATTGGTCAGCCCAAATGGCATGACCGTAAACTCAAAGTGTCCATATCGGGTGCGGAAAGCAGTCTTAGGTATATCCTCCTCCTTCACCCTAAGCTGAAAGTATCCAGATCGTAGATCAATCTTCGAGAAAACTCTCGAATCCCGAAGTTGATCAAAAAGATCGTCAATCCTCGGCAACGGATACTTATTCTTCACAGTAAGGGCATTCAACCGTCTGTAGTCTATACAAAGTCGGAGCGCCCCATCTTTCTTCTTTACAAATGTAACCGGAGCACCCCACGGCGAAGTGCTCGGTCGGATGAAGCCCTTCTGCTGTAATTCCTCCAACTGTTTCTTTAACTCCTGCATCTCAGAAATGGGCATCCGATAAGGAGGAATAGATATCGGAGCAGTGCCCGACTGCAGGTAGATCTCAAACACAATTTCCCGCTCTGGTGGTAATCCGGGCAACTCCTCCGGAAATACCTGCGGAAAATCTCGAACCACCGGTATACTAGCTAGCTTCAACCTAGTATCCGCCTCATTCAGATCAAAACATTCCCCTACACCAACTACCGACACTGGTCCAGAATGCAACTCAGACTATGCCGAGCGATAGTCAAACGATCGGAGTCGTGAGAGGTAGTACCTCTCCGGATACCATAATGGTACGGGCTGCACAATCAATGTGCATGCACTTGGATAGCCAATCCATCCCAAGAATAACATCATAGTTCGGCGTGTCCAAAACCAACAAGTCCGATACTATCGATGCCCGCCACGGATATCGTACAACCCCGAACCATCCCATTAGAAAATGTAAACCGACTCCCAAACAGCTTTTACTAAAAACATTTGAGGCAAAGTACTAACAGACAGGTGCAGAGATGTAACACATTTCTGTGCTACAATAGAAATAGACGCTCCTGTATCAAATAACGCATGAACAGATGTATCGTTCAGAAATACAGTACCTTGCAAAACTCCCTGCTGAGTCGAGCCTCCCTGCTGGCTGGGGCCCGCCTGCTGACTGGGTCCTCCCTGATGACTAGGGCCTCCTCGCTGACTAGGACCTCCCTGCTCTATCTGAAAAACTCGCCCTGCTCTAGGCTGCTGCGGTGGAGGGGGTGGCTGAAGCTGTGGTCGCTGCTGAGGTCTCGGGCCACCCCGCTGAAACCCACGCCCTCGAGGCGAGTTGGTCGGTGCCGTAGAATGCGGACGCTGAAAACTACCAGAACCATGCCCCACCGTCTGAGGGCAGTCCTGCACCAGTGAGTATCCGACCCGCATCGCAAACATCGACCCTCCCGCCGGTAACAAGGTCGACCCGGGTGATACCCACCACAAGTCGGACAAGGTCGTGAGGGTGGTGCTCCCCCGCCTCCACTAGATCGCCCGGCAGTGCATTCGCCGCCTGCACTGCCGGGTCCCTGCCGTGTGGAACCCCTCGAAGTCCCCTGACCTCTCTGCGAGGTGAGGCGACTCTCAACATCCTCCTGCTCGAGGAGTTGAGCCTTGTGAACTGCCTCCCCGTAAGTAGTAATATCCAACGGCCTCAGAGCCCATCTGTACTCGGGGCGCAGTCGACGGATGAACCTCTTCGCCTTCTCCTCCTCCATACCGTGGTACTGCGGTACATAGTGGATAAGCCTATCAAATTCCCTCTCATACTCTGCGGCAGTCTGTCTCCCTGCTGGAGCTCATCAAACCGTGCCTGCCGCAGATCTCTAGCCGCAGCTCCGATGAACCTCCGATGGAACAGCTGTGTAAACTGCTCCCAGGTAACATCCACCTCCTGATCGGGTGCTAGCCCCGCATTCGCCCTCAGATTGCCCTGAAGGCTCCTCCACCAATGATCTGCTCCCTCCTGCAGATTGAACGTGGCAAGGGATACCATCACTGTGGAAGGTAGGTGTAACCTCCCAGAGCTTATCAATCTCCATGAACCAGGTCTCCGCTGCCTCGGGACCTCCCTTACCATCAAACTTCCTAGGGTTCAGCCGCTGGAACCTCTCCAACAAACGGACATCATCAGAATCAGAGTGATGCCCCGAACCTCCCCGTCGTCGGTGGGTCCGACGGGTGGTATCAGAATCCAGCTCAATAATCCTCCGTCGCTGTCGAGGGGGCTGATGTGTCTCCTGGTCAGAACGATCGGAGCGAGCTGTGGAGCTACGCTCTGGTCGTACCCTCCGAGATCGCGGGTTCCTGCGCTCCGCGTCCTCCTCAGACTCACTCTCAGATCGGGCCCGTACATGAGTGTGGGTGGTAGTCCAGTGTGGCTACTCACTCTCCCATCAAGATGCACAGACGGTGCCACGACCGAATCCTCCCGCACTGCGATCGTGCGGAACCTGCTCCGGTACTAGTGTCTCAACAACCGCTGGACTGCTCAAAGACATGAACCAAAGCAGTGGTAGACCCCTGACCCTGCTGTACAACCGGTGGCGGGGTATGTACCCGCTCTGGCCCAGACTCCCCCTGCCTCTGCTCTCTAACTCTCGGAGGTGTGGGATTACGGTCCCCTCCCTCCGGTTGCAAATCGCGCTGTCGGCGCGTGTTAACCATTCCTGAAACATTTCGGACCAAACAGAGTCCAAAACAATCAGTTACCTCTAATCCCTACAGAAACTAGCAGCAACTTTCTAAGGCTCTGTAGTGCAATGCAGTACTTAACTCAGAAGTTATTTGCAAATGAATAAATCATGCATTTCACAGAATCACAGAAGCAATTCATGCTTATTTCACCAAATCCTTTCCTAACACACAATTTTACGTACTAACACTCTTCCACAATCCTTTACTTGTAACACTTTGACCAAAATCCAGATATTCTGGATTCCATGCTCGCAACCACGGGATAACTTGAAGGACCAAACTTTGCTCCACAATTTTATTTTGAAGTGGTTCGAGTAAGGAGGTGGCCAATCTCCGTACCAAACCATTCTAAAATAAAATGTAGAACAATAGTTGTCACTACAAGTCACCACTGACGACCAATATGGTCACTTACCTGCTCTGATACCAACTTGTCACCGCACGCCACCCGAGCCCGGTTGCGGAGGCGGGGGCGCCGGGACGCCGGAAGCGGAAGCCGGGAAGAATAGGAATGGCAGGTCCATCGAGACCCGCCGCGCGTAGCGGACCCGAAAACGGAAAGATTGTGGAAGCAAACTAACGGAAATTTCATGCGTATAACCAAAATAAAATGCAACCATACAATTCATGCATTAGTAGCAGTATGCCCCGCCTCCGTGGGACGAGTGCTTACGCACCAAAACATATATACATACAGAATTCACAGAACCTAAAGTGTCTAGCAAGCGCCAAGCGCCGTAACATATGCGAATGTAATATACAAATATATACGTAAATACAATCATCACAAAGAAACCGTAAAATATGCACATGCAGCTACAGAGCCAAGCCTAGGACTAAGCGTCAAATACCTCGCGGGATTCAGATCCAAAAGACAATCCCGGCCGCAAGATGAAATCTGCTGCAAAACACAACCGAGGTAGAACCTCACGGAAATCTACTCCGCAGGCCGCTTATCAGGTCTACCTGAAACCCAAAAACAGAACCCGAAGAAGGGTGAGTCCTAAAAGGACCCCGTAAGGGAGATGGGGTAAGGTAAGTATATGTAACCCGCAAAACAGAAAGATAGCAATATATGTAACAGAATACGGAATAACATGCATGTACAGAAAATAGATCGGAGTCCCGAAGGACGTGCGATTCTAAATCGCCATAACCCTTATAATAAATCGGAACGACAGCCTCCACTAAGGGAGTCGGAAGCCGAAGCTAATACAGAAGCATGGTGCACCAGCTGGGGTAGCGAACCCACAACTGTCGTAATATTAACAGACAGAGTACGCCATAAGGCATACTCCTACAAACTACAGAATATGCCCAAAGGCATAAAATTCCGAAATACTAACAGAACAGAAAATGAAACCAAAACATATACTTAGCTTACCAAAACAACAGAACCAAACCCTTACCTCAAAATCCAGAGTATTTGACCGATTCTGGACAACTCCTACACCGTGCTCGAAACTTAGAACTTCTCTTTTCCTAACCTCCGAAACTCAGAATCTGCCAAACCAAGTTGAATTAGCATCCTTATCAACCACACTACCCAACTACATCCCCGACCCCAAAACCGAAAATCCGCAGACTTCCGTAAAATTCCAGATTTTCACGTAAACGCGTAATTCGTAACCAACCTAGACAATGCATGATTATACATTGACAACCATCATACAATAAGCATATATGATCAAATCCAACCTTAAACACTTCATTACCCGCCATTTTCCGATAATCCCGCTTAATTGTAACTTTTCCATTTCTTAACCGAATTCAACGTTTCAAACTTCCATCCACTCCTAAATTCAACCCCAACACCATATTAACATCCAATTTAACCAAATTGAAACTCCAACATTGAAAAAGAATCATTCTAAAATTCGGTTCTTAATCAACTTTTTATCCAACTTCCAATTCAATCCATTCAAGCTACCAAACAACCATTCCAACCACCAATTTCACTTCTAAACCAAGCATGCTATCCAATTGCACCCAAACAACAAAATCCAACATGAACATACACCTAAATAAATCGGCCAAAAGGGGGTTTTCACCTCAACTTGTTTTCCATCAAATTGAATCCATACATAAGCTTAGAATCATGCTAGGACTAACATACTTGAAGCATGAAACAAGATAACTAACACACATCATTTTGGAAATTATTCCATAAATTCGGCCAAGCTAGGTTTTTCATCCAAGATGTGTTTTCCAAAATTCAACACTTGATTAACACTCTCCTACAACCCAAGAACAACATACTAAAACATGGGAGGAAGAGAATCATCCTAGCTTATAGCTAAGAACAAACCCAACATTTACCAAAACTCCTCTTTTCACCACTAAACTTCAAAACTAAAGAGAAAAGAGGAGAAGGGATGATGCTTACCACAAGTAGCATCCAATTCCTCTTTGATTTCTACCAAGAAGAAGAAGTTCAAGCTTGAGGTTGATCTTCAATGGAGGCGTCGGCAGGAGCAGCAGGAAGAAGAAGATGAAGAAGAAAGAAGTGAAAATGAGACTTATCTCATTTTAGGAAATATTAAACCAAATATATATCTTCCCTTCACTTTAAACCCATACCTCCCATCTTAAATTAAAACAAGCCAAGTGTCCCTTCCTCCTTCCCAAAATTCTGCCGAAAATAAACAAGGCTGCCCATGCTGATTTTTATTAAATTTGCACCCAATTGCAAATTAACTCCCAATTTTTCCGAAAGTTCCAATTCTTTTTGCCCAAAAATAATTACCGAATTCCAAAATTAACGAAACTTGGACACAACCCTCAGAATATTATAACATTCACAGAACATTTTTCAAAAGTTCATTTACCATTCCGGAGTGTCCTACCGAGCTCGCTGAACCCGAACCAAAACCCGACGCATGAGCGTGTCAACCCCAACCGAAATTCCGTCACTCCAAAATTCTATAAAAATACCCATAAATTCCATCTTAAATTAAAACACAACTTACCCCAAAGCCGTCAGAAAATTTCCATCCCGAGCCCCGGGATTCCCGTCCCGAGCCCCGGGAGTCGCCCGGAACCGAACGTCCCGCCCCAAATATTAAACTCCACAACCACCACCGGGACGTTTCCACGACTCCAAAACTGCAAACGGCTTCCCAAACTGAGATCTCGAGAGTGCTACCGAGCCCGCTGTACGTCCCGAGACGACCCCGACAACCCCCCGGCGCCAGAAAAATATTTTCGGCGGAAACGTCCGGGGGACCCACACGACCTCAAATACGGAGGGGTTCGCCAAAATGATACTCGGATAGGGCTCGGGAGCCGCCTGAACGCCGAAAAACGTGACCCGCAGCTAAAACCGAGCCCCGGTCACCCGCCGCAACCCGCTGGGTGACCGTAACACTTGAGGTGCTCGACGCTGAGGTCAACCCCGGAGGAAGGGGGAAAGTGATGTGAACCTGTAAACAACAAGATACCTTGAGGAGCAAGTAACTTTTAGAGCAGAAGTTGGAGCTTTGCACTGCTTTTCTAAGTCTGGGAACATTTGGAACTTCAATCTTCCAAGTGGTGCAAGTGACCAAATTAAAACTTGTATTGAATTAATTCTGAATTAATTCCCTTTAATATTTTAAGCCTAAGGATATTAATTTTTGGGATGTAATTAAAGCCTTTTGGGCTAGAGTTTGTAATTATTAGTTTAGGGTATTGGGCTTATTACCCATATCTTTGTTTTAGGCAGATGGGTTAAGTAGTGGGCTTAAGTGGGCTTATTAGTTTCAGATATTACATTTGTTGTTTGTTTTTAGGTTTAGGATTAAAAACATCACAGAGCTAGCTTACGGCTCGTAACGAAATTGAATGTGATTTTCAGAGGTTTCTTCAACCTCATCGCTCTCGCCTTCTTCCTCCTCGCCATTCCAGCCCTCGGGTTCGTGCTCCCACACCTAGGATCAAAACCTAGTGTTGCTTGTCCACCATAGCAAGAGGTGCTAGGTCCGCCATCGCCGCCGGCCGCTACCGCTCTGTTGCCTTGACGTCCGATCAAGGAGGTGGAGCAGGCCACTTCGCTTCTCCGCCTTTCAACATCGCTGCCGCCCGAGCCGCCCACGCCGCCGGCCACCATCGCCACCGACGCCAATACCGCTGCTCATCTTTAGCGAGCAACTGTCCAACAACAGCTTCGATCGACGCCACCGAGGTCGCATCAATTTGGTATTAGAGCACAGCCGCTCGCCGAGAATCAAGGCCTGAATCAACTCTGGTTTGCGTATTTTATCCCTATAAAAATAGACCCTTGTTTCTTGATTTTTACCGAATCATTGTGGTACGTAAAACCGGCATCTTTCATATTTTAGCTAGGATTGCATTTGGTAATCCTTGGTTTTACTTCTCTGGTCTGTGGTGTTCATTAATGTTGCCGTGATGACCGAATTAGTAACAGAAGAATGTTGGACCCAATGGTTTTGATAAAGCTTTAATCATCAGATGAAATGCTATCTTCCTGTCAGTAGATTAAATATGTGTGTATCTATATATGCAACAAATGTTCTTCAAGATTTGAAAGAAAGAGAGGAAAATGCGTTGTGTTAAATGAATGAAGCTTTGCTTTTACGAATGCTTATAAGAAACAGTTGTCCGAACTGAAGTTGAAGTTGCAGAAGAATCTTTTATTGTGATTGTTAAAATAGAAGGGAACACCACTCACCAAGTCTTTCACGCCTTTTTTAAACTCCCAGCCCCTTCCTTTCATCCCCCAACAAACCTTAAACCCAAACCTCAAATCTGTTTTCAAGAACTAGCTTCCTCTTTGTACAAAGGTGAAGGAGCCTCTAGGGATTGGTTCTAGGTTGCAGGTGCATGCCAACATCTAACTTAGGGAAAATGAGAGGTTTGAGAAGTTGTTGAGGATGAGGTAAGGTTGTGAGTGGTAAAAGGCAGAGTGTAACATCATTGCAAAAGCCAAAGGTTGAGTGAAACACGAGTGTGGAGTTGAAACACTTAGGGAGTGAAGTGAGTCTTTCACATTATTGTTTTCTTGTGCAGGTATTTGAATATAAATGGATCCTTGGGCAAGTGAGTTCTATTCCGACTCTAATTACCAAGAGTCTTACTTGGATGACCCCTATGACCAGCCTCTCTACTCAGATCCAGCCCCTTACTCTGAATTTGAGCACGATTACCTTGCTGGCCAAGATCCATACTTTGATCCTGCCCCTGAACCATGGGTGGACTCCTATTCCCAAGATAGCTATTCAAGCACCTCTTACCATGACCACTATGCAGCCCCAGAATCTGACCCATGGTTTAGGCCCTCTTCCCAAGACCACTACTCAGTTTCAGCCTCCAGATCATAGATGGAACCTTTGGATTCTTACTCAGATCCTTACCTAGACGGGCCATACCACTCCCGAGAAGCCCAATCCTATGATTTCTACCACCAAACACCAAGAAAGAAGCCACTCTACCTTTCCCATTACCTAGCACCTAAAACAAAGAGAAGGTTTTGCCCTCCACGACCACACTCCTACCAAAAACCTCCTATGTGTGCGCCACCTCCCACCCAAAGGCCTCAACCCTTCAGCTCTAAGCCAAAGAGAACCCCAGCCTACAGAGATTCACCTCCACACCCTTCCTACTTGAACCAACAGATCAGGTCAGCCCCAAAAAGACCCTCCTACCACTCAACAACCTCATATAGCCACCCTACAACTTTCAGCTCAAAACAAGCCTCAACAAGCACCCAAAAAGGCAGATCCAGTTCAGCCTCCTTTCATGATGAATTGAGGCAGCTTTATGCTGAAAATATAAGCTATAGTTCACGAAAACACGAGTATACTACAAAAGTTGGTAAGGTTGAGAGAAAATTAAAAGAGAGGAAAGTTGAGGGCCCGAGTGGAAAAGAATGTAATGAGCCCAAAACCCAAAAAATTGAAGAAAAGGGCTTAGGAAAAGAAATGGAGATAAGTGAACCGAGAGAAAATTTTGAGAGGAAAGAGGAGAGAAAACAAGAGAGCTACCTTCAAGTCAAAGTGAGTGAGGGAGAGAGCAACCAGCCTCCAACCAACCCAAGCTTTCCACTAACTACTGTTTTGGAACAACCTTGTTTTTCTTCTTTGTGTGTGCAAGTCACTATGGAGAGAAAGACTGAAGTTTTCCTTGAAGATTTTGGAGAGAAAATGCCTCAAACGTTCGGCCAAGTGGAAGAATGCAAGAGGGAAGGAGCAAAGTTGGGTAACTATGCTTCTAATCTCTTACGTTTTAGCTTAAAACCTGATTTGAATGAACAAAAGCATGACTGTAATGAATGCATCGAATTGCTTGCTTTGTGTGGAACAGATAGAATGAACATGATTGAACCTAATTTCATGCTTGAAAATGTTTCATTCTATGCTAGGAAAGACAAGTACTTGCCAAATTTGTCTAAGAAATGCATTGATGTTGATGACTTGACTGAAATTGGAATCACAAGCTTGCTGTATGCTTCGTTTACTGGCCTTATCAGAGTTGACTTGATGAAAATGAATGGAAATAGCATGCTGGAATTGGTAGAAAAATCAAGTGGAGTTAGGCTAGTATTTGACTCCAGAGCAACCACTTGTAGGATGAAGAGTATTGTTGGTAATGAAAAAGGGCCTAGGTTGCGTAGAACTTCCGTGATTGAACATGATTTGAAATTGGAAACAAAGTGTGTTGTTTTAAACTTGGATACCCTTGTGACCCAACTGTGCATAAAATGAGCATGATTTATTCGCTTGAGAATGAACTATTTGATTCTTTTGATTTCAATGATAACCCACTGTTTGAAGAGAGAGATGGTATGAAGGTGTTAGGAAATGTTGAAGAAATTGGTTATTTTGGGTCTTATATATTCAGCCATGAAGTGAGAACAAAGAGGCAGGGAACCAAGGTAAGTAGAATCTGAACCCACTCTTCCACTCCCTGGTTTTAAAATTGTTCTGTGTCAAATAGGGCATGTTTATATTGATCATGAACTCTTCTTGCTTGTTAACTCATTAACTGAACATGTCTTGGAATTTGGTGAGTTTGACTTGTTCTTTGAAATGAATGACAAATGTTGTCCTACTGTAGTTGGAAAGGATGAAAGTGGATGCGTTTTGAATGATGAGTAGTTGTTGTCCATATCATGTGACTTGATTGTTTGTTCCAACCGAGCCCATGTTCTAGGTTTTAAGGTGACTAGTGAGTCTGAAGTGGTAGGAAAACATGATAGGCGAAAATCTGTTTCGAATCTGAATTTTGTGCATGTGCATTAATGGACAATATTTGTGAAGCACATATCCTATTTGAGATTGATGAAAAGTGTGCTGCAAGTTTTCTTTGTGCAAAAGAAAGGTATCATACCTTAGGGAAAGCATGCTAGCTAGGGTTGAAATGAGGTCGCATTACATCTTAAGGTGGCTTAAATTTGTATTTGACCCAGGATCATCTAATGTCAATCTATTGAGCCATATGTGTAGTGCAGATTGCATGAATTTTTTGTCATGTGTACTTCATCTGAATGTTGAGCTAAGTTTTCCCGTTTTTCCTCCATGGAATGAGGGAAAGAGTGCCTCGGTTGAATGCACTTTTGTTGAACATTTTAATTTGAATTTGCATGACATGTATGTCTTGATTGTACATAAAAAAAATGCATGTTGATGATCTACTTGAACCTGATTTGAGGCCTGATGATAACTTGAATTTGAATGGGATAAGGGAGCGTGTTTTCATTTTAGAGAACATCATCTTTGAGAACATTAGCAGATATTTGTTCTATTAAACAAGAGGCCAAAGGCTGTGGGAGATGACTGTGCTTGTTTTAGTGCAAGTCACCATGTCTCGCCTTGAGTTTAAATGTCTCAAAGATTGCTTCTTCTTTTCTTGGAAATATGAGCTGAATCTTTTCAAGCTTCTATTTTTCATCATCAAACACATTGGAACTGTAATGATTATATATCTGACTTAGATGCTGCTAGTTTCTGGACTTGATGAATGTCTCCCTTCTCTGTTGGTTGAGGACTGTCCTAGGATTACAGTTTTCAGAAAAAAAATGTGTATGCCTGGCCTCTGCCCTGCACTCTTTTTCTTGCTGACTTTTGTTTGAACCTAAGTGATTTGAACTGAGAATGTTTGGAAAATTACCCACATGTTTTGCTTGATGATGGAAGGCTGCTTTAGGTTCTAAATGTTGGACAGGCTGTGCATGTTTTTGGTCTTGGTGCTCTATGTCTCTTGTTATTGGGAGAATGACCACTTTGCTGTGTGATGCTTCATGTCAATGGTACTGCCTTAGTCATTTGTGTGAAGTTCATGGCATTTTAGTGGACTTGATTTACTTGTGAAAATCCTTCCAGGTTACTGTTTTATATCACTAACCTACTAATGCATTTCCAAGTGTGTTGTGTGCATGTTTGGTGTGTGTAGGTGCTACCCTTTGTGGATTCGAGGACGAATCCTTGTAAGAGAGAGGGATTGATGTGAACTTGTAAACAACAAGATACCTTGAGGAGCAAGTAACATTTAGAGCAGCAAGTTGGAGCTTTGCAGCCATTTTCTAAGTCTGGGAACATTTGGAACTTCAATCTTCCAAGTGGTGCAAGTGACCAAATTAAAACTTGTATTGAATTAATTCTGAATTAATTCCCTTTAATATTTTAAGCCTAAGGATATTAATTTTTGGGATGTAATTAAAGCCTTTTGGGCTAGAGTTTGTAATTATTAGTTTAGGGTATTGGGCTTATTACCCATATGTTTGTTTTAGGCAGATGGGTTAAGTAGTGGGCTTAAGTGGGCTTATTAGTTTCCAGATATTACGTTTGTTGTTTGTTTTTAGGTTTAGGATTAAAAACATCACAGGAGCTAGCTTACGGCTCAGAACGAAATTGAATGTGATTTTCAGATAGGTTTCTTCAACCTTATCATTCTCAGCTTCTTCCTCCTCGCCATTCCAGCCCCTGGGTTCGTGCTCCCACACCTAGGATCAAAACCTAGTGTTGCTTGTCCACCGTAGCAAGAGGTGCTAGGTCCGCCATCGCCGCCGGCCGCTACTGCTCTGTTGCCTTGACGTCCGATCAAGGAGGTGGAGCAGGGCCACTTCTTCTCCGCCTTTCAACATCGCTGCCGCCGAGCCGCTCCACAGCCGCCGGCCACCATCGTCACCGACGCCAATACCGTCGTTCATCTTTAGCGAGCAACTGTCCAACAACAGCTTCGATCGATCGCCCACCGAGGTCGCATCAATTTGGTATCGAGCACAGCTCGCCGCTGAGAATCAAGGCCTGAATCAACTCGGTTTGCGTATTTTATCCCTATAAAAATAGACCCTTGTTTCTTGATTTTTACCGAATCTGTTGTGGTACGTAAAACCGCATCTTTCACTAGGATTGCATTTGGTATTCCTTGGTTTTACTTCTCTGGTCCGTGGTGTTCGTTAATGTTGCCGTGATGACCGAATTAGTAACAAAAGAATGTTTGACCCAATGGTTTTGATAAAGCTTTAATCAAAAATAGACGCTGAGGTCAACCCCCCGGATGAAGGGTAAATATGTTGGCTTATGAAGCCTAAATTAAAAAGAACTCAATGTTTATAGTCAAACTATTGTCCACAATGGTGTATGAGATCATGGTGGAGTTCTCCATGCTCCCATCGGCCAAAGGCATCCGGGATCTTTGTGAAGGCCAAGTATGGAGATGTTTCCGTGGAGAAACAACGCTCAATGATACTAAGGTTTGAGAACTATGGTAAACGAGCGGATCACACCATGAGTGCCCACCTTCATGAGATGTCACGAATGATTCATCAGCTTAAACAAGCTGGGCACGACCTCACCGACGAGCAGCAGGTGCAAGCAATAATAAGGTCCTTACCTGATGAGGAGTGGCAGTTGATGAAGGTCAACTTACGCCACAACCCTCAGATTAAGACCTTTGATGACATCGCCCGTCACCTTTTACTTGAGGCTGAAGTAATGGCTCTCAAGGACCACTCCAAGGCATATGTTGCCAATACCTCCGATAACAACGGGGGTAAAAAGAAGAAGTGGTTCAAGGGTGGGAAAAAGGCGGCTTCAAAGGCAAGGGTAAGGGAAAAGGCAAAGGAAACGGGCCCGGGAAGAAGAAAAGGGACGTTTCGAAGCTCAAGTTCTTCAACTGTGGCAAGAAAGGACACTTTGCAAAAGATTGAAAAAGAGCAACTAATGTACATTTTGAACCTTCTACTTCAATAGCACATGTGACGTCATGTACTATGCTAATCTGAAAGCAATTCTTTGTGGATTGTAGACTCGGGAGCAACAGACCACATAGCTCGGGATAAGTCCTGGTTTGTGGCATACCGCAAGCTCTCAAGAGGTGTGAAGCACGTCTCGGTGGGAAATGATGCAAAGTTAGAAGTAGTTGGAATAGGAACTGTAAGGTTCCCTTGTGTAATAGATATTTGTATCTTGTAGACACATTATATGTACTGATATATGTAGAAATTTAATTTCTATTTCGCCATGTTGAAGTACAATTATTGCTTTCAATTCTTTAATGATAGTGTAACTATATTAAAGGATAATCAAGTTCTCGTAAAATGCTTAGTTAATAATGGATCAGTATGAGTTAAGGCCCGATGGCCATTCTATTGCAACTCCTAGTTGCCACGTGACTAAAGTCATAGATCAAAATCTGTGGCATGAACGGTTGGGACATATAGGACAAGATAGGATGAATAAGTTAGCCAAAAGTGGCTTGCTTGAATCTTTGACCAAGGTTGTCCTACCAACTTGTCAACCTTGCTTATAAGGCAAGGCAACGAAAGCCCTTTGGGTGTGCAACTAGGAGAACCTAGGCACTATGTTTAGTAAATTCTTATCTTTGTGGACCTATGAGAATTGAATCTAGAAATGGGTTCAAGTACTTCATCACTTTTACAGATGACTGTACACGATTCACCCACGTCTTCTTACTCAAAAACAAGGCAGAGGCCTTAGCATATTTTCAGAAATATGTACACTTGGTTGAGAACCAAGTAGATAAGAAGGTGAAGTCCTTAAGGACTGACAGAGGTGGTGAGTACAGTTCACTTGCATTCAAGGCCTTTTGTGAGTCAAAAGGCATTGCTAGAGAGTTCACCCTTTCTTGGACACCCCAGCAAAATGGTGTGTCCGAAAGAAAGAACCGAACTTTAATGGACATGGTACGTTCCATGATGGCTAAAGCCAACCTGGATGTGACCTATTGGAGTGATGCGCTGCTATGTGCGGTGCACATTCTCAATAGGGTACCTACCAAGGACATCGATTTCTCTCCATATGAGTTATGGATGAAGAGGACCCCGAACTTAAGCTACTTGAGGCCTTGGGGTTGCTTAGCTTACGTACATGTTCCCGACCATCCGTTGGGAAAATTGGGACCAAGAGGAAAGAAGTGTGCTTTTCTCGGGTATTGTACGGAATCTAAGGGCTATGTGTTCTTGGATCTCAGTTTAAAGAAGGGTTTGGTGTTTGATGCAAGAAACACCAAGTTTGTGGAAACGGAGTTTCCAAAAGTTGGCGAAAGTGATGATTTAGCCTCAATAGGCCCGATCCTAGAAGAAGGTCAACCGGGCACTTCACAAGTGCGGTTACAAGGACTGTACCTACCTGCAGGGAGTACCTCAACCGGAACAAGCTGAGGCTTCCCTGAATGAGCCCATAAACATGGACTCGATGAACAGGATCCACAACCGAGGGATCTGTTCAAGAGGGAGTTGAGGTACTTCAAGAGCCAACACCTCCACCCCGGTTGAGAAGATCAACTCGGGAGTTCAAAGCACCTAAAAGGTGGGGACTATCGGAAGGTGAGACATACTTGGTCTCGTGCGAGATCGTTGAGCCAAGTAATGTCAAAGAAGCTCTTGACGGGGCATAGAGAAAAGTGTGGTTAAAGGTAATGAATGATGAGTTGCATTCAATGCATGAAAACGAGGTATGGGAATTGTCTGATCTTCCTCATGGCCGAAAAGCGATCGGTAATAAGTGGGTTCTTAAAATAAAGAAGAACTCTGATGGAAGTATCGAAAGGTACAAGGCCCGGTTGGTGGCCAAAGGCTTTACACAGAAGGAAGGTGTTGATTTCAAAGACACTTTCTCTCCTGTTGTAAAGTTTAATTCCATCAGATTGCTACTTGCGATAGTGGCAAACTTGGACCTTGAGTTGCATCAGATGGATGTGACCACAGCCTTCCTCAACGGTGAGTTGAGTGAAGAGATCTACATGAAACAACCCGAAGGGTTTGTACAAGTAGGTCAAGAAGACAAGGTATGTAGACTAAAGAAGTCTATATATGGTCTCAAACAAGCTTCAAGACAATGGTACTTGAAGTTTCATCATGCAGTCACAAGCTATGGTTTTGTGATGATGCATGAGGACCATTGTGTGTACTTGTTCTTCAAAGAGTCCAGTTTTGCCATTATGACATTATATGTTGATGACATTTTAATTGCAAGTAGTAGCTTGGAGTTGCTGCTCGCCATCAAAGGATGGTTGTCCTCCACCTTCAAAATGAAGGACCTGGGGGAAGCTTCTTATATCCCAGTGTTAAGATACATCGGGACAGAAAGAAGCATATGTTAGGCCTTTCACAAGAGCTCTATATCGATAAAGTTCTTGAGAGGTTTAACTTGACCAACTCTAAGCCAATGAACACCCCACTTGCATATGGTTGCAAAATTGGAGAGGACTTATGTCCTAAGACTCCAAAAGAGAAGGAAGAAATGACTAAGATACCTTACCTTAGTGCCATTGGTAGCCTTATGTACGCCATGATTTGTACACGGCCAGACATAAGTCAAGCGGTCGGTTTACTTGCTAGATATTCTTCGAATCCTGGCATGGAGCATTGGAAGAATGTCAAAAGGATCCTTAGATACCTTAAAGGTACTAAGGATTATTGGCTATGTTATCAAGGAAAAACCCTTAATTTACAGGGCTATTCCAATGCCGATTGGGAAGGAGATAGAGATTCTAGCAAATCTACAAGTGGTTATATTTTCTTGCTAAATGGGGCGCTACTACTTGGTGTAGTAAGAAACAAACACATGTGACCTTATCAACCATGGAGGCGGAATTCGTTTTTGTGCCTCGGCTGTCCAGAAGCCTCGTGGCTTGGTTATTTCCTTAAAAACTTGGAGTCAATGGTCAAAATAAGTAAGCCCATTACTATCTACAGTGATAGTATAGCAGCTATGGCCTACACCAAGGACCCCAAGTATCATGGAAAAACCAAACACATTAGCATGAAATATAATTTCGTTCGAGATGCGATTGAAGGAGGTGAAGTCAAAATTGAATACATCTCAACAGACCTTATGGTGGCAGATCCTCTCACTAAGCCATTGCCACCCATTGTGTTTGCTCGTCATGTCCGAGCAATGGGTCTTAGGAGATTGTAAATATGCTAATTGTTGTATGACTTTCACCACTTTGGTGTCACACATGTATATATGTATAATGATGATCAATAAAGTGATTATTTGATGTCATTTACTTAGTTCCATTAATAACACACAATGAACAAATGAACATGTCCACCATAGGCATTGAGAATGACTTTCTCACACCAAGTCATTCGCCCTTGATCTTAAGTAGACCAAGGATGAGACTACCAAAGACTCAAATAGTGTGTTGTTTCTTCAGGAAACATGTGACATGCAATGTTATTCTATTGAGTGGGAGTCATGTTACAACACATGACACTTTGGTATACTTTCATGTCGCCTTGATTTGAATGATCAAGATGAGGTGCTCTGCACTGATTTAGTATGACACTGATACATCCTAGCCAATGAGTGAGTGTAAGCTCGGTCTTGCACAGAAATTTCATGGATTGTGACATGTCCTCCTTTTATAGGATAGAAGCACCACACTCTGAGGTGTTTTACGAGGTAGAAATGACACACCCTCATTTTAAGTGATATCACTCCAAGTGGGAGTGGTGTTTGTAAAACACCCTAAGAAGTGTTAATAGAATCTTTGTAAGTATGTTGCAAAGATCCTATGACCATGAAATTCGACCAAAAGAAGAATTTAAGCAAGTTGTCTCTAACCTTGCGTAGTGTGAGAATTCTTCGATTGGACCCTTAATCACTTTAACTCGCTGTTAATGATTCACATTGACAAAGTTACTTTGATTGGTTGTCGAAGGTCGCAGATGAATGCGGCTGGAGTATCCTCCTTTTGGGTAACTAAGTCTATATGGATCATTAAGCAGGTAGAGTGTAAAGGAAAGACAAGTGAAACTTGGTACGTGAGTCCTAAGTTCAACCTTTGAGCTCACATGTTGCATTGGTGCAACATGATAAGGTCTGAATTGGGGATAATACGAATTAAAGAGTACTCGACACTTAATACAATCATCATTAAAATGAAAGAGACTGACTGTGGTTAAGAATACGTACCATATGTCTTGGGGTTCTAAAGGCACTACTTGAAGTAGTTCAAGTAAAGCTTGAAGATGTTCAAGCATGTCTTGTTAAGTTCAAGAAAATTTGAATAACACACAAACACTTGAAGTGTTCAAGTGAGTTTGAGAGGACAATCTTTCATTTGAGAGTCTAACAACCTCAATGGAAGAGGTACGGTGTGGATGCCTTAAGGTCGCACTCACAACTCCTTTTATATAGTTTGTCAAAGTGTTTGGATTTGTATGAGGAAGTGTTTTATTCGAGTAGGAGCTTCTGCTCGAAGGTCATCATTAGTGCGAGTGGGAGTTTGTTGGAATTCTTGCGCACCAAGATGCCCTGGGCTAGCTAAAGTAGCTAAGCACAGCTCAACTCAGCTCAAACTGAGTGTTTGAGCTAGAGAGATGTGTATCTGCTCTTAGTGAGCTGATATGAGCTTAAGGAGCTCAATTGATGATTTAATGTCTTGGACTAGCTCTATGTGAGCTTGGTACAAATGTGTCTAGGCACCTTTTGGCGAAGAGACGTGTCTCTATGTGAAAAGGTGCGTAAATTGTTGAAAAGGTGTCGAAGAAGGCCAAGCACACCTTCGGCTTAGGCCGAAGGGTGCGTAGCACCCCTGGGTGCCGAAAGGGCACCCTAAGGGGGCCTTGCACCCATTCGGCCATAGGCCTAGGGGTGTGAGTGCCCCTTCACCCTAGGTGCCTCTAGGCAAGGGGGTGCACCCCATGCCTTGCACCATTCGGCCAAAGGGACATGTCTCATGTCCCATGGCCGAATGGGCAAAGGGCATGGGTCACCTCCCTTGCCTCTTCACCATATTTGGATAATTAATTAATTAGTTAATTAATTTCCTATTAGACACAATTATTTATTTATTCCTTTTCTAATTAATTACTTAATGGAAAAGGCATGAGGCATGAGACATGTCTCATGGACCAAGGGGCATTGGTTGCAGCCCTTGGTCCTAGAGACATGTTACTTCGCAAATGAGGAGGCATTGTGCCCCCTCATTGGCAGCCCATCCTCCTCTATAAATAGAGGGAGGGTGGCGCCATTTCGATCATCCCTCAACCAGCATTGGTTCTCTCTTCTCTCTTCATACTTCCTCTTCCGAATTAGTTGGCATTCTAGGAGCATTGTGAGTGGAACTCACCTTGGAGACAAATCATCTTCAAGCCGACCTAAAGGTGTTCCCCAAGCCAAGTCTTCTTCATCAACAAGGAGCAAGAATCTCTAAGATTCTTAAGCTGCGTCCAGAAGCAAGGTTCATACTCTTAATCCTTTCTTCGGTATCATTAAATGCAAACTTGAGAAGCATGTTAAAGATGATTCTAAAATAAACACTGGAACTAGCTGCAGTGATTTAAGCTATGAAACAGTGGAGACACTATCTGCTCGGAAGCAAATTTCAGATTTATACCGACCACAAGAGTTTGAAGTATTTGTTCACTCAGAAGGAGTTAAACATGAGGCAGCATCGATGGCTTGAGTATATTAAGGATTACGATTGTAGCATCGACTACACCGCTGGTAAGGGTAACTCTGTGGCGGATGCTCTGAGCAGGAAGTACACAGGATTGGTCAGGGGTGGAGACACAGATCAAAGGGCCAAGGAGGATGATTTGGTGTGCTTATGGCATGATTGCAGGCGTTGGGAGGATGCATAGATAGTGTTCGAGAGGCACAGGGAAAGGATCCAGATATGAAGAAGATATCGGGCGAGAGTAAAGGAGCTTTGCGCCAGTCATTCTAGTACAGATAGGGGTTGTTATACTTCAGGGATTGACTGTATGTGCCCGATATTCAGTCACTCCGGGGAGAGATTATGGCAGATGCTCATTCAAGTCGATTGAGCATACACTCAGGAGGTGAGAAGATGTACAAGGATCTCGAGAACTCACTTGGTGGCCTGGTATGCGGAGAGACATCGCCACCTATGTCTCAAAGTGTGCTACATGTCGAGGGTGAAGATTGAGCACGAGAAGCCAGCAGAACGTTGTAGGCGTTGCCCATTCCGGTTAGGAAATGGGGTAATGTCATGATAGATTTTCTGAAGGCTCGCCTATGACGCGATCTCATCACGATACTATCTCGGTCGTAGTAGACCGATTGACTAAGTGCGCTCTCCGCCTGTCGAGTGACAGATCCGTTGGAGAAGCTTGCCCATCTCGTACATCGAGAGATTATGCGGTTACATGGAGTACCAGACTCCATAGTATCTGATCAGGATCCACGTTTTACCGCACAATTCTGGAATGCTTTTCATAAAGCATTGGGCACGCGTATCCATCTGAGCACAACATATCACCCTCAGACTGAAGGATAGTCGGGAAGGGTTATTCAGATTCTGAAGGATATGCTATGAAGCTATGCGTTAGATTTTGAAGGTGGCTGGGATCAGCATTTTCCATTGGCAGAGTTCTCATATAACAATAGCTATCAGAGTACTTTTGGCATGACGCCTTACAAGGCTCTGTATGGACGGAGGTGTATGACACCTCATTGCTAGGCAGATGCATCGGATAGAGTGGAGTTAGGTCCTGAAATTATTGAGGAAACTATGCTGAAGATTAAGAAAATTCAGGCATGATTGAAAGCTGTCAACGACAAAACCACCTCACATGTAAATAGACGTCGGAGAGATCTGGAGTTCGAGGTGGGTGATAAAGTATGGCTGAAGGTAGCACCGATCAGGAGAATTGTCAGATTTGGTAAACAAGGCAAGTTAGCCCCGAGATATATCGATCGTATGAGATTCTTGAGCGGGTTGGCAAAGTAGCTTATCGTCTGGCATTGCCACCCGACATGTCTGTGGTTCACAATGTTTTCCACATCAGTATGCTTAAGAAGTGTCTGCTGGATCCGATTCAGACTGTACCTACGGAAGAGGTTCATTTGGCAGTGGATTTGACATATCAGGAGATACCCGTTGCCACTCTGGCTCGGGATACTCGTAAACTCCGTAGTAAGTTAATTCCCATGGTCAGAATTCAGTGGTCACATCATTCTGGTCGGGAGGCGACTTGGGAGACCAAGAAGAGTATGATGGAGCGATATCCCCGGGATTATCAGAGACTGAGGACCCTCTTGGAGGACCAAGAGTCCTAAAGGGGGAGATTGTTACAGTCGCCATGTGCCGGACGACTTCTGAGGTAGTTTCCGTGCAATTTTCGATCTGTTTTCTGATTTCTGTGGATAGCGGGACTTAAATTTCAACATGTTGAACATGTTTTCTGTGTGTTATGAAGTCCCAGAGTTAATATTACAGTTTCAGTTTAGTTGGAAATTTCGTTTGGGAGTTATGCAAGTTGCGGTTGGACTAGATCGCAACTTTGCAAAGTTTAGAGGACCAAATTGTAAATGTGGAAAATTTGAGAGGTTTCCTCTTCCATATGGTAAGAGAGGTCGTTTGCTTGGAATAAAAGGAGAGAGAGAAATGAAAGGAGCAAACATCTTCATTTCATCTTCTTCCACTCTCTCGTTCGCCTCTTCCGTGAGTGCTCAAGTTTGAGCTCAAAGTGATTTCTACCAATATTGGTCCAAACTCTGAGATAATGAGATATGTTGTTCACAGAGAAGAGTTATACGTTTCCTACGGATCAGAATTCTTATTGCATGTTCTGTTGATCAGTTGTGAAGAGAGAGAGAGAGAATTGAATGTTTGCAGGAACCGTGTATTGCGGATACTTCTCTCCTCCGTGATTTCGTGAATTACGTTGCTTGTTCGTGAATCATGTGGGTTGCGTGGAAATATTTGGTGAATAAGTTAAGGGTTCAGTTCTTCCATGATTTTGCATTCGGGATGCCTCTAAAATGCATATTAGGGTAAATTGGGCTAAGTTTGTCTAAAGGGTGTCTCGAGGGCCATCGCCTATCCGGGAAAGAGGCTTGAATGAATCGGGAGAAGCTTCACATGAGTCTAAGAAGAGGCTTCACATGAACCTAGGAGAAGCTTCGCATGAATCTGAGAAGAGGCTTTGTATAGGCGCTTCGCAATGGAGGATCCCATGGCTGGCTTCGCCTGGGGTCTTCGCATTCGCCGAGGTTCCGCCCGGAGGGACTTCGCCATCACAAGTGTCACAGCCACCCCGCCCGGTTGCGGAGGCGGGGCTGACCGCGACGTTCGGAACCAGAACCTACGGCGGATAGCGCGGTGGCAGACCATTTTACCCATTAAACAGAATAAACGATACTAACATGCAACCTACCAAAATCCATACATGGCAAGCATACAAGTAGCTCAGCAATTACCAAACACGCGGTTCATGGAATATCGTTCATTACAGGACAAGCGAGAACCACGAATCCCATTTCATAAACAAATCCAGTATAGGCAAGCCGGGGCTCCGCCCTCGACTCAGAAGACAATAAAGTCAGATATACATATATACCAGAAATTCCATCATATACAATCTCATGATCCGATAAACATGCATGCAACTACAGCTACAGAGCCATCATACCAAATCCTAAATATACCTAAGTGCGTAATCGGAAACCTTCTCGCTCAGAGATTTCCCGCACGTGGTACTGCTGCCGCTTGCTGAAACCCAAAATAACAGAAAGCACCGCGGATCTCTAAACCGCTGGTTGCTTGTCAGTCCGACCTAAAAGGTGGTAAACATATAAGGGGTGAGTCCTCGGGAGGACCCAGTTAGGGCTGAGGTAAGATACAGTTTGTACAAGTCTTCTTGAACCGAACTCGCAAAAGCAGAACAAGCACCAACACAAATATACATATATACGAATGTATGCAAAGTCGAGGTGAGCCGGAACCCATCACATGCGGTCCAACCGCTGACCACCTAAAACGACAGCCCTCTCTAAGAGGTCGAATATACTGAAATGTAATGTAATGTAAGCACGGTACGGGGGTCGCGATCCCCAAACTGCCGTAGGGTCGTAGGGCACGGCACTCCTGCGGATATACATAAAGTGCGGACACAGTGCGGACACAGAATATCAGCACTCCAGTGCGGATACGAGCAGTAATGTCGGCACCCTCGGTGCGGACACACTACGAAGTCAGAACCAAGGAGCACCGTGGCCTCTAAGACCATCCGGTCTCGTCACGTAACGTAATCATGTAATAATAATGCATATGCAAAATGCAGAATATAATATACCAAAACGTATAAACAAAATATCGGCGCCTAGCGCGGATAAGCGTAACAACATATAAACCCGTGGCCTTCAAGACCATCCGGCCTTGAAAGCGTAACAAGTACAAACATATATCCTACCATATGACGGGTCCCGGATCACCGAACCACCGTCCTCAACCCGAACCCGCCTCAACTAAACCCGATATACATAAAGTCTCATTCCAGAATGTATAACGAGAGAAGTTGAACCCTTACCTCAGCAACACCGCTCCGCAGCACAAACCCCGGGAAATCCCGGCTCCCGGCCCGAAAACTGAAAGCGTGCCTTTAACGGTCCCTCACAACTCCACCAACGCAGAAACATACTTCTTCCCAAATCGTTCACACAAGTCCGAATGGAAATTCTCGTTCAGCTGTCCCGGTACAAATTTCGGCAGAGTTTCAGCTGCGTTTCCGACTACCCCCTTTCGCTGAATCCACCGTTGGATTTTGCACCAAATCTTTGAACGGATCTTTGTAGCACTTCCGGCGCGTTTCTGCTCACGCTCCTCGAAGCTTCGTCGAGAAACCTCCAAGTTCACCTTTGAGCTCAACATGGCGCAACAATGGTGAAAGAGAAACGGCAGGAAGGAAGAAGAAGAAAGAAGTATGGCTTTTTCCATTTTTATTTCCTTTTATACTTCTTTTTCTTCCTTTTTCTTTTCTTTTTTCCTTCTTTAAATTAAGAAGGGACAAGTGTCCCTCCTATCCTTTTCCCCCAGCCGCCTCACTCATTTGTCTTTTCCCAATATGGCTGGTTTGTGGGCCAATTACAATTTGGCCCCCAAACTTTCCAAAAAGTTACAACTTTGGCCCAACCACAATTACCGAACTCCAATTGCAACGAAAAATGGACACAATCCTCGGAACCTCCTATCATACACAAAACATCTTTCACATGATCAATTACCCATCCAGAGTGCCCTACCGGGCCCACTGAATCCGAGCAAATCCCGATGTGCTAACCAAAATCCAAATCCCGCCATGCCAAAATTCCACAAATATTACCATAAAATCCGTCTTAAAATATAACATACTTTACACCAAAGCCGTCGGAAAATTTCCATCCCGAGCCCCGGGATCCCCGTCCCGAGCCCCGGGAGTCGCCCGGGACCGAACGTCCCCACCCAAAAATTATACTCCGTAAAATGATCAGGGACGTTCCCACGATTCCAAATATGCAAACGGTTTCTCATTCCGAGGTCCCGGGAGCGCTACCGAGTCTGCTGTGAAGTGTCCAGGGGACCCACACGACCCCAAATCCCGAAGGATTCCCAGAAATAATGCTCAGATAAGTCTCGGGAACCGTCTGACCGCCCAAAACCGTGACCCGCAGTTATAACCGAGCTCCCGGTCACCCGGTCACCCACTGGGGTGAACACTGTGACTTTGTATTCCGGGCTGATTCACTACGGGAGTCCTCGCATTCGCTCTAGGAGGCTCCGCATTCACTATGGGAGTCCCCGCATTAGTTCTCCGGGAGTCTTCACCTTCGCACCGGGCTTCGCCTTCACCAAGGGGTTTCTCACCCTTATACTTTCAAAGATTGCGATGCAACCTCAATTTCCTCTAGATTCGGCATTGCCGAACTTAGCTTATGGCATAGACTAGGGTATATGTATGGATTACATTATCTACTTCAGGATAACTTGGTTGGCAACTTTCCTTCGTATCGTTATCCGAATCCGCTCTATTCGGCAGAGGGGATTCCGGACCCCGGGCCGGTACCACGCCTCTGACATTCTGATATATCTGTTATTTCTGAAAACCTCTTCTGTAAGGCTAAGAGCCTCAGAGGTCTGCCGAATCTGTCTGACTTGTAATATTGTTATCTATATATCTGTTGTTATCTGTATTTTTGGTGCAGGTATTGTTAGTTCAGTATGCTTCAGACTTCAGAAACCCTACCCTATGCCTAACCCTTACTGAGTTCTCATCGAGGACTCACCCTTACATTGTTCACCTTTTCAGGCTCATCTGATAAGAAGCCCGAGGACTAGAATCTCTCGGTGCTTTCTGGTGTTTGAATTTCAGATATTAGTAAATTCTGAGCCTGACTTCTGATCTAGAAAAAGAGCAATTCGGTTTGCGATATTCTGCAAGATCTGATTCTGATTTGAGCACATTCTGAGATGTCTGACGGTTATCTTCTGTTCTCTGTTTTAGCTGCAGTGGTGACCTACGTGGAGTTGCTTTTAAGGATCTTGTTGTACCAGATCCCTCCACACACGTAGGTATTTTGGATAGTAGGTTCTGGCTCTGTAAATGTAAACGCGAGCATGTAAAAGCATGTTGCATCACATATGTTTCTGTATGAGTGTGTATAAGTATGTTTGAATTCATATGATTCTCGTTACTTGTACTACAAGTTTATTTCATCAGTAAGTGAAATTTGAATCGGGTGGGTTTGGACCACTACACCAAGGGAACTCCGTGTTCACTGTTTCCCCCGACTCCGGTTCACGCCTACGCATTACGCCAACTTCCGTGCAATGGGCTTAACAGGGGCTTTTCTTTGGCCCCCTTTTGATGTCTCAAACCATTATGGTTCGAGCTTTCGAACATTGAGAGCTTGTTCCCAAATGATCAATATTTGAGATCTTTATCCCCTCTTTGAACTTTGGAGGCTTTTCATTTGCCCCCTTTTTGATAGCTCAAACCATCATGGTTCAAGTCTTTTGAATGTTGGGAGCTTGCTCCCGAATGATCAATATTCATTCGGGAATTTATCCCCATTTATGGATCCCGAATATTTAGTATTCAGTCATTTGAGGTGGCTTTCATAAGGTGGTTGTTCATTCCACTTCGTTGGTACGATCTTAGTGCGTATTAATTGCACCTTGTTTGATCAATGGTTAAGATTAGATTTCTTGTGATGTTTCGTCTTCCCGAAACTCTTATAAGTTGAGAGTTGGGTTGAGTTCCTCCTCACATCTTTCATTCTTGCTCTCAAGCTCTCTTACTTCTTTTGTTCTTTTATTTTTTGTAATAAGGCGACCACGGCGGAGAACCCGACATTCAAAGAGCCGGTAAGGTTTTTTCCAGTGGAGGACCCAAAGGAGTTTCTTGCGTTGTTCTTGAGTCATGCCACCGCTTTGAGGGCCAGGAAGATTCTTCAGCCATTGCTTAGTTTTACCGACACCACCACAAGGCATTTGATGCCCAGTTCTCCGTCCGGCTTCTGTGGTTCATCTTCTCCGTCTTTTTCTCAAAGGCTATATGAGAATGGCCCCAAAATATCCCGTTCCATCTAGTATTTGTGCTTTGGGTGTAGATTTGTTAGTGACTGGGGAGGTTTCAAAAGATTGGTGGTCCGAGGTGGAACATTTTCGGAGCAAAGCTACTCCGAATTAAAACGGCAAGGCAATCCACATATTTTCTTCCAAGGATACTTATACTCGAGTGCCAACTCCCGAATGTCACATCTACGAGCCTGGATTTGGCAGCTTTTTAATTTTCAAGGCTCGGCTTGAGTGTGGGCTTCAGTTTCCATTGCACCCATTCGTTTGACAATTAGATGAGTCCCACGGCCTCGTAGTTAATCAGTTCAGCCCGAACATGTGCTTTGTCATATCAACGCATACCTCATGTTGTGGGTGTTGTTCAGGCTATACCCAACTATAACCACCTTTCTCCAATATTACTAAGTAATACCCTTCCCGAGGCAATCGCTTCTACTACTTCAGGGCTACGGGGCCACCTTCATTCAAGTACAACTTTATCTGGAATTGCCCTTCGAGCGGAAAGGGGTGGCATTGATAATTCTTCTTTCTAGAGCTCGTTGCTACTTGGTGTCTACAGATGCGGAAAAGGTTGGAGAATTGGCAGATGTTGTCACCCCACCCGCCTACAGACTCCCGCACTCGCGGAAGCGCACGGAGAACGTACCAAACCGGGAAAGGTGGCGGCGACGGTTCACGCACAACCTTATTACAAACAACCCCAACAACAGGGCAACCGCCCCTTGGGATCACCCAAAAATTTCCTTAAACCATAGCATTAATTCTCAACTAAGTCCCAAGATGTTTACCTATGCGAATGGGGTTGTTTTTCTCATAAAATTACTGAATTTGGCACTTCAGGTCATTTTGGGACAAGATATAACAAAAGGAAAAGTTAGAGGATCAAAAGGGCAAAATATTTCTTATTTAGGTGATCACCGGGTGGTCACCTAAAAAGCAGCAAGTCAACAAATTGCAAAGTGTTGGAGTTGGTGATCACCGGTGATCACCGGTTGAAACGAGTTGATCACCGGTGATCACCTAAAAATAGCCAGCCAACAAATTGCAAAGTGTTGGAGTTGGTGATCACCGGTGATCACCCAGCTAAAACGAGTTGATCACCTGGTGATCACCTAAAAAACATCCAGCCAACAAATTGCAAAGTGTTGGAGTTGGTGATCACCTGGTGATCACCCAGTTGAAACGAGTTGATCACCTGGTGATCACCTAAAAAACAGCCAGCCAACAAATTGTAAAGTGTTGGAGTTGGTGATCACCTGGTGATCACCCAACCTTCCTACTGAACCCAAAACCTGAAATTTCAACGCGACAACCAACGGTTCGAACTCCGAACTCAAACACTTATGCAATCCAAACCATTTACACAACCAAACCTTACAAACGAAACATGCATGTTATGACAATATACGAGCGAGAACCAAGTTCGAATACAAAAGAAACCAACCAGTCGGCGGTCTCGCGGAATCCAACCGCGCTAAGGTGAAACTGCTGCTGCTGTTGCTGCTCCTCTAGTCCAAAACCTTTCAAACAAGCAACCTCGCCTCTACTCGGCGACTTGCTTTTCCTTTCCTTTTCCTGAAACGGTAAATATAAGGGTAAGTTCTCGAAAGAACTTAGTAAGGGAACAGGTATAGACATGGTGCAGTTACTATAACAGTCGATACGAAGTACCTGCAATTAGAAACAGAACGAATACGATATACTCAAGCATCCCTCCAATCAATCAAATGCTCAATCAATGCAACACAATCAATTATATGTAATGCAATCAGACAAACACATTCATAATCAATACTCAATCGGAACGGTAAAAGCACAATGTTATGGACCATGGCGAGATCTTCCCCGGTCCAACCAGCATTGCCATGCGTCTCATAACTCACAATCGGTCAATCACAATCACAATCGATACTCACTCGAAACGGTAATATTCTTTGTTATGGACCATGGCGAGATCTCCCCCGGTCCAACCGGCAATGGCCATGCGTCCATTCACAATCGGTCGGTAGAGCGTGGTACCAGCTCGGGGAAGCGACCCCCATCGATCAATCAATATGAATCATCGATAACCATCGTAGGTATATCGGAATCCTAATCGGTACCTGCACAACAATGTCTATACCAGGAACTAGGCTGGCGTCATCGGGGCACTCCCCTCTTCCAAACCTAGCCTCGGTCTATATCGAGTATGCTTGCTACGCTAAGCATTACTCCTAAACACACACTGAACCCTTACCTCCGATTGAAGTCCGAATCCGAATTCTCGATCGACGGTCCCGGTAGAAATTTGGCGAGTTTCGCCCAATTTCAAAGCAACTCCTGTCCCGTAAACAATCACGGATACACAATTCCAATTCAGAATCCACAGAATCAATCACTAACAATGGCGCCAAAACCGAGGCTCGGGTCGGGAAAACGGCTTTCACACCGAGCCTCTTCTAAAGTAACCAATTACACTATCGGAATCAGAATTCTACTCGAACAGAGAAACATCCTTACCTTTCGCTAAATCCTCCGTCAAAAATTTCACCCAAATTTTCGACGCGAATCGGCACAACCTTGGGTGCATTTCTTCCTACGTTCCTGTTATCAAACATGCACCAGGAAGTGCCGAGAATGCTTAGGAACCGAAAAATCAAACAAAGGAGCATATGACACTATTCACTCCAAAATTCAAATGCTCATAACTTGCAAACTAAACTGATTCTTCCAAAACAGACTTCAGATTACTGATCCATACAACCCAATGAACGATTTAAGTGGCTTACCTCGAAGTTTGGTCACCAAACGACAGAAATCAGTTGTGAGCTCCAAGCTCCAAAAATGGCGCAGAGAGGGAGAGAGAGAGTTTACGGATGGAAGAAGAAGAAGTTGACCAAATAACTCTTTTCCTTACTTAAATACATATATATATATATGTATTAATTCATAAATACATACATATATCTTCATAAATCCTTTCTTCACTTCTCTTCTTCAATTGAGAAGGGACAAGTGTCCCTTTCTCCCATCTCTCCCATCCGCCCCATCCATTCCTTTTTAACCAAAATGTCCAAATTCACTTATCTCACACACTTTACAAAACTGCATTTTCGTTCGGCTGAAAATGCAACTTTTACCAAACTTACTCCGATTGGAACGAAACTTAACCACTAACTCAGGACATCATAAAACTCATAAAACCTATTTTTCTTATCCAATTATAAGTCCCAAGTCACTCGGAAATGCAACTCGGGAATTACGTGCAACCGCGTACTAAATTCTAAAACCTTCCCGGGTTGCCCCAAAAATCACCAAATTAAATCCACAATTACCAATCA
Organism: Stellera chamaejasme; assembly: GCA_024586325.1. Taxonomy (NCBI): domain Eukaryota; kingdom Viridiplantae; phylum Streptophyta; class Magnoliopsida; order Malvales; family Thymelaeaceae; genus Stellera; species Stellera chamaejasme. The sequence goes on from CM044979.1 coordinate 21,265,324, forward strand.
TGCATTACGAGTCCTAAAACAGAAATTATCGAAAATCCGGTAATTAAACTTAAACACGTAATTAACTTAATTACGTACCGGGTGTGGGTAACAATTCTCCCCCCCTTAGGACCCTGGGTCCTCCAAGGCAGTCTTAAGGCGATCGTACTCTTGGGGGTACCGATTCTGTATATCCTGCTCGACCTCCCACGTTGCCTCTCGGTCAGTATGATGAGACCATTGTACTCTGATCATCGGTATTAGCTTACTACGAAGCTTCCGCACATCGTGCCCTAAAATGGCCACCGGCACCTCTCTGTTTGAAAGATCCGGTCCTATCTCGTATATCTTCGCATGTAATCGTATCGAACCAGATCCAGGATACACTTCTTGATACACTCACATGAAACACGTTATGCATCGCTGACATATGCGGGGGTAAAGCCAACCGGTAGGCTACCCTACCAACCCGCTCCAGAATCTCATACGGTCCCACATAACGCGGTGCCAACTTTCCCTTCTTACCAAATCGATACCTCCTCCGGTTGGTGCTACCTTAAGCCATACTTTGACACCAACCTCGAATTCCAAATCCCGTCTCCTTTTATTCACATAGGAAGTGGTCCGATCATTAGCAGCCTTCAACCGATCCTGAATCTTCTTAACCTTATCGTTTCCACAAGTATTTCATTGCGAAGAGTCGGTTCCTTCGATACATACAATCGATCTCGAAATATAACAATCCCCGCTTGTAACCAAATGACGGCTTTCACTTCTCCCGATACCTTCTTGATGACGCATCTACCTTACGAGCGTCCCGTACCTTGTCCAGCCATTACATTTGGATCGCCAAAGTAAACAGCCATCCCGATCTCTACCTTTCATCAAGCCGGTGTACATCCGACTCAGTGCGTCAGCTACCAATTTCCTTTGCCAGCGGTATATTCGATACTACAGTCATAGTCCTTCATGTACTCAAGCCACCTCCGTTGTCTCATATTCAAATCCTTCTGGGTAAACAAATATTTCAAACTCTTATGATCCGTAAAGATTTGAAATTTGCTACCCAGCAGATAGTGTCGCCATTGCTTGAGTGCATATATAACCGCTGCCAACTCCAAATCATGAGTCGGGTGGTTTTTCTCATGCGGTCGAAGTTGTCTCGACGCGTCCGTGTAAATCGTAAAAGCTGCACTCGGATCTGGCAAAATCAGAATAGGTGCGTGAGTCAGCCTGCCCTTTAGCTCCTGAAAGCTGCGCTCACACGCCTCAGACCGTACAAATGCTCACCCCTTCTGCGTAAGCCGAGTAAGGGTAGAGCCAAAGTTGAAAATCCCAATACGAACCTCCGGTAATAACTCGCCGCACGAGGAAACTCCCGATCTCTCGCATCGTAGTCGGTTAATTCCACCCATTACCGCCTTAATCTTTTCAGATCCACCGATAAACCATTCTCTCCCATAACGTGCCCCAAGGACACTTCCTAATCCAAAACCGACACTTGGAGAGTTTGGCATACAATTGATGATCATTGATGATCACTCGAGTCTTCAAGACAATTCGCAGTGATCCTGATGTTCACCTTTATCCTTAGAGCAAACCAAGATATCATCAATGAATACCACCACAAACTGATCCAGGTATGGACGGAACACTCGGTTCATCATAACCATAAACGCTGCAGGCGCATTTGTCAAACCGAATGGCATGACGGTAAACTCATAATGTCCATACCGGGTTCGGAAAGCTGCTTTGGCGATATCTTCTTCCTTCACTCAAAGCTGAAGTACCCGATCTCAAATCAATCTTGAAAATACCTTTACCCCCTTCACTAATCAAACAAATCATCAATCCGTGGGAGGGGTATTTATTTTTCATGCTTATCGCATTCGGTTTGCGATAGTCGAAACACAAACGTAACATTCCATCCTTCTTTTCACAAACAACGGTGGAGCACCCCACGGTGACGTGCTCGGTCGAATAAATCCTTTAGCAAGCAATTCATCCATTGCTTCTTAAGCTCATTCATTTCGTGGATAGCCATTCGGTAAGGGGGAGTAGATACGGTGCGATCCCTGAAGCAAAATCTCGAAAACAATTTCCCGTTCCGGAGGCATCCCAGGTAAGTCTTCGAGAAATACCTGCGGAGACTCCCTTACAACCAATATCCGATCTATTTCATCCCTGATCTCCAAGGAGTTTAACCCACAGTAATCATCCTCATCGATCAATTCAAACTCGTCTAGAATTTGCAATTCTAGACTCCTCATCTCCGATTCCTGCTCAGAAGAAGAAGCGGAGGATTGAAGTACCTTCCCGGTAGATAAAGTCACCTCCCACTTCCCACAATCAATCTGTACTCCATTCTTAGCCAACCAGTCCATTCCCAAAACCAGATCATACCCCGAAATAACTAGAACCAGTAGATCACTCAGAATCTGATGTTTTCCCAAATCGATCACACAATTCCGAACCATATCATTAGAGAGCAACCACGGCTCCTGCGGTCTTAACTAAAGCCACGCGTGGCATGGAACTCTAAATGAGCCATAACAAACTTCCGAGCCACTATAGACACGAGCCATAACAAACGTTATTTAACGAGCCACCTATAGACACGTTCAATTTGAAATACTCTTCCTATTCTCGGTTGCGATGGCGGAGGATCGCGAAGCTGCGGCTGGCACAATATCCGTAACCCAAATGGAGGCCTCGGACCATGGCCGTTATTTAACAATCCCGGAGTATGGTACCTCTCCCAATAACATGCTCTGCTGGATGAGACCGTTGTGAGTCGGCGATAGCGGAGGGTGAAGCCGCTCCCTTCCCTCTAGCGCTCATGTTTCACCCCGAGCGGGTTGCGGCCGGGTGACCGGGGCTCGGTTTTGGCCTGCGGGTCACGTCTTTCGGCGTCAGGCGGCTCCCGAGCCCTATCCGAGTATTATTTTGGCGAACCCTTCCGTATTTGAGGTCGTGTGGGTCCCCGGACGTTTCCGCCGAAAATATTTTTCCGCGCCGGGGTTGTCGGGTCGCCTCGGGACGTACAGCGGGCTCGGTAGCACTCTCGAGAACTCAGTTTGGGAAGCCGTTTGCAGTTTTGGAGTCGTGAGAATGTCCCGGAGGTGTTTGTGGAGTTTAATTTTTGGGGCGGGACGTTCGGTTCCGGGCGACTCCCGGGCTCGGGACGGGAATCCCGGGCTCGGGATGGAATTTTTCTGACGGCTTTGGGGTAAGTTGTGTTATAATTTAAGATGGAATTTATGGATATTTTTGTAGAATTTTGGAGTGACGGAATTTCGGTTCAAAGTTGACACGCTCGCACGTCGGGTTTTGGTTCGGGTTCAGCGAGCTCGGTAAGACACTCCGGAATGTTAAATGAACTTCTGAAATATGTTCTGTGAATGTTATAATATTCTGAGGGTTGTGTCCAAGTTTCGTTAATTTTGGAATTCAGTAATTATTTTTGGGCAAAAAGAATTGGAACTTTCGGAAAAATTGGGAGTTAATTTGCAAATGGGTGCAAAATTAATAATAGAGAGTATGGGCTGCAGCAGCTGATTAATTCGGCAGAATTTTGGGAAGGAGGAAGGGACACTTGGCTATTTTTAATTTAAGGAAGAGAGGGATGGGTTTTAAAGTGAAGGAAATATTTTTATGACTTATTACTTTACAATTTGACTTATCTCATTTCATCTCTTTTCATTTCTTCATCTTCTTCTCTTGGCTCTTTGCTTGCCGAACTCCATAGGAGAGCTCACCTCAAGCTTGAACTTCTTCTTCTTGGTAGAAATCAAAGAGAAATTGGATGCTACTTGTGGTAAGCATCCTCCCTACTCCTCTTTTCTCATTAGTTTTGAAGATTAGTGGTGAAAAGAGAAGTTTTGGCAAATGTTGGGTTTGTTCTTAGCTATAAGCTAGGATGATTCTCTTCCTCCCATGTTTTAGTATGTTGTTCTTGGGTTGTAGGAGAGTGTTAATCAAGTGTTGGATTTTGGAAAACACATCTTTGATGAAGAACTTGTTATGGCCGAATTTTTGGAAAAATTCCAAAATGGTGTGTGTTTGTTATCTTGTTTCATGCTTCAAGTATGTTAGTCCTAGCATGATTCTAAGCTTATGTATGGATTCAATTTGATGGAGAACAAGTTGAGGTGAAAACCCCAAATGGCCGAATATATGGGTGTATGTTCAATTTTGGATTTTGTTGTTTGGATGCAATTGGATAGCATGCTTGGTTTAGAAGTGAAATTGGAGGTTAGAATGATTGTTTGGTAGCTTGAATGGATTGAATTGGAAGTTGGATGAAATGTTGGTTAGGAACCGAAATCTTGGAATGATTCTTTTTCAATGTTGGAGGTTCATTTTGGTTAAATTGGATGTTAATATGGTGTTGGGGTTGAATTTAGGAGTCGATGGAAGTTTGAATCGTTGAATTCGGTTAAGAAATGGAAAAGTTGCATTTAAGCGGGATTATCGGAAAATGTTGGGTAATTAAGGGTTTTGAGGTTGGATTTGATCAATTCTGCTTATTGAATTATGTTTGACAATGTATAAGCTTGCATTATCTACGTTGGTTCTGAATTCAAGTTTCGTGGAAATCTGGAATTTTATTGAAATTCCGGATTTTCTGCCTGGGGTCGGGGGTGTAGTTTGGTAGTGTGGTTGGTAAGGTTGCTAATTCAACTTGAAATGACAGATTCTGAGGTCCGGAAGTTAGAAAAAGAGAGGTTTCGGGTTTCGGGTCGTGGTTTGGAAATCGTCCAGAATCGGTCAAATACTCTGGAATTGTGAGGTAAGGGTTTGGTTCTCGCTATTTTTGGTAAGATAGGTGTATGTTTAGTTTCACTTTACATCTGCAAGTATTTCGGTATTATATGCCTAGGGCATATTCTGTAGTCTGTAGGTGTATGTGTTGTTGCATTTCTGTTTTGCAGGTATTTCGGAAATCTGTGCTTTAAGGTACGTTCTGTAATTTGTAGGAGTATGCCTTATGGCATACTCTGTCTGTTAATCCTACGTTTGTAGGAGTATGCCTTATGGCATACTCTGTCTGTTAACACTACGACAGTTGTGGGTTCGCTACCCCAGCTGGTGCACCAGGCTTCTGTAATAGCTTCGCTTCGACTCCCCTTAGTGGGAGGTCATTGCCCGACTTGTTATAAGGTTTATGGCGATTTGGAATCGCACATCCTTCGGGATTCCGATTTGTTTCGTACATGCATGTTATTCGTATTCATTGCGTATATTGCTATCTTTCTGTTTTGCAGGTTACATATACTTATCTTACCCCAAATCCCTTACGGGGTCCTTTTAGGACTCACCCTTTTTGGGTTCTGTTTTTGGATTTCGTGTAGGTGCAGTAAGCAGCCAGCGGGGTAGGTTTCCGCGAGGCTTCGCCTTGGTTGTGTTGAGCAGCAGCACACTTGCGGGCTGGGATTTTGTCTACTTGGTCTGAATCCCGCACGAGGTATTTTGACGTTTAGGCCTAGGGTCGGCTCTGTAGCCGCATGTGCATACTCTGCTTTATTGTTGTGGTGATTGTATATGTATATATATATATTCTGCTCTGCTGCATGTTACGAGCGCTTGGCGCTTGCTAGATACTTTAGGTTCTGTGAACTCGTATGTATCTATGTTTTGGTGTGTAAGCACTCGTCCACGGAGGGCGGGGCTTACTCTGTTGCTAATGCATGATTTGCATGTTTTGATTTTATTTTAGTTATATGTATGGAATTTTTGTTAAGTTGCTTCCACTTTCATTTCGCTCTTTGGGTCCGCTACGCGCGGCGGGTCTCGATGGACCTGCCATCTTGTATGATTCCGGCTTCCGCTTCCGACGTCCCGGCGCCCCGCCTCCGCAACCGGGCTCGGGTGGCGTGCGGTGACAAGTTGGTATCGAGCTGTGTAAGTGACCATATTGGTCGTCAGTGGTGACTTGTAGTGACAACTATTGTTCTACATTTTATTTTAGAATGGTTTGGTACGGAGATTGGCCACCTCCTTACTTGAACCACTTCAAAATAAAATTGTGGAACAAAGTTGATCCTTCAAGTTATCCTGATAGTTGCAGATTTCGGCACTCGGGATTTCTGGATTCTGGTAAGATTATTACGATCGTGGGATTGTGGAAAAGATCCGGGTACGTACAATTGTGTGTTAGGAAAAAGATTTGGTGAAATAAGCATGAACTGCTTCTGTGATTCTGTGAAATGCATGATTTTATCATTCTGAGAAGTAACTTCTGTCCGTCTTGCATTGCACTACAGAGCCTTAGAAAATCGCCGCTAGCTTCGTAGAGATTAGGAGTGACCGATTTTTGTCCTGGATTCTGTTTGGTCTGAAATTTTTGAGCTATGGTTAACACGCGTAGATAGCGTGATTTGGTACCGGAGGGGTGGGACTGAGATCCCACACCTCCGTGGAATAGGATACGGGTTAGGATACGGGTTCGGCGTAACCCGAGGTCTCGAACAACCACACTCACCGCCCCGAGGTTTAGCGGTCGTAGGGACCCCTCTCGATTTGGTATTACCCGCCAGCCTTAGCTGGTTTAGGGCGGCAATAGGTAGGGGAAGATCTGATTATGCCACGGTAAGGGCATTTTGATCAGGTGGTGATAGCGAGACTTTAGCCACTGCTCGCCACAGCTTTGGGATTGGTATGTGAGTGACTCCGAGGAGGATGGTCACTACGACACCTAGACTTCTCGTCGGTCCTATCAACGACGGGGAGATCTGAGGCACCCCGATCGACAAGGTCAGACTTGGAGAGGGTTCGAGTTTGAACCCCCGAGGTTCGATGACCGAGAAGGGCCAGAAGTAGTAGAGATTTGGTCTGCAGGAGTTGATAAACTCCTGGGGAGGCTACATTTTCCACTAGCAGTGCAGTGGGGATGTAGCCAGGAATCTGTGTCAGGCACAGTTGATGAGTTTCATCAGGGAGACAGGACAGTCGGAGGGTATGAGTGAGAGTTTGATCGGTTGGTTTGCTACGCACCGTAGTACTATGGAATGGAAGAATAGAAGGCTAAGAGGTTTATTCGTTGACCGCGCCCGAGTTCAGTGGGCTTGAGACTTTTAGACATTACTTTGTTTCGGGAAGCGGTCATTAGGGCTCAACTCCTCGAGCAAGAGGAGGTTGAGAGTCGTCTCACCTTGCAATGAGGTCGGGAGTACGAGGGGCTCCACACAAGTAGAGACCCGGCAGATTTCTGGACGGCCGAGCAGTGTCCAGGCGCTTTAGTAGAGGTAGAGAGGAGCACCACCGGCACGATTTTATCCGATTTGCAGTAGGTATCACCCCGGTCGATTTTGTTACCGGCAGGAGGGCCGATGTTTAAGTTGCGGGTCTGACACACACAGGATACGGGATTGCCCTCTGGTTTCAGGGCAGGATTTTGGTAGTCTTCGGCGCCCACGGCCTCGGCACAACCCAACGCACCGCGAGGGCGTGGGTTTCAGCTGGGTGGCCCGAGACCTCAAGCGGCGACAACAGCTTCAGCCATCCCTCCACCACAGCAGCTCGGAGCGGGGCAAGTTTTCATTTTGAGGGGGAAGGCCCTAGACATCGTGGAGGTCGGGGAGGACCTAGTCGGCGGTCAGTGCCGGCCAACCGGGAGGCTCGAGTCGGCGGGGAGTTCTGCAGGTACTTTGTTTCGAATAAGGTGTCGGTTCATGCATTATTTGATACAGAGCACTGTTTCCATTGTAACACGTAAATGTGTTACATCTCTCGTATCTGTCTGTTAGTACCTTGCCTCAAATGTTCTTAGTAAAAACTGCTGGGAGTCAGTTTCTGTTTTCCAAAGAGATGATTCGGGGTTGTACGACATCTGTAGGCGGACATCAGATAGTATCGGACTTGTTGGTTTTGGACACGCCGAACTATGATGTTATTCTTGGGATGGATTGGCTATCCAAGAATTCTGTGCACATTGATTGTGCAGCCCGTACCATTATGGTTTCTGGAGAGGTACTACCTCTCACGACTCCGATTGGTTTGACTATCGCACAGCACAGTAAGGAGCTACAGATTCTGGACCAGCTGTCGGTAGTTGGTGTAGGGGAATGTTTTGATCTGAATGAGGCGGATACTAGGTTGAAGCTAGCTAGTATACCGGTGGTTCGAGATTTTCCGCAGGTATTTCCGGAGGAGTTGCCCGGATTACCACCAGAGCGGGAATTGTGTTTGAGATCTACTGCAATGGCATTGCTCCGATATTTATTCCTCCTTATCAGATGCCTATTTCTGAGATGCAGGAGTAGAAGGAGCAACTGGAGGAATTACAGCAAAAGAGTTTCGTCCGACCGAGCACTTCAGCATGGGGTGCTCTAGTTCTGTTTGTTAAGAAGAATGATGGGACACTCTGACTTTGTATTGATTACAGACGGTTTAATGCTCTTATTGGGAAGAATAAGTATCCGTTACGAGGATTGACGATCTTTTTGATCAACTTGAGGGTTTGAGAGTTTTCTCAAAGATTAATCTCCGATCTGGGTATTTTCAGCTTAGGGTGAAGGACGAGGAAATACCTAAGACAGATTACCGCACCCGATTTGGACACTTTGAGTTTACGGTCATGCCAATTGTTCGGGCTGACCAATGCTCCAGCGGCATTCATGGATCTGATGCATCGGTTGTTCCGGCCGTACTTGGACTCATTTGTGGTGGTCTTTATTGATGATAATCGATATATTCTCGGGATGAGGATTCGCATCGGGATCATCGAGGGTAGTTGCAGACACTTTGGGAACATCAGCTTTATGCTAAATTCTCAAAGTGTGAGTTCAGGATTCGGGAAGTCACTTTTCTGGGACACGTTATTTCTGAGCATGGCTTGTCTGTGGATCCAGAGAAGGTGAGGGCAGTTCGGAATTGGAAACAACCTACCACGGTACGGGAGTTCAGGAGCTTCCTGGGGTTAGCAGGATTTTATCAGAGGTTTGTACCAGGGTGTTCTATCCTGGCATCTCCGCTTACGTAGTTGACCAAGAAGGGTCAACCGTATTTCTGGTCTGATAGGTGTGAGCAGAATTTTCAGGAGTTGAAACGGCAGTTGACTAACGCTCCGATTCTGACTCTTCCAGATCCGAGCTTACCGTATGTGATATATACGGATGCTTCCACATTCAGTTTGGGGTGTGTGTTGGTGCAGGAGCGTTTTGTGATAGCTTATGGGTCGAGGCTGCGACCGCATGAGCTGAACTATCCGACACATGGTCTGGAATTGGCTGCAGTGATCTATGCGCTGAAACTTTGGAAGCAATATCTGTTTGGTAATAAATTCCAGATTCTTACCGACCATAAGAGTCTAAAATATCTGTTTACGCAGAAGGAGCTTAATTTGAGGCAGCGCAGATGGCTCGAATACATTAAGGACTATGGTTGTTGTATTGAGTACATCTCTAGTACGGGCAACACGGTTGCCGTTGCCAGATCCGGGCAGGAAGTATACCGGGTTGGTTAAGGGAGGAAATGTTGGGGACCGATCCGAGGAGAGTGATTTATCATGCCTTTGGCACAGGTGGCAGCTCTGGGAGCGTGCTCAGGCGTACATACTTACCATATATTCTGAGTGGCTTGACAGGATGCGCGAAGCGCAAAGTGGAGATCTGGTGTTGAAGAAGTTATCTGGGGAAGATAAGGATTTATTTGTTACTGACATTTCAGTATAGGCAGGGATTGCTATACTTCCGAGATCGTCTTTATGTACCTGAAGATCAGGAGTTCTGGAATGAGATTTTAGAGGAGGTACACTCGAGTAGTTTGAGCATCAGAAACCGGCGGGGACACTGCAGACTTTGCCATTCCGGTTCGGGAGTGGGGCAATGTTACTATGGACTTTCTGACCGAACCGCCCGACACGGTTTCGCCATGATGCGATCTCGGGTTATTGTGAATCGGTGACAAAGTGCGCACAATTTTCGCTTATTCGGGTCACGGACCCTCCGGAGAAGTTTGCCCGGCTTTACATCGGGGAGATTATGCGTTTGCATGGAGTACCAGACTCCATTGTATCTCGATCGTGATCTGCGTTTACAAAGACGGTTCGAGAGCTTTTCATGAAGCGCTGGGCACGCGACTCCATCTGAATACTGACTTATCACCCACAGACGGACGGGTAGTCGGAGCGGGTGATTATGATATTGAAGGATATATTGCGAATCTGTACTTTGGATTTTGGAGGAGTTTGGGACTAGCGATTGCGTTGATAGAGTTCTCGTACAACAACGGCTTTCGGACTACGATTGGCATGTTACCGTTTGAGGCGTTGTGCGGGAGGAGGTGTATGACACCATCTTGTTGGGACAGATGCGTCGATGGGGTTGAGCTGGAACCCGAGCTTTTGAGGAGTCTACGGCAAAGATCAGTTATTACAGCGCGGATTAAAACCGCGAACGACCGCACCACCGCTTATACGAACCGCCGCCGTAGGGCTCTTGAATCTGAGTTTGGTGATAGAATTTGACCGGAGGTAGCACCGATCGAGAAACAAGAAGATTTGGTAGGCGGGGCAAGTTACCCCAATTTTATCATTCTCATGGGTTTCTAGAGTAAGTTATTAGGTTGATCTTTCCCCCAATCAGCTGTTCTTTGTTTTACGTGATGTCTTCCGTGATAGCCTGTTGAGGATTGGTTAGACTTGGGTTCGATGTCTGGGGTTGTCTCGGTAGAAATACCGGCAAGCGACTCGGGTGCAATAAGATGCACCCGTAGGGTGGGAAGCCGTGAGGCTCTGTATGGTAGTCTAAACTACCACTCCCGCCGCACAAGCACGGTGGTCCGATTGTTCTGGGTTAGATGAATGGTTATATATTCTGGCTGGTAGTGACACCGGTATGGATGGACCAGGCTACTCTTGGAGGACCAAGAGTTCTAAGGGGGGGAGAATGTTACGGTCACCCCGAGCGGGTTGCGACCGGGTGACCCGGGGCTCCGGTTTTGGCCTGCGGGTCACGTTTTTCGGCGTTCAGGCGGCTCCCGAGCCCTATCCGAGTATTATTTTGGCGAACCCTTCCGTATTTGAGGTCGTGTGGGTCCCCCGGACGTTTCCGCCGAAAATATTTTTCTAGCGCCGGGGTTGTCGGGTCGCCTCGGGACGTACAGCGGGCTCGGTAGCACTCTCGAGATCTCAGTTTGGGAAGCCGTTTGCAGTTTTGGAGTCGTGAGAATGTCCCGGAGGTGTTTGTGGAGTTTAATTTTTGGGGCGGGACGTTCGGTTCCGGGCGACTCCCGGGGCTCGGGACGGGAATCCCGGGGCTCGGGATGGAAATTTTCTGACGGCTTTGGGGTAAGTTGTGTTATAATTTAAGATGGAATTTATGGATATTTTTGTAGAATTTTGGAGTGACGGAATTTCGGTTCAGGTTGACACGCCCGCACGTCGGGTTTTGGTTCTGGTTCAGCGAGCTAGGTAGGACACTCCGGAACGGTAAATGAATTTTTGAAAAATGTTCTGTGAATGTTATAATATTCTGAGGGTTGTGTCCAAGTTTCGTTAATTTTGGAATTCAGTAATTATTTTTGGGCAAAAAGAATTGGAACTTTCGGAAAAATTGGGAGTTAATTTGCAAATGGGTGCAAAATTAATAATAGAGAGTATGGGCTGCAGCAGCTGATTAATTCGGCAGAATTTTGGGAAGGAGGAAGGGACACTTGGCTATTTTTAATTTAAGGAAGAGAGGGATGGGTTTTAAAGTGAAGGAAATATTTTTATGACTTATTACTTTACAATTTGACTTATCTCATTTCATCTCTTTTCATTTCTTCATCTTCTTCTCTTGGCTGCTGCTACTGCCGAACTCCATAGAAGAGCAACCTTCAAGCTTGAACTTCTTCTTCTTGGTAGAAATCAAAGAGAAATTGGATGCTACTTGTGGTAAGCATCCTCCCTACTCCTCTTTTCTCATTAGTTTTGAAGATTAGTGGTGAAAAGAGAAGTTTTGGCAAATGTTGGGTTTGTTCTTAGCTATAAGCTAGGATGATTCTCTTCCTCCCATGTTTTAGTATGTTGTTCTTGGGTTGTAGGAGAGTGTTAATCAAGTGTTGGATTTTGGAAAACACATCTTTGATGAAGAACTTGTTATGGCCGAATTTATGGAAGATTTTCCAAAATGGTGTGTGTTTGTTATCTTGTTTCATGCTTCAAGTATGTTAGTCCTAGCATGATTCTAAGCTTATGTATGGATTCAATTTGATGGAAAACAAGTTGAGGTAAAAATCCCCAAATGGCCGAAATTATGGGTTGATTTTCAATGATGGATTTTGTTGTTTGGATGCAATTGGATAGCATGCTTGGTTTAGAAGTGAAATTGGTGGTTAGAATGATTGTTTGGTAGCTTGAATGGATTGAATTGGAAGTTGGATGAAATGTTGGTTAGGAACCGAAATCTTGGAATGATTCTTTTTCAATGTTGGAGGTTCATTTTGGTTAAATTGGATGTTAATATGGTGTTGGGGTTGAATTTAGGAGTGGATGGAAGTTTGAAACGTTGAATTCGGTTAAGAAATGGAAAAGTTGCATTTAAGCGGGATTATCGGAAAATGTTAGGTAATTAAGGGTTTTAAGGTTGGATTTGATCAATTCTGCTTATTGAATTATGTTTGACAATGTATAAGCTTGCATTATCTACGTTGGTTACGAATTCAAGTTTCGTGGAAATCTGGAATTTTATTGAAATTCTCGCCGGATTTTCGGTTGGGGTCGGGGTGTAGTTTGGTAGTGTGGTTGGTAAGGTTGCTAATTCAACTTGAAATGACAGATTCTCGAGGTCCGGAAGTTAGAAAAAGAGAGGTTTCGGGTTTCGGGTCGTGGTTTGGAAATCGTCGAGAATCGGTCAAATACTGGAATTGTGAGGTAAGGGTTTGGTTCGCTATTTTTGGTAAGATAGGTGTATGTTTAGTTTCACTTTCTGTTACGCAAGTATTTCGGTATTATATGCCTAGGGCATATTCTCGTAGTCTGTAGGTGTATGTGTTGTTGCATTTACATTTTTGCAGTGTATTTCGGAAATCTGTGCTTTAAGGTACGTTACGTAATTTGTAGGAGTATGCCTTATGGCATACTGCATGCAGTAATCCTACGTTTGTAGGAGTATGCCTTATGGCATACTGCATGCATTAACACTACGACAGCTTGTGGGTTCGCTACCCAGTGGTGCACCATGCTTCCGTAATAGCTTGGCTTCCGACTCCCCTTAGTGGGAGGCTGTCGTTCCGACTTGTTATAAGGTTTATGGCGATTTGGAATCGCACATCCTTCGGGATTCCGATTTGTTTCTGGTACATGCATGTTATTCTGTATTCTGTTGCGTATATTGCTATCTTTCTGTTTTGCAGGGTTACATATACTTATCTTACCCCAAATCCCTTACGGGGTCCTTTTAGGACTCACCCTTTTTGGGTTCTGTTTTTGGATTTCAGGTAGGTCTGGTAAGCAGCCAGCGGGGTAGGTTTCCGCGAGGCTTCGCCTTGGTTGTGTTGAGCAGCAGCAGACCTTGCGGGCTGGGATTTTGTCTACTTGGTCTGAATCCCGCATGAGGTATTTTGACATTTAGGCCTAGGGTCGGCTCTGTAGCTGCATGTGCATACTCTCTGTTTTATTGTTGTGGTGATTGTATATTTATATATATACATATTCTGTTCTGTTGCATGTTCTGAGCGCTTGGCGCTTGCTAGATACCCTAGGTTCGGTGAATTCTGTATGTATCTATGTTTTGGTGCGTAAGCACTCGTCCCACGGAGGGCGGGGCTTACTCATTGCTAATGCATGATTTGCATGTTTTGATTTTATTTTAGTTATATGTATGGAATTTTTGTTAAGTTGCTTCCACTTTCATTTCGCTCTTTGGGTCCGCTACGCGCCGCGGGTCTCGATGGACCTGCCATCATGTATGATTCCGGCTTCCGCTTCCGACGCCCCGGCGCCCCGCCTCCGCAACCGGGCTCGGGTGGCGTGCGGTGACAAGTTGGTATCGAGCTGTGTTAGTGACCATATTGGTCGTCGGTGGTGACTTGTAGTGACAACTATTGTTCTACATTTTATTTTAGAATGGTTTGGTACGGAGATTGGCCACCTCCTTACTTGAACCACTTCAAAATAAAATTGTGGAACAAAGTTGATCCTTCAAGTTATCACGATAGTTGCAGATTTCGCACTCGGGATTTCTGGATTCTCGTAAGATTATTACGATCGTGGGATTGTGGAAAAGATCCAGTACGTACAATTGTGTGTTAGGAAAAGATTTGGTGAAATAAGCATGAATCGCTTCGTGATTCTCGTGAAATGCATGATTTTATCATTCTCGAGAAGTAACTTCGTGTCAAGTATCGCATTGCACTACTGAGCCTTAGAAAATCGCTGCTAGCTTCGTAGAGATTAGGAGTGACCGATTTTTGTCCTGGATTCTCGTTTGGTCTGAAATTTTTGAGATATGGTTAACACGCGTAGATAGCGTGATTTGGTACCGGAGGGGCGGGTGGGATCCCACACCTCCATGGAATAGGATACGGGTTAGGATACGGGTTCGGCGTAACCTGTGGTCTGAACAACCACACTCACCGCCCCGAGGTTTAGCGGTCGTAGGGACCCCTCTCTGATTTGGTATTACCCGCCAGCTTAGCTGGTTTAGGGCGGCAATAGGCAGGGGAAGATCTGATTATGCCATAATAAGGGCATTTTGATCAGGTGGTGATAGCGAGACTTTAGCCATTGCTCGCCACGCCTTTGGGATTAGTATGTGAGTGACTCGTGGAGGATGGTCACTACGACACCTAGACTTCTCGTCGGTCCTATCAACGACGGGAGATCTGGGGCACCGGTCGACAAGGTCAGACTTGGAGAGGGTTCGAGTTTGAACCCCCGAGGTTCAGTGGACCGAGAAGGGCCAAGTAGTAGAGATTTGGTCTGCAGGAGTTGATAAACTCGGGAGGCTACATTTTCCACTAGCAGTGCAGTGGGGATGTAGCCAGGAATCTGTGTCAGGCACAGTTGATGAGTTTCATCAGGGAGACAGGACAGTCGGAGGGTACGAGTGAGAGTTTGATCGGTTGGTTTGCTACGTACCGTAGTACTATGGAATGGAAGAATAGAAGGCTAAGAGGTTTATTCGTTGACTGCGCCCGAGTTCAGGCGGGCTTGAGACTTTTAGACATTACTTTGTTTCGGGAAGCGGTCATTAGGGCTCAACTCCTCGAGCAAGGGGAGGTTGAGAGTCGTCTCACCTTGCAATGAGGTCAGGGGAGTACGAGGGGCTCCACACAGTAGGGACCCCGACAGATTTCTAGACGGCCGAACAGTGTCCAGGCGGTTTAGTAGAGGTAGAGAGGAGCACCACCGCACGATTTTATCCGATTTGCAGTAGGTATCACCCCGGTCGATTTTGTTACCGGCAAGAGGGCCGATGTGTACGTTGCGGGTCCGACACTCACCGGATACGGGATTGCCCTCTCGGTTGCGGGCAGGATTTTGGTAGTCTTCGGCCCACGTCTCGGGCCATGATTGTCGACGGCGACGTCGACCACTAACACTTCCTTGAGACGGGCCATGATCATCATGACTCCGTCTTACAGCTGAATCAATCTCTCGGTGCACCCTCATACCTCTTGGGTGTCTCCGCTCTTCGTCAGTACTAGCCTCCTCCTCTGACAAGGATGGGCTGTTATCGATCCACGGTATGGGGTTCCATGACGCCCGCTCCACTACCACTTACACCTTGAAGTGGTTACACGGTCTCGAGTCAGCCGGTTTCGGTAATATCAGTGCCAAACTATCTCGGATCTGTTCTAAGACCCACACTATTAGAGACCATGGCGAGATCTTCCCCAACCATGGCTAGATCGTCCCCGGTCCAACAGGCATCGCCATGCGCCGGCATTGCCATGCGTCCCAACTCACGATCTTTTCCACACCCGGTTGTGGAATTTTTGCCTTCCCCGGTCTCGAATTCGGGACTCCGGGCTTAATGTCCCGTTTCATAGGAGACCGAGTACCACTCGCACTAACTCAGGGGAAACTTGTGGTGCCCGTCCCTCTGCCGCTCGTACTATCTGTTAAGGTTTGGGAACTTCGTCCCACCTCTCTTGCTCACTCACTCCCGGTATCCCCCGGGTACTAACCATTTCCGAGAATCATTATAAACATAACATTACGGTATCAATCAAAACTTACTATCACATAAACCATTCACAACTAGGTAAACCTGCTATGATACCACCTTGTCACCCCACCCCCGCCCCATAAACCCTGCACTCGCGGAAGCGCACGGAGAACGGACCAAACCGGTGAAAGGGGAAAGGTGGGGGCGAATGTTCACTCACAACCTTATCACAAACAACCCCAACAACATGGCAACCGCCCCTTGGGATCACCCAAAAAATATTTCCTTAAACCATAGCATTAATGCTCAACTAAGTCACAAGATGTTTACCTATGCGAATGGGGTTGTTTTTCTCATAAAATTACTGAATTTGGCACTTCAGGTCATTTTGGGACAAGATGTAACAAAAGGAGAAGTTAGAGGATCAAAAGGGCAAAAATTTCTTATTTAGGTGATCACCGGTGGTCACCTAAAAGCAGCAAGTCAACAAATTGCAAAGTGTTGGAGTTGGTGATCACCGGTGATCACCCGGTTGAAACGAGTTGATCACCCGGTGATCACCTAAAAATAGCCAGCCAACAAATTGCAAAGTGTTGGAGTTGGTGATCACCAGTGATCACCCGGTTGAAACGAGTTGATCACCCTGGTGGTCACCTAAAAACAGCCAGCCAACAAATTGCAAAGTGTTGGAGTTGGTAATCACCGGTGATCATCCGGTTGAAACGAGTTGATCACTTGGTGGTCACCTAAAAAACAGACAGCCAACAAATTGAAAATTGTTGGAGTTGTTGATCACCTGGTTATAACCCGACCTTCATACTGAACACAAAACCAGAAATTACAACGCGACAACCAACGGTTCCGAACCTGAACTCAAACACTTATGCAATCCAAACCATTTACACAACCAAACCTTACAAACGAAACATGCATGTTATGACAATATACAGAGCCAGAACCAAGTTCGAATACAAAAGAAACCAACCAAGTCGGCGGTCTCGCGGAATCCAACCGCGCTAAGGTGAAATCTGCTGCCGCTCCTCTAGTCGAAAACCTTTCAAACAAGCAACCTCGCCTCTACTCGGCGACTTGCTTTTCCTTTCCTTTTCCTGAAACGGTAAATATAAGGGTAAGTTCTCGAAAGAACTTAGTAAGGGAACAGGTATAGACATGGTGCAGTTACTATAACAGTCGATACGAAGTACCTGCAATTAGAAACAGAACGAATACGATATACTCAAGCATCTCTCCAATCAATCAAATGCTCAATCAATGCAACACAATCAATCATATGTAATGCAATCGGACAAACACATTCATAATCAATACTCAATCGAAACGGTAAAAGCACAATGTTATGGACCATGGCGAGATCTTCCCCGGTCCAACCGGCATTGCCATGCGTCTCATAACTCACAATCGGTCAATCACAATCACAATCGATACTCACTCGAAACGGTAATATTCTTTGTTATGGACCATGGCGAGATCTCCCCCGGTCCAACCGGCAATGGCCATGCGTCCATTCACAATCGGTCGGTAGAGCGTGGTACCAGCTCGGGGAAGCGACCCCCATCGATCAATCAATATGAATCATCGATAACCATCGTAGGTATATCGGAATCCTAATCGGTACCTGCACAACAATGTCTATACCAGGAACTAGGCTGGCGTCATCGGGGCACTCCCCTCTTCCAAACCTAGCCTCAGTCTATATCTGAGTATGCTTGCTACGCTAAGCATTACTCCTAAACACACACTGAACCCTTACCTCCGATTGAAGTCCGAATCCGAATTCTCGATCGACGGTCCCTGGTAGAAATTTGGCAGAGTTTCGCCCAATTTCAAAGTAACTCCTGTCCCGTAAACAATCACGGATACACAATTCCAATTCAGAATCCACGTAATCAATCACTAACAATGGTGCCAAAACCGAGGCTCGGGCCGAAAACGGCTTTCACACCGAGCCTCTTCTAACAGAACCAATTACACTATCGGAATCGGAATTCTACTCGAACACGAAACATCCTTACCTTTCGCTAAATCCTCTGCCGAAAATTTTACCCAAATTTTCAGACGCGAATCGCACAACCTTGGTGCGTTTCTTCCTACGCCTCGTTATCAAACATGCACCAGAAGTGCCGAGAACGCTTAGGAACCGAAAATCAAACAAAGGAGCATATGACACTATTCACTCCAAAATTCAAATGCTTATAACTTGCAAACCAAACTGATTCTTCCAAAACAGACTTGATTAGTGATCCATACAACCCAATGAACGATTTAAGTGGCTTACTCGAAGTTTGGTCGCCAAACGACGGAAATCAGTTGTGAGCTGCAAGCTCCAACAATGGCGCAGAGAGGGAGAGAGAGAGAGAGAGAGAGTTTACGGATGGAAGAAGAAGTTGACCAAATAACTCTTTTCCTTACTTAAATACATATATATATATATGTATTAATTCATAAATACATACATATATCTTCATAAATCCTTTCTGCACTTCTCTTCTTCAATTGAGAAGGGACAAGTGTCCCTTTATCCCATCTCTCCCATCTGCCCCATCCATTCCTTTTTAACCAAAATGTCCAAATTCACTTATCTCACACACTTTACAAAACCGCATTTTGCTCACTGAAAATGCAACTTTTACCAAACTTACTCCGATTGGAACGAAACTTTAACCACTAATTCAGGACATCATAAAACTCATAAAACCTATTTTTCTTATCCAATTATAAGTCCCAAGTCACTCGGAAATACAACTCCCGGGAATTACGCGCAACCGCGTACTAAATTCTAAACCTTCCCGGGTTGCCCCAAAATCACCAAATTAAATCCACAACTACCAATCATGCATTACGAGTCCTAAAACAGAAATTATCGAAAATCCGGTAATTAAACTTAAACACGTAATTAACTTAATTACGCATCGGTGTGGGTAACAGATGTGAAGTAGCCCAAATGCCTGCCGAAGTTAGAGGCTCGGGAAAACTATACCAATTTTCATTATAAGCTTTGGGGCCTTGTACATTGGTTCGAGATGGCCCCAATAAGTTTTCCCGTTGCCTATGCACTGAAAATTAATAACCCAAGGGGTTCTCTCCCACTGGGGCTCATCTTGGGCAATTTGAAGGAGCTGGGTATTCAGGAACGCCCCCGTCGTCCCGAGACTTAGCAGCTTGTTCAGCGCCTTCGAGGTGAAATATCCTTTGAGGACTCCAACCGAGGTTTACTTGTATCCTTTGTTTCCATTTATATTCATTGTATTAACTCTGATTGCTTTTGCTTCTTTGCAAAGATGGAGCCTGAGTTTAACTTAGATGACATCTACAAGGACACGAAGAAGGCCGCGAAGGGTTCGGGCCCTTCCAAGGGATGATGGGGCTTTATAGTTGCGGTTCGGATTTCTAAATTCAAAGGTCACAACATCAAAATAAATTTGTCCTAAATGAAATGACATTTTCTACTTTTGTTTTATTTTAGTCCACTTTTACCCTTAAAAATAAGTTTAGGAAGTGGATTGGGAGGGTTAGAATGAGTTTGGAATGGAGTAATGATGAAAGTTTATGTAAAATAAGTTAATGATTAGAGACAATCTTAATCTATACAAAAAAATTAAAAGTGACAACACACTTGGGACGAAGAGAGTATATTTTTAGTATCGTAATTTAAAGTTTTTATTTATATTTATTTTAAGTGCCACTAAAGGTAAGGAAAAGAAAGAAAAAATGGTACAAAAAGAAAAAACTTTTAGACAGCTTTTATGTGCTCAACCTCGGCGTCCTCGCGTCTA
Organism: Stellera chamaejasme; assembly: GCA_024586325.1. Lineage (NCBI taxonomy): Eukaryota > Viridiplantae > Streptophyta > Magnoliopsida > Malvales > Thymelaeaceae > Stellera > Stellera chamaejasme. Next base: position 21,285,194 of record CM044979.1, read on the forward strand.
GGAGTGGGTATTCGGTCGGTTCGATTAAAACCGAACCGAATTAACCGGTTTGGTCTGTTTTCGGTCTTGGATGGTAAATAACCGAATAAACCGAACTTGATCATAAAACGGAATAAACCGAAACCGAACGGTTTCGGTTTGGTTCGATTTTTGGCCGTATAAACCGAACATATAATCTACGTTTTTTCCTTTGTTTTTGACCAAGAATCTTGTCCAAAAATAAGTGCAACAAAAATAAATCATACCTACATACAATCCAATCCAAAAACTTTCTCCCGCAATCCAAATATCAGTTAGATTTAAAATACACCAATAGATTTAGCAAGCAACAACCAACATCAACATGTAAGTTGTAACTTGTAAGTTCCCAGGCCACCAACGTCTCCAACCAACCAACCACGGTCCATCAATGTACTGTACGAAACTCACATTGTTATATGTGACATATCTGAAAAATTGAAACATCAGAATTAATTGATATATATATATATATATAATACAAGGAGAAAATATGAACTTGATAAATACCAGTTTCAATCTTCTCAATCTCCTCCAAATCTTCATCATCCATAGTAGCATTACTACCACTACCACTAGTGCCAAGCTCTTGTCTCTTAAGCCAATCTTGAGTACAAATAAGCGCTTGAACAGATTTAGGAGTTAAGGAACTCCTATATGAATCAAGGACTCGACCACTGGTGTATTAAAAGCGGATTCTGATGCAACAGTAGAGATAGGAGTAACGAGTACATCACAAGCCATTGCAACAAGAACTGATTAACGATGAGAGTTCATCTTCCACCAAGATAGCACATCAAATCTCGGAGAACGGGTTTCTCTCGGTTCAAGTGTATACCTCTCTAGTTCAGTTTTATTCTCAACATTTCTGTGGCATTCTCAAACTTCCTAAACCGATCCTCGATTATTCCGTACCTTTTTCTCTTGTGGGTTCCAAATGAATTAACTTTGGCATTCTGTTGCCTTTCCGATGAAACTCAATTCAGCGAAGTAGAACCAGACTCGCATCTGAATCCTTCGCTTGTAATCATCAAACAGCTTCTTGTAGAGCATCATTCACCCTTCTTTTCATTCTTGTTCCAACGTCATCACCTTCACCATACATTTCTTCCAAACAAAACTCTACATAAGATAGCTTGAATGTTGGATCAAGAATAACAACTACATAGATTAGCATGTTCATTTTCTTTACATCTCCCAATATTTGTCATACTTCGCTTTCATTTTCATAGCCATGGTAGAGAATTCAGAAACCTCATGCTTTTGCCACTCCCGCAACGATCCTTCAACTTCACAAATTTCAATAAAAACTTGTTGGACCTCACATATAAGGAACCAGATATCCTACATGCAAGATCATAGAAATTCTCAAGAAAAGCCACAAGTGCTTTCACGCTCTCTCAATCTTTATCAACAGAACCCCATAATTGCTCTTAAGGTCAGCCATATAGATCGGATCTTGCCTACCATATCTTTCAAAGGCAGTTTGGAATTTTACGGCTGTATCTAACATCAGATATGTTGAGTTCCATCTTGTAGGCACATCAAGAGACAATAAAGCCTTACTCTCAATACCTTCAATCTGAACACAAGTTCTAAAAGTAGACAACCTAGCAGGTGATTGCCTAATAAACCTAACTGCATCTCTCACACGAGCTACACATTGCTTATATTCTTTCAAACCATCTTGCACAATTAAATTCATAATGTGTGCAATGCATCTCATGTGAAGAAATCGACATCCAGCAACTCCAGTTTTCCAATTAAGAAATTGCTTTTTCAAATACTCGATAACAAGATCATTAGAACCTGCATTATCCATAGTGATAGCAAAAACCCGATTTATTCCTATTCACGTAAACAACTTTCTACTGGCATCCCGATGTCATAACCCTTATGACTAGTGATTGGTTTAAAGTTCAATATTTTTTTCTGCATGGTCCATTTTCATCAATGTAGTGAGCAGTAAGACACATATAATTGATTCTCTGTACAGAAGTCCAAGTGACTGTTGTGAGAGAAACCCGCTGACCAGTAGACTTGAAATAGTGCTTAAACTTCTCCATTTCATTAGAATAAAGAGACAAGCAATCCCTAGCAATTGTGTAACGAGAAGGAATACGGAATCTAGGACAAGCAATAGCCATGAAAAGCTTGAAGCCTACACTCTCCACAAACTTGAAAGGCAATTCATCGATAATAATCATAACAACCAAAGCCTTTCTAATAGCATCTTCTTCATATTTCCAACAACCAAGTACCCCCTTCCCCATCCTTATTTGCACCATAAAGATGAGTTTATGTTGATTTTACCTCGGGATTGTTTGGACATTTCGCGTAGTGAGCCCACAATGAACTCGTCCCATTGCTTTTAGAGTGAGCAGCATATTCTCTGTTACAATAGTTGCACCTGCATTTCCTATGGCCATTTGGTGCTATAAACTTGGTGAAATGCTTCCACACACCCGATCTTTCGTTCGTTTCTCTCTTTTTCCTTGGTTATGGTTCTGATTCTGGATTAGTTAGGGAGGGAATAGAAGAACCGCTCATACCAATAGGACCATCAGTTGGCAGACCATAAGAAGGGCTAGAGTGTGGTGACGAGTCACTCTCACTTCTTTCTTGAGGATCCAGATTATGAACCTCGGTTGGCATCTACAAAAATTGAGAACATTACACATGCTATGAAAAACATGGCACAAGCTTATTATAACAAAAACGTTTATATCAAATGGAAACAAATTGCTCCTTATGCTTCTTTTCTTTCTTCTGTAGACTAGAGCAAGATTGTTGCACACATGCAAATTAATAAAACCTCATTCATTCACTAGCCAACTCCCTATATTCTTTTTAATTGTTTAGCGGACTACATGGATGCAAGAAAACAACAAGGCAATATGCATGATGCTTCAAGAAGGAGAATGAAGGTTCATAAATTCTAATAGAGTTTCTAAGTGTATTATTATTAAACAAGTTAGGACAGCAAGCAAGGGTGAACACGTTTAGCATGTAAGTAACTAATTAGCAAGTGCTGAACCTCATAAGAAGTAGTAGGGCAGAACTTCCCCAGCTACAATGTCAATACCATTGATGCTAGGAAACTATGAATTAGACATGCTTTAGCGTAATCAGCAAACAAATCATGTGAAACCAGCAAGAACCTATGTTTACCATGCTTTTAGCCTCGGTTCACTAGTACCTTTTAAGGAGCATGTCAGATTCCTAAATACTTAGGTAATTTCAATAAAAAGGAAGTCAAGAGGAGGCAAAACATGGAACTAAAGGCATCAAGGGAAAAGTTTCAAGAAATTTATCCAAACCCTAACATAAAATTTGAAATTACCTTTTGCGGTTCTGCCAAAAAGAAAAGAGCTCGGAGGCGAAGTGGCGGGGTGGTGACGGTCAGTAGTTGACGACGGTGGGTCTTGGTGGTAAAGCTCGAAGGAGGCGAGTCTAGGTGAAGCGATTTGATCTGGGTTTGTTGTTCGCGTCGCGATTTGTCTCCTGCTCAAACCATCAGATGACGCACGTAAACGCTGGAGGAGGAGCAGCGTCGGGTTAAGGTAAGTGTTGGGTAGGTTATTTTTTTTATGAGTTAGTTAGTGGGTTGGGTTGGGTAAATTTATTTAGTGATTGGGTTGGGTTTTGGGTAATACTTGGGCTTGGGTAATGGCTAATGGGACTTGGGTAGCTACTGAAAATGGGTAGTTAAGTTGGGTTGGGCTTGGTCTTGGATACTTGGGCTGGGTTGGGAATTGGTTTATTCGGTGACCGAATATACCGAAAGGCACAACCGAAACCGAATCAAACCGCCCAAATACTAATCGGTTTTTAACCGAAACCGAACCGCGTAACCGAAATAACCGAACCGACAAATCGAATCGGTTCGGTTCGTCGGTTTATTTTGTGGGAACCGAATCAATGCACACCCCTACTCCCGTCAGAACCCTATCTCCCGATTCAGAAAAATCACCCTACTCGTGTGCTGCTTCACTTCGCTTGCGCTCCTTCGCTCTTTCAGTCTATCATGCTCACTCATTTTTTTTGCTCGCCCATTCACTTCACCAGTGCTCACTTGTTCACTCCCCTCGTTCGATCGTTGACTTGTGGATGAAAGTCCGACGAACTTGCTCGGGAACTTTCACTGCGGTTCGACGATGTCGATAGAAGTTGAAGCTGAGCAGAATTGTTGTTGCGACTCGGCGTTGGGCTTGCTAGGGAACTCCTGCTCGAGGTATTTGGTGCCAGGATGATACGGTCATGTCTAAGTTAGTCCCTACATAATATGTTTTTTTTTCATTTCAGTCCTTCCTTAGTTAAACGGTGCGTAGCAGGCATATAGCCAACACACCTGTGTCACATGGTCTCTGACCATTACGGTTATTCCTTGTACCGTTGGAATGGCAGCTAGCCTGCCACTACCAATTCTATTGCCTAGGGATCTGGGTCAGGGTGAGTGTATCAGGAGTGATTGGCCTAGCATCATATTCATTCTATTCTCTTGTTGTTGAGTTGTATGCCTGAGGACTGGTCCTCTGATTAATGTACTCCCACCATCATTTTCTTTCCACATTTCTGTTAAGAGCTTGCATCAAGTTAGTATCAGAGCTTAGCGGTTCTTGGCCATGGTGCAACCTTGAAACAACGTCGACATGGATGACATCCGAGAGTTGATGAGATAGATGCAACTTACTATGACTCAGTAGATGACTCAACAGATGGAGGCTCTTCAGACTCATATGGCTGCTCAGGTGGCTCAGATCCAAGCTCAGTTACAGCAGGTTCAAGGGCAGGGTCGAGAAGGAGGGAGAGGTCCAGGAGGTCCTCAAGGTGATGGTTAAGTTGTTCAAGAGGGCGGTGACCATGATCGAGCTGAAAACAGAGGTGAGTATCGCTTGGTAACTCGCTTACCCAGGGTGGAGTTCCCTCGTTTTGATGGATCTGGGGTGAAGGAGTGGGAATACAAGGTCAGTCAGTTCTTTGATATTGATACCACCCCTGTGGAGCACCGTGTGAAGTTGGTGACGGTTCATTTGGAAGGAGTAGCCTTGCAGTGGCATCAGGCTTATATCAAAACCATGGGAGCTGGCCTTGTCCCCTGGGAGACGTATTTGCAGACTCTGATGGAGAGGTTTTCTGAAGGGGGATCGAATGACCCCTTGGCTGAACTCATCAATCTGAAACAGGAAGGATCAGTAGGGGATTATATTACCTCCGTCGATGCCTTGTTCCCTAGGCAGGGATTTCGGACGCACAAGGACTGGTGTTCTTTATGAATGGGCTGAAAGGTGAACTGAGTAGTGCAGTGGAGGGCTTTGCACCTAATGGATTGAGGCAGGCTCAAGCACAAGCTAGGCAACAAGAAACTACCATGAAGGCTTGGGCGAAGGTGTTTAATGGTGAGACATCAGCGAGGAGAACTACTGCAGTGACAAAAGTTAAGGTAATCCAGTCTCCACACACTATCAAGGTTGTTAGACAGCCTCCTGCTCCACCCTACAGACCTGTGGGAGGGCAGCAAAACACCAGGGCTAATTTTAGGCCTGCTATGAGGAACTTATCAAGCAAAGAGATGGATGAAAAAAGCGCAAAGGGGCAGTGTTTCTGGTGCCCCGAGAAGTATACAGCAGGGCACCAATGTCCCCACAGACACCAGCTGTATGCCCTCTGTGGAGAGGAGGAAGAGGATGGGGGTGAAGGGGGAGAAACAGAAGAAATGGAGGTGGATGAAGGGGTGGAACTGGCTGAGATATTAGTAGATGCCCTGCACAAGAAGGGAACCTACAGAACCATTAAAGTGTATGGTGAGGTTAATGGTAAACTTGTGGTAATGTTGGTTGATTCGGGGAGTACCTATAACTTTATATCCCCACAGGCCGTCAAGAGGTTGGGATGTGTGGTTGAATCCACTGCACCAACACTGATAAGAGTGGCGGATGGTACATCAAGAAGCAGCCATTCAAACTGCCCAAATGTCATATGGAACCTACACGGAATTAAATTCTCTGGAGAGTTGAAATTGCTGTCGTTGGGTAACTGTGACATGGTGTTAGGGGTTCAGTGGATGGAGGATGTTAACCCTGTCTTGCTGGATTTCAAGAGAAGAGAGGTACAAATATGGTGGGAACAGAAGCGTGTGGTGCTTAAGGCCATTGAACCTACTTGCAAGGTGATGAGTGCTAATAAGGTCTTGAAAATGATCACAAAGGGTCACTCAGCAGCCGTCTGTAAGGTCCATTGGGGCAATGAACCCGAGCTGGAAATCTGCAATCTTACAGTTGGGGAGCAACATGATAGAAATGGTGGCATAGAGCGTTAGCCCAGTTTGAGGATGTTTTTCAGGATCCTAAGGGTTTGCCTCCATTTAGGTCCCATGATCATTGCATTGAGTTAAAGGAGGGATCTGGACCAGTGAAGGCTAGGCCTTATGTATATCCCACTCTGCAGAAAAATGAGATTGAAAGATTAGTGAAGGAGATGTTGGCTGTTGGGATTATCAGACTAGTAAGAGTGAGTTTTCCTCTCTAATAGTGATGATAAGGAAGAAGGATAATTCTTGGAGAATGTGTGTTGACTATCGAATACTAAATAGCAACACCATTAAGGACAAGTATCCCATTCCAGTAATAGAAAAGTTGCTAGCGGAGCTTCATGGTGGCCAATTTTTCACCAAGCTGGACTTAAGGTCTGGTTACCATCAAATTCAAATGAGACCTTCAGATATCCACAAAACAGCCTTCAAAACACACGATGGTCATTATGAGTTCATAGTCATGCCCTTCGGGCTCACTAATGCACCATCAACATTTCAGAGCATGATGAATGATGTGTTTAGGGTGTATTTAAGGAAGTGTGTTCTTGTATGTTTTGATGATATCCTGGTTTTCAGCAAGGGTTGGCAGGAGCATTTGGAGCATGTGAGGTTGGTTATGTCAATTTTGCGAGAAAACCAGTTATATGTAAAAAGAAGCAAGTGTATGTTTGGGAGCAAACAAGTGGAATACTTGGGATATTTGATTGGAAGTCAAGGTGGTAAGGCTGACCCAAAAAAGATACAGGTGATGTTAGAATGGCCACAACCACAGAACATTAAGGAGTTGAGGGGGTTCTTGGGGCTCACAGGTTACTACCGTCATTTCATCAGAAATTATGGAGCCACTAGCCAACCTTTAACATGCCTGCTGAAGAAGGGGCAGTTTGGGTGGAATGATGAGGCAGAGGCTGCTTTTCAGGCATTAAAGGGAGCTCTATCAACTGCCCCAGTCCTAGCTCTTCCGGATTAATCCCAAACATTCCAGATTGAATCTGATGCGTCAGGCAAGGGGTTAGGAGCGGTTCTGAGCCAGCAAGGGCACCCGGTTGCATATCTTAGTAGGGTACTGAACACTAGGGAGCAAGGACTCTCTGCATATGAGAAGGAACTCCTAGCCATTGTGTATGCAGTTAAAAAATGGAGGCATTTCCTAGTAGGAACTCGGTTTGTAATCAGAACTGATCATCAAAGTCTCAAATACCTGTTAGAGCAGAGAATTGCCACTCCTTCTTAAGAAAAGTGGCTGGCTAAGTTAATGGGGTATGATTATTGCATTGAGTATAAGAGGGGGAAATCTAACCTTGCTGCTGATGCCTTGTCAATGAGAGCTGAGTGTCGATGGGTTAAGGAAGATACCATCATGGCCTTGTTTGCAATCACCACCGACCTAATGGATCAAATCAAGGCTAGTTGGCATAATGACAATGATGTTCGAGAGAATTATAGGAGAAAAGGAGCATGACCCAGTACTCATAGGCATTACACTTGGGTTAATGGCGAATTGAGGAAGAGGGGAAGGGTGGTTGTAAGCATGAATCAGGATTTGAGAGGAATGATTGTGTCTCTTCTTCATGATGGTCCAATGGGGGGACACTCGGGAATGATAGTCACCGAAAAAAGAATCAAGTCACTCTTTTACTGGAGGAAGATGCGAAAGGATGTAAGAAGGTTTGTCTTGAGCTGCACCACTTGCCAGCGGTTCAAAACAGAGAATGTGGCTAGCTCCGGGCTGCTTCAGCCCTTGCCAATACCACCTTCAGTGTGGACCTCAATTTCTATGGATTTCATAGAACTATTACCCTTATCTCGAGGCAAATCAGTGATTATGGTGGTCGTTGACAGGTTGAGTAAATATGGACATTTCATTGCATTAGCTCACCCCTACACTGCTGTGACAGTGGCTCAAGCATTTATGGATAACATTTTTAAGCTACATGGCCTGCCGAGGGATATTGTGAGTGACAGGGATCCTACCTTTACCAGTAGGTTTTGGAGGGAGCTTTTTGAAAAGCTGCAAGTCAGGTTACACTTCTCTTCAGCCTATCATCCCCAGACTGATGATCAGAGTGAGGTTATTAACCGATGCCTGGAGACATATTTAAGATGTGTGGTGGGAGATAAACCTAGAGAGTTGCTGCAGTACTTACCTGTGGCCGAGTTCTGGTATAACACCAATTACCACACCTCTCTTAAGGCTACACCTTATGAGGTGCTTTATGGACAACCACCACCCGTCCTCATTCCTTACTTAGCTGGTGACTCCAATGTCGAAGCTGTGGACAGGAGTTTGGAAGCTAGGGAGAGAGTGATAAAGGGCATTCAACCTCAACTGGCAAGGGCCCAACACCGAATGAAGCAGTTGGCAAACAAGGGCAGGTCAGACAAGACCTTTGAGGTAGGGGACTGGGTATGGTTGAAGCTGAAACCATACAGGCAAACCTATGTAGCTACCAGGCCACATCAGAAGATGGCAGCTAAGTATTTTGGCCCTTTTCAAGTTGGGAGGAGGATAGGAGCAGTGGCTTATGAGCTGAAACTACCCCTGGCATGTAAGATCCACCCAGTCTTCCATGTCTCCTTGCTGAAGAAGTACAGGGGATCCGTACCAGTCACCAGCACCTTACCTCCAGGGGAGGATCTTCAAGAGGCTGTCAACGAGCCAGAATCCATCTTGGACAGACGTATGGTTAAGAGAGGGACTATGGCTGTTGCTCAGGTCCTGGTGAAATGGAGCAATGCATCAATGGAGGAGGCCACTTGGGAAGATTTTTCGACATTGCAGAGCATGTTCCCTAATTTTAATCCTTGAGGATAAGGATTTCTGAAGGAGGGAGTATTGATACGGTCATGTCTAAGTTAGTCCCTACATAATATTTTTTTTTTCATTTTAGTCCTTCCTTAGTTAAACGGTGCGTAGAAGGCATATAGGCAGCACACCTGTGTCACATGGTCTCTGACCATTACGGTTATTCCCTGTACCATTGTAATGGCAGCTAGCCTGCCACTGCCGATTATGTTGCCTAGGGATCCGGGTCAGGGTGAGTATATCAGGAGTGATTGGCCTAGCATCATATTCATTCTATTCTCTTGTTGTCGAGTTGTATGCCTGAGGACTGGTCCTCTGATTAATATACTCCCACCATCATTTTCCTTCCACATTTCTGTTAAGAGCTTGCATCACAGGAATTTCAATTTGTCTCGGCTGTAGATTTTTCTTTACATTAAATCTTATTTGCTACTACTTTCTATTAATCAAGTCGTTTCATCTCATCCAAATCATTCTAATAGGCAACATGTCGGCACTAAATCACCATCCAAAGCATTATTGGTTTCTGTCTACTGTCTACAGTGTTAATTTAGATCTGCGAGATAGTTTTGAATCAATTTCAAGATCAGCTCATGTTTTCATCTGGTTTATTCTGTTAAGATGACTTATGTTGCTGCTCATGCTTGTGAGATAGTTTTGAATCAATTTCAAGATCAGCTCATGTTTTCATCTGGTTTATTCGGTTAAGATGACTTATGTTGCTGCTCATGCTTCTCTGTTGTGCTAAGTAGTAGAAAATTACATAGTAGGCACAAAGAAGAAGCCATAAGACGTAAAAAACAACTCTCTATTGATTATCGGCTGCTTACTCTGTTGCCGAAAAGAACTAGTATGTGTCACATTTTAGCTTTGTTGTTTTACTGACTGTGGTGTTGTTTTTTAGTTTTCTAGGCACGTTTTACATTTCACAGGGATGAGCTGATTATTTGGACAGAGTAGACAAGTAATAGAGTGAAGTATAGACATATATACCGATTGTGGTTTTGGTTAATAAGTTGTTTGGATGTGCTGATTTTTAATGTATAGCTTCTGTAGCTTCACTTCAAGCTCATTATGTCTGTTTCTAGATAAATATTAGGGTTACAGTAACTTTAAAATGTATAGCTTTAGCTTTAGGCCAAATTATGGATTAGTACCCTCAACTTTGATGACTCGTATAAGGAAGAGTCTGGATTGTAACTCGTCCTGACTCATACCTTGAACTATTTAACTCGGTAGAGTTAAGGACCTTGACTCAGCAACTCCGTTAGCGGTGTTAGATTTTTAACAATTTGATGATCAATTTATCATTCTTACATGTTTTAGGTCTTAAATGATAAGTTAACTAACTTTAGGAGCTTCATAAATATTATTAACCAAATACCCTTAAACTATCTTAATTGTTCATATGAACCCAATTCTTTTTTTTCCTCATTTATTTTCCCTCCCTGTACCCTCTACCACCTTCATCCCCTCCACCTCCACCCGTTGAAGTTCATCATGTCATTGTTCGGTGCCTCTTGTCACAGACTTATTTTCTCGCTATGCCCGTGCGGCACTTAATCATGCACCCTTGTGGCTAAGTCTTGGCTGAGATTGCTTGAGAAGAGAGCAACGAACGTTAGAAGGAGAGAGGTACTTGAAAGCTATACAACTTGCTTGTATTGCTCAAGTGTTGGATACAATGTTGGCTACGCTTTGATAGTTTGGAGTTGATTACAAATGAGCTCCCCAAGGGGGTATAGTTCCACCTCCTTAATAGACGGCCAGGATCAATCTGATCCAATGGTGCAGATTGACTCTCTAGAACTCTCTACACATATTTACACATGTCTAGCACCTACGAGACTTCTCCATATAGTTCTAGCTCAACCTAGAACTCTCTAGACCAAGCTAGAGACTCCCAGAGTGCTCTGGAGGGTTCCACAATCTTGCAGAATCTTCCAGCACTCTCTAGCGTCAAACGAAACCTTCTAGCATGCCCTAGGGCCATCTAGCACTCTCTAGTCCACCCTAGGCTCTTCTGGTCTCTTCTAGACTCATCCGGAACTTTCCGGTCCAGTCTAGACAAACCTAGAACTCCATGGAGGATTCTAGAATATTCCAGAGCTAGAATGTCCCCCATAGTTCTAGAGCATTCCCAAGGTGTCTTCCTCACCTTGGCTCCTCTTAAATCCATCTTGCACACTCTTAAGTGTGCCTTCTCGCATCCTGGATCCTTAGCCATGTGTCGTCCGCATATCCTGGTTGTTGCACCGCGCGCCCCAACATATGCCTCGCGCACTTCGTCGAAAGCGGGTCATGACATCCTCCCCCACCCATTCGAGCAACGCCCTCGTTGCTTGGGCTGGTTGGTCTTCACCTGATGGACCCCTCCATCATGTTTCACCCTAGTCTCCTTAGGGGCATCGAGCTACTTCTCCTAGGCACGGCTCAACAGTCGCACGGTTGAGAGCCTATCTATGTCCGTCAAGCTTCCTTCCTCCAACCGTACGTAGCAAGTGCCTGAATCACCCATCAAGCACATGCTACTGGCGAAGGAAGTACCATGGCCTTCGGCTTGTCCAAGAACTCCGTCCCAGTACCATTGGACAATCAACCATCGACACCACCGAGAAATCAACAAGGCCTCGCCACTTTTCTAAGTGCACCTCTACATTGCATGCCACTCCTAGGATCGGCCTTGCCGGGTCGCTTCCTCCACCCTAAGGAAGTTGTTGGTTGCACCAGTCCAATGATGCTTGCACCTCCTTGCCACGCACCTTGGTCCATGCAAACAAAAGTCCGTTGGACTTAGCCTCCACCTTCTCGGTCCCGATGGAATTCAAAAGCTAGAGTGAACCCATGTGACACTCCTTGGGCTCCTCCCCGCATGCTCCTTGCTCGTGAGCATCGCAGCTTAAAGTTCTTCAATGGACACTCTCTAAAGAAGTGCTCACCTTTGCACAAGTAGCACTCCAATCGCCGCTTCCCCTTATCCCTCTCGGTTGGCCTTCTCCACGGGCTGGGTGATCTCTTGGGTTCCTCCACATTCCTGAGTCTCCAAGATTCCTCTCATGCTTGGTCTCTCCTCTCCCACCATGCTCCTTTTCCTCCATAGACCTAGGCCTCTCCCGCCTTGTGAACTCTATGAGGGACTCGGCCACTTGCATGGCTGTGGTATGGTTCTCTGCACCTCGCCTCTTCACCTCCAGCCTCGCCTAATTTTGGAGGCCATACAAGAAATCATAGTATGCCTCCTTGGCCGGATAATCAGTGATCTCAAGAATCAACTAATTAAACTCCTTGATGTAATCCCGAATGCTCCTCGTTGACTTAGGTTCCTCAACCTATATCGGGCCTCCTCGGCATTCCCGGGTAGAACCGGCGCTTGAGCTCCTTCTTGAACTTAGGCCATGTGCGGATCAAGCAAGTCCCCTTCTCTATCTCAAAGATGCTTACGCCTCCACCACGCCATCGCAGTGTCCTCAAAGTAGAGCGTAGCATGGTTGACCTTCAACGCATCCTCCACAATGCCCGAAGCGCCAAAGTATTGCTCCAAGCTCTAAAATAAATTATCCACCTCTTTGGCATTGCGGGTACCCTTGGACGGCTTGGGTCTCGGCACATCCAACCCGAGTGGAGTGGGGGTAGAAGAAGTGGAAGGGCCAACTGACTCACCTCGTGCCACTGCCCTCCTCAACAGCGCAACTTCATCTAACCGACCCAACGTCCCGACAAGCTCTACTCTAAGAGCTTGGTTCTCCTTCTCTACGGCAAGGATTCTCATGGTGAGAGCATCATCCGCCTCCTTGCGTCAAGCCTCCTTATCCGCGGCCATCTTGTTGAAGACACCCAGCAACCCATCCTTGATCGCATCCACCCTTGCATCGAGCTCTTCTTGCTGCGCCTCCTTGCACTACTGATGGTTCTCCCGCGCACGACCTTGGCTCTGATACCAACTGTCACAGACTTATTTTCTCGCTATGCCCTTGCGGCACTTAGTCACACACCCTCGTGGCTAAGTCAGCCTAACTCGCCCCAATGTGCCTAAGTCTTGCTTGAGATTGTTTGAGAAGAGAGCAACGGAAGTTAGAAAGAGAGAGGTAATTGAAAGCTATACAACTTGCTTGTATTGCTCAAGTGTTGAATACAATGTTGGCTATGCTTTGATAGCTTGGAGTTGATTACAAATGAGCTCCCCCAAGGGGGTCTCTAGTCCACCCTAGACTCTTAGGTCTCTTCTAGACTCATCCGGAACTTTCCGGTCCAGTCTAGACAAACCTAGAACTCCCTGGAGGATTCTAGAATATATCAGAGCTAGAATGTCCCCTATTGTTCTAGAGCATTTCCAAGGTGTCTTCCCGATGTGGACATCAGCCCCATTTTTGTGATAAAGGGCAACCATTCCTCCAGAGGGTTTAAAGAGTCCTTGGCGAAGGCACGGATGAGGAAGAAGCGGCATTTTGGGCACCGTCGAAGCCCCAAAGGCGAGCCGCTCTCAAGGATATTGGCGAACCCTTGGCCTTTGGCGAGGCCCAACCCTATTGGCGAACCCATGGTCCATTGGCGAATCCATGGTCCCTGGCGAACCCATGGCCCATTGGCGAAGGCCCCGTGCCACATTTTCAGACGCAAGCGAAGCCCTGTGTGTTCGCCAACTGAAGAAGCCTCCATACGCAGTCGCGAACCCTTCAAATTATGGAGAAGCCCTTCGTCCCTTTTCCCGCCACTTGCAATTCCCTGGGAAATGGGAGCCGCAAAGCAGTAGCCTACAATGTCACATCATCTCGCCACCTCTCAATTCGCCCACCCTAAATCGGGAAGATGGTTCCCTTGTCAAGTCACTCATTACTTTCCTTTACCATTTCTCCTTCTATATAAGGAACTTGTAACCATTGTAAACGACAGAACTCATTTTGTAAGAACACATATTTGCTGAAAAACGCATATTGTTCTTCTTGGGTCTCAAATCTTGCTCCACCAATCCATTAGTGATCCATTGCAAGAGGATCCAATATAATACCTAGCATTGTTTGATCTCGTAGTCAAAAGGTTCTAGGTCCCATTTTCATTCCTAGGCATTTTCAAGGGCATTGCCTCACCTCGTAGTGAGGAGGTTCCCTTGGCCGACTGCTTCCTTCGTGTTCTTCCTCTGCTTCGTTTCCATTCTTGCTGAAACCGCCTCCAACGAGCTAGATCCGAGCTCGTGATCACTTACCCCCGTGATCACATCACTTCCTCACCTTGGCTCCTCTTAAATCTGTCTTGCACACTCTTTAAGTGTGCCTTCCCGCAGAGATCGCCAAGCAAGTCAAGGCCTCCAACTTGAAGCTGATCATGACGCAGGCCTACTAGAGAACACCGTGATGCATCAACTATGCCCCTGACGGGCTAACGACTGCCTACATTTCGTAGAACTTAACAGATTCGACGAGACCCAATTGTCAGAAGTGGAGATCGAACCGAACGACATTGTGGCGATGTCGTATTCGTCCGGCATGACGGCGCTGCCCATGTTCCATGTTTATGCTCTTATTTCAATCATCCTCTACAGGCTCTGGGTCAAGGAGAGAATCCTTGTCATGCCTAAGTTCAAGATCGTGTTTTGCTGGCTTCGGGTTAAGTGACGATCTTGCCGATGGTGCAGCAGATTTGGTTGGACACAAGCTTTCCTTTTTTTCTTATTTTATTTTTTTGGCCATCTACTTTTCATTGACCTACAATTATTCTCTCTTCTCTATGAATTGCATGTTTTTATTATATATTGTTTTTCAAATATTTTATATATAACTTGTCTTATTGGTTGTTGGGTGTTAAATTTATTTAGTTTTAGATTTTTTCCTAATAAACATAATGTTGGAAAATGTTATAAGTATAAAGATTTTCTATCAAAAGCTTAATTTTTTTATTTAATTTTTTGAAATATACTTTTATACAAATTAAAATGATATCATTTTTATAGTTGATGAAATATTTAAAACTATTCTTAAAAAATTGTTAGGTGACAAATTAAAAAAAATTGCAATACTTTTGACAAACATATATTACCATTTTTATTATTTTGGGGTAAATTTGGAAAGAGTTCAAAGTTAGGTGACTAAATATGTAATTTTCTATCATCTTTAACATTAGTCAACAGACAAAAATTTGGTCAAGGCCCTTAAGTGCACTATTCCAATAGTTTAGGGTACGAGTTATGACGAGTTACAGTCCAAACCCTTCCTAGAATGAGTCATTAAAGTTCAGGGTTGTAATCCATAATTTCATCTTAGCTTTATAATTTAGAGCCAACATTTGCATTATTGAACATGTTCTTGTTAAAGTATTTATAGCTTCAGTAGAAAGAAATCATTCAAATGCCATTTTCATTAGTTAATAGAATAGAATAATGAACACGCCATTTTCATTAGT
This sequence comes from Stellera chamaejasme, assembly GCA_024586325.1. NCBI lineage: Eukaryota > Viridiplantae > Streptophyta > Magnoliopsida > Malvales > Thymelaeaceae > Stellera > Stellera chamaejasme. The sequence continues at coordinate 21,300,724 of CM044979.1, forward strand.
TTATAATATCATATACTCGTATAATTTTAAGGTGTCCATTTAAAACATAATTTTAAATAATTATATAAACATGAGGTGTTCTCATTGATAAATTCTTGGGTGTAGGGGTGTAAATGGGTAGGGCCTTTAAATGGTAGCTCGAGTTCGAATTGAAGCTTATCGAGTCGATACCTATTGAGTTCAAGCTCGAGTCTGAGCCTGAAATGAAGTTTGATAAGTTAACGAGTCGAGTTCGAGCCTAACGGTACTCGGCCCATTTACACCCCTATTTGGGTGCATCGTGCATTAAGATCAAGTTCCTAATTCATAAATAGAGTGCAATTTTTTAAAATTTTGCGTTTCAAAATTCTAATCACGATGGTTTGATCAATATATGTTCTCTCTCTCTCTCTGCCCCCAACACACGACTCAAAACCAACACAAGCACGTTTTTGTTCATTAAGTGCTTCTAAATTTCATTTCATATGCAAATTCAAGCTGTTGTAAAGATGTATGTCATATTGTTTATTGTAGCTGAGGTATTTGGGTGATTATGCTTTCATATTTCTAGGATCATGTTATAGTTCAATGCTGCTATTGTACTAATTCATTGCTTGAAATTTTTAAAGGTTATTTTTGCATTTGGAAGGCTTGGATACATGTTTGGATGTGATCAATACAATATTAAACCTGACCTTGTGTCTCTAGAAAAGGTAAAAGAAGACTTTTGTTCTATTTAGCAGAGTTAGTTTGTTCTCGGGTAATTGCAACATTTAGCAGACTTTTGTTCTATTTAGCAGAGTTATGGCGAGTCTTGAAGTTTTAGAAATCATTCATTCTCAGATCATTCTCAGATCACCGAACTTGGTCAGGGAGATACTTAATGAACTGTGTTGTATTTGTACATGTAGACAACTAGGTAATAACTTTGTTCATCGTAGGTTCTTTCTCTTATGGTGATAGCCTCGTTCCGTGATGGCACAGGCTTCCAGATGCTTGAACGGTTGAGATGATGGTGAGAATGACGATCTGTAGCTCCGGAGTAATCTGTAAGATGTAAAACATAATACTTAGGAGCAGAGAGAGAGGAGTGGGGGTGTGTAGATAGGGTGTACCTTTCCCAAGCCATCTTTTCATAGGAGGCGTTGAGGTGGTGGTTGTCCCATGATGCATAGTAGTGGAGTGTTCCCCCACGTTCCGGAGTAGTGCAAGACCGGAGGTGTGATGGAGAACGTGGGTAGGTCGTGGAGATAACCGCTCCCAGCTTCCTTTCCTCGGTCTGTGACTTTGTTGCAAAGTGTTGGATGGCGAAGGCTAGGAGATGCGAAGGCTCACCTGGTGTGAACCCGCGAGGTCCTGGCGAAGCCAGTAGATACGAAGGTCTCCTGATAATGCCTTCGCGAGATGCGATGGCATCGCGGTCCGTGTCCTTGGTTGTTGCTGATGATGGCGCGAGGGGCGATGACACGAGGGGTGTTTGCTTGGGTAGTGTACCAATGTGCCTCCTCCTAGAGGTGGAGTGTCGGCAGGGTCCTGTACTCTACGTTTTGGCTCAAAGTCGACCGTTGGGCATGAAGGCCGAGAAGCTTCACCAAGAACTTGTCAAGGCCTTCTTCCTTGTCGAGAAAGTGGAAGTGTACACGACGTGGAAAGGGGCCTGTACACGGCCCATATGTCCTCTAGGCTGAGGTTCCCCTTCCCTCCCCTTGTCCAAGACTTGTGTACTTTATGAGGCCTCCCGCCATCACAGCTTGGAGCCAACACGTTCATCCATATCGTCGGGTTTATCGTGGCGTGTCGGTTGGCTGGGGTGGAGCCGTTCGCGGATGTTTTCCCGCGGTTCTATCGGTTGGATCTGCGTACAGGGGGGCAGTTTTTTCATGTTACCCCCCTTAGTGTTGGGGGGAACAATTCTATATCTTTCGGCATTCCATTGAAGTCTCATCATGATTGGCATGGTGGTTTCTTTTTTATTTGCAGGGATGAGTCCTGGAGGTTCCCGGTGGCAAGGACCATAGAGGCTGCGCAGAGCGTGGATCCAAAGCCGGTTCTGCACACGGATAGGTGTAGGTGGCGCGAGTACGTTCACCTTTTGGGATGGCTGGATGATGTGCTGGCGAGGAGGACCTGCGATGACCTGTTTCGTTTCTCCCTCTCGCAGCTTGACGAGGTGGCCCTTAGGTGGGGGTTAGCACAGGTCACCTGTTGGATCCGCGAGTGACTCCTCCTTATGAGGGTTGGGCACCCGCGCATCGTGGAGAAGTGGTGGACGCCCTTCGCGCCGCTCTCGCGGGGCCAAGAGGTATGCTTTGATTAGCTGTCTTCTTATTTTCCATAACATATACTGAATCTTTGTGGTATCCAAATGCTCCTGACCGTTCTGATGAGGAGAAGGGGAAGAGGGGATCTATGCGTGCGGCATTGTAGATTCATCTTGCCTGCGCGTACAGGTAAAATGCTCCTTCTGCCGCGGAGAAGGTATTGGGTGTTATTGAGTCCCCGCGAAGGAAGAGGCCAGCCACTGGCACTCATACGCCGCTCTTGGGTGAGGCTAAGAGGAAGAAAGTGGCCAGCGAAGCGGCGCAGCTCCGAGATGAGAGGGCTCCTCGTGAGTCGAGCCAGGTGAAGGCGCGAGGGCCTGTCCAGGGAGGACTTCCCAGCGCGAAGGATGTGATTATAGGGGGAACTCCTGGAGATACCCCTGGAGAGGAGACTCCCCGCGAGACTCCTGTAATGGAGACCACTGGCCCTTCTCCTGTAGATGTGGTGGTGGCATTGGCTGAAGACACCAGATGTCTGGATACCTTTGTTTCTGGGTTGCTGGCGAGCCCCCCAAGGGCAGGTGGCGAAAGTGCCCCTGAGCGTGCTGTGGTGGAGATCTCTCCCCAGATGGCTGTTTCACCATCCAAGAGATAATGTCGGCAGGTTATCTGTTGTCTATGAAAATGAAAGCCAAGCTAGCTGCGATAGTCAGTAGCTCTGTTGGAGAAAAGGTGGCAGCGGCCCCACAGGGAGTGGAGCACTCGTCCTGGTTGATACACAGCCAGGAGTGACAATCGAGGTTGAGGGGGCTTCCCTAATAAGCAGCCAGGCTTCCCAAGGGGAAGGGGCTCCAGAGGGGGTACCCCTAAGTATCCCAGTTACCGTTGCCAGTGATGCCTTGGTGGCGAAGGAGGTCCCAGAGAAGGCAAGTGTCTGGGATGTGGTTCGCCCTTCCTGCGAACCATCTGGGAGTGGCATCTGGGCGAGGCCACAATACCAGCCGTCAACTGGCGAGACCATCCTTGCCTTGAGCCAAGGTCCTTCGCCGGGTAAGTGCTTTCCTCGTGTGCGTTTCTGCTCCAAGTTTTTCTCAGTTGCACTAATGAGTCGTTGGATGTAGGGAAAGAGTTACGGTCACCCCGAGCGGGTTGCGACCAGGTGACCCGGGGCTCCGGTTTTGGCCTGCGGGTCACGTTTTTCGGCGTTCAGGCGGCTCCCGAGCCCTATCCGAGTATCATTTTGGCGAACCCCTCCGTATTTGAGGTCGTGTGGGTCCCCCGGACGTTTCCGCCGAAAATATTTTTCTGGCGCCGGGGGGTTGTCGGGGTCGCCTCGGGACGTACAGCGGGCTCGGTAGCACTCTCGAGGTCTCAGTTTGAGAAGCCGTTTGTAGTTTTGGAGTCGTGGAAACGTCCCGGTGGTGGTTGTGGAGTTTAATATTTGGGGCGGGACGTTCGGTTCCGGGCGACTCCCGGGGCTTGGGACGGGAATCCCGGGGCTCGGGATGGAAAAATTTACTGACGGCTTTGGGGTAAGTTGTGTTTGAATTTAAGATGGAATTTATGGGAATTTTTATAGAATTTTGGAGTGACGGAATTTCGGTTCAGGTTGTCACGCCGCACGTCGGGTTTTGGTTCGGGTTCAGCGAGCTCGGTAGGACACTCCGGAAAGGCAAATGAATTTCTGAAAAATGTTCTGTGAATGTTATAATATTCTGAAGGTTGTGTCCAAGTTTCGTTAATTTTGGAATTCGGTAATTATTTTTGGGCAAAAAGAATTGGAACTTTCGGAGAAATTGGGAGCTAATTAGTAATTGGCCCACAAACCAGCCAAAATTATGAAAAGAGAAAGTTGAAGTCGGTTGAAATAAAGAGGAAGGGACACTTGTCCCTTCCTAGTTAAATGAAGTTGAAAAAGAAAAGAAAAATGAAAAAAGAAGTATAAAAAAGGGAGGAAAATGCCAAAAGGGCATTAATTTCTTTTCTTCTTCTTCCTCCTCTCTTCTTTACCGTAAGAGGCAGCCATGGTTGCGCCAAGATGAGCTCCAAAGGTGAACTTTACAAATACTCGGCCAAGCTTCGAGGTAAGCATGTCAAAACGATCCTTGTGTCGTGTAAGTGAATAACTGAGGTCGGTTTGTGAAGTTTCACCGGTTTGTAAACCGTGAGTCAAGTTTGGAAATGATTATTTAATCACACGTTTTGAATGATTTCTTGGTTTCTAAACGTTCACGACACCATCTTGTGCATGTTTGATAATAGGAGCGTAGGAAGAAACGCGCCGGAGGTGGTGCCGAAGTGCGTCTGAAAATTTGGGTGTAAAATCCAACGGTGGATTCAAATAAAGGTAAGGATATATTTGTGATCGAGCGAAGTTCGGTTACGTTAGTGTAATCGGTTCTGTTAGAAGAGGCTCGGTGTGAAAGCTGTTTTCCCGGCCCGAGCCTCGGTTTTGGTGCCATTGTTAGTGATTGATTCCGTGAATTTCAATGCGTTTCAGATATGGAATTGATTGTGAGCAGGAGTTGCTTTGAAATTGGACCGAAACTCTGCCGAAATTTGTACCGGACAGATGAACGAGAATTTCGGTTCGGACTTGTGTGAACGATTTGGGAAGAAGGTATGATTTAAAGGTTTGGTTGTGTTTATGGATGTATAAGTAACAATGTTCTAGCTCGGTTTGGGAAACCGATTTTTCTGTGGAATTTTCAGGGAAGTGCGGGTTTGTGCGGAAATTGTTTTCTGGGGTTTGTTTGGATGTGTTCTGATCCAACTATGGTTGTACAGCTTGATTCTGCGTTGGTGGAGTAGCGCGGACCCGTAGGAGCCAAGTTGTGCATTTCGGGTCGGAAGTCGGGATTTTCCGAGTGTTGGGCTGCAGGGCAGCGTTTCTGAGGTAAGGGCTTAATTTGGTAAAATGTACGTTTGTTCTGTTTCAAGGCCCGGATGACCTTGGAGGCCCGGGTTCCTATTCTGTTCTGTATATGGTTATCAGGTAATGTTATTTCTGTTTATGTTTATGTATTCTTATTATTATTATATGTTCTGTTCTGTGTCCGCACTGAAGGGGTGCCGACATTCTCGCGTATCCGCACCGTGAGTGCCGACATTGCCTACGTGTCCGCACCGAAGGGGTGCCGACATTCTGCGTGTATCCGCACCGGAGTGCCGATACATTCGCTCGTGACCCTACGACGGTTTGGGGCTCGCGACCCCAGCCGGTACCGTGCTATCTGTTCTGTTCTGATCTGTATATTCTGACCTCTGTTGAGGGCTGTCGTTACGGGTCGTTCTGGCGGTTGGACCGCATGTGTTGGATTCTGATTTACGTTATGCTTTATGTTCATATGTACATGCATATGCTGTGATATTCTGTTTTGCAGGTTCAGATTGTTGCCCTGTGGGCAAACTGCACTTTTACCTTAAGTCCTTACTGGGTCCTTTCGAGGACTCACCCTTTTATTTGTTTACCATCTTTCAGGCAGTCTGACAAGCAACCAGCGGAATAGAGATCCGCGGTGCTTCCTGACATTTTGGGTTCTGTAGCAGCAGCAGTACCACGTGCGGGAATTCTTGAGCGAGAGGCTTCTGATTCCGCACTTAGGTATATATATATAGGATTTCGTTTAATGGCTCAGTGTTTGTAGATGCATGCATGTAGGTCGAGCATGAACTTGTACATGTCATATGATCGGAAATATATTCTGCCTTTGATGCCTTCTGAGTCGAGGGCGGGGCCCCGACTTGCCTATATTGGATTTGTTATGATATGAATTCAGTGTTTCTGTGGTTGTTGCGATGTTTGATGTTTGGTATACCATGAACTGCATGTTTGGTAGAAGTTGGAGTTACTAGTATGCTTGCCTTGAATGAGTATCTGGGTTGCTAGTTGCCACTTGGCTATTTGTTATTTGAGCTCGATGCTCATTGCTGCGTTTACCGCCGTAATTCCTGTTTCCGACGTCGCGGCCGGCTCCGCCTCCGCAACCGGGCGGGGTGGCTGTGACAAGTTGGTATCAGAGCAGGTCGGGTCGAAGTGACCCAAGAGGTAAAGCATGGTTAGTTAAAGTATGGGTTGTGGGAGGCAAGTCATGCTAGTTCATGGGTAAGCTTTACAAGTAATGACTTCGAAGGGCAAGCTACTGGTTTACACCTCATTCGAGTGGTTCGGCACGAGCCCGATCAACTCCTTATTTGAACCATTTCGGAATGCGTGTGGAGCGGTGGCGGTTCTTTGGAGCATTATGGAAGGTGTGGGTGTTATATGAAGTGATTCCGTGATTATAAGCATGATCGATTCTATGTTAAGGTTTATTATTTAGTTTCGGATTTCAAAAGAATCCTTGCATCATGCATTGCATTACACTCTGAGCCTTAGAATACTGCTGCTGGCTTTTGGATAGTTGGGGAAAAGTTAGTTGATTTGGACTTTTGGATATGGGATAAGTTGGTTTTGGTTGGACTTGGTTTAAGGGAATGTTTACTACACGCGAATAGCGTGATTTGGTACCGGAGGGGCGGGACTGGGATCCCACACCTCCGTGGAATAGGATACGGGTTCAGCGTAACCCAGGGTCTGAACAACCACACTCACCACCCCCGAGGCTTAGGCCGTCGTAGGGACCCCTCTCTGATTTGGTATTACCGCCAGCCTAGCTGGTTCGGGGGCGGCAGTAGGCAGGGGAAAATCTGTTTATGCCACGGTAAGGGCATTTTGATCGGGTGGTGATAGCGAGACTTTAGCCACCGCTCGCTACAGCTTTGGAGTTGGTAAGTGAGTGACTCCGAGGCGCGTGGTCACTACGACACCTAGACTTCTCGTCGGTCCTATCAACGACGGGGAGATCTGAGACACCGATCGACGAGGTTGGACTTTTGGAGAGGTTTGAGTTAGAATCCCCCGAGGTTCGGCGGCCGAGGAGGGCCGGAGGTATTAGAGACTTGGTTTGCAGGAATTGACAAACTCACGGAGGAGGCTATTCGAGCCGGTTGGCGCCGGGCAACGGCTACTCCGGTCGATTGCTTCAGTTCTCAACCGGAGTTCGGATTGACCCGATATCGATTTCTAGTGTCTGGCGGTGTCTAGGACATTTCCGCGGAAAATATTTTTGAAGTGGGGGTTGCCGTCGGACGATTTTCGGGATTACAGGCGGAGAAACGGCTCGGGAGTGACCCGGGCTCAGATTTGCGATTTTGAGGAAGATCCGAGTCGGGATATAATTTACATTTTTACGTGAAGAAAAATGTTGGGGCCGAAATTACGGTTTGGGCGAGTTTTCGAACTCGGGCGAGCCAAGTTGTGACACTTGGCGAAATGTGATTAGTGGAAAGTATTGGACTTGGTCTCTTGTTATTTCTAGTGATTATGATTCACTATGATGTCAAAGGATGTCATGTGCAAAGCACATGACTTATTATTACAAGACTTAAGTTTTGGCAAGTCTTGCAAAAATGCAAACGTATTCTTCTTCCTTCTTCACTGCCGAATTCTTCCTCTCTCTAAAGCCACCATGGTTGTGTTTTACAAGCTTCCAAAGCTTGCTCTAGATTGCTTCTTGGTCCGAGAGTTCAACTGGGAAGGTGATCAAGAACTCGAGTACTACGTCTGTCTCGAGGTATGGTTCGATTACATTGAGTGTTTGGCAATATTGGAAAGTTGATGTTCTTGGCTTAGATCTGAGTTTTGATGGAATTGAACCGTTGGATCGTTGTGTGGTTCATATATGTTGATGTTGGGTAGGTAAGGATTAGGAAATAACGTTGGATCGTTGGAAACACAACACGGTGAGAACTCACCTTTTGGCCGAATTTTTGGTGATTAGGTTGGGAATTTCTGTTGAATTTGATGTGTTACGTGGATTGATTTGTGATTATTGAAGTGAATTCTTGCATGTTACGAATCGGTTCTGAATTACGATGTTTGCGGAAAAGCTGGAACTTTACCGAAGTCTTCAGGATCTTCGATTTTGGGTCGGGGTGTAGTTTGGTAGTGTGGTTGGTAAAGTTGCTAATTCAGCTTGAATTGACAGATTCGAGGTCGAGAAGGTTGAAAAAGAAAGGTTTCCGGGTTTCGGTCGCGGAAATTGTGTTTGAGATCCACTGCGGTCGGAGTCTTGCTCCGATATCTATTCCCCTTATCGGATGCCTATTTCGAGATGCGGGAGTAGAAGAAGTAATCGGAGGAATTACAAGAAAAGAGTTTCGTCCGACCGAGCACTTGATGTGGGGTGCTCTGGTATTGTTTGTTAAGAAGAATGATGGGACACTCGACTTTGTATTGATTACAGACGGTTGAATGCTCTTATTGGGAAGAATAAGTATCCGTTACGAGGATTAACGATCTTTTTGATCAACTTGGGGTTTGAGGGTTTTCTCGAAGATTGATCTCCGATCCGGGTATTTTCAGCTTAGGGTGAAGGAAGAGGACATACCTAAGACTGTTTCCGCACCCGGTATGGAAACTTTGAGGTTACGGTCATGCCATTCGGGCTGACCGATGCTCATTAGCATTCTTGGATCGATGCATCGGGTGTTACGACCGTACTTGGACTCATTTCTGGTGGTTCTATTGATGATATTCTGATATATTCCCGGGATGAGGATTCGCATCGGGATCATCTGAGAGTGGTTCTGCGGACACTTTGGGAACATCAGCTTTATGCTAAATTCTCAAGTGTGAGTTCTGGATTCTGGAAGTCACTTTTAAGGACACATTATATCCGAGCATGGTGCATGCTGTGGACCCAGAGAAGGTGAGGGCAGTTCGGGACTGGAAACAACTTACCACGGCACGGGAGATTAGGAGCTTCCTGGGGTTAGCAGGATTTTTATCGGAGGTTTGTACTGGGATTTTCTATTCTGGCATCTCCGCTTATGCAGTTGACTAAGAAGGGACAACTGTATATCCGGTCTGATAAGTGTGAGCAGGATTTTGAAGTTGAGGCGGTAGTTGACTAACGCTCCGATTCTGACTCTTTCAGATCCGATCTTACCGTATGTGAATTATACGGATGCTTCCACATCCGGTTTGGGGTGTGTGTTGGTGCAAGAGCGTTTTGTGGTAGCTTATGGGTCGGAGCAGCTGCGACCGCATGAGCTGAACTGACTGACACATGATCTGGAGTTGCCTATAATAGTTTATGCGCTGAAACATTGGAAGCAATATCTGTTTGGTAGTAAATTTCAGATTCTTACCGACCATAAGAGTCTGAAATGTACATTTACGCAAAAGGAGCTTAATTTGAGGCATTGCAGATGGCTCGAATACATTAAGGACTATGGTTGTTGTATCGAGTACATCTCGGCATGGGCAACACGGTTGCCGATGCTCTGGCGAAGTATACTGGCTTAATTAAGAAAGGAAATGTTGGTGACCGATCTGAGGAGAGTGATCTGACGTGCCTTTGGCACAGGTGGCAGCTCTGGAAGCGTGCTCAGGTTATTACACTTACCATACATTCTGAGTGGCTTGATAGGATGCGCGAAGTGCAAAGTAGAGATCTGGTATTGAAGAAGTTATCTGGGAAAGATAAGGGTTTAGTTGTTACCGACGTTTCAGTATAGACAGGGATCGCTATACTTCTGAGATCGCCTTTATGTACCTGAGGATCAGGAGTTCTGGAATGAGATTTTCGAGGAGGCACACTCGAGCGATCGAGCATCGAAACCGGCGGGGACAACGGGGCAATGTTACTATGGACTTTCGATCGCACTGCCCACGACACGGTCTCGCCATGATGTTATCTCGGGTTTACGTGGATCGGTGATAAAGTGCGCACACTTTACGCTTATTCGGGTCATAGACCCTCCGGAGAAGCTTGCCGGCTTTACATCGGGAAAATTATGCGTTTGCATGGAGTACCGAGACTCCATTGAATCGACCGTGATCCGCGTTTTACAGACGATTCTGGATTGCTTTCCATGAAGCATTGGGCACGCGACTCCATCCGAATACGACTTATCACCCACAGACGGACGGGCGGTCGGAGCGGGTGATTACGATATTGGAGGATGGGTTGCAAATCTGTACTTTGGATTTTGGAGGAGTTTGGGACTAGCGATTACTTTGATAGAGTTCCCATACAACAATTGTTTTTGACTCACGTTTGACATGGCACCATATGAGGTGTTGTACGGGAGGTGTATGACACCATCTTTGTTGGACAGATGCGTCGATGGGGTTAAGCCGGGACCCGAGCTTTTGAGGAGTCTACGGCAAAGATCAGATTATTACAGCGCGGATTAAAACCGCGAACGATCGCACCTGCTTATACGAACCGCCGCCGTAGAGCTCTTGAATCGGCGTTTGGTGATAGAATTTGATAGAATTTGACTGGAGGTAGCACCGTTCAGAGAGACAGTAAGATTTGATAGGCGGGGCGAGTTACCCCGAGTTATATCGGTTCTTATGGGTTTCCAGAGTAAGTTGCTAGGTTGGGTTTCCCCCCAACTGTTTCTGTTTTATGTGGTACCTTCCAGGATAGCCTATTGTGGATCGGTTAGACTTAGGTTCGGTACTGTCTGGGGTTGTCTGGTAGAAATACCGGCAACTGACTCGGGGTGCAATAAGATGCACCCGGAGGGTGGGACGCCGTGAGGCTCTGTATGGTAGTCTAAACTACCACTCCCGCCGCACCAGTACGGTGGTCCGATTGTTCTTAGTAAGAGGAATGTTTATACATTCTGGTTGGTAGCGACACCTGTTTAGATGGTTCAGGCTACTCTTGGAGGACCAAGAGTTCTAAGGGGGGGAGAATGTTACGGTCACCCCGAGCGGGTTGCGACCGGGTGACCCGGGGCTCCGGTTTTGGCCTGCGGGTCACGTTTTCCGGCGTTCAGGCGGCTCCCGAGCCCTATCCGAGTATCATTTTGGCGAACCCCTCCGTATTTGAGGTCGTGTGGGTCCCCCGGACGTTTCCGCCGAAAATATTTTTCTGGCGCCGGGGGGGTTGTCGGGGTCGCCTCGGGACGTACAGCGGGCTCGGTAGCGCTCTCGAGGTCTCAGTTTGAGAAGCCGTTTGTAGTTTTGGAGTCGTGGAAACGTCCCGGTGGTGGTTGTGGAGTTTAATATTTGGGGCGGGACGTTCGGTTCCGGGCGACTCCCGGGGCTCGGGACGGGAATCCCGGGGCTCGGGATGGAAATTTACTGACGGCTTTGGGGTAAGTTGTGTTTGAATTTAAGATGGAATTTATGGGAATTTTTATAGAATTTTGGAGTGACGGAATTTCGGTTCAGGTTGTCACGCTCGCACGTCGGGTTTTGGTTCGGGTTCAGCGAGCTCGGTAGGACACTCCGGAAAGGCAAATGAATTTCTGAAAAATGTTCTGTGAATGTTATAATATTCTGAAGGTTGTGTCCAAGTTTCGTTAATTTTGGAATTCGGTAATTATTTTTGGGCAAAAAGAATTGGAACTTTCGGAGAAATTGGGAGCTAATTAGTAATTGGCCCACAAACCAGCCATAATTTGGAAAAGAGAAAGTTGATGTCGGTTGAAATAAAGAGGAAGGGACACTTGTCCCTTCCTAGTTAAATGAAGTTGAAAAAGAAAAGAAAAATGAAAAAAGAAGTATAAAAAAGGGAGGAAAATGCCAAAAGGGCATTAATTTCTTTTCTTCTTCTTCCTCCTCTCTTCTTTACCGTAAGAGGCAGCCATGGTTGCGCCAAGATGAGCTCCAAAGGTGAACTTTACAAATACTCGGCCAAGCTTCGAGGTAAGCATGTCAAAACGATCCTTGTGTCGTGTAAGTGAATAACTGAGGTCGGTTTGTGAAGTTTCAGCCGGTTTGTAAACCGTGAGTCTTGAAGTTTGGAAATGATTATGGAATCACAAGTTTTGTTTGATTTCTTGGTTTCTAAACGTTCCCGACACCTTCTTGTGCATGTTTGATAATAGGAGCGTAGGAAGAAACGCGCTGAGGTGGTGCCAAGTGCGTCGAAAATTTGGGTGTAAAATCCAACGGTGGATTCAAATAAAGGTAAGGATATATTTGTGATCGGAGCGAAGTTCGGTTACGTTAGTGTAATCGGTTCATTAGAAGAGGCTCGGTGTGAAAGCTGTTTTCCCGGCCCGAGCCTCGGTTTTGGTGCCATTGTTAGTGATTGATTCCGTGAATTGAATCGTTTTCTGTATATGGAATTGATTGTGAACAGGGAGTTGCTTTGAAATTGGACCGAAACTCTGCCGAAATTTGTACCGGGACAGCTGAACGAGAATTTCGGTTCGGACTTGTGTGAACGATTTGGGAAGAAGGTATGATTTAAAGGTTTGGTTGTGTTTATGGATGTATAAGTAACAATGTTCTAGCTCGGTTTGGGAAACCGATTTTTCTGTGGAATTTTCAGGGAAGTGCGGGTTTGTGCGGAAATTGTTTTATGGGGTTTGTTTGGATGTGTTCTGATCCAACTATGGTTGTACAGCTTGATTCTGCGTTGGTGGAGTAGCGCGGACCCGTAGGAGCCAAGTTGTGCATTTCGAGTCGGAAGTCGGGATTTTCCGAGTGTTGGGCTGCAGGCGGCGTTTCGAGGTAAGGGCTTAATTTGGTAAAATGTACGTTTGTTCTGTTTCAAGGCCGGATGACCTTGGAGGCCCGGGTTCCTATTCTGCATTACGTATATGGTTATCGAGGTAATGTTATTTCGTTTATGTTTATGTATTCTTATTATTATTATATGTTACATTACGTGTCCGCCTTTGAAGGGGTGCCGACATTCGCGTATCCGCACCAGGAGTGCCGATATTACATTACGTGTCCGCACCGAAGGGGTGCCGACATTCTGCGTGTATCCGCACCGGAGTGCCGATACATTACATTCGTGACCCTACGGCGGTTTGGGGCTCGCGACCCCGGCCCGTACCGTGCTATCTGCTTTACGATCTGTATATTCGACCTCTGTTGAGGGCCGCCGTTATGGTCGCTCGGCGGTTGGACCGCATGTGTTGGATTCGATTTACGTTATGCTTTATGTTCATATGTACATGCATATCTTTGTGATATTCTGCTTTTGCGAGTTGATTGTTGCCACGTGGGCAAACTGCACTTTGACCTTAAGTCCTTACTGGGTCCTTTCGAGGACTCACCCTTTTATTTGTTTACCATCTTTCAGGCAGTCTGACAAGCAACCAGCGGAATAGAGATCCGCGGTGCTTCCTGACATTTTGGGTTCTCAGAGCAAGAAGAAGTACCACGTGCGGGAATTCTTGAGCGAGAGGCTTCTGATTCCGCACTTAGGTATATATATATAGGATTTCGTTTAATGGCTCTGTAGCTGTAGATGCATGCATGTAGGTCAGAGCATGAACTTGTACATGTCATATGATCGGAAATATATTCTGCCTTTGATGCCTTCTGAGTCGAGGGCGGGGCCCCGACTTGCCTATATTGGATTTGTTATGATATGAATTCAGTGTTTCTGTGGTTGTTGCGATGTTTGATGTTTGGTATACCATGAACCGCATGTTTGGTAGAAGTTGGAGTTACTAGTATGCTTGCCTTGAATGAGTATCTGGGTTGCTAGTTGCCACTTGGCTATTTGTTATTTGAGCTCGATGCTCATTGCTGCGTTACCGCCGTAATTCCTGTTTCCGACGTCGCGGCCGGCTCCGCCTCCGCAACCGGGCGGGGTGGCTGTGACAGAAAGAGTCTTTTGGCCTGCGTGGAAGCATTCGCCAGAGCGTGGTGGATCTGGGTGCGGCAGGCACCGTGCTTGAGGAGACCGAGGTTTGGTGTCACTTTCTTGAGGGGAAGCGCGCTGCAGCCTAGGAGACCCCGGATGGTCCGAGGACCTGCTTTGTCTTGATGTCCACGAGGGATGAGCTCAGGGTGAAGGTGTATCAGTAAGAGGGCATGCCCCTGGAGGGGCCGTGGGACCCTATATTCCTGTTGAACAACAAGTCCTCCTTGTTGTTGGGAGGGGAGCACACACTGTTGTCCTACCTGGAGGGACTTTGCACCCCCTTTGATAGGGAGTTGATGGATCGCAGCTTGGACCCTCCGGTCGAGTTCATGGAGGCTACCAAGCACAACTTAGAGGTGAGGCATCACCCCTACTCTCGATTTTTGTTCTCGATTTTTGTACTAACCCACGGTCTCGGCCCGGTAGCACAAGTTCCTGAGTCATGCGAACGCGAGGGATAACGCTCAGGTCACCGAAATCGCCCACCTGAAGGAGGCAGAGGCTACCCTCGCTGCCAAGGCTGAGGCTGAGAGGGTGAATCAACAAGTAGCTGAGCTGGAGTCCTGGTGTGCTGTCCTCACTCAGGAGAAAGTGGAGTCTCGCCTGGAGCACTTGCAGAGGGACGTTCTTTTGAAGAGGCTCCAAGTCTTGTATCCCCGGCATAAAGAGGAGCTAGCGAAGAGGGAGGATGAGCTCAGGGAGAAGAAAATTGAGGTTGCTGTCTTGAATGCAGCACTTTCTTCTCTGAAGTCAGAGGCAGATGTTGCTTTCTCCGCTGTGAAGGCGGAGTCTCAGGCTCTGAGGGATGCTGCTGCCGAGGCAGAGAAGGTGGCAGCTACCCGTCTGAAGGACGCTGAGGAGAAGATCCTGGACGCAGAGCTTGGTGCAAAGGAGATTGCTGCAGAGCACCTCAATCTGTGCACGGACCTCATATGTGCAGTGGATGAGGTTTTCCAGCTCGAGACCCACCATGGGCTGGAGTTGTTCCCTGGGGAGGACCCTGAACATGCATCAACCTACAAGGTAAAAATCCACGAGAGAATGTCTCGCTTGAGGCAGAAAATTAAGGAGCTCAAGACCGAGGGCGAGGTTGGAGCGCAAGGGTATGAGGAAGGTTGGCCGCGATGCCGCTTCTAGCTGGAAAGGCTGCATCCAGGGTTGAACTTAGACGCCTTGGATGCCTCGAAGACCAACGACCCCGAGGCGGGTGCCCTGCTTGATTGGGGTGAGCAGGGGAAAAAGATGGGCGCTGGATGGCACGCCATGCTAGAGTAGGATGGGGTTTACGGTCGTGTGTATGACCCTCTCCCAAATAGGCCGATCTGAGAGCCGTTGTAATTTTTTCCCTGTAAAGAACGCACAATTCTAACAATATAAATGAACAAATTATAGTTTACCTTGTCCTTATTTCCGTTCGTCCTTGCGATAGCTTTGTAGGGGACGTTAGCTAGCTGCTAGGCTAAGTCGTTGAGTATCGCGGGGTCCCAAAGATTAGTCGAGGGATTGTTTGTGGTTCGCATGGGCGAAACCATCAAAGATGAGACGGACCGTGTACATGCCAAGATATTGTCCGCTTTGGGCCCAGCCCGCACGGATTTGTTCTTACTCTGGCCCGCTTAGTCTGCCACACTAGGTGGTAAGCCCGCCAGGTAAAATGCGTCTTGAAGAAACTACGGAGCAACCACCCTTATAAAGGTCTGATGTCTCCCATAGCTCTACCATGTGGGATGAGCAACATCATCCACCCCCAAAGGGAGCCAGCGTCCTCGGCACATGGACATGTACAACCGAGCTCGATACCAAATTGATACAGACGGACCGTGTACATGCCAAGATATTGTCCGCTTTGGGCCCAGCCCGCACGGTTTGTTCTTACTCTGGCCCGCTTAGTACGCCACACTAGGTGGTAAGCCCGCCGAGTAAAAGCGCGTCTTGAAGAAACTACGGAGCAACCACCCTTATAAAGGTACGAACAAATCCGTGCGGGCTGGGCCCAAAGCGGACAATATCTTGGCATGTACACGGTCCGTCTGTATCAATTTGGTATCAGAGCTCTGGTTGTACATGTCTATGTGCCGGCGAGAGGCAGGCTCCCTTTGGGGGTGGATGATGTTGCTCATCCCACATGGTAGAGCTATGGGAGAAATCATACCTTTATAAGGGTGGTTGCTCCGTAGTTTCTTCAAGACGCGTTTTACCTGGCGGGCTTACCAACTAGTGTGGCAGACTAAGCGGGCCAGAGTAAGAACAAATCCGTGCGGGCTGGGCCCAAAGCGGACAATATCTTGGCATGTACACGGTCCGTCTGTATCAATGTGGTATCGAGCTCGGTTGTACATGTCCATGTGCCGGCGAGACGCTGGGCTCCCTTTGGGGGTGGATGATGTTGCTCATCCCACATGGTAGAGCTATGGGAGAAATCATACCTTTATAAGGGTGGTTGCTCCGTAGTTTCTTCAAGACGCGTTTTAACTGGCGGGCTTACCACCTAGTGTGGCAGACTAAGCGGGCCAGAGTAAGAACAAATCCGTGCGGGCTGGGCCCAAAGCGGACAATATCTTGGCATGTACACGGTCCGTCTGTATCAATTTGGTATCAGAGCTCTGGTTGTACATGTCCATGTGCCAGCGAGGACGCTGGGCTCCCTTTGGGGGGTGGATGATGTTGCTCATCCCACATGGTAGAGCTATGGGAGAAATCATACCTTTATAAGGGTGGTTGCTCCGTAGTTTCTTCAAGACGCGTTTTACCTGGCGGGCTTACCACCTAGTGTGGCAGACTAAGCGGGCCAGAGTAAGAACAAATCCGTGCGGGCTGGGCCCAAAGCGGACAATATCTTGGCATGTACACGGTCCGTCTGTATCAATTTGGTATCAGAGCTCTGGTTGTACATGTCCATGTGCCAGCGAGGACGCTGGGCTCCCTTTGGGGGGTGGATGATGTTGCTCATCCCACATGGTAGAGCTATGGGAGAAATCATACCTTTATAAGGGTGGTTGCTCCGTAGTTTCTTCAAGACGCGTTTTAGCTGGCGGGCTTACCACCTAGTGTGGCGGACTAAGCGGGCAGTAAGAACAAATCCGTGCGGGCTGGGCCCAAAGCGGACAATATCTTGGCATGTACACGGTCCGTCTGTATCAATTTGGTATCGAGCTCGGTTGTACATGTCCATGTGCCAGCGAGGACGCTGGGCTCCCTTTGGGGGTGGATGATGTTGCTCATCCCACATGGTAGAGCTATGGGAGAAATCATACCTTTATAAGGGTGGTTGCTCCGTAGTTTCTTCAAGACGCGTTTTACCTGGCGGGCTTACCACCTAGTGTGGCAGACTAAGCGGGCCAGAGTAAGAACAAATCCGTGCGGGCTGGGCCCAAAGCGGACAATATCTTGGCATGTACACGGTCCGTCTGTATCAATTTGGTATCAGAGCTCTGGTTGTACATGTCCATGTGCCAGCGAGGACGCCTGTGCTCCGTATGGGGGGTGGATGATGTTGCTCATCCCACATGGTAGAGCTATGGGAGAAATCATACCTTTATAAGGGTGGTTGCTCCGTAGTTTCTTCAAGACGCGTTTTACCTGGCGGGCTTACCACCTAGTGTGGCAGACTAAGCGGGCCAGAGTAAGAACAAATCCGTGCGGGCTGGGCCCAAAGCGGACAATATCTTGGCATGTACACGGTCCGTCTGTATCAATTTGGTATCAGAGCTCTGGTTGTACATGTCCATGTGCCAGCGAGGACGCTGGGCTCCCTTTGGGGGTGGATGATGTTGCTCATCCCACATGGTAGAGCTATGGGAGAAATCATACCTTTATAAGGGTGGTTGCTCCGTAGTTTCTTCAAGACGCGTTTTACTTGGCGGGCTTACCACCTAGTGTGGCAGACTAAGCGGGCCAGAGTAAGAACAAATCCGTGCGGGCTGGGCCCAAAGCGGACAATATCTTGGCATGTACACGGTCTGTCTGTATCAATTTGTTATCAGAGCTCTGGTTGTACATGTCCATGTGCCAGCGAGGACGATGGGCTCCCTTTGGGGGTTGGATGATGTTGCTCATCCCACATGGTAGAGCTATGGGAGAAATCATACCTTTATAAGGGTGGTTGCTCCGTAGTTTCTTCAAGACGCATTTTACCTGGCGGGCTTACCACCTACTGTGGCAGACTAAGCTGGCCAGAGTAAGAACAAATCCATGCGGGCTGGGCCCAAAGCGGACAATATCTTGCATGTACACGGTCCTTCCGTATCAATTTGGTATCGAGCTCGGTTGTACATGTCCATGTGCCAGGAGGACGCCTGGGCTCCCTTTGGGGGTGGATGATGTTGCTCATCCCACATGGTAGAGCTATGGGAGAAATCAGACCTTTATAAGGGTGATTGCTCCGTAGTTTCTTCAAGACGCGTTTTACCTGGCGGGCTTACCACCTAGTGTGGCAGACTAAGCGGGCCAGAGTAAGAAAAAATCCGTGCGGGCTGGGCCCAAAGCGGACAATATCTTGGCATGTACACGGTCCGTCTGTATCAATTTGGTATCAGAGCTCTGGTTGTACATGTCCATGTGCCAGCGAGGACGCTGGGCTCCCTTTGGGGGGTGGATGATGTTGCTCATCCCACATGGTAGAGCTATGGGAGAAATCATTCCTTTATAAGGGTGGTTGCTCCGTAGTTTCTTCAAGACGCGTTTTACTGGCGGGCTTACCACCTAGTGTGGCGGACTAAGCGGGTCGAGTAAGAACAAATCCGTGCGGGCTGTGATGTTGCTCATCCCACATGGTAGAGCTATGGGAGAAATCATACCTTTATAAGGGTGGTTGCTCCGTAGTTTCTTCAAGACGCGTTTTACCGGCGGGCTTACCACCTAGTGTGGCGGACTAAGCGGGCGAGTAAGAAAAATCCGTGCGGGCTGGGCCCAAAGCGGACAATATCTTGGCATGTACACGGTCCGTCTGTATCAATTTGGTATCGAGCTCGGTTGTACATGTCCATGTGCCAGCGAGGGCCGGGCTCCCTTTGGGGGTGGATGATTTTGCTCATCCCACATGGTAGAGCTATTGGAGAAATCATACCTTTATAAGGGTGGTTGCTCCGTAGTTTCTTCAAGACGCGTTTTACAGCGGGCTTACCACCTAGTGTGGCGGACTAAGCGGGCAGTAAGAACAAATCCGTGCGGGCTGGGCCCAAAGCGGACAATATCTTGGCATGTACACGGTCCGTCTGTATCAATTTGGTATCAGAGCTCTGGTTGTACATGTCCATGTGCCGGCGAGACGCCAGGCTCCCTTTGGGGGTGGATGATGTTGCTCATCCCACATGGTAGAGCTATGGGAGAAATCATACCTTTATAAGGGTGGTTGCTCCGTAGTTTCTTCAAGACGCGTTTTACAGCGGGCTTACCACCTAGTGTGGCAGACTAAGCGGGCGAGTAAGAACAAATCCGTGCGGGCTGGGCCCAAAGCGGACAATATCTTGGCATGTACACGGTCCGTCTGTATCCACTACGTGGGTGAAGCATTACTTACCGCGGCTGTACCGCGCACGAGGCCGCGGTAAGTGGCGGCTACGTGGGTGATCGGTGGCTGCTAGTCGCGCGCGCGCCAAAGCGCGGTGCAGGCGCGGTAAGTTGTGTACGCGGCGCGTCGCGGTGAAGGCCGCGGTAACTCCGCGTTGTTTACGAGGTCCTTTGACCGGTCCGTTACCGCGCCATTTACGCGGCCGTGGCGGGTAAAAACTCCTATATAAGCACTCGGGTTCACATTTTCGCGAACACTTACATTTTCTTCCTCCAACTATTCTCCTTTCAATTTCTTGTTAATTGAAGAAAATATATAGCATCTCGTTATTTCAGTTGGAGATCTACCGGCAGCTGTTATTGTGTCTCTTTCAGGTAATAAATATTATATTTTAGATTTGTTTATAAAAATTGTTATCATTTCTTTTATTTTTATAATGTATTTCATGAGTTGCCTAATTATGTAGTTAAATTAATTAAAGTAGTTCATGAGCCATAGTACTGTCTATGAAAACTTGTAGTAATATATTATTTTACGAGTTATTTGAGTATTGAAATGACGGTGTAAAATTATATATTCTACAAGGTTTTCATGGATTGTCCCATTAGACAGTTTGTAAAAGTATACTATCGGTTAATTCATCTTTTATGATTGTGTATGGAGAAATGATAAGAGTTACGTAAATTTCGGATGCAATATTTCGTCTTGTTCCTCTTTGTACCCGCTCTGGCGTTACGCCGGAGAAATGGTACAACGAGGAACTAAGGCAATCTTTGCCGAAATTTACGTAATAATATCGATTTCTCCATACACAGGATAAAAGTTTGATTAACTAATAGTACTTTTATGAATAGGTTAGGACCCATGCACCTTGAATTAGGACATAAACCGGTAGTGTAAATTGTGGAATTAATTAAGTTCCGTATTGCTGAATATATATATTTTATAATTGTTATGTTTTTATTTATCATATTGTTTTATTGACACAAATGTTATAGGAACTATATAATGGCCGAAGATCGTGATTGGATGTATCAGCGTTTTGAGGAGGGGACTCGCGATATTAGTCAGAGATTTTGGACCGGGCTTGTGGAATTCCTGAATTTTGCGTTTCGTGTTGCTCGGGAAAAGGGAGAACAATTTGTCAAATGTCCTTGTAGAAAATGTAAAAATAGATATTACCGTGATCGAGAAACTATTGGCAAGCATTTCTTGTTAGATGGATTTCAACTAAATTATCATGTGTGGGATTGTCATGGTGAGCGGCGTCAAATAAATCCATGTGTTTATCGAGGTTACCAATTTGATGTGGCATCGTCGTCATCATCATCATCGAATATTGTAAGTACGAATAATTTGTTTGAGGGTAATGTAGGAAGGAGTGATGATTACCGTGAAATGGTTCGCGAGGCTTTTGGGATTCGTGATAATGGAAATAATTTTGAGGGTGATGATATGGAGCATATGGATGAGGATGAGGTCACACCGAAATGCCAAATGCAAGGACTCAAAAGTTTTTGATTTATTACGCGATGCGTCGCAGCCTCTATATGAGGGATGTCTTGATAAGCACACCAAGTTGGCTGTTATTTCTAAGTTCTTGAGCATGAAAAGTCAGCATAACGTATCGGACGCGTTTTCTCGGAGTTGATTGAATTTATCAACGAAATCTGCCGGAGAAGAGGCAACCTTGCCTACGAGCATGTGTAGTGCAAAGCGATGATGAAAGAGTTGGGGTTACCGTCTGAAAGATTCATGCATGCGAAAACAAGCGCATGTTGTTTGATGGTAGATATGAAAAGTTAAATAATTGTAGGGTATGTGGTGCGGGCAGCTTGAAGAACGTGAGGCGAATCAAAAACCCAAAGCTAAAAAGATTTTACGTTATCTACCAATTCTTGGCGGCTCCAACGACTTTACCAGTCCGCGAGAACCGCTAAATTTATGACGTATCATCTTAGAGCTAGTGAGAATTCGATGGGTATTATTGGACATCCATCCCAAGCCGAGGCATGGAAACATGTTGATAAGTGTTATCCTGATTTTGCATGTGAGTATAGAAATGTTCGATTGGGGTTATGTACAGATGGTTTCAACCCGTTGTCAGACTCAGGACAATCATATTCTATGTGGCCTGTATTCATCGTGGTTTATAACTTGCCTCCTGATTTATGCATGAAGGAGGCGTACACTTTCATGCCGTTGCTAATCCCTGGTCCAAAGTCACCGGGCCGTAACATTGATGTGTTTTACGTCCATTTGCTTGACGAGTTGAAACATCTATGGAATACGGGCGTGGAAACACAGGATGCACATCGTAATCAGAACTTTAACATGCGGGCACATCTGCTGTGGACAATTAGTGATTTCCCAGCGTACGGAATGTTATCAGGGTGGAGCACGCATGGAAGACTTGCATGCCCGTACTGTATGGAGGATGTTCATAGTTTTCAGCTGACTAACGGGAAGAAAACGAGTTGGTTTGGTTGTCATAGAAGATTTTTACCGCATACGACATGCGCTCCGTAACAACAAGCAATCATGGAAACATACAGATCGAAGGCCAAGATGTGAGTTCAAATCAGGCCACCAAATATTAAGCGAGGTCGAAAACATCGTGTTTCCACCATTCGGGACACCGTGGGATCACATGAGGGTAGACATGTTTGGGAAGCAACATAATTGGATTAAGAAATCGATTTTCTGGGAATTGCCATATTGGGCAGATCTGAAAGTTAGACATTGTCTCGATGTGATGCATATCGAAAAAAATTGTTTCGACAATGTTTTCTACGATTGTCAATCGAAAGGGAAAAGTAAGGACAACGCAAATTCGAGACGTGATCTAGAAGATTTAGGACTTCGCCACTGAATTGCATTTGGTGGTGATCCTCATAGGAGAGAACCGTTCAAACCAAAGGCGACGTATACTTTAAATGCGGATCAGTTGCAGTATTTGCTATTGGTTGAAGCATACCGTCAAACTTCCAGACGGTTATGCTTCTAACATTGGGAGGTGTGTTAATACGTGCGGTAACACGTTCTACAGTATGAAAACCCATGATTGTCATGTCTTCATGCAGAAGTTACTCCCAATCGCTTTGCGGGGCTATCTCGATGACGGTATTTGGACTACAATATCTGAATTCAGTAAATTCTTCCGACTAATTTGTTCAAAGGATATTCCATTGGACGATGTCGAAAAGTTAGATGAATTTATCGTCGTTACACTTTGCAAGCTGGAGAAAATATTCCCTCCATCGTTCTTTGACTCGATGGAACATCTCACGATGCATCTCCTTGGCATCTTGAACGTGTGGAGTGTGTCATCTTGGTGGATGTATAGTTTGAAAGGAACATGAAAAGATTGAAAGCAAAAGCTGTGAACAAAAGATTCTTGGAGGGCTCCATCATTGAAAAGTTTCTTATCCAGGAGGTTGCTATATTCTGCGAGCATTACATGGCGAGATAATTATGGAACACGTGTGAACCCCAACATACGTAACGAAATTGTTCCCGTTACTGTCAATCCGAGCGGACTATCAATATTTGATCATCCATCTAAACCAATGGGCAGAGCACATTTTCGGGAGTTGACGGTTGCAGAAAGGGAACATGTACAAACTTATATTCTGCAAAGCGCCGGGAAGTTGACCCACTTATAGATCGATTCAACGAGTTGGCCCGACGGAATTTTCCAGACTTGGATGACGCTGGTATTGACAATCTCAGACTTGCACAATTCCCTAAATGGTTCAAGAACATGGTTAGTCTTGCACTTGATTGTTTATGGTTTTAAAGATAACCCCAATATGTATGTTGATCTTAAAGCGACATTATTTTTAATGTGCGAGGCCTTTGCAAATGAGACAACTCTACCGCCAGCATTTATGCGCCTTGGCTGCGGACCGAAAGTGCGAGCTAAATCATTTCTGATCGTATGTGAGCGGGTACAAGTTTCACACAAAACAATACGGCCAGCACAAGATGTCTGCTAATTGGGCGTCTGCGTCCTCGGAGATACAAATGCAGAAGACTATATGGATTTCTACGGTTGGATTGACGAAATCATTGTCCTTGATGCAGAGTAACTTTGAGTATAACGGTCTTCAAGTGCGTGGTTGCATGCGAATAAAGGCGTCCGTTACGATAAACTTTGGGGATCATCGATGTTATTGCACATCAGGTGTATCCGAGAAGATCCATTCATTCTTGCCACCAAGCGAGAACAAGTGGTTTATCTCGAATACCCTTGAAGAGGCAAAATCTGAAAAGCTGGTGGGACAGTTTTCAAAACTAAACCGAGGCGCTTTAAGGAAGATTTGATGCAAGAGCCGAGAGATAGGTACGGCGAATCCATTGCAAGAGTCGGCGGCAGTTGGTGAAAGTATACGTCCGAGGACCAGATGTGACCCGGTATTATTGGATCGTCAAGCACATCCCGAGCACATAGATCATTTGGACAACCAATCGGACGAAGATGACGATGATCCGGTCGGAATATAGTAAAATGTATGACGTAATTCGATAATTTTAGATAAATGTATCTTTCGATAAACAACAATTTTAAATTAGTAATCATTCGAATTACAATTTGAGGATGAAATTGCAAGTTCTCAAAACATTTGGATCAAATTATATATTTTTACCGCGCACCGGACCGCATTTACATGGGCCCGTGGGGCCCACGAAATCTATGCACGTTTGAAATATGGGAGGAAATTAAAAATTTTCGAATTGGCATTTTACGAGCGTACGAGGCCGTGCCGCGCATGGGACGCGGCAAGCCGGTGGGCCTGGGCCTTACCGAGGCCTAGGACGCGGTAAGGCCGCGGTCATGGCGCGGCCGGGACCATGATACGCCGCGGTATGCCTTTTCAAACCGGCTGAAACCCTTCTTCTTCCTCTTCCTCTCGTTTCTTGGCCTCCCTCTGCTCTCCAAACTCCCGGCGACCACCGCTCTCCCCTCCCTTCCACCGGCGTCTCCGGCCGATTTAGAGCCTTTTTTTGCCGTCGCACCGTCAAGATACATCAGGTATGTGTTTATCTCAAGTTTTTTTTGATTTTTTCGGCCACCTCTCGTTTTGTCAATTTTTTTTCTCTAACTTTTCGTTTTGCAGGTGCTCCACCATCCTCATTTGCATCTCCCAGTCCATCCTCATCACCAAAACAGGAGGTAACTAGTTTTCTCATTTTTCCTATTTTTTCGGATTTTTATCTATTTTTTTGGATTTGATTAAGTAATAGCATTTAATTTATTTAGTTTTTATTTGTTGGGTTGTATTTAGGTTGTTATTAGTTTTTCGGATTTGATTATGTAATTTAGGTTGTTATTAGTTTAAAAATGTTGTTATTAGTTTAAAAATGTTGTTATTAGTTTGTGTAGTTTAGAAATGTTGTTATTAGTTTGTTAGTAAAATGTTGTTAGTTTAAAAATGTTATTAGTTTGTGTAGTTTAGAAATGTTGTTATTAATTTTACAAAATTAGTTTAAAAATGTAATTAGTTTAAAAATACATTTTTACAAAATTAGTTTAAAAATGGTGTTAGTTTAAAAATATAATTTTACAAAATTAGTTTAAAAATGTAATTAGTTTAAAAATACAATTTTACAAAATTAGTTTAAAAATGGTGTTAGTTTAAAAATATAATTTTACAAAATTAGTTTAAAAATGTAATTAGTTTAAAAATACAATTTTACAAAATTAGTTTAAAAATGGTGTTAGTTTAAAAATATAATTTTACAAAATTAGTTTAAAAATGTAATTAGTTTAAAAATACAATTTTACAAAATTAGTTTAAAAATGGTGTTAGTTTAAAAATATAATTTTACAAAATTAGTTTAAAAATGTAATTAGTTTAAAAATACAATTTTACAAAATTAGTTTAAAAATGGTGTTAGTTTAAAAATATAATTTTACAAAATTAGTTTAAAAATGTAATTAGTTTAAAAATACATTTTTACAAAATTAGTTTAAAAATGGTGTTAGTTTAAAAATATAATTTTACAAAATTAGTTTAAAAATGTAATTAGTTTAAAAATACAATTTTACAAAATTAGTTTAAAAATGGTGTTAGTTTAAAAATATAATTTTACAAAATTAGTTTAAAAATGTAATTAGTTTAAAAATACATTTTTACAAAATTAGTTTAAAAATGGTGTTAGTTTAAAAATATAATTTTACAAAATTAGTTTAAAAATGTAATTAGTTTAAAAATACATTTTTACAAAATTAGTTTAAAAATGGTGTTAGTTTAAAAATATAATTTTACAAAATTAGTTTAAAAATGTAATTAGTTTAAAAATACAATTTTACAAAATTAGTTTAAAAATGGTGTTAGTTTAAAAATATAATTTTACAAAATTAGTTTAAAAATGTAATTAGTTTAAAAATACATTTTTACAAAATTAGTTTAAAAATGTTGTTACTTTAGAAATATAATTTTACAAAATTAGTTTAAAAATGTAATTAGTTTAAAAATACATTTTTACAAAATTAGTTTACAAATGTTGTTATTACTTTAGAAATATAATTTTACAAAATTAGTTTTAAAATGTTGTTAGTTTAAAAATACAATTTTACAAAATTAGTTTAAAAATGTTGTTACTTTAGAAATATAATTTTACAAAATTAGTTTTAAAATGTAATTAGTTTAAAAATACATTTTTACAAAATTAGTTTTAAAATGTAATTAGTTTAAAAATACATTTTTACAAAATTAGTTTAAAAATGTTGTTAGTTTAAAAATATTATTTTACAAAATTAGTTTAAAAATGTTGTTACTTTAGAAATATAATCTTACAAAATTAGTTTAAAAATGTTGTTAGTTTAAAAATATAATTTTACAAAATTAGTTTAAAAATATAACTTTACAAAATTAGTTTAAAAACTTCTGCAAAAGTTTACAAAATGAAACTTATGTTCGTTTTTAAATGTTTTTGAGATATGGCGTCCACTCCCGATGGTTCAGGCCGGGATGAGTCGAGTCAGTTCGGGGCGGACATTCGACCGTAGTTCCGTGGTCGATCATCGAGGTTATCCCGACCACGTCTGACGGACTCTCCTGGGGTCGGCGATTGGTCTGTCAGGATGCACCGAGCGATGACGCTACACCTCCACCGCATGATGACTCTGCACCTCCACCGCAGCGGCCACGTATATTGTCGCAGCCCCCGCCTCCACTACCTCCGCCGGTCGCAGGCCCTGACGGACGCCTTATAGTCCGCATCGCACAGTAAGTCTCTAACATAGAAGATTTTGCTATATCCTTTAGTTACATGTTTCATTACCGATCACGGTTTCTGTTAATGTGCAGTTTGCATTCGGAGCAGATCACGCGCGCGCTTTCGAATGTCGTCGCGAACCACTTCTCCGGATTCCCTCCCAAGTTCGCGGTACTTTAATAATTATTAATATTTCATATATTACATTAATTAATACTAATACTTGTTATAAATTACTTAGGATAATGACGTTGTCTTTTAAATTTAAATGCAGGAACAACATGTGTGGGATGAGCCGGGCTTTACGGAGAAGTTGCACTCCCGGTTTGCGGAGTTCTACCGAACACGCAGAACAATATTCGAAAGAAGTGCAAGCGATTGCATCCATTTGGATCCGGACAATCGACTACGGATTGGCTACCGCTCATCCCGGCTCGCCTCGGCCGGACAAGTGGAGGATCTTTGCTCGAGTACTACAACAAGAACGACTTCAAGGAAGAATCCCGGAAGAACAAAAGGAATGCGAGTAGCACAGAATCGTCCGAAGATTAAGTCGTTTGGCAACAAGTCCAAACAGAGAGTTTATGAGGACTTGGTAATATTCTTTACCCAGTTCATTATTTAAACATCTAATTTTAATTTATTTAATTTATGAACAAATTAATTACTTTATAAATATTGTTGGACAGAGCAAACAAGCTGGGCACCGGCTACGGCGGAGGAGTTCGGGAGGCATGGCTTGGGAAGGAATCGGCCGTTCTGGTATTATTCATTCGTTTTCCTCAATTCAAATTACCGTCTCTTTTAATATTATTTAACGTAAGTTTATTTTTGTTATTACTTAGGAGGAGTATAGGACGCGTCTCATTACCAAGTATGGGCCAAATGGACCGTTCCCAGCGATCGATGACGAGATCTACAAATCTGTTGTGGGTGGGCCCACTCGAGGACGCTGGATCGGTGTCCCGCCACAAATTGCCCATCCGGAGCGATTCGAGGAACCTCTGCGATCTCGAGTAATTAAATTGTCGTTTAATTAATTTCTATAATTTGAGTTATTTTTATGTAGTAGATTTTAATTTTTTAAAACACGTTAACTTTCAGCGAGAATGAGCTTGAGGACCGTCATCGGCGGGATACGGATGCGATGCGTGACTTCGCCCGGCCGGCTTGCCGCGGCCGAATGTGAGGTTGGTGATCTTGAGGCTTGGAAGACAGATGCATTGCGATCCTTTGATTCAGCCGTCGGCAACATCTGGTCGGCTATGCGTTACAGGGGTATATCCCGCCTAACGTGATGCCGCGAGATCCCTTATCATTGGATCTTCCTCTGGGCCTCCGCCCTTCCAGCAGCAGCAGCCGCCTCAGCACTTCCAGCACCCGTCGTCTCAATACTACCAGCATCCGCCGCAATTCCAGCAGCAGCCGCCGTCGCACCACTTCCAGCAGCCGCCGCAGCACCACTTCCAGCAGCCGCCGCAGCACCACATCCAGCGGCCGTCCCAGCAGCCCTTCCAGCAGCCCTTCCAGCAGTCGCAGCCTAATGTCAGCCTGGGCCTGGGCTTCACACACCCCGACGGGGATTATCGGCCGGAGATGCCAGATCCACAACAAATCCCACACCAGCAGCAGCAGCGGCGGCCATTCATGGACATTGGGGGCGACGACTTTGTTGATTACTTCAACCCTCCTGACCCAAACGCGGATCAGACCGACGGTTTTTAGGGTTTCTGTAAATAATAATTAGATTTTGTTGTAATAAACTATTTACTATATTTATAATTATATTTTTGCATTGTTATTAAATTTTAAATACATTTTACTATATATATGAACTATTTACCATATATATAAACTATTTACTATATATATAAACAATTTACTATATATATAATTATATATATAAACAATATACCCAAAAAACGCTTACCGCGGCCTTGTGCGCATCCAGCCGCGGTATACGATGCCGCCGCCGTCATAGTCGTGCGCGGCTGCAGCGGCAAGGCGCGGCGTGCTGCGGCCTCGGCGCGCCACCGAAGCAACCGGGGCGATTTTACGCGGGGAATACGCGGCCTATCCAGCAGTGCGTGCAGCGGCGTTACGCGTATTTGGCCGCGGTACACGCTGTTTTAACGACGTAGTGAGATGATGTTGCTCATCCCACATGGTAGAGCTATGGGAGAAATCATACCTTTATAAGGGTGGTTGCTCCGTAGTTTCTTCAAGACGCGTTTTACTGGCGGGCTTACCACCTAGTGTGGCGGACTAAGCGGGCAGTAAGAACAAATCCGTGCGGGCTGGGCCCAAAGCGGACAATATCTTGGCATGTACACGGTCCGTCTGTATCAATTTGGTATCAGAGCTCTGGTTGTACATGTCCATGTGCCAGCGAGGACGTTGTGCTCCCTGTGGGGGGTGGATGATGTTGCTCATCCCACATGGTAGAGCTATGGGAGAAATCATGCCTTTATAAGGGTGGTTGCTCCGTAGTTTCTTCAAGACGCGTTTTACGGCGGGCTTACCACCTAGTGTGGCGGACTAAGCGGGCAGTAAGAACAAATCCGTGCGGGCTGGGCCCAAAGTGGACAATATCATGGCATGTACACGGTCCGTCTGTATCAATTTGGTATCGAGCTCGGTTGTACATGTCCATGTTCCAGCGAGGACGCCTGGGCTCCCTTTGGGGGTGGATGATGTTGCTCATCCCACATGGTAGAGCTATGGGAGAAATCATGCCTTTATAAGGGTGGTTGCTCCGTAGTTTCTTCAAGACGCGTTTTACCCGGCGGGCTTACCACCTAGTGTGGCGGACTAAGCGGGGCAGTAAGAACAAATCCGTGCGGGCTGGGCCCAAAGCGGACAATATCTTGGCATGTACACTGTCCGTCTGTATCAATTTGGTATCAGAGCTCTGGTTGTACATGTCCATGTGCCAGCGAGGACGCTGGGCTCCCTTTGGGGGGTGGATGATGTTGCTCATCCCACATGGTAGAGTTATGGGAGAAATCATACCTTTATAAGGGTGGTTGCTCGTAGTTTCTTCAAGACGCGTTTTACGGCGGGCTTACCACCTAGTGTGGCAGACTAAGCGGGCCAGAGTAAGAACAAATCCGTGCGGGCTGGGCCCAAAGCGGACAATATCTTGGCATGTACACGGTCCGTCTGTATCAATTTGGTATCAGAGCTCTGGTTGTACATGTCCATGTGCCAGCGAGGACGCTGGGCTCCCTTTGGGGGTGGATGATGTTGCTCATCCCACATGGTAGAGCTATGGGAGAAATCATGCCTTTATAAGGGTGGTTGCTCCGTAGTTTCTTCAAGACGCGTTTTACATGGCGGGCTTACCACCCAGTGTGGCAGACTAAGCGGGCGAGTAAGAACAAATCCGTGCGGGCTGGGCCCAAAGCGGACAATATCTTGGCATGTACACGGTCCGTCTGTATCAATTTGGTATCGAGCTCGGTTGTACATGTCCATGTGCCAGCGAGGACGCTGGGCTCCCTTTGGGGGGTGGATGATGTTGCTCATCCCACATGGTAGAGCTATGGGAGAAATCATACCTTTATAAGGGTGGTTGCTCCGTAGTTTCTTCAAGACGCGTTTTACATGGCGGGCTTACCACCTAGTGTGGCAGACTAAGCGGGCAAGAGTAAGAACAAATCCGTGCTGGCTGGGCCCAAATCTGAAAATATCATGGCATGTACACGGTCCGTCTGTATCAATTTGGTATCGAGCTCTCGGTTGTACATGTCCATGTTCCAGCGAGGACGCCGGGCTCCCTTTGGGGGTGGATGATGTTGCTCATCCCACATGGTAGAGCTATGGGAGAAATCATACCTTTATAAGGGTGGTTGCTCCGTAGTTTCTTCAAGACGCGTTTTACTCGGCGGGCTTACCACCTAGTGTGGCAGACTAAGCGGGCCGGAGTAAGAACAAATCCGTGCGGGCTGGGCCCAAAGCGGACAATATCTTGGCATGTACACGGTCCGTCTATATCAATTTGGTATCGAGCTCGGTTGTACATGTCCATGTGCCGCCGAGGACGCCTGGGCTCCCTTTGGGGGTGGATGATGTTGCTCATCCCACATGGTAGAGCTATGGGAGAAATCATGCCTTTATAAGGGTGGTTGCTCCGTAGTTTCTTCAAGACGCGTTTTACCTGGCGGGCTTACCACCTAGTGTGGCAGACTAAGCGGGCCAAAGTAAGAACAAATCCGTGCGGGCTGGGCCCAAAGCGGACAATATCTTGGCATGTACACGGTCCGTCTGTATCAATTTGGTATCGAGCTCGGTTGTACATGTCCATGTGCCAGCCGAGGACGCCTGGGCTCCCTTTGGAGGGTGGATGATGTTGCTCATCCCACATGGTAGAGCTATGGGAGAAATCATGCCTTTATAAGGGTGGTTGCTCCGTAGTTTCTTCAAGACGCGTTTTACCCGGGCGGGCTTACCACCTAGTGTGGCAGACTAAGCGGGCCAGAGTAAGAACAAATCCGTGCGGGCTGGGCCCAAAGCGGACAATATCTTGGCATGTACACGGTCCGTCTGTATCAATTTCGATGTTGCTCATCCCACATGGTAGAGCTATGGGAGAAATCATACCTTTATAAGGGTGGTTGCTCCGTAGTTTCTTCAAGACGCGTTTTACCTGGCGGGCTTACCACCTAGTGTGGCAGACTAAGCGGGCCAGAGTAAGAACAAATCCGTGCGGGCTAGGCCCAGAGCGGACAATATCTTGGCATGTACACGGTCCGTCTGTATCAATTTGGTATCGAGCTCGGTTGTACATGTCCATGTGCCACCGAGGACGCTGGGCTCCCTTTGGGGGGTGGATGATGTTGCTCATCCCACATGGTAGAGCTATGGGAGAAATCATACCTTTATAAGGGTGGTTGCTCCGTAGTTTCTTCAAGACGCGTTTTACCTGGCGGGCTTACCACCTAGTGTGGCAGACTAAGCGGGCCAGAGTAAGAACAAATCCGTGCGGGCTGGGCCCAAAGCGGACAATATCATGGCATGTACACGGTCCGTCTGTATCAATTTAGTATCAGAGCTCTTGTTGTACATGTCCATGTTCCAGCGAGGACGCTGGGCTCCCTTTGGGGGGTGGATGATGTTGCTCATCCCACATGGTAGAGCTATGGGAGAAATCATACCTTTATAAGGGTGGTTGCTCCGTAGTTTCTTCAAGACGCGTTTTACGGCGGGCTTACCACCTAGTGTGGCAGACTAAGCGGGCCAGAGTAAGAACAAATCCGTGCGGGCTGGGCCCAAAGCGGACAATATCTTGGCATGTACACGGTCAGTCTGTATCAAGTTGGTATCAGAGCTCTGGGTGTAGATGTCCATGTGCCGGCGAGGACGCCGGGCTCCCTTTGGGGGTGGATGATGTTGCTCATCCCACATGGTAGAGCTATGGGAGAAATCATGCCTTTATAAGGGTGGTTGCTCCGTAGTTTCTTCAAGTAGCGTTTTAACTGGCGGGCTTACCACCTAGTGTGGCAGACTAAGCGGGCCAGAGTAAGAACAAATCCGTGCGGGCTGGGCCCAAAGCGGACAATATCTTGGCATGTACACGGTCCGTCTGTATCAATTTGGTATCAGAGCTCTGGTTGTACATGTCCATGTGCCAGCGAGGACGCCGGGCTCCCTTTGGGGGGTGGATGATGTTGCTCATCCCACATGGTAGAGCTATGAGAGAAATCATACCTTTATAAGGGTGGTTGCTCCGTAGTTTCTTCAAGACGCGTTTTACCTGGCGGGCTTACCACCTAGTGTGGCAGACTAAGCGGGCCAGAGTAAGAACAAATCCGTGCGGGCTGGGCCCAAAGCGGACAATATCTTGGCATGTACACGGTCCGTCTGTATCAATTTGGTATCAGAGCTCTGGTTGTACATGTCCATGTGCCAGCGAGGACGCGTGTATCCCTTTGGGGGGTGAATGATGTTGCTCATCCCACATGGTAGAGCTATGGGAGAAATCATACCTTTATAAGGGTGGTTGCTCCGTAGTTTCTTCAAGACGCGTTTACCTGGCGGGCTTACCACCTAGTGTGGCAGACTAAGAGGGCCAGAGTAAGAACAAATCCGTGCGGGCTGGGCCCAAAGCGGACAATATCTTGGCATGTACACGGTCCGTCTGTATCAATTTTGGATGATGTTGCTCATCCCACATGGTAGAGCTATGAGAGAAATCATACCTTTATAAGGGTGGTTGCTCCGTAGTTTCTTCAAGACGCGTTTTACCTGGCGGGCTTACCACCTAGTGTGGCGGACTAAGCGGGCCGAGTAAGAACAAATCCGTGCGGGCTGGGCCCAAAGCGGACAATATCATGGCATGTACACGGTCCGTCTGTATCAATTTGGTATCGAGCTCGGTTGTACATGTCCATGTGCCAGCCGAGGACGCCGGGCTCCCTTTGGGGGTGGATGATGTTGCTCATCCCACATGGTAGAGCTATGGGAGAAATCATACCTTTATAAGGGTGGTTGCTCCGTAGTTTCTTCAAGACGCGTTTTACCTGGCGGGCTTACCACCTAGTGTGGCAGACTAAGCGGGCCAGAGTAAGAACAAATCCGTGCGGGCTGGGCCCAAAGCGGACAATATCTTGGCATGTACACGGTCCGTCTGTATCAATTTGGTATCAGAGCTCTGGTTGTACATGTCCATGTGCCAGCGAGGACGCTGGGCTCCCTTTAGGGGTTGATGATGTTGCTCATCCCACATGGTAGAGCTATGGGAGAAATCATACCTTTATAACGGTGGTTGCTCCGTAGTTTCTTCAAGACGCGTTTTACAGCGGGCGGGCTTACCACCAGCGGACAATATCATGGCATGTACACGGTCCGTCTGTATCAATTTGGTATCGAGCTCGGTTGTACATGTCCATGGGCTCCCTTTGGTGTGTGCATGATGTTGCTCATCCCACATGGTAGAGCTATGGGAGAAATCATACCTTTATAAGGGTGGTTGCTCCGTAGTTTCTTCAAGACGCATTTTACCTGGCGGGCTTACCACCTACTGTGGCAGACTAAGCTGGCCAGAGTAAGAACAAATCCATGCGGGCTGGGCCCAAAGCGGACAATATCTTGGCATGTACACGGTCCGTCTATATCAATTTGGTATCGAGCTCGGTTGTACATGTCCATGTGCCAGCGAGGACGCCTGGGCTCCCTTTGGGGGTGGATGATGTTGCTCATCCCACATGGTAGAGCTATGGGAGAAATCATGCCTTTATAAGGGTGGTTGCTCCGTAGTTTCTTCAAGACGCGTTTTACCTGGCGGGCTTACCACCTAGTGTGGCAGACTAAGCGGGCCAGAGTAAGAACAAATCCGTGCGGGCTGGGCCCAAAGCGGACAATATCTTGGCATGTACACGGTCCGTCTGTATCAATTTGGTATCAGAGCTCTGGTTGTACATGTCCATGTGCCAGCGAGGACGCTGGGCTCCCTTTGGAGGGTGGATGATGTTGCTCATCCCACATGGTAGAGCTATGGGAGAAATCATACCTTTATAAGGGTGGTTGCTCCGTAGTTTCTTCAAGACGCGTTTTACTCGGGCGGGCTTACCACCTAGTGTGGCGGACTAAGCGGGCGAGTAAGAACAAATCCGTGCGGGCTGGGCCCAAAGCGGACAATATCATGGCATGTACACGGTCCGTCTGTATCAATTTGGTATCGAGCTCGGTTGTACATGTCCATGTGCCAGCCGAGGACGCTGGGCTCCCTTTGGGGGTGGATGATGTTGCTCATCCCACATGGTAGAGCTATGGGAGAAATCATACCTTTATAAGGATGGTTGCTCCGTAGTTTCTTCAAGACGCGTTTTACGGGCGGGCTTACCACCTAGTGTGGCCGACTAAGCGGGCCAGAGTAAGAACAAATCCGTGCGGGCTGGGCCCAAAGCGGACAATATCTTGGCATGTACACGGTCCGTCTGTATCAATTTGGTATCAGAGCTCTGGTTGTACATGTCCATGTGCCAGCGAGGACGCTGGGCTCCCTTTGGGGGGTGGATGATGTTGCTCATCCCACATGGTAGAGCTATGGGAGAAATCATACCTTTATAAGGGTGGTTGCTCCGTAGTTTCTTCAAGACGCGTTTTACCTGGCGGGCTTACCACCTAGTGTGGCAGACTAAGCGAGCCAGAGTAAGAACAAATCCGTGCGGGCTGGGCCCAAAGCGGACAATATCTTGGCATGTACACGGTCCGTCTGTATCAATTATGATGTTGCTCATCCCACATGGTAGAGCTATGGGAGAAATCATACCTTTATAAGGGTGGTTGCTCCGTAGTTTCTTCAAGACGCGTTTTACCTGGCGGGCTTACCACCTAGTGTGGCAGACTAAGCGGGCCAGAGTAAGAACAAATCCGTGCGGGCTGGGCCCAAAGCGGACAATATCTTGGCATGTACACGGTCCGTCTGTATCAATTTGGTATCAGAGCTCTGGTTGTACATGTCCATGTGCCAGCGAGGACGCTGGGCTCCCTTTGGGGGTGGATGATGTTGCTCATCCCACATGGTAGAGCTATGGGAGAAATCATACCTTTATAAGGGTGGTTGCTCCGTAGTTTCTTCAAGACGCGTTTTACGGGCGGGCTTACCACCTAGTGTGGCGGACTAAGCGGGCCGAGTAAGAACAAATCCGTGCGGGCTGGGCCCAAAGCGGACAATATCTTGGCATGTACACGGTCCGTCTGTATCAATTTGGTATCAGAGCTCTGGTTGTACATGTCCATGTGCCAGCAAGGACGTTGGGCTCCCTTTGGGGGGTGGATGATGTTGCTCATCCCATATGGTAGAGCTATGGGAGAAATCATACCTTTATAAGGGTGGTTGCTCCGTAGTTTCTTCAAGACGCGTTTTACCTGGCGGGCTTACCACCTAGTGTGGCAGACTAAGCGGGCCGAGTAAGAACAAATCCGTGCGGGCTGGGCCCAAAGCGGACAATATCTTGGCATGTACACGGTCCGTCTGTATCAATTTGGTATCGAGCTCGGTTGTACATGTCCATGTGCCCGAGGACGCCTGGGCTCCCTTTGGGGGTGGATGATGTTGCTCATCCCACATGGTAGAGCTATGGGAGAAATCATACCTTTATAAGGGTGGTTGCTCCGTAGTTTCTTCAAGACGCGTTTTACGGCGGGCTTACCACCTAGTGTGGCGGACTAAGCGGGCAGTAAGAACAAATCCGTGCGGGCTGGGCCCAAAGCGGACAATATCTTGGCATGTACACGGTCCGTCTGTATCAATTTGGTATCGAGCTCGGTTGTACATGTCCATGTGCCAGCGAGGACGCCTGGGCTCCCTTTGGGGGTGGATGATGTTGCTCATCCCACATGGTAGAGCTATGGGAGAAATCATACCTTTATAAGGGTGGTTGCTCCGTAGTTTCTTCAAGACGCGTTTTACGGCGGGCTTACCACCTAGTGTGGCGGACTAAGCGGGCGAGTAAGAACAAATCCGTGCGGGCTGGGCCCAAAGCGGACAATATCTTGGCATGTACACGGTCCGTCTGTATCAATTTGGTATCAGAGCTCTGGTTGTACATGTCCATGTTCCAGCGAGGACGCTGGGCTCCCTTTGGGGGGTGGATGATGTTGCTCATCCCACATGGTAGAGCTATGGGAGAAATCATACCTTTATAAGGGTGGTTGCTCCGTAGTTTCTTCAAGGCGCGTTTTACACGGCGGGCTTACCACCTAGTGTGGCGGACTAAGCGGGCAGTAAGAACAAATCCGTTGGGCCCAAAGCGGACAATATCTTGGCATGTACACGGTCCGTCTGTATCAATTTGGAATCAGAGCTATGGTTGTACATGTCCATGTGCCCGAGACGCCGGGCTCCCTTTGGAGGGTGGATGATGTTGCTCATCCGACATGGTAGAGCTATGGGAGAAATCATGCCTTTATAAGGGTGGTTGCTCCGTAGTTTCTTCAAGACGCGTTTTACCCGGGCGGGCTTACCACCTAGTGTGGCGGACTAAGCGGGCGAGTAAGAACAAATCCATGCGGGCTGGGCCCAAAGCGGACAATATCTTGGCATGTACACGGTCCGTCTATATCAATTTGGTATCGAGCTCACGGTTGTACATGTCCATGTGCCAGCGAGACGCCGGGCTCCCTTTGGGG
Source organism: Stellera chamaejasme (assembly GCA_024586325.1). NCBI lineage: Eukaryota > Viridiplantae > Streptophyta > Magnoliopsida > Malvales > Thymelaeaceae > Stellera > Stellera chamaejasme. The sequence goes on from CM044979.1 coordinate 21,337,506, forward strand.
GTGGATGATGTTGCTCATCCCACATGGTAGAGCTATGGGAGAAATCATGCCTTTATAAGGGTGGTTGCTCCGTAGTTTCTTCAAGACGCGTTTTACTCGGCGGGCTTACCACCTAGTGTGGCAGACTAAGCGGGCCAGAGTAAGAACAAATCCGTGCGGGCTGGGCCCAAAGCGGACAATATCTTGGCATGTACACGGTCCGTCTGTATCAATTTGGTATCAGAGCTCTGGTTGTACATGTCCATGTGCCAGCGAGGACGCTGGGCTCCCTTTGGGGGGTGGATGATGTTGCTCATCCCACATGGTAGAGCTATGGGAGAAATCATACCTTTATAAGGGTGGTTGCTCCGTAGTTTCTTCAAGACGCGTTTTACCTGGCGGGCTTACCACCTAGTGTGTCGGACTAAGCGGGCCGAGTAAGAACAAATCCGTGCGGGCTGGGCCCAAAGCGGACAATATCATGGCATGTACACGGTCCGTCTGTATCAATTTGGTATCGAGCTCGGTTGTACATGTCCATGTGCAGCCGAGGACGCTGGGCTCCCTTTGGGGGTGGATGATGTTGCTCATCCCACATGGTAGAGCTATGGGAGAAATCATACCTTTATAAGGGTGGTTGCTCCGTAGTTTCTTCAAGACGCGTTTTACCGGCGGGCTTACCACCTAGTGTGGCGGACTAAGCGGGCGCAGTAAGAACAAATCCGTGCGGGCTGGGCCCAAAGCGGACAATATCTTGGCATGTACACGGTCCGTCTGTATCAATTTGGTATCGAGCTCGGTTGTACATGTCCATGTGCCAGCCGAGGACGCTGGGCTCCCTTTGGGGGGTGGATGATGTTGCTCATCCCACATGGTAGAGCTATGGGAGAAATCATACCTTTATAAGGGTGGTTGCTCCGTAGTTTCTTCAAGACGCGTTTTACCTGGCGGGCTTACCACCTAGTGTGGCGGACTAAGCGGGCGAGTAAGAACAAATCCGTGCGGGCTGGGCCCAAAGCGGACAATATCATGGCATGTACACGGTCCGTCTGTATCAATTTGGTATCGAGCTCGGTTGTACATGTCCATGTGCCAGCGAGGACGCCGGGCTCCCTTTGGGGGGTGGATGATGTTGCTCATCCCACATGGTAGAGCTATGAGAGAAATCATACCTTTATAAGGGTGGTTGCTCCGTAGTTTCTTCAAGACGCGTTTTACCTGGCGGGCGGGCTTACCACCTAGTGTGGCGGACTAAGCGGGCGAGTAAGAACAAATCCGTGCGGGCTGGGCCCAAAGCGGACAATATCTTGGCATGTACACGGTCCGTCTGTATCAATTTGGTATCAGAGCTCTGGTTGTACATGTCCATGTGCCAGCGAGGACGCTGGGCTCCCTTTGGGGGGTGGATGATGTTGCTCATCCCACATGGTAGAGCTATGGGAGAAATCATACCTTTATAAGGGTGGTTGCTCCGTAGTTTCTTCAAGACGCGTTTTACCTGGCGGGCTTACCACCTAGTGTGGCAGACTAAGCGGGCCAGAGTAAGAACAAATCCGTGCGGGCTCGGCCCAAAGCGGACAATATCATGGCATGTACACGGACCGACTGTATCAATTTGGTATCGAGCTCGGTTGTACATGTCCATGTGCCTGCCGAGGACGCCGGGCTCCCTTTGGGGGTGGATGATGTTGCTCATCCCACATGGTAGAGCTATGGGAGAAATCATGCCTTTATAAGGGTGGTTGCTCCGTAGTTTCTTCAAGACGCGTTTTACCCGGGCGGGCTTACCACCTAGTGTGGCGGACTAAGCGGCCAGAGTAAGAACAAATCCGTGCGGGCTGGGCCCAAAGCGGACAATATCTTGGCATGTACACGGTCCGTCTGTATCAATTTGGTATCGAGCTCGGTTGTACATGTCCAGGTGCCAGCGAGGACGCTGGGCTCCCGTTGGGGGGTGGATGATGTTGCTCATCCCACATGGTAGAGCTATGGGAGAAATCATGCCTTTATAAGGGTGGTTGCTCCGTAGTTTCCTCAAGACGCGTTTTACCCGGCGGGCTTACCACCTAGTGTGGCGGACTAAGCGGGCCGCAGTAAGAACAAATCCGTGCGGGCTGGGCCCAAAGCGGACAATATCTTGGCATGTACACGGTCCGTCTGTATCAATTTGGTATCAGAGCTCGGTTGTACATGTCCATGTGCCGGCCGAGACGCCGGGCTCCCTTTGGAGGGTGGATGATGTTGCTCATCCGACATGGTAGAGCTATGGGAGAAATCATGCCTTTATAAGGGTGGTTGCTCCGTAGTTTCTTCAAGACGCATTTTACCTGGCGGGCTTACCACCTAGTGTGGCAGACTAAGCTGGCCAGAGTAAGAACAAATCCATGCGGGCTGGGCCCAAAGCGGACAATATCTTGGCATGTACACAGTCTGTCTGTATCAATTTGGTATCGAGCTCGGTTGTTCATGTCCATGTGCCCGAGGACGCCGGGCTCCCTTTGGGGGTGGATGATGTTGCTCATCCCACATGGTAGAGCTATGGGAGAAATCATACCTTTATAAGGTTGGTTGCTCCGTAGTTTCTTCAAGACGCGTTTTACCCGGGCGGGCTTACCACCTAGTCCGGCGGACTAAGCGGGCGAGTAAGAACAAATCCGTGCGGGCTGGGTCCAAAGCGGACAATATCTTGGCATGTACACGGTCCGTCTGTATCAATTTGGTATCGAGCTCGGTTGTACATGTCCATGTGCCGCCGAGGATGCTGGGCTCCCGTTGGGGGTGGATGATGTTGCTCAACCCACATGGTAGAGCTATGGGAGAAATCATACCTTTATAAGGGTGGTTGCTCCGTAGTTTCTTCAAGACGCGTTTTATCTGGCGGGCTTACCACCTAGTGTGGCAGACTAAGCGGGCCAGAGTAAGAACAAATCCGTGCGGGCTGGGCCCAAAGCGGACAATATCATGGCATGTACACGGTCCGTCTGTATCAATTTGGTATCGAGCTCGGTTGTACATGTCCATGTGCCAGCGAGGACGCCGGGCTCCCTTTGGGGGGTGGATGATGTTGCTCATCCCACATGGTAGAGCTATGGGAGAAATCATACCTTTATAAGGGTGGTTGCTCCGTAGTTTCTTCAAGACGCGTTTTACCTGGCGGGCTTACCACCTAGTGTGGCAGACTAAGCGGGCCAGAGTAAGAACAAATCCGTGCGGGCTGGGCCCAAAGCGGACAATATCTTGGCATGTACACGGTCCGTCTGTATCAATTTGGTATCAGAGCTCGGTTGTACATGTCCATGTGCCAGCGAGGACGCTGCTCCCTTTGGGGGTGGATGATGTTGCTCATCCCACATGGTAGAGCTATGGGAGAAATCATACCTTTATAAGGGTGGTTGCTCCGTAGTTTCTTCAAGACGCGTTTTACCTGGCGGGCTTACCACCTAGTGTGGCAGACTAAGCGGGCCAGAGTAAGAACAAATCCGTGCGGGCTGGGCCCAAAGCGGACAATATCTTGGCATGTACACGGTCCGTCTGTATCAATTTGGTATCAGAGCTCTGGTTGTACATGTCCATGTGCCAGCGAGGACGCCTGGGCTCCCTTTGGGGGTGGATGATGTTGCTCATCCCACATGGTAGAGCTATGGGAGAAATCATACCTTTATAAGGGTGGTTGCTCCGTAGTTTCTTCAAGACGCGTTTTACCTGGCGGGCTTACCACCTAGTGTGGCAGACTAAGCGGGCCAGAGTAAGAACAAATCCGTGCGGGCTGGGCCCAAAGCGGACAATATCTTGGCATGTACACGGTCCGTCTGTATCAATTTTTGATGTTGCTCATCCCACATGGTAGAGCTATTAGAGAAATCATACCATTATAAGGGTGGTTGCTCAGTAGTTTCTTAAAGACGCGCGTTTTACTCGGCGGGCTTACCACCTAGTGTGGCAGACTAAGCGGGCCGGAGTAAGAACAAATCCGTGCGGGCTGGGCCCAAAGCGGACAATATCTTGGCATGTACACGGTCCGTCTGTATCAATTTGGTATCGAGCTCGGTTGTACATGTCCATGTGCCAGCCGAGGACGCCGGGCTCCCTTTGGTGGTGGATGATGTTGCTCATCCCACATGGTAGAGCTATGGGAGAAATCATACCTTTATAAGGGTGGTTGCTCCGTAGTTTCTTCAAGACGCGTTTTACCTGGCGGGCTTACCACCTAGTGTGGCAGACTAAGCGGGCCAGAGTAAGAACAAATCCGTGCGGGCTGGGCCCAAAGCGGACAATATCTTGGCATGTACACGGTCCGTCTGTATCAATTTGGTATCAGAGCTCTGGTTGTACATGTCCATGTGCCGTGAGGACGCCGGGCTCCCTTTGGGGGTGGATGATGTTGCTCATCCCACATGGTAGAGCTATGGGAGAAATCATGCCTTTATAAGGGTGGTTGCTCCGTAGTTTCTTCAAGACGCGCTTTACTGGCGGGCTTACCACCTAGTGTGGCAGACTAAGCGGGCCAGAGTAAGAACAAATCCGTGCGGGCTGGGACCAAAGCGGACAATATCTTGGCATGTACACGGTCCGTCTGTATCAATTTGGTATCGAGCTCTGGTTGTACATGTCCATGTGCCGAGACGCCAGTGTCACCGTACGCCGCCCGAACCCGGTTGCGGAGGCGGGGGCGCCGGGACGCCGGAAGCGGAAGCCGGAAAACATAAGATGGCAGGTCCATCAAGGCCTGCCGCGCGTAGCGGACACGAAAGGCAAAACGATTGTGGAAGCAACCTAACAAAAATTTCATACATATAACTAAAATAAAATCAAAACATACAATTCATGCATCAAAGAATGAGTAAGCCTCGCCTCCGTGGGACGAATGCTTACGCACCAAACATAGATACATACAGAGTTCACAGAACCTAAGGTGTCTAGCAAGCGCCAAGCGCCAAGCGCCGTAACATGCAATGTAATGCAGTATATATATATATATATATATACAATCATCACAATAATAAAACAGAAAGTATGCACATGCAGCTACAGAGCCGATCCTAGGCCTAAACGTCAAAATACCTCGCGGGATTCGGACCAAGTAGACAAAATCCCAGCTCGCAAAGTACCGCTGCCGCTCAACACAACCAAGGCGAAGCCTCGCGGAAACCTACCCCGCCGGGCCGCTTACTGCACCTACCGAAATCCAAAAATGTAACCCAAAAGGGTGAGTCCTAAAAGGACCCCGTAAGGGATTTGGGGTAAGATAAGCATATGTAACCCGCAAAATGTAAAGATAGCAATATACGTAATATATGCAATGTAATACAGAATATCGTACATGTAATAAAAACAGATCGAATATCAAGGATGTGCGATACTAAATCGCCATAAACCCTTATAACCAATCGAACGACAGCCTCCCTCTAAGGGAGTCAAGCCGAAGCTATTACGAAGCATGGTGCACCACTGGGTAGCGAACCCTCAACTGTCGTAGGGTTATGCAGACAGTATGCCATAAGGCATACTCCTAAAAATTACAGTAACGTACCTTAAAGCGAAATTTCCAAATACCCGCAAAACAAAAGTGCAACAACACATACACCTACAGACTACGAATATGCCCTAGGCATATAATACCGAAATACTTGCAATGTAAAATGAAACTAAACATACACCTATCTTACCAAAAATAGCAGAACCAAACCCTTACCTCACAATTCCAGTATTTGACCGATTCTCGACGATTTCCAAACCACGACCCGAAACCCGAAAACCTCTCTTTTCTAACTGGACCTCAATCTGTCAATTCAAGCTAAATTAGCAACCTTACCAACCACTCTACTAAACTACACCCCGACCCCAAAACCGAAAATCCGGCAGAATTTCCGTAAAATTCCAGATTTCCACAGAAACTTCAGAATTCAGAACCAGCTTAGACAATGCAAGGTTATACATTGACAAACATAATCCAATAAGCAGAATTGATCAAATCCAACCTTAAAATCCTTCATTACCCGACATTTTCCGATAAACCCGCATAATTGCAACTTTTTCAATTCTTACCCGAAATCAACGTTTCAAACTTCTAACCACACCTAAATTCAACCCCAATTCCACTTTAGCATCCAATTCAACCAACATCAAACCCCAACATGGAAAAAGAATTATCCAAAATTCGGCTTCTTTGCCAATTTTTATCCCACTTCCAAATCAATCCATTCAAACTTCCAATTAATCATACTAATCACCAATTTCACTTCTAAACCAAGAATGCTATCCAATTGCATCCAAAACAACAAAATCCACAATGAACATCATTCCAAAATTTCGCCAAATGGGGGTTTTTAACTCAACTTGTTTTCCATCAAATTGAATCCATACACAAGCTTAGAATCATGCTAGGATTAACATACTTGAAGCATGAATCAAGATAACAAACACACATCATTTTGGAAATTATCCATAAATTCGGCCAAAATAGAATTCTTCATCCAAGGTGTGTTTTCCAAAATCCAACACTTGATTAACACTCCCCTACTACCCAAGAACAACATACTAAAAATTGGGAGGAAGAGAATCATCCTAGCTAGTAGCTAAGAACAAACCCATAATTTGCAAAATCTCCTCTTTTCTCTACTAAATCATGTTTCCAACATGAAAAGAGAGCCTAGGAAGGAACTTACCACATGAAGGACCCAATTCCTCTTTAATTTGAGCCAAGATGAAGAGCTTCAAGCTTGAGGTTGAGCTTCATCAATGGTGGCGGCAGTAGCAGCAAGAGGGAGAAGAAGAAGAAGAAAAGAAAAGAAATGAAAGTGAATTTAATTCACTTAAGTAAATATAACTATATATATATATCCTTCCTTTATCCCATCCATTCTCTTCTTAAATAACAAAGAGACAAGTGTCCCTTAACTTGTCTCCCAAAACAGCCGAAGATATCAGCTGCTGCTGCCCATGCTGATTTTTATTTATTTTGCAACCAAAATCCAATTAATCTCCCGACTTTTCCGAAAGTTCCAATATTTTTGGCCCAAAAATATTTACCGAATTCCAAAATTAACGAAACTTGGACACAACCCTCAGAATATTATAACATTCACAAAACATGTTTCAAAAGTTCATTTACCATTCCGGAGTGTCCTACCGAGCTCGCTGAACCCGAACAAAACCCGACGTGCGAGCGTGTCAACCAGAACCAAAATTCCGTCACTAAAAAAAAATCGTCAAAAATACCCATAAATTCCATCTTAAAATATAACAAAACTTACCCCAAAGCCGCGAAAATTTCCATCCCGAGCCCCGGAGTCGCCCGAACCGAACATCCCGCCCCAAACATTAAACTCCACAAACACTTCCGGACGTTTCCACGACTCTAAAACTGCAAACGGCTTCCCAAACTGAAATCTCGAGAGTGCTACCGAGCCCGCCAGTACGCCCCGAGACGACCCCGACAACCCCGGCGCGAGAAAAATATTTTCGGCGGAAACGTCCGGGACCCACACGACCTCAAATACGGAAGGGTTCGCCAAAATGATACTCGGATAGGGCTCGGGAGCCGCCCGAACGCCGAAAACGTGACCCGCAGCCAAAACCGAGCCCCGGTCACCCGGTCGCAACCCGCTCGGGGTGACCGTAACATTCTCCCCCTTAGAACTCTTGGTCCTCCAAGAGTAGCCTGAACCAACCAGACAGGTGTCGCTACCAACCAGAAAATATAAACGTTTCTCTAACCCAGAACAATCAGACCACCGTACTGGTGCGGCGGGAGTGGTAGTTTAGACTACCATACAGAGCCTCACGGCGTCCCACCCTCCGGGTGCATCTTATTGCACCCCGAGTCAGTTGCCGGTATTTCTACCAGACAACCCCAGACAGTACCGAACCTAAATCTAACCGATCCACAACAGGCTATCCTGGAAGATATCACATAAAACAGAAACAGTTGGGGGGAAAGATCAACCTAACAACTTACTCTAGAAACTCATGAGAACCGATAAAATTCGGGGTAACCTGCCCCGCCTACCAACTCTTACTGCTCCTCTGATCGGTGCTACCTCCAGTCAAATTCTATCACCAAACTCAGATTCCAGAGCCCTACGGTGGTGGTTCGTATAAGCAGTGGTGCTGCTCGCGGTTTTGATCCGCGCCTGTAATAACTGATCTTCGCCGTAGTCTCCTCAAAAGCTCGGGTCCTAGCTCAACCCCATCGACGCATCTGTCCAACAAGATGGTGTCATACACCTCCTCCCGCATAACGCCTCAAATGGTGCCATGTCAAACGTAGTCCAAAGCAATTGTTGTATGAGAACTCTATCAAAGTAACCGCTGGTCTCAAACTCCTCCAAAATCCAAAGTACAGATTCGCAACATATCCTCTAATATCAGAATCACCCGCTCCGACTGCTCGTCCGTCTGTGGGTGATAAGCTGTATTCAGATAGAGTCGCATGCCCGGTGCTTCGTGAAAAGCTCTCCAGAACCGTGCTGTGAAACGCAGATCACGGTCAGATACAATGGAGTTTGGTACTCCATGTAAACGTACAATCTCCCCGATGTAAAGCCGGGCAAGCTTCTCCGTGGGGTCAGCGGACCGAATAGGCGTAAAGTGTACGCACTTTGTCACCGATCCACAATAACCCGAGATAACATCATGGCGAGACCGTGTCGTGGGCGTCAAAGAAAGTCCATAGTAACATTGCCCCACTCCCGAACCGGAATGGGCAAAGTCTGCAGTGTCCCCGCCGGTTTCCGATGCTCAAACCGCCGAGTGTGCCTCCTCGAAAATCTCATTCCGTAACTCCCGATCCTCGGGTACATAAAGGCGATCTCGAAGTTTAGCAATCCTCGCCTATCTTGAAACGTCGGTAACAAAGAACTCTTATCTACCCCAGATAATTTCTTCAACCCCGGATTTCTACCTCGCGCCTCGCGCACCCCGTCAAGCCACTCGTAATGTATAATAAGTGTAATAACTCGAGCACGCTCCCGTAGCTGCCACCTGTACCAAAGGCAAGTCAAATCTCTCTCCTCGGATCAATCCCCAACATTTCTTCCCTTAACCAACCCGGTATACTTCCTGCTCAGTGCATCGGCAACCGTGTTGCCCTTGCCAGAGATGTACTCGATACAACAATCATAGTCCTTAATGTATTCGAGACATCTGCGCTGCCTCATGCTAAGCTCCTTCTGTGTAAACAGATATTTCAGACTCTTATGGTCGGTAAGAATCTGAATTTTATTACAAAGCAGATATTACTTCCAATGTTTCAGCGCATAAATTATTATAGCCAACTCCTGATCATCATCTGTCAGTTCAGCTCATGCGGTCGCAGCTGCCTCGACCCATAAGCTACCACAAAACGCTCCCGCACCAACATACATCCCAAACCAGACGTGGAAGCATCCGTATAATTCACATACGGTAAGATCGGATCTGAAAGAGTCGAATCGGAGCGTTAGTCAACCGCCGTTTCAACTCCGTAAAATTCCGCCACACCTATCGGACCAGAAATACGGTTGACCCTTCTTGGTCAACTACGTAGCGGAGATGCCAGGATAGAACACCTGGTACAAACCTCCGATAAAATCCTGCTAACCCCGTGAAGCTCCCGATCTCCCGCACCGTGGTAGGTTGTTTCCGAGCCCCGAATCGCCCTCACCTTCTCTCGGGTCCACAGCACAGACCATGCTCGAAATACCGTGTCCTTAAAAGTGACTTCCGAATCAGAACTCACACTTTGAGAACTTAGCATAAAGCTGATGTTCCCAAAGTGTCTGTAACTACCCCCGCATGCTCGATGCGAGTCCTCATCCCTAGAATATATCGAATATCATCGATAAAAACCACCGAAATGAGTCCAAGTAGGGTCGAACACCCGATGTATCGATCCATGAATGCCGCCGAGCATTGATCAACCCGAATGGTGTGACCGCGAACTCAAAGTGTCCCAATCGGGTGCGGAAAGCGTCTTAGGTATGTCCTCTTCCTTCACCCTAAGCTGAAAATACCTGTGTCGGAGATTAATCTTTGAGAAAACTCTTGAATCCTGAAGTTGATCAAAAAGATCGTTAATCCTCGGTAATGGATACTTATTCTTTCCAATAAGAGCATTCAACCGTCTCGTAATCAATACAAAGTCGAGTGTCCCATCATTCTTCTTAACAAATGTAACCGGAGTACCCCACGGTGAAGTGCTCGGTCGGATGAAACTCTTTCACTGTAATTCCTCCAGCTTGCTTCTTCTACTCCCGCATCTCGAAATAGGCATCCGATAAGGAGGAATAGATATCGGAGCGAAGACTCCGACCGCAGTGGATGTCAAACACAATTTCCCGCTCTTATGGTAATCCGGGCAACTCCTCCGGAAATACCCGCGGAAAATCTCGAACCAACGGTAAACCATCCAACTTCAAACTAATACCAGCTTCATACAGATAATAGCATTCCCCTACACCAACTATCGACAGCTGATCCAGAATCTGTAGCTCCTTACTGTGCTGTGCGATAGTCAAACCAGTCGGAGTCGTGAGAGGTAGTACCTCTCCAGAAACCATAATGGTACGAGTTGCACAATCAATGTGCACAGAATTCTTGAATAGCCAGTCCATCTCAAGTATAATATCATAGTTCGGCGTGTCTAAAACCAACAAATCTGATACCATCAGATGTCCGCCTACAGATATCGTACAACCCCGAACCATCTTATTGGAAAACAGAAACTGACTCCCAACAGTTTTTTTTCTAAATACGTTTAAGGCAAGGTACTAACAGACAGATGTCGAGATGTACCACATTTCTGTGTTACAACGGAAACAGATGCTCTATAACAAATAACGCATGAACCGGTATCTCATTCGGAAATATAGTACCTTACAGTAACTTCCCGCCGACTCAAGCCTCCCCGCTAACTAGGTGCTCCACGATGACTAGGGCCTCCCCTCGTAAAATGGAAAACTCGCCCCGCTCCGGTTGCTGTGGTGGAGGGGATGGCTGAAGCCGCTGTCGCTACCGAGGTCTCGGGCCACCTGCTGAAACCCACGCCTCACGGCGCGTTGGGCTGTGCCGAGACCGTGGACGCTAATAACTGCCAAAAACCCTGCCTTACAGTCAAAGGGCAATCTCGTATCCAATGAGTGTCAGAACCGCAACGTAAACATCGGCCCTCCTGCCGGTAACTAAGTCAATCGGGGTGATACCTACTGCAAATCAGACAAGGTCGTGCCGGTGGTGCTTCCTCTGCTTCTACAAAATCGCCAGTGCCTATTTGGCCGTCAGAAATCTGCCGGGGCCCCCGCTGTGTGGAACCCCTCATACTCCCCTGACCTCGCTGCGAGGTGAGGTGACTCTCAACCTCCTCTTGCTCGAGGAGTTGAGCCTTAACAACCGCTTCTCGAAACAAAGTAATGTCTAAAGGTCTCAAAACCCACTGAACTCGGGCGCAATCGGCGAATAAACCTCCCGGCCTCCTATTCTTCCATTCCATAGTACTACGGCACGTAGTAAACCAGCCGATCAAACTCTCACTCATACTCTCCGACAGTCCTGTCTCCCGATGAAGCTCATCAACCGTGCTCGACATGCATCCTCGGCTACACCCCGCCGCACTTCCTGGGAAAATGTAGCCTCCCAGGAGTTTGTCAACTCCTGCAAACCAAATCTCTACTACCCTGCACCCTTCTCGGTCATTGAACCTCGGGGGGGGGGGGGGGTTCAAACTCGAAAACCTCTCCAGAAGTCTGACAACGTCAAACTGGTGCCCCAGATCTCCCCGTCGTTAATAGGACCGACGAGAAGTCTAGGTGTCGTAGTGACCATCCTCCTCGGAGTCACTCACTTACCAATCCCAAAGCTGTGGCGAGCAGTGGCTAAAGTCTCGCTATCACCACCTGATCAGAATGCCCTTACTGTGGCATGATCAGATCTTCCCTTGCCTACTGCCGCCCCTGAACCAGCTAGGCTGGCGGGTAATACCAAATCAGAGAGGGGTCCCTACGACCACTAAACCTCGGGGGCGGTGAGTGTGGTTGTTCAGACCCTGGGTTACGCTGAACCCGTATCCTATTCCACGGAGGTGTGGGATCCCAGTCCCGCCCCTCCGGTACCAAATCACGCTATTCGCGTGTAGTACACAATTCCTCAAACCAAGTCCAACCAGAAAAACAACTTATCCCAAACCAAATTTCCAAACCATATACCAACTCAACCCATAACCAACAGTTCAAACCCTATCTCTCGGAGGCGTGGGATTACAATCCCCTCCCTCCGGTCGCAAAACACGCTGTCTACGCGTGTTAACCAAACCTGAGACATTTCAGACCAAACGGAGTCCAGACAGATTGGTCACTCCTAATCCCTACAGAAGCTAGCAGCAGTTTTCTAAGGCTCTGTAGTGCAATGCAGTACTTGACACAGAAGTTATTTCTCAGAATGATAAAATCATATATTTCACAAAATCACAGAAGCAGTTCATGCTTATTTCACCAAATCTTTTCCTAACACACAATTTTACGTACCTGAAACTTTTCCACAATCCCTTACTCGTAATACTTTTACCAGAATCCAGAAATCCCGAGTTCGAAATCGCAACTATCGTGATAACTTGAAGGATCAACTGTTCCACAATTTTATTTTGAAGTGGTTCAAGTAAGGAGGTGGCCAATCTCCGTACTCAAACCATTCTAAAATAAAATGTACAACAATAGTCGTCACTACAAGTCACCACCGACGACCAATATGGTCACTTACTCGCTCTCGATACCAACTTGTCACCGCACGCCACCCGAACCCGGTTGCGGAGGCGGGGCGCCGGACGCCGGAAGCGGAAGCCGGAATGATACGTAAAAGGCAGGTCCATCAAGACCGCCGCGCGTAGCGGACCTGAAAGGCGAAACGATTGTGGAAGCAACCTAACAAAAATTTCATACATATAACTAAAATAAAATCAAAACATACAATTCATGCATCAGCAACAGAGTAAGCCTCGCCCTCCGTGGACGAGTGCTTACGCACCAAACATAGATACATACGAGAATTCACGTAACCTAAGGTGTCTAGCAAGCGCCAAGCGCCGTAACATGCAATGTAATGCAGTATATATATATATATATATATACAATCATCACAATAATAAAGCAGAAAGTATGCACATGCGGCTACAGAGCCGATCCTAGGCCTAAACGTCAAAATACCTCGCGGGATTCGGACCAAGTAGACAAAATCCCAGCTCGTAAAGCATCTGCTGCCGCTCAACACAACCAAGGCGAAGCCTCGCGGAAACCTACCCGGCCGCTTACTGCACCTACTTGAAATCCAAAACAGAACCCAAAAAGGGTGAGTCCTAAAAGGACCCCGTAAGGGATTTGGGGTAAGATAAGCATATGTAACCCGCAAAATGTAAAGATAGCAATATACGTAATATATGCAATGTAATACGTAATATCGTACATGTAATAAAAACAGATCGAATATCAAGGATGTGCGATACTAAATCGCCATAAACCCTTATAACCAATCGTAACGACATGCCTCCTCTAAGGGAGTCAAGCCGAAGCTATTACGAAGCATGGTGCACAAGCTGGGGTAGCGAACCCTCAACTGTCGTAGGGTTAACAGACAGTATGCCATAAGGCATACTCCTAAAAATTACAGAACGTACCTTAAAGCAGAAATTTCCGAAATACCTGCAAAACAAAAGTGCAACAACACATACACCTACAGACTACAGAATATGCCCTAGGCATATAATACTGAAATACTTGCAGAACAGAAAATGAAACTAAACATACACCTATCTTACCAAAAATAGCAGAACCAAACCCTTACCTCACAATTCCAGTATTTGACCGATTCGACGATTTCCAAACCACGACCCGAAACCCGAAAACCTCTCTTTTTCTAACTTCTGGACCTCAGAATCTGTCAATTCAAGCTAAATTAGCAACCTTACCAACCACTCTACTAAACTACACCCCCGACCCCAAAACCGAAAATCCGACAGAATTTCCGTAAAATTCCAGATTTCCACAGAAACTTCAGAATTCAGAACCAACTTAGACAATGCAAGGTTATACATTGACAAACATAAACCAATAAGCAGAATTGATCAAATCCAACCTTAAAATCCTTCATTACCCGACATTTTCCGATAAACCCGCATAATTGCAACTTTTTCAATTCTTACCCGAAATCAACGTTTCAAACTTCTAACCACACCTAAATTCAACCCCAATTCCACTTTAGCATCCAATTCAACCAACATCAAACCCCAACATGGAAAAAGAATTATCCAAAAATTCGGCTTCTTTGCCAATTTTTATCCCACTTCCAAATCAATCCATTCAAACTTCCAATTAATCATACTAATCACCAATTTCACTTCTAAACCAAGAATGCTATCCAATTGCATCCAAAACAACAAAATCCACAATGAACATCATTCCAAAATTTCGCCAAATGGGGTTTTTAACTCAACTTGTTTTCCATCAAATTGAATCCATACACAAGCTTAGAATCATGCTAGGATTAACATACTTGAAGCATGAATCAAGATAACAAACACACATCATTTTGGAAATTATCCATAAATTCGGCCAAAATAGAATTCTTCATCCAAGGTGTGTTTTCCAAAATCCAACACTTGATTAACACTCCCCTACTACCCAAGAACAACATACTAAAAATTGGGAGGAAGAGAATCATCCTAGCTAGTAGCTAAGAACAAACCCATAATTTGCAAAATCTCCTCTTTTCTCTACTAAATCATGTTTCCAACATGAAAAGAGAGCCTAGGAAGGAACTTACCACATGAAGGACCCAATTCCTCTTTAATTTGAGCCAAGATGAAGAGCTTCAAGCTTGAGGTTGAGCTTCATCAATGGTGGCGGCGATGTGACAAGAGGGAGAAGAAGAAGAAGAAAAGAAAAGAAATGAAAGTGAATTTAATTCACTTAAGTAAATATAACTATATATATATATCCTTCCTTTATCCCATCCATTCTCTTCTTAAATAACAAAGAGACAAGTGTCCCTTAACTTGTCTCCCAAAACAGCTGAAGATATCAGCTGCTGCTGCCCATGCTGATTTTTATTTATTTTGCAACCAAAATCCAATTAATCTCCGACTTTTCCGAAAGTTCCAATATTTTTGGCCCAAAAATATTTACCGAATTCCAAAATTAATGAAACTTGGACACAACCCTCTGAATATTATAACATTCACAAAACATGTTTCAAAAGTTCATTTACCATTCCGGAGTGTCCTACCGAGCTAGCTGAACCCGAACAAAACCCGACGTGCGAGCGTGTCAACCAGAACCAAAATTCCGTCACTAAAAAAAATCCTCAAAAGTACCCATAAATTCCATCTTAAAATATAACACAACTTACCCCAAAGCCGTCAGAAAATTTCCATCCTGAGCCCCGGGAGTCGCCCGGAACCGAACATCCCGCCCCAAATATTAAACTCCACAAACACTTCCGGGACGTTTCCATGACTCTAAAACTGCAAACGGCTTCCCAAACTGAAATCTCGAGAGTGCTACCGAGCCCGCTGTACGTCCCGAGACGACCCCGACAACCCCCCGGCGCCAGAAAAATATTTTCGGCGGAAACGTCCGGGGGACCCACACGACCTCAAATACGGAAGGGTTCGCCAAAATGATACTCGGATAGGGCTCGGGAGCCGCCTAAACGCCGAAAAACGTGACCCGCAGGCCAAAACCGGAGCCCCGGGTCACCCGGTCGCAACCCGCTCGGGGTGACCGTAACATTCTCCCCCCCTTCGAACTCTTGGTCCTCCAAGAGTAGCCTCGAACCAACCAGACAGTGTCGCTACCAACCGAGAAAATATAAACGTTTCTCTAACCTGAACAATCGGACCACCGTACTGGTGCGGCGGGAGTGGTAGTTTAGACTACCATACAGAGCCTCCCGACGTCCCACCCTCCGGGTGCATCTTAGTGCACCCGAGTCGATTGCGGTATTTCTACCGACAACCCCAGACAAGATCGAACCTAAATCTAACCGATCCACAACAAAGCTATCCTGGAAGATATCACATAAAACGAAACAAGTTGGGGGAAAAGATCAACCTAACAACTTACTCTAGAAACTCATGAGAACCGATAAAATTGGGTAACTCGCCCCGCCTACCAACTCTCATCGCTCCTCCGATCGGTGCTACCTCCACCAAATTCTATCACCAAACTCAGATTCCAGAGCCTACGGTGGTGGTTCGTATAGCGATGGTGCGATGTTCGCGGTTTTGATCCGCGCTGTAATAATCTGATCTTCGCCGTAGTCTCCTCAAAAGCTCGGGTCCTAGCTCAACCCCATCGACGCATCTGTCCAACAAGATGGTGTCATACACCTCCTCCCGCATAACGCCTCAAATGGTGCCATGTCAAACGTAGTCCAAAGCAATTGTTGTATGAGAACTCTATCAAAGTAATCGCTGGTCTCAAACTCCTCCAAAATCCAAAGTACAGATTCGCAACATATCCTCCAATATCGGAATCACCCGCTCCGACCGCTCGTCCGTCTGTGGGTGATAAGTCGTATTCGGATGGAGTCGCATGCCCGGTGCTTCGTGAAAAGCTCTCGTAACCGTCTTTGTAAAACGCAGATCACGGCCAGATACAATGGAGTCTAGTACTCCATGTAAACGTACAATCTCCCCGATGTAAAGCCGGGCAAGCTTCTCCGAAGTGCAGCGGCCGAATAGGCGAAAGTGTACGCACTTTGTCACCGATCCACAATAACCCAGATAACATCATGGCGAGACCGTGTCAGGGGCAGTGCAGTCAGAAAGTCCATAGTAACATTGCCCCACTCCCGAACTGGAATGGGCAAAGTCTGCAGTGTCCCTGCCGGTTTCCGATGCTCAAACTGCTCGAGTGTGCCTCCTCGAAAATCTCATTCCAGAACTCCTGATCCTCAGGTACATAAAGGCGATCTCAGAAGTATAGCAATCCCTGCCATACTGAAACGTCGGTAACAAAGAACTCTTATCTACCCCAGATAATTTCTTCAACCCCGGATTCTACCCTGCGCCTCGCGCACCCGTCAAGCCACTCGTAATGTATAATAAGTGTAATAACTCGAGCACGCTCCCGTAGCTGCCCCCGTGCCAAAGGCATATCAAATCTCTCTCCTCGGATCAATCCCCAACATTTCTTCCCTTAACCAACCCGGTATACTTCCTGCTCAGTGCATCGGCAACCGTGTTGCCCTTGCCAGAGATGTACTCGATACAACAATCATAGTCCTTAATGTATTCGAGACATCTGCGCTGCCTCATGCTAAGCTCCTTCTGTGTAAACAGATATTTCAGACTCTTATGGTCGGTAAGAATCTGAAATTTATTACCAAACAGATATTACTTCCAATGTTTCAGCGCATAAATTATTATAGCCAACTCCAGATCATCATCGGTCAGTTCAGCTCATGCGGTCGCAGCTGCCTCGACCCATAAGCTACCACAAAACGCTCTGCACCAACATACATCCCAAACCAGACGTGGAAGCATCCGTATAATTCACATACGGTAAGATCGGATCTGAAAGAGTCGAGAATCGGAGCGTTAGTCAACCGCCGTTTCAACTCCGAGAAAATTCCGCTCACACCTATCGGACCAGAAATACGGTTGACCCTTCTTGGTCAACTACGTAGCGGAGATGCCGAGGATAGAACACCCTGGTACAAACCTCGATAAAATCCTGCTAACCCCGTGAAGCTCCCGATCTCCCGCACCGTGGTAGGTTGTTTCCGCCCTGAATCGCCCTCACCTTCTCTGGGTCCACAGACGGACCATGCTCGTAAATACCGTGTCCCGAGAAAAGTGACTTCCGAATTCAGAACTCACACTTTGAGAACTTAGCATAAAGCTGATGTTCCCAAAGTGTCTGTAACTACCCCCGGATGCTCGATGCGAGTCCTCATCCCTAGAATATATCGAATATCATCGATAAAAACCACCGAAATGAGTCCAAGTAGGGTCGAACACCCGATGTATCGAGATCCATGAATGCCGCCGGAGCATTGATCAACCCGAATGGTGTGACCGCGAACTCAAAGTGTCCCAATCGGGTGCGGAAAGCGATCTTAGGTATGTCCTCTTCCTTCACCCTAAGCTGAAAATACCTGTGTCGAAGATTAATCTTTGAGAAAACTCTTGAATCCTGAAGTTGATCAAAAAGATCGTTAATCCTCGGTAATGGATACTTATTCTTTCCAATAAGAGCATTCAACCGTCTGTAATCAATACAAAGTCGAGTGTCCCATCATTCTTCTTAACAAAGCGTAACCGGAGTACCCCACGGTGAAGTGCTCGGTCGGATGAAACTCTTTTTTGTAATTCCTCCAGCTTGCTTCTTCTACTCCCCGCATCTCGAAATAGGCATCCGATAAGGAGGAATAGATATCGGAGCGATGCGACCGCAGTGGATGTCAAACACAATTTCCGCTCTTATGGTAATCCGGCAACTCCTCCGGAAATACCCACGGAAAATCTCGAACCAACGGTAAACCATCCAACTTCAACCTAATACCGGCTTCATTCAGATCATAGCATTCCCTACACCAACTATCGACGGCTGATCCAGAATCAGTAGCTCCTTCTTGTCTTTGTGCGATAGTCAAACCGATCGGAGTCGTGAGAGGTAGTACCTCTCCGTAAACCATAATGGTACGAGTTGCACAATCAATGTGCACAGAATTCTTGAATAGCCAGTCCATCTCAAGTATGATATCATAGTTCGGCGTGTCTAAAACCAACAAATCTGATACCATCAGATGTCCGCCTACAGATATCGTACAACCCCGAACCATCTTATTGGAAAACAGAAACTGACTCCCAGCAGTTTTTACTAAATGCGTTTGAGGCAAGGTACTAACAGACAGATGCCGAGATGTACCACATTTCTGTGTTACAACGGAAACAGATGCTCCTGTAACAAATAACGCATGAACCGGTATCTCATTCGGAAATATAGTACCTTACAGAACTTCCTGCTGACTCAAGCCTCCCTGCTAACTAGGTGCTCCCCGATGACTAGGGCCTCCCCTCGTAAAATGGAAAACTCGCCCCGCTCTGGTTCTTTGTGGTGGAGGGGATGGCTGAAGCGCTTTGTCGCTGCGAGGTCTCGGGCCACCTGCTGAAACCCACGCCTCACGGCGCGTTGGGCTGTGCCCGAGCGTGGACGCTAATAAGCGCCAAAACCCCGCCTTACGGTCCAAAGGGCAATCTCGTATCCGGTGAGTGTCGAACCGCAACGTAAACATCGGCCCTCCTGCCGGTAACTAAGTCAACCGGGGTGATACCTACCGCAAATCGAGACAAGGTCGTGCCGGTGGTGCTTCCCCTCGCTTCTACAAAGCGCCCGAGGCCTATTTGGCCGTCCAGAAATCTGCCGGGGCCCCTGCTGTGTGGAGCCCCTCGTACTCCCCTAACCTCTTTGCGAGGTGAGGTAACTCTCAACCTCCTCTTGCTCGAGGAGTTGAGCCTTAATAACCGCTTCCCGAACAAAGTAATGTCTAAAGGTCTCAAAGCCCACTGAACTCGGGCGCAATCGGCGAATAAACCTCCGGCCTTCTATTCTTCCATTCCATAGTACTACGGTACGTAGTAAACCAGCCGATCAAACTCTCACTCATACTCTCCGACAGTCCTGTCTCCCGATGAAGCTCATCAAGCGTGCTCGACATGAGATCACAGCTACACCCGCTGCACTGCTGGGGAAAATGTAGCCTCCCCCAGGAGTTTGTCAACTCCTGCAAACCAAATCTCTACTACCCCAGACCCTTCTCGGTCATTGAACCTCGGGGGGGTTCAAACTCGAACCCTCTCCGTAAGTCTGACCTTGTCGACCGGGTGCCCAGATCTCCCGTCGTTAATAGGACCGACGAGAAGTCTAGGTGTCGTAGTGACCATCCTCCTGAGTCACTCACTTACCAATCCCAAAGGCTGTGGCGAGCGGTGGCTAAAGTCTCGCTATCACCACCTGATCGTAATGCCCTTGCGTGGCATGATCGGATCTTCCCTTGCCTCTGCCGCCCCGAACCAGCTAGGCTGGCGGGTAATACCAAATCGAGAGGGGTCCCTACGACCACTAAACCTCGGGGCGGTGAGTGTGGTTGTTCGGACCACGGGTTACGCCGAACCCGTATCCTATTCCACGGAGGTGTGGGATCCCGTCCCGCCCCTCCGGTACCAAATCACGCTATTCGCGTGTAGTACACAATTCCTCAAACCAAGTCCAACCAGAAAAACAACTTATCCCAAACCAAATTTCCAAACCATATACCAACTCAACCCATAACCAACAGTTCAAACCCTATCTCTCGGAGGCGTGGGATTACAATCCCCTCCCTCCGGTCGCAAAACACGCTGTCTACGCGTGTTAACCAAACCTGAGACATTTCAGACCAAACGGAGTCCAGACAGATTGGTCACTCCTAATCCCTACAGAAGCTAGCAGCAGTTTTCTAAGGCTCTGTAGTGCAATGCAGTACTTGACACAGAAGTTATTTCTCAGAATGATAAAATCATGCATTTCACAGAATCACAGAAGCAGTTCATGCTTATTTCACCAAATCTTTTCCTAACACACAATTTTACGTACCTGAAACTTTTCCACAATCCCCCTTACTCGTAATCCTTTTACCGTAATCCGAAATCCCGAGTTCGAAATCTGCAACTATCATGATAACTTGAAGGATCAACTCTGTTCCACAATTTTATTTTGAAGTGGTTCAAGTAAGGAGGTGGCCAATCTCCGTACCAAACCATTCTAAAATAAAATGTACAACAATAGTCGTCACTACAAGTCACCACTGACGACCAATATGGTCACTTACCTGCTCTGATACCAACTTGTCACCGTACGCCACCCGAACCCGGTTGCGGAGGCGGGGGCGCCGGGACGTCGGAAGCGGAAGCCGGAATGATACAGAAAAGGCAGGTCCATCAAGACTGCAGCGTGTAGCGGACCCGAAAGGCGAAACGATTGCGGAAGCAACCTAACAAAAATTTCATACCTATAACTAAAATAAAATCAAAACATACAATTCATGCATCAACAACAGAGTAAGCCTCGCCCTCCGTGGACGAGTGCTTACGCACCAGCATAGATACATACAGAATTCACCGAACCTAGGGTATCTAGCAAGCGCCAAGCGCTCAGAACATGCAATGTAGCAGTAGTATATATATATATATATACAATCATCACAATAATAAAAGCAGAAAGTATGCACATGCGGCTACAGAGCCGATCCTAGGCCTAAACGTCAAAATACCTCGCGGGATTCAGACCAAGTAGACAAAATCCCAGCTCGTAAAGTCTGCTGCTGCTCAACACAACCAAGGCGTAAGCCTCGCGGAAACCTACCCCCGGCCGCTTACTGCACCTACTTGAAATCCAAAAATGAGAACCCAAAAGGGTGAGTCCTAAAAGGACCCCGTAAGGGATTTGGGGTAAGATAAGCATATGTAACCCTGCAAAACAGTAAAGATAGCAATATACGAATATATGCAATGTAATACATAATATCGTACATGTAATAAAAACAGATCGAATATCAAGGATGTGCGATACTAAATCGCCATAAACCCTTATAACCAATCGAGCAATGACCTCCCTCTAAGGGAGTCGGAAGCCGAAGCTATTACGAAGCATGGTGCACCACTGGGTAGCGAACCCTCAACTGCCGTAGGGTTAATGCACAGTATGCCATAAGGCATACTCCTACAAATTACAGAACGTACCTTAAAGCAGAAATTTCCGAAATACCTGCAAAACAGAAGTGCAACAACACATACACCTACAGACTACAGAATATGCCCTAGGCATATATTACTGAAATACTTTAATGTAAAATGAAACTAAACATACACCTATCTTACCAAAAATAGCAGAACCAAACCCTTACCTCACAATTCCAGTATTTGACCGATTCTCGACGATTTCCAAACCACGACCCGAAACCCGAAAACCTCTCTTTTTCTAACCACGGACCTCGAATCTGTCAATTCAAGCTAAATTAGCAACCTTACCAACCACTCTACTAAACTACACCCCGACCCCAAAACCGAAAATCCGGCTGCACTTTAGTAAAATTCCAGATTTCCACGTAAACTTGAATTCAGAACCACTTAGACAATGCAAGGTTATACATTGACGAACATAATCCAATAAGCGAGAATTGATCAAATCCAACCTTAAAATCCTTCATTACCCGACATTTTCCGATAAACCCGCATAATTGCAACTTTTTCAATTCTTACCCGAAATCAACGTTTCAAACTTCTAACCACACCTAAATTCAACCCCAATTCCACTTTAGCATCCAATTCAACCAACATCAAACCCCAACATGGAAAAAGAATTATCCAAAAATTCGGCTTCTTTGCCAATTTTTATCCAACTTCCAAATAAATCCATTCAAACTTCCAATTAATCATACTAATCACCACTTTCACTTCTAAACCAAGAATGCTATCCAAGTGCATCCAAAACAACACAATCCACAATGAACATCATTCCAAAATTTCGGCCAAATGGGGGTTTTAACTCAACTTGTTTTCCATCAAATTGAATCCATACACAAGCTTAGAATCATGCTAGGATTAACATACTTGAAGCATGAATCAAGATAACAAACACACATCATTTTGGAATTTATCCAAAAATTAGGCCAAACAAGAATTCTTCATCCAAGGTGTGTTTTCCAAAATCCAACACTTGATTAACACTCCCCTACTACCCAAGAACAACATACTAAAAATTGGGAGGAAGAGAATCATCCTAGCTAGTAGCTAAGAACAAACCCATAATTTGCAAAATCTCCTCTTTTCTCTACTAAATCATGTTTCCAACATGAAAAGAGAGCCTAGGAAGGAACTTACCACATGAAGGACCCAATTCCTCTTTAATTTGAGCCAAGATGAAGAGCTTCAAGCTTGAGGTTGAGCTTCATCAATGGTGGCGCGATGTGAGCAAGAGGGAGAAGAAGAAGAAGAAAAGAAAAGAAATGAAAGTGAATTTAATTCACTTAAGTAAATATAACTATATATATATATATATCCTTCCTTTATCCCATCCATTCTCTTCTTAAATAACAAAGAGACAAGTGTCCCTTAACTTGTCTCCCAAAACAGCCGAAGATATCAGCTGCTGCTGCCCATGCTGATTTTTATTTATTTTGCAACCAAAATCCAATTAATCTCACGACTTTTCCGAAAGTTCCAATATTTTTGGCCCAAAAATATTTACCAAATTCCAAAATTAACGAAACTTGGACACAACCCTCAGAATATTATAACATTCACAAAACATGTTTCAAAAGTTCATTTACCATTCCGGAGTGTCCTACCGAGCTCGCTGAACCCGAACAAAACCCGACGTGCGAGCGTGTCAACCAGAACCAAAATTCCGTCACTAAAAAAAATCCTCAAAAATACCCATAAATTCCATCTTAAAATATAACACAACTTACCCCAAAGCCGTCAGAAAATTTCCATCCCGAGCCCCGGGATTCCCGTCCCGAGCCCCGGGAGTCGCCCGGAACCGAACATCCCGCCCCAAATATTAAACTCCACAAACACTTCCGGGACGTTTCCACGACTCTAAAACTGCAAACGGCTTCCCAAACTGAAATCTCGAGAGTGCTACCGAGCCCGCTGTACGTCCCGAGACGACCCCGACAACCCCCCGGCGCCAGAAAAATATTTTCGGCGGAAACGTCCGGGGGACCCACACGACCTCAAATACGGAAGGGTTCGCCAAAATGATACTCGGATAGGGCTCGGGAGCCGCCTGAACGCCGAAAAACGTGACCCGCAGGCCAAAACCGGAGCCCCGGGTCACCCGGTCGCAACCCGCTCGGGGTGACCGTAACACGCCTGGGCTCCCTTTGGGGGGTGGATGATGTTGCTCATCCCACATGGTAGAGCTATGGGAGAAATCATACCTTTATAAGGGTGGTTGCTCCGTAGTTTCTTCAAGACGCGTTTTACCTGGCGGGCTTACCACCTAGTGTGGCAGACTAAGCGGGCAGTAAGAACAAATCCGTGCGGGTGGGACCAAAGCGGACAATATCTTGGCATGTACACGGTCCGTCTGTATCAATTTGGTATCGAGCTCGGTTGTACATGTCCATGTGCCGGCGAGACGCTGGACTCCCTTTGGGGGGTGGATGATGTTGCTCATCCCACATGGTAGAGCTATGGGAGAAATCATACCTTTATAAGGGTGGTTGCTCCGTAGTTTCTTCAAGACGCGCGTTTTACGGGCGGGCTTACCACCTAGTGTGGCGGACTAAGCGGGCGAGTAAGAACAAATCCGCGGGCTGGGCCCAAAGCGGACAATATCTTGGCATGTACACGGTCCGTCTATATCAATTTGGTATCGAGCTCTGGTTGTACATGTCCATGTGCAGCGAGGACGCAGGCTCCCTTTGGGGGTGGATGATGTTGCTCATCCCACATGGTAGAGCTATGGGAGAAATCATACCTTTATAAGGGTGGTTGCTCCGTAGTTTCTTCAAGGCAGCGTTTTACGGCGGGCTTACCACCTAGTGTGGCGGACTAAGCGGGCCGAGTAAAAACAAATCCGTGCGGGCCTCGGCCCAAAGCAGACAATATCTTGGCATGTACACGGTCCGTCTGTATCAATTTGGTATCAGAGCTCTGGTTGTACATGTCCATGTGCCAGCGAGACGCCAGGCTCCCTTTGGGGGTGGAATGATGTTGCTCATCCCACATGGTAGAGCTATGGGAGAAATCGTACCTTTATAAGGGTGGTTGCTCCGTAGTTTCTTCAAGACGCGTTTTACAGGCGGGCTTACCACCTAGTGTGGCGGACTTAGCGGGCAGTAAGAACAAATCCGTGCGGGCTGGGCCTAAAGCGGACAATATCTTGGCATGTACACGGTCCGTCTGTATCAATTTGGTATCGAGCTCGGTTGTACATGTCCATGTGCCGAGACGCCGGCTCCCTTTGGGGGTGGATGATGTTGCTCATCCCACATGGTAGAGCTATGGGAGAAATCATACCTTTATAAGGGTGGTTGCTCCGTAGTTTCTTCAAGACGCGTTTTACAGGCGGGCTTACCACCTAGTGTGGCAGACTAAGCGGGCCAGAGTAAGAACAAATCCGTGTGGGCTGGGCCCAAAGCGGACAATATCTTGGCATGTACACGGTCCGTCTGTATCAATTTGGTATCAGAGCTCTGGTTGTACATGTCCATGTGCCAGCGAGGACGCCAGGCTCCCTTTGGGGGATGGATGATGTTGCTCATCCCACATGGTAGAGCTATGGGAGAAATCATACCTTTATAAGGATGGTTGCTCCGTAGTTTCTTCAAGACGCGTTTTACAGCGGGCTTACCACCTAGTGTGGCGGACTAAGCGGGCTGCAGTAAGAACAAATCCGTGCGGGCTGGGCCCAAAGCGGACAATATCTTGGCATGTACACGGTCCGTCTATATCAATTTGGTATCAGAGCTCTGGTTGTACATGTCCATGTGCCAGCGAGGACGCTGGGCTCCCTTTGGGGAGTGGATGATGTTGCTCATCCCACATGGTAGAGCTATGGGAGAAATCATACCTTTATAAGGGTGGTTGCTCCGTAGTTTCTTCAAGACGCGTTTTACCTTCCGGGCTTACCACCTAGTGTGGCAGACTAAGCGGGCCAGAGTAAGAACAAATCCGTGCGGGCTGGGCCCAAAGCGGACAATATCTTGGCATGTACACGGTCCGTCTGTATCAATTTGGTATCAGAGCTCTGGTTGTACATGTCCATGTGCCAGTGAGGACGCTGGGCTCCCTTTGGGGGGTGGATGATGTTGCTCATCCCACATGGTAGAGCTATGAGAGAAATCATACCTTTATAAGGGTGGTTGCTCCGTAGTTTCTTCAAGACGCGTTTTACTCGGGCGGGCTTACCACCTAGTGTGGCAGACTAAGCGGGCCAGAGTAAGAACAAATCCGTGCGGGCTGGGTCCAAAGCGGACAATATCTTGGCATGTACACGGTCCGTCTGTATCAATTTGGTATCAGAGCTCTGGTTGTACATGTCCATGTGCCAGCGAGGACGCTGGGCTCCCTTTGGGGGTGGATGATGTTGCTCATCCCACATGGTAGAGCTATGGGAGAAATCATACCTTTATAAGGGTGGTTGCTCCGTAGTTTCTTCAAGACGCGTTTTACGGGCGGGCTTACCACCTAGTGTGGCGGACTAAGCGGCCGCAGTAAGAACAAATCCGTGCGGGCTGGGACCAAAGCGGACAATATCTTGGCATGGACACGGTCCGTCTGTATCAATTTGGTATCAGAGCTCCTGGTGTACATGTCCATGTGCCCGCGGACGCTGGGCTCCCTTTGGGGGGTGGATGATGTTGCTCATCCCACATGGTAGAGCTATGGGAGAAATCATACCTTTATAAGGGTGGTTGCTCCGTAGTTTCTTCAAGACGCGTTTTACCTGGCGGGCTTACCACCTAGTGTGGCAGACTAAGCGGGCCAGAGTAAGAACAAATCCGTGCGGGCTGGGCCCAAAGCGGACAATATCTTGGCATGTACACGGTCCGTCTGTATCAATTTGGTATCAGAGCTCTGGTTGTACATGTCCATGTGCCAGTGAGGACGCTGGGCTCCCTTTGGGGGTGGATGATGTTGCTCATCCCACATGGTAGAGCTATGGGAGAAATCATGCCTTTATAAGGGTGGTTGCTCCGTAGTTTCTTCAAGACGCGTTTTACTCGGCGGGCTTACCACCTAGTGTGGCGGACTAAGCGGGCGAGTAAGAACAAATCCGTGCGGGCTGGGACCAAAGCGGACAATATCTTGGCATGTACACGGTCCGTCTGTATCAATTTGGTATCAGAGCTCTGGTTGTACATGTCCATGTGCCAGCGAGGACGCTGGGCTCCCTTTGGGGGGTGGATGATGTTGCTCATCCCACATGGTAGAGCTATGGGAGAAATCATACCTTTATAAGGGTGGTTGCTCCGTAGTTTCTTCAAGACGCGTTTTACCTGGCGGGCTTACCACCTAGTGTGGCTGACTATGCGGGGCAGAGTAAGAACAAATCCGTGCGGGTTGGGCCCAAAGCGGACAATATCTTGGCATGTACACGGTCCGTCTGTATCAAAAGACATCAATGGCAAGGTTGATTTCCAGCGTGGGGATCTGTTGGGGTTCGCATCGCGGGGCCCCAAAGATCAGTCGAGGGACTATTTTTGGTTCGCATGGGCGAAACCATCAAAGACCTCAGTGGCAAGGCTGATTTCCAACATGGGGATCTGTTGGGGTTCGCATCGTGGGGCCCCAAAGTTCAGTCGAGGGATTGTTTTTGGTTCGCATGGGCGAAGCCATCAAAGACCTCTGTCAAGGAGCTGATTTCCAGCTTGGAGATCTGTTGGGGTTCGCATCGCGGGGCCCCAAAGATCTGTCGAGGGATTGTTTGAGGTTCGCATGGGCGAAGCCATCAAAGACCTCTATCAAGGAGCTGATTTCCAGCTTGGAGATTTGTTGGGGTTCGCATCACGGGGCCCCAAAGATCTGTTGAGGGATTGTTTGTGGCTCGCATGGGCGGAACCATCAAAGACCTCTGTCAAGGAGCTGATTTCCAGCTTGGAGATCTGTTGGGGTTCACATCGCGGGGCCCCAAAGGTCTCTCAAGTGTTCCTCAAGGTTCGCATAGGCGATGCCCTTGGGTAGTGTACGCATGTTCGCGTGTATGGGTGACCTGACTGACAGGACCTTAATAAGTCAGGCTTTTAGCCGTTCTGACCAGTTGGGTGCAGAAGGCTTTGGGCCATTGTCCATGAGATTGAACCCTGTTCCGCGATAGTGTTGAGAAGTGAAAATATTTCATTGATTTGAGCCATGGGAGTACCATGATTTACACATAGTATGGACGCAGGTCGTCTGCATGGAAGTTGCGAGGGAGTGGTGTCACCGCACGCCACCCGAGCCCGGTTGCGGAGGCGGGGCGCCGGACGCCGGAAGCGGAAGCCGGAAAATACAAGATGGCAGGTCCATCGAGACCCGCCGCGCGTAGCGGACCCAAAGAGCGAAAGGATTATGAAAGCAACCTAACAAAAATTTCGTACGTATAACTAAAATAAAATCTAAACATGCAATTCATGCATTAGCAACAGAGTAAGCCCCGCCCTCCGTGGACGAGTGCTTACACACCAAAACATAGATACATACAGAGTTCACAGAACCTAAAGTATCTAGCAAGCGCCAAGCGCTCAGAACATGCAACAGAACAGAATATATATATTTATATATATATACAATCACCACGACAACAAAACAGAGAGTATGCACATGCAGCTACAGAGCCGACCCTAGGCCTAAACGCCAAAATACCTCGCGCGGGATTCAGACCAAGTAGACAAAATCCCAGCTCGCAAGGTACTGCTGCTGCTCAACACAACCAAGGCAGAAGCCTCGCGGAAACCTACCCCGCTGGCTGCTTACAAGACCTACCTGAAATCCAAAAATGTAACCCAAAAGGGTGAGTCCTAAAAGGACCCCGTAAGGGATTTGGGGTAAGATAAGCATATGTAGCCCTGCAAAATAGAAAGATAGCAATATACGAGAATATATTCAACGAATACGAGTATCATGCATATAAAGGAAACATATCGAATTTGAAGGATGTGCGATTCTAAATCGCCCAAAACCCTTATAATAAATCGTAACGACAGCCTCCCTCTAAGGGAGTCGAAGCCGAGGCTATCACGAAGCATGGTGCACCGGTGGGTAGCGAACCCACAACCTGTCGTAGGGTTAATGCATGCAGTATGCCACAAGACATACTCCTACAAATTACTGAACGTACCTTAAAGCACAGATTTCCGAAATACCCGCAAAACAAGTGCAACAACACATACACCTACAGACTACGAGAATATGCCCTAGGCATATAATACGAAATACTTGCAGGCAGAAAATGAAACTAAACATACACCTATCTTACCAAAAATAGCGAGAACCAAACCCTTACCTCACAATTCCAGTATTAGACCGAGCCGGACGATTTCCAAACCACGACCCGAAACCCGAAACCTCTCTTTTTCTAACTTCCGGACCTCAGAATCTGTCATTTCAAGTTGAATTAGCAACCTTACCAACCACACTACCAAACTACACCCCCGACCCCAAAACCGAAAATCCGGTAGAATTTCCGTAAAATTCCAGATTTCCACGAAACTTGAATTTAGAACCAACGTAGACAATGAAAGCTTATACATTGTCAAACATAATCCAATAAGCAGAATTGATCAAATCCAACCTTAAAACCCTTAATTACCCAACATTTTCCGATAATCCCGCTTAAATGCAACTTTTCCATTTCTTAACCGAATTCAACGTTTCAAACTTCAAACCACTCCTAAATTCAACCCCAAACACATATTAACATCCAATTCAACCAAAAGAAACTCTAACATGGAAAAAGAATCATTCCAAAATTCGGTTCTTAACCAACTTTTTATCCAACTTCCAATTCAATCCATTCAAGCTTCCAATTAATCATTCTAACCTCCAATTCCACTTCTAAACCAAGAACACTATCCAATTGCATCCAAAACAACAAAATCCAACATTGAACACCAACTCATAAATTCGGCCATTTGGGGTTTTTGACTCAACTTGTTTTCCAGCAAATTGAATCAACACATAAGCTTAGAATCATGCTAGGATTAACATACTTGAAGCATGAATCAAGATAACAAACACACATCATTTTGGAAAATTCCAAGAAAATTCGGCCAACAAAGATTCTTCATCCAAGGTGTGTTTTCCAAAATCCAACACTTGATTATCACTCCCCTACAACCCAAGAACAACATACTAAAACATGGGAGGAAGAGAATCATCCTAGCTTATAGCTAAGAACAAACCCATCATTTGCCAAAACTCCTCTTTTCTTCACTAATCTTCAAAACTAATGAGAAAAGAGAGCTTAGGGAGGCACTTACCACTCAAAGCACCCAACTCCTCTTTGATTCCAACTAAGAAGAAGAATTTCAAGCTTGAGGTTGAGCTCCAACCATGGCGTCGGCAGACTTGAAGAAGAAGAAGAAGAAGAGAAGAAATGAAAAGAAATGAGTAATAACTCATTTTATGAAATATTACTCCAAAAATATATATATATCCCTTCACCTTTTTAACCCATACTTCTCTACCATAAATAAGAAATAGCCATGTGTCCTCTAATTGCCCCAAGTCTGCCGAAAATCTGCTGCCCATACTGATTTTTATTTAATTTGTAACCAAATACAAATTAACTCCCAATTTTTCCGAAAGTTCCAATTCCTTTTTGCCCAAAAATGAATACCGAATTCCAAAATTAACGAAACTTGGACACAACCCTCAGAATATTATGACATTCACAGAACATTTTTCAAAAGTTCATTTACCATTCCGGAGTGTCCTACCGAGCTCGCTGAACCCGAACCAAAACCCGACGTACGAGCGTGTCAACCTGAACCGAAATTCCGTCACTCCAAAATTCTACAAAAATACCCATAAATTCCATCTTAAATTATAACACAACTTACCCCAGAGCCGTCAGAGAAATTCCATCCCGAGCCCCGGGATTCCCGTCCCGAGCCCCGGGAGTCGCCCGGAACCGAACGTCCCGCCCCAAATATTACTCTCCATAAAACCTCCGGACGTTTCCCGACTCCAAAACTGCAAACGGCTTCCCAAACTGAGATCTCGAGAGTGCTACCGAGCCCAGCTGTACATCCCGAGGCGACCCCGACAACCCCGGCGCGAGAAAAATATTTTCGGCGGAAACGTCAGGGGACCCACACGACCTCAAATACGAAGGGTTCGCCAAAATAATACTCGGATAGGGCTCGGGAGCCGCTGAACGCCGAAAACGTGACCGCGAGGCCAAAACCGGAGCCGGGTCACCGGTCGCAACCCGCTCGGGGTGACCGTAACATTCTCCCCCCTTAGAACTCTTGGTCCTCCAAGAGTAGCTCGAACCAACCAGACAGTGTCGCTACCAACCAGAAAATATAAACATTCCTCTAACCTGAACAATCGGACCACCGTCTTGAGTGCGGCGGGAGTGGTAGTTTGGACTACCATACTGAGCCTCACGGCGTCCCACCCTCCGGTGCATCTTATTGCACCCGAGTCGATTGCCGGTATTTCTGCAGACAACCCTGCACGATGCGAACCTAAGTCTAACCAATCCTCAACAGGCTATCACAGAAGACATCACGTAAAACACGGAACAAATTGGGGGAAAAGATCAACCTAATAACTTACTTTAGAAACCCATGAGAACAGATAAAATTCGGGGTAACTTGCCCCGCCTACCAAAACTTACTGTTTCTCTGATCGGTGCTACCTCCAGTCAAATTCTATCACCAAACTCAGATTCCAGAGCCCTACGGTGGCGGTTCGTATAAGCATGGTGCGCTCGTTCGCGGTTTTGATCCGCGCTGTAATAATCTGATCTTCGCCGTAGTCTCCTCAAAAAGCTCGGGTCCTAGCTCAACCCCATCAGACGCATCTGTCCAACAGTATGGTGTCATACACCTCCTCCCGTACAACGCCTCAAATGATATCATGCCAAACGTAGTCTGGAAGCTGTTGTTGTACGAGAACTCTATCAAAGCAACTGCTAGTCCCAAACTCCTCCAAAATCCAAAGTACAGACTCGCAACATATCCTTCAATATCATAATCACCCGCTCCGACTGCCCGTCCGTCTGTGGGTGATAAGCTGTATTCAGATGGAGTCGCGTGCCCGGTGCTTCGTGAAAAGCTCTCCAGAACTGTGCTGTAACACGCAGATCACGATCAGATACAATGGAGTCTGGTACTCCATGTAAATGTACAATCTCCCTGATGTAAACCCGACAAGCTTCTCCAGAGGGTCTATGACCCGAATAAGCAGAAATTGTGCGCACTTTGTCAGCCGATTCACAATAACCCAGATCGCATCATGGCGAGGCGTGTCGAGCGGGCAAGTCGAAAGTCCATAGTAACATTGCCCCACTCCCGAACCGGAATGGCAAAGTCTGCGGTGTCCCTGCCGGTTTCGATGCTCAAAGCGCTCAGTGTACCTCCTCTAAAATCTCATTCCGAACTCCCGATCCTCGGGTACATAAAGACGATCTCGGAAGTATAGCAATCCTCGCCTATCTTGAAACGTCGGTAACAAATAAATCCTTATCTTCCCGGATAACTTCTTCAACACCAGATCTCCACTTTGCGCTTCGCGCATCTGTCAAGCCACTCAGAATGTATAGTAAGTGTATACCCCGGAGTACGCTCCCAAAGCTGCCACCTGTGCCAAAGGCAAGTCGAATCTCTCTCCTCGGATCAGTCCTCAACATTTCCTCCCTTAACCAACCCGGTATACTTCCTGCTCAGTACATCGGCAACCGTGTTGCCGTGCAGAAGATGTACTCGATACTGACAACCATAGTCCTTAATGTATTCGAGCCATCTGCGCTGCCTCAAATTAAGCTCCTTACTGCGTAAACAGACATTTTAGACTCTTATGGTCGGTAAGAATCTGAAATTTATTACCAAGCAGATATTGCTTCCAATGTTTCAGCGCATAATTTGTTATAGCTAACTCCGAGATCATGTGTCGGTCAGTTCAGCTCATGCGGTCGCAGTGCCTCGACCCATAAGCTACCACAAAACGCTCCAAAGACCAACACACACCCCAGACTGGATGTGGAAGCATCCGTATATATCACGACGGTAAGCTCGGATGCGGAAGAGTCGAGAATCGGAGCGTTAGTCAGCTGCCGCTTCAACTCCTGAAAATTCTGCTCACTCTTATCGGACCGGATATATAGTTGACCCTTCTTATTCAAGCTGCATAGCGGAGATGCCGAGAATAGAAAATCCCGGTACAAACCTCCGATAAAATCCTACTAAGCCCGTGGAGCTCTTGATCTCCCGTACCGTGGTAGGTTGTTTCCAATCCCAAATTGCCCTCACCTTCTCTGGATTCACAGACAGACCATGCTCAGAAATAATGTGTCCCAGAAAAGTGACTTTCCGAATCCAGATCTCACACTTTGAGAATTTAGCATAAAGCTGATGTTCCCAAAATGTCTGCAGAACTACCCTCAGATGATCCCGATGCGAATCCTCATCCCGAGAATATATCAGAATATCATCAATAAAACCACCAGAAATGAGTCCAAGTACGGTCGGAACACCCGATGCATCAAATCCATTAATCTTTGCTAGAGCATTGGTCAGCCCGAATGGCATGACCTTAAACTCAAAGTGTCCAAATCGGGTGCGGAAAGCAGTCTTAGATATATCCTCATCCTTCACCCTAAGCTGAAAATACCCAGATCGGAGATTAATCTTTGAGAAAACTCTCGAACCCTGAAGTTGATCAAAAAGATCGTTAATCCTTGGTAACGGATACTTATTCTTCCCAACATGAGCACTCAACCGTCGTAATCAAAGCAAAGTCAAAGCGTCCAATCTTTCCTCTGAACAAACAGAACCGGAGTACCCCACGGTGAAGTGCTCGGTCGGATGAAGCCCTTCTGCTGTAATTCCTCCAACTACTTCTAGAACTCTTGCATTCCAGAAATAGGCACCCGATAAGGAGGAATAGATATCGGAGCAGTACCCGACTGCAGGTAGATCTCAAACACAATTTCCCGCTCTGGTGGTAATCCGGGCAACTCCTCCGGAAATACTGCGGAAAATCTTAAACCACCGGTAACCTATCAAACTTCAATATAGTACCAGACTCATTCTGATCATAGCATTACCCTACACCAACTATCGACACTGATCCGAATCAGTAACTCTTCACCGTGTCTTTGTGCGATAGTCAAACCAGTCGGAGCCGTGAGAGGTAGTACCTCTCCAGAAACCATAATAGTATGGTTTGCACAATCAATGTGCAAAGAATTCTTGGATAGCCAGTCCATCCCAAGAATAATATCATAGTTCGGCATGTCAAAACCAACAAATCCAATACTATCGGATGTCCGCCTACGGATGTCGTACAACCCCGAACCATCTAATCGTAAAACAAAACCTGACTCCCAGCGGTTTTTACTAAATACGTTTGAGGCAAGGTACTAACAGACAGATACAGAGATGTAACACATTTCTGTGTTACAATGGAAACAGGTGCTCCTGTATCAAATAATGCATGAACCGACACCTTATTCAGAAACAAAGTACCCTGCAGAACTCCCTGCTGACTCGAGCCTCCCGGTTGGCTGGTACCTGACCGCTGACTAGGTCCTCCCTGACCTCCCTGATGTCTAGGGCCTCCCCCCTCAAAATGAAAACTTGTCCTGCACTGAGCTGCTGTGGTGGAGGGGATGGCTGAAGCTGCTTTGCCGCTTTGAGGTCTCGGGCCACCCAGCTGAAACCCACGCCCTCGCGGCGCGTTGGGTTGTGCCGAGGCTGTGGACGCCGAAGACTACCAAAATCCTGCCCTGCAACCGAGAGGGCAATCCCGTATCCGGTGAGTGTCGGACCCTTGGCGTAAACATCGGCCCTCTTGCCGGTAACAAAATCGACCGGGTGATACCTACCGCAAATCGGATAAAATCGTGCGGTGGTGCTCCCTCTCTACCTCTGCTAAAGCGCCCGGACACTGTTCGGCCGTCCGAGAAATCTGCCGGGGTCCCTGCGTGTGGAGCCCCTCGTACTCCCGACCTCATTGCAAGGTGAGACGACTCTCAACCTCCTCTTGCTCGAGGAGTTGAGCCCTAATGACCGCTTCCCGAAACAAAGTAATGTCTAAAAGTCTCAAGCCCACACGAACTCGGGCGCGATCAGCGAATAAACCTCTTAGCCTTCTATTCTTCCATTCCATAGTACTACGGTACGTAGCAAACCAAACGATCAAACTATCACTCATACTCTCCGACTGTCATGTCTCACTGATGAAAATCATCAACCGTGCACGACACAGATTCACGGCTACATCCCCACCGCACCGCTAGTGGAAAATGTAGCCTCCCGAGAGTTTATCAACTCCTGCAGACCAAATCTCTACTACTTCTGGCCCTTCTCGGTCATTGAACCTCGGGGGTTCAAACTCTGAAACCTCTCCAGAAGTCTGACCTCGTCAGACTGGTGCCTCAGATCTCCCCGTCGTTAATAGGACCGACGAGAAGTCTAGGTGTCGTAGTGACCATCCTCCTCGGAGTCACTCACTTACCAATCCCAAAGTTGTGGCGAGCGGTGGCTAAAGTCTCGCTATCACCACCTGATCAAAATGCCCTTCGTGGCATAATCAGATCTTCCCCGCCTATTACCGCCCTAAACCAGCTAGGGTGGCGAATAATACCAAGTCGAGAGGGGTCCCTACGACCGCTAAACCTCGGGGCGGTGAGTATGGTTGTTCAGACCCTGGGTTACGCTGAACCCGTATCCTATTCCACGGAGGTGTGGGATCTCAGTCCCGCCCCTCCGGTACCAAAACACGCTGTCTACGCGTGTTAACCAAACCTGAGACATTTCGGACCAAACAGAGTCCAGACCGATCAGTCACTTCTAATCCCTACAGAAACTAGCAGCAGCTTTCTAAGGCTCTGTAGTGCAATGCAGTACTTGACTCAGAAGTTATTTTGCAAAATGATAAAATCATGCATTTCACAGAATCACAGAAGCATTTCATGCTTATTTCATCAAATCTTTTCCTAACACACAATTGTACGTACCTGGATCTTTTTCCACAATCCCACGACCGTAATAATCTTACCAGAATCCAGAAATCCCGAGTTCCGAAATCTGCAACTATCAGGATAACTTGAAGGATCAACTTTGTTCCACAATTTTATTTTGAAGTGGTTCAAGTAAGGAGGTGGCCAATCTCCGTACCAAACCATTCTAAAATAAAATGTACAACAATAGTCGTCACTACAAGTCACCACTGACGACCAATATGGTCACTTACCTGCTCTGATACCAACTTGTCACCACACGCCACCCGAGCCCGGTTGCGGAGGCGGGGGCGCCGGGACGTCCGAAGCGGAAGCCGGAAAATACAGAATGGCAGGTCCATCGAGACCTGCCGCGCGTAGCGGACCCAAAGAGCGAAACGATTATGAAAGCAACCTAACAAAATTTCGTACGTATAACTAAAATAAAATCTAAACATGCAATTCATGCATTAGCAACGAGTAAGCCCCGCCTCCGTGGGACGAGTGCTTACGCACCAAAACATAGATACATACGAGTTCACGTAACCTAAAGTATCTAGCAAGCGCCAAGCGCTCAGAACATGCAACGGAACAGAATATATATATATATATATATACAATCACCACGACAACAAAAGAGAGTATGCACATGCGGCTACGAGCCGACCCTAGGCCTAAACGCAAAAATACCTCGCGGGATTCAGACCAAGTAGACAAAATCCCAGCTCGCAAGGTACTGCTGCTCAACACAACCAAGTCGAAGCCTCGCGGAAACCTACCCCCTGGCCGCTTACTGGACCTACGAAATCCAAAAACAGAACCCAAAAGGGTGAGTCCTAAAAGGACCCGTAAGGGATTTGGGGTAAGATAAGCATATGTAGCCCCGCAAAGCAGAAAGATAGCAATATACGAATATATTCAACGAGAATACGAGTATCATGCATATAAAGGAAACAGATCAGAATTTTGAAGGATGTGCGATTCTAAATCGCCCAAAAACCCTTATAATAAATCAGAACGACAGCCTCCCTCTAAGGGAGTCAGAAGCCGAAGCTATTACAGAAGCATGGTGCACCAGCTGGGGTAGCGAACCCACAACCGTCGTAGGGTTATGCATGCAGTATGCCACAAGACATACTCCTACAAATTACGTAACGTACCTTAAAGCATGATTTCCGAAATACCGCAAAATGCAGTGCAACAACACATACACCTACAGACTACGAGAATATGCCCTAGGCATATAATACTGAAATACTTGCAGAACAGAAAGTGAAACTAAACATACACCTATCTTACCAAAAATAGCAGAACCAAACCCTTACCTCACAATTCCAGAGTATTAGACCGATTCTGGACGATTTCCAAACCACGACCCGAAACCCGAAACCTCTCTTTTTCTAACTTCCGGACCTCAGAATCTGTCATTTCAAGTTGAATTAGCAACCTTACCAACCACACTACCAAACTACACCCCCGACCCCAAAACCGAAAATCCGCAGAATTTCCGTAAAATTCCGATTTCCACGAAACTTGAATTTAGAACCAACGTAGACAATGCAAGCTTATACATTGTCAAACATAATCCAATAAGCAGAATTGATCAAATCCAACCTTAAAACCCTTAATTACCCAACATTTTCCGATAATCCCGCTTAAATGCAACTTTTCCATTTCTTAACCGAATTCAACGTTTCAAACTTCAAACCACTCCTAAATTCAACCCCAACACCATATTAACATCCAATTCAACCAAAAAGAAACTCTAACATGGAAAAAGAATCATTCCAAAATTCGGTTCTTAACCAACTTTTTATCCAACTTCCAATTCAATCCATTCAAGCTTCCAATTAATCATTCTAACCTCCAATTCCACTTCTAAACCAAGAACACTATCCAATTGCATCCAAAACAACAAAATCCAACATTGAACACCAACTCATAAATTCGGCCATTTGGGGTTTTTACCTCAACTTGTTTTCCATCAAATTGAATCCACACATAAGCTTAGAATCATGCTAGGATTAACATACTTGAAGCATGAATCAAGATAACAAACACACATCATTTTGGAAAATTCCAAGAAAATTCGCCAACAAAGATTCTTCATCCAAGGTGTGTTTTCCAAAATCCAACACTTGATTATCACTCCCCACAACCCAAGAACAACATACTAAAACATGGGAGGAAGAGAATCATCCTAGCTTATAGCTAAGAACAAACCCATCATTTGCCAAAACTCCTCTTTTCTTCCCTAATCTTCAAAACTAATGAGAAAAGAGAAGTTAGGGAGGTACTTACCACTCAAAGCACCCAATTCCTCTTTGATTCCAACTAAGAAGAAGAACCTCAAGCTTGGAGGTGAGCTCCAACCATGGCGTCGGCAGACTTGAAGAAGAAGAAGAAGAAGAGAAGAAATGAAAAGAAATGAGTAATAACTCATTTTATGAAATATTACTCCAAAAATATATATATATATCCCTTCACCTTTTAACCCATACTTCTCTACCATAAATAAGAAATAGCCATGTGTCCTCTAATTGCCCCAAGTCTGCCGAAAATCTGCTGCCCATACTGATTTTTATTTAATTTGTAACCAAATACAAATTAACTCCCAATTTTTCCGAAAGTTCCAATATTTTTGGCCCAAAAATATTTACCGAATTCCAAAATTAACGAAACTTGGACACAACCCTCAGAATATTATGACATTCACAGAACATTTTTCAGAAGTTCATTTACCATTCCAGAGTGTCCTACCGAGCTCGCTGAACCCGAACCAAAACCCGAGCGTGCGGCGTGTCAACTCGAACCGAAATTCCGTCACTCCAAAATTCTACAAAAATACCCATAAATTCCATCTTAAATTATAACATAACTTACCCCAAAGCCGTCAGAAAAATTCCATCCCGAGCCCCGGGATTCCCGTCCCGAGCCCCGGGAGTCGCCTGGAACCGAACGTCCCGCCCCAAATATTACTCTCCATAAAAACCTCCGGGACGTTTCCACGACTCTAAAACTGCAAACGGCTTCCCAAACTGAGATCTCGAGAGTGCTACCGAGCCCGCTGTACATCCCGAGACGACCACGACAACACCCCGGCGCCGGAAAAATATATTCGGCGGAAACGTCAGGGGGACCCACACAACCTCAAATACGAAAGGGTTCGCCAAAATAATACTCGGATATGGCTCGGGAGCCGCCTGAACGCCGAAAAACGCGACCCGCAGGCCAAAACCGAATCCCCGAGTCACCCGGTCGCAACCCGCTCGGGGTGACCGTAACAAGTGGTTTCCCATCTTGGTCATGCAACTTATAGACGCCCGGCCGGACTTGCTTGTGGATGATATAGGGGCCTTCCCAGTTGGGCCGGAAGACGCCTTGTCTGGGGTCGCGAGCCGTGAGCGCAGACCTAAGTAGCGCAAGTCCTCCTGGTTTGAGTGCCTTGGGCTTGACTTTCGCATCATGTTGCACATTGAGACGCTGCTTGAGAGCGAACAGGTGAAGGTGTGCCCCTTCGCGGAGTTCCTCGAGCAAGTCTAGTTTGGCGCGAAGTCCTCTATTGTTGGCTTCTTCGGTGAAGTTGATCATCCAGATTGTTGGGAAGTCTGCCTTGATGGGGAGGAGCGCGTTAGTGCCGTAAACCAGGGAGAACAGTGTCTCGCCTGTTGGAGTTCTTGTTGTTCTGTAGTCCCATAGGACGCTTGGGAGTTCATCGACCCATCGTTCCTTCGCGCCAGCCAGGCGCTTCTTGAGTCCCTCCTTGATTGTGCGGTTTGTGACCTCAACTTGGCCGTTAGATTGAGGGCGTGCCACTGGGGCATAGAGCATGCGGATCCTGTTGTCCTCAGCCCATTGTTGGGCCAGCGTGGCTGGCGGCCAGCTGCCGTTATGCATGATGATGGCGCGAGGGCTGCCATATCGACAGATGATGTTTTTCCATAGGAATCTGATGATCTTGGAGGATGTTATCTGTGATGATGGTTATCCACTTTGTGAAATAGTCCACGGCGACAACACAAAACCTAATGCGATCAAGCGTAATCACAATCACGTCGGATCTAGCTTGAAGGAGTCGCAAGAACAAGTTAGGATAAATTCGGCCTCAAACACCTCCCAACTACGAGGTTGGGCAATATTTTAGATAATGCCTGGGGAAGATGGAAGATCTAGCACCTCTTAACTACTAGATTAAGCAATACTAGATATTAAACTCGATGATAAACACCAAGGGGACTGGCGGAAGGTAGCAAGGGGTGAGAACCGAAGCTTGAGGAAATAAACCTCTCAAGCATTTTACATATGTTCTACCTTTTCTAGGAGCCCGCTGTCCCTTTGATAGGAGGGAGAACTGAAAAGGCTCTTACACATGCGCATGCATGCCAAAAGCATAAAGTGTTTTTGCATGCATGTCATCCTAAAAGCTTCCATAAAGGAAAAGGGTTAAAGCTATCCTAAAAAGGTATTCTCATGTCTTTTGTACATAAAGTAAATATTTTTACTCCCAAGTATCTTCATTAAAATGAGGGAGTGTTCCGGATTGGCTTGGAATGGTTGGCCAGATTGTTGAGCATAGGTGGCTTCGCCTAAACCGGAGAGCTTCGCACCAATGGCTTCGCAGAGGCGGTTTCACCTAAGGGCTTCACCTTCGCCTGGAAGCTTCGCATGGAGGCCTTGCCTTCGCTTTGAAGACTTCACACTGGAGGCTTTGCTTGAGGCCTTCGCCTGGAGGCTTCGCAGGGGCAGCTTCGCCTGAGGGCTTCGCCATCAACTAGATGCTTCGCGTGGAGGCTTCACATGAGGGAAGCCTTACCTTCACCTAGAGGCTTCGCATGGAGCTCTCGTGTGGACGCTTCGCCATCTCCTAGTCAAGCGATAGCCTGAATCGTGGATTGGGCCGCCCGGGCCTCTGGACCTCCTCACCAAAAGGGGGTGCTCCGAGCTTCCTTCACCTCCCTCTTCAATCTTCGATACTTTGTTGTTGCTTGGGGATCCCATGATCACATCAGAACCGGTACTGACCTGTCGCCTTTGGCATTGGTCCGATGAGGTCGAGACCCCAAAGGGCGAAGGGCACAGGGTTTGTGAGTGCGGGAGATTCCGTGGATGGGAGCCGTTGGACGCGCGAGTTGACCTGGCATTGATGGCATGTTTTGACAAGCGAGGCCGCGTCCTTCTTCAAGGTAGGCCAATAGTATCCCTGGCGAAGGGCTTTGTGTGCCAGTGCCTCCGCGGCTATGTGAGCACCACAGCTGCCCTGGTGGATGGTCTCCAGTACAGTGAGTCCCTCCTTGGTGGTGAGGCAACGTTGGAGAGGTGAAGAGAATCCACGATGCCACAGCAGCCCGTTTATGAGGACGAATCTTGTCACTCGAATGCGGGTGCGCGGATCTGTGGGGATCCCCTTAAGTTGGGCGATGATGGGGGTTCGCCAGTCATCCGGATCCTCTTCCATTTCGAGTGAGCCAATGTCCAGTGTCCCGTCGATCGACGGTCATGGCAAAGTCTCCAATGTGGAGGGTGTCTTTCCCTTGGAGAGCAAATCTGCTATGGTGTTCTCGGAACGAGGGATGTGAATGAAGACTGCCTCCTCGAAGCTCGATCATAGGGAGTTGACAAGCTTGAGGTACTTAATCAAAGTGGCGTCCTTGCACTCTGAGCACCCCTGAACTTGGTGTATGACCAGTTGGGAGTCGCTATGAATGTGTATTCGGCGAATACCCACTTTGATGGCCAGTTTGAGCCCCGCGATGAGGGCTTCATACTCTGCAACATTATTAGTTACTGGGAACTGAAAAGACACGCGGAGGGTAGTTTCCATACCTAGTGGTCCACGCAAGTAGACGCCCCCTGCTGGAGATGCCGCTTTGGATGCGCCATCAACGTACATCTCCCATTCTGGAGGCGGAGGCTCAGGCGCTAGGACTTGTTCCTGAGGTGTGGAACATTCAGCTACTGAGAATTCCGCCAGGAAATCTGTGAGGGCCTGACCCTTTATTGCTTTGCGAGGTTCATAGTTGATGTCGTATCCGCTCAGTTCAATGCACCACTTTGCGAGGCGGCCTGAGTGCTCCGGTCTTTGAAGGATCTCCTTGATTGGCAGGTCCGTTCGCACTGTGATCGTGTGCCCTTGGAAGTAGGGCTTGAGTTTCTTGGCTGCGTAGACTAATGATAGGATCGCCTTTTGTAGAGGAGGGTACCTTGTTTCCGCGGATTGTAAGGTGTGGCTGGTGTAGTAGACCGGCCACTGCTTGTCAGCTTCCTCCTTGATGAGAACTAAGGCAACACTGTTGCTCGTTGTGGAGAGATAAAGTACAAGGTCATCGCCAGGCCTGGGACACTTGAGGGTGGGCAGCTCCTGTAGGTGCTGCTTGATGGTGTCGTAGGCTGCTTGGCAATCCTTCGTCCACTTGCAAGCTTTCTTCTTCCGGATCTGGTTGAAGAACGGCTTGCAACGGTCACTGAGCTTTGATATGAATCGCCCCAGGGCTACTAACCTTCTTGTCGATTCTTTGGATGTCTTTTAGCCCCACAGGGATGTGGAGGTTGGCGATGGCATCGATCATTTTTGGATTGGCGCGAATCCCTTCCCTTCGCCAACACCAAAGATGCACTTTGTTGGATTCAGGCGCATGTTGTATGCGCGGAAGTTGGCAAAGGTCTCTTCTTGATCCTCTAGGTGCTTAGTGGTGGCCTTACTCTTCACCACTATGTCATCAACATAGGCTTCAAGGTTCCTCCCTATCTGATCCGCAAAGACCCTGTTCACCAACCTTTGAAAAGTCGTCCTTGCATTCCTCAAGCCAAAAGGCATGAGAATGTAGTGGTAGACCGCTCCGCCAGTTGTGAAGGCTGTTTTTACAGCATCTTGAAGATCCATGAAGATTTGATGGTAGCCACTGTACGCATCAAGGAAGGAAAGGACTGGGTATCGCACAGTTGAGTCCACCAATTGGTCTATGGAGGGTCTCTAGGGCAGGCCTGTTGACCCCCTTAAAATCCACACACAGGCTCCAGTCTCCGTTTTCTTTTTCCGCAAGTACAATATTAGCGACCCACTCAGAGTAGTGAACTTCCTTAATTATATTAGCATCCAGCAACTTCTGCACCTCAGTGCGTACAAACTCTTTGCGGTCTGGGGCCATGCCCCTTGTTTTCTGCCTAACTGGCTTAAAGCCAGGGAGTACATTGAGTTTGTGGGAGATAACAGAAGGATCTACGCCTGGGAGGTCAGCTGGGCTCCATGCGAAGACGTCCATGTTGGCATGGAGGAGGTGAATGAGGGCTTTCTTGTCCTTTCTCGGGAGGTCTTTCCCAATGCGGAACTTCTTGCACAGGAGATCTCGACCTCTTCTAAGGTACCGAGATAGGTCGGGGCTGCCTCGCTGTCACCGCACGCCACCCGAGCCCGGTTGCGGAGGCGGGGCGGCGCCGGACGCCGGAAGCGGAAGCCGGAATGAATACG
Source organism: Stellera chamaejasme (assembly GCA_024586325.1). Taxonomy (NCBI): domain Eukaryota; kingdom Viridiplantae; phylum Streptophyta; class Magnoliopsida; order Malvales; family Thymelaeaceae; genus Stellera; species Stellera chamaejasme. Next base: position 21,380,622 of record CM044979.1, read on the forward strand.
AGAATGGCAGTCCATCGAGACCCGCCGCGCGTAGCGGACCCAAAAAGCGAAGCGATTGTGGAAGCAACCTAACAAATAATTTCATACATATAACTCGAAAAATAAAATTCAAACATACAATTCATGCATTAGCAACAAGAGTAAGCCCCGCCTCCGTGGGACGAGTGCTTACGCACCAAAACATAGATACATACAGAGTTCACGTAACCTAAGGTGTCTAGCAAGCGCCAAGCGCCGAGCATGCACAGTAATGTAATATATAAATATATACAAATATACAATCATCACAAAGAATACGTAAAGTGTGCATATGCAACTACAGAGCCAGCCCTAGATCTAAGTGTCAAAATACCTCACGCGGGATTCAGACCAAATAGACAAATCCCGGACCGCAAGGTGCAGCTGCTGCTAAACTCAACCAAGGTAGAAACCTCACGGAAACCTACTCCGCAGGCCGCTTATCAGGTCTACCTGAAACCCAAAAACAGAACCCAAAAAGGGTGAGTCCTAAAAAGGACCCGTAAGGGATTTGGGGTAAGATAAGCATATGTAACCCTGCAAAACAGAAAGATAGCAATATACGGATATATGCAAATGTAATACGTAATATCGTGCATGTAAATAAAAACAGATCGTAATCCCGAAGGATGTGCGATTCTAAATCGCCATAAACCCTTAGAACGAATCGAAACGACACCCTCCCTTTAAGGGAGTCAGAAGCCGAAGCTATGACAGAAGAATGGTGAACCAGCTGGGGTAGCGAACCCACAAATGACGTAGGGTTAATGACAAAGTATGCCACAAGGCATACACCTACAAATTACGTAACGTACCTTAAAGCGTAAATTTCCAAATACCGCAAAATGTAGTGCAACAACACATACACCTACAGACTACGAATATGCCCTAGGCATATAATACCGAAATACTTGCAGTAATGTAAAGTGAAACTAAACATACACCTATCTTACCAAAAATAGCGTAACCAAACCCTTACCTCACAAATCCAGAGTATTAGACTGATTCTGGACGACTTCCACACCACGACCCGAAACTCAGAAACCTCTCTTTTTCTAACCTCCGAACCTCAGAATCTGTCAATTCAAGCTGAATTAGCAACCTTACCAACCACACTACCAAACTACACCCCCGACCCCAAAACCGAAAATCCGGCAGAATTTCCGTAAAATTCCAGATTCCCGCAGAAACATCAGAATTCAGAACCAACTTAGACAATGCAAAATTATACATTGTCAAACACAATCCAACAAGCAGAACTGATCAAATCCAACCTTTAAACCCTTCCTCCCCGACACTTTTCCGATAAACCCGCAATATGGTAACTTTTCCATTCCATACCCGAAATCAATGTTTCAAACATCAAACCACACCTAAATCCAACCCCAATACCATCTTAGCATCCAATTCAACCAAAATCAAACCCCAACATGGAAAAAGAATCATCCAATAATTCGGCTCCTTTGCCAACATTTTACCCAACTTCCATTTCAATCCATTCAAGCTTCCAATTAATCATACTAACCACCAATTACACTTCTAAACCAAGAATGCTAACCAATTGCATCCAAAACAACCAAAATCAACTTTGAACATCAACAAACATTTCGCCAAATTGGGGTTTTCTTACTTTGGGGTAAGTTGTGTTATAATTTAAGATGGAATTTATGGTAAGTTGTTCTCCATCAAATTGAATCCATACATAAGCTTAGAATCATGCTAGGAACAATATACTAGAAGCATGATTCAAGAAACCAAACACACATCATTTTAGAATAATTCCCAAAATTTCGCCACTTTAGGTTTCTAGCATCCAAGGAGTTTTTCCAAAATCTAACACTTGATTATCACTCCCCTACAACCCAAGAACAACATACTAAAAGATGGGAGGAAGAGAATCATCCTAGCTAGTAGCTAAGAACAAACCCATAATTAGCAAAATCTCCTCTTTTCTTCACTAAACCTTGATTCCAACAAGAAAAGAGAGCTAGGGAGGAGACTTACCCAAGATTGAAGCTAAACCCTTGATGATTCTAGCCAAGATTTGAAGATCACAAAGCTTGGAAGTGAGCTCCCATGGTGGCGGATAGAGGAAGAAGAAGAAGAAGAGAAGAAATGAAATAATTCCCATTTTATGAAATATGCCTATATATATATGATATATATATATATATATATCCTTCCCTTTAACCCATTCCTTTTTCCATCATAAATAAGAATAAGCCAAGTGTCCTCTATCTCTCTCCCATTCCAGCCAAAAATCAGATGCTGCCCATACCCAATTATTTTTGTTTTGTAGCCAAATAAAAATTAACCTCTCAACTTTTCCAAAAGTTCCAATTTTGGCCCAAAAATAACTACCGAACTCCAAATTAAATGAAACTTGGACACAATCCTCAGAATATTATAACATTCGTAAAACATGTTCCAAAAGTTCATTTACAAATCCAGAGTGTCCTACCGAGCTCGCTGAACCCGAACAAATCCCGACGTGCGAGCGTGTCCAACAGAACCAAAATCCCATCACACCAAAATTCCACAAAAATACTCATAAATCCAACTTGAATTATAACATGACTTACCCCAAAGCCGTCAGAAGATTTCCATCCCGAGCCCCGGGATTCCCGTCCCGAGCCCCGGGAGTCGCCCGGAACCGAACGTCCCGCCCCAAATATTAATCTCCATAGAAACCTCCGGGACATTCCCACGACTCCAAAACTGCAAACGGCATCTCAATCTGAGGTCTCGGGAGTGCTACCGAGCCCGCTGTACGTCCCGAGACGACCCCGACAACCCCCCGGCGCCGGAAAAATATTTTCGGCGGAAACGTCCGGGGGACCCACACGACCTCAAATACGAAAGGGTTCGCCAAAATGATACTCGGATAAGGCTCGGGAGCCGCCTGAACGCCGAAAAACGTGACCCGCAGGCCAAAACCGGAGCCCCGGGTCACCCGGTCGCAACCCGCTCGGGGTGACCGTAACATTCTCCCCCCCTTAGAACTCTTGGTCCTCCAAGAGTAGCCTGAACCATCCATACAGGTGTCGCTACCCACCAGAATATATAAATATTCTCCTTACTAAGAACAATCGGACCACCGTACTGGTGCGGCGGGAGTGGTAGTTTAGACTACCATACAGAGCCTCTCAACGACGTCCCACCCTCCGGGTGCACCCCGAGTCAGTTGCCGGTATTTCTACCAGACAACCCCAGACACTACCGAACCTAAATCTACTGATCCTCAACAGGCTATCCTGGAAGACATCACGTAATACAGAAACAGTTGGGGGGAAAAAGACCAACCTAACAACTTACTCCAGAAACTCATGAGAACCGATAAAACTCGGGGTAACTTGCCCCGCCTACCAAATCTTACTGTCCCTCTGATCGGTGCTACCTCCAGTCAAACTCTGTCACCAAACTCAAACTCCAGAGCCCTACGGCGGCGGTTCGTATAAGCAGTGGTGCAGTCGTTCGCGGTTTTGATCCGCGCCGTAGCAACTGATCTTCGCCGTAGTCTCCTCAAAAAAAAACTCGGGTCCCAGCCAACCCTATCGACGCATCTGTCCAACGGTGTGGTGTCATACACCTCCTCCCGCATAACGCCTCATATGTTGCCATGCCAATCGTAGTCCTGAAGCCGTTGTTGTACGAGAACTCTATCAAAGCAATCGCTAGTCCCAAACTCCTCCAAAATCCAAAGTACAGATTCGCAAAGATATCCTCCAAGACGTAATCACCCGCTCCGACCGCCCGTCCGTTTGTGGGTGATAAGTCAGTACTCGATGGAGTCGCATGCCCAGTGCTTCATGAAAAGCAATCGTAACCGTGCTGTAAAACGCGGATCACGGTCGATACAATGGAGTCTCGGTACTCCATGTAAACGTACAATCTCCCTGATGTAAAGCCGGGCAAGCTTCTCCAGAGGGTCTGTGACCCGAATAAGCAGAAAGTGTGCGCACTTTGTCAGCCGATCCACAATAACCCAGATAACATCATGGCGAGACCGTGTCAGGGGCAGTGCAGTCAGAAAGTCCATAGTAACATTGCCCCACTTCCGAACTGGAATGGGCAAAGTCTGCAGTGTCCTCGCCGGTTTCTGATGCTCAAACTGCTCGAGTGTGCCTCCTCTAAGATCTCATTCCAGAACTCCTGATCCTCAGGTACATAAAGGCGGTCTCGGAAGTATAGCAATCCTGCCTATACTGAAACGTCGGTAACAAAGAACCCTTATCTTCCCCAGATAACTTCTTCAACCCCGGATCTCTACCTTGCGCCTCGCGCACCCTGTCAAGCCACTCAGAATGTATAGTAAGTGTATAAACCTGAGCACGCTCCCAGAGCTGCCACCTGTGCCAAAGGCATGTCAAATCACTCTCCTCGGATCGATCCCCAACATTTCCTCCCTTAACCAACCCGGTATACTTCCTGCTCAGTGCATCGGCAACCGTGTTGCCCTTGCCAGAGATGTACTCGATACTACAATCATAGTCCTTAATGTATTCGAGCCATCTGCGCTGCCTCATATTAAGCTTCTTCTGCGTAAACAGATATTTCAGACTCTTATGATCGGTAAGAATCTGAAATTTATTATCAAACAGATATTGCTTCCAATGTTTCAGCGCATAAATCACTGCAGCCAACTCCAGATCATGTGTCAGTCAGTTCAGCTCATGCGGTCGCAACTGCCTCGACCCATAAGCTACCACATTACGCTCCCGCATCAACACATACCCCAAACCGGACGTGGAAGCATCCGTATAAATCACATACGGTAAGCTCGGATCTGTAAGAGTAATAATCGGAGCGCTAGTACACTGCCGCTTCAACTCCTGAAAATTCTGCTCACACCTATCAGACCAGACAAACTGTTGACCCTTCTTGGTCAACTGCGTAAGCGGAGATGCTAGAATAGAAAATCCCAGTACAAACCTCCGATAATATCCTGCTAACCCCAAGAAGTTCCTGATCTCCCGTACCGTGGTAGGTTGTTTCCAATCCCGAACTACCCTCACCTATTCTGAATCCACAGACAGACCATGCTCAGATATAAGGTGTCCCAGAAAGGTGACTTCCCGAATCCAGAACTCACACTTTGAGAACTTAGCGTAAAGCTGATGTTCCCAAAGTGTCTGCAGAACTACCCTCAGATGCTCCCGATGCGAATCCTCATCCCTAGAATATATCAATATCCTCGTCAAAGACCACCAATAATGAGTCCTAGTACGGTTGGAACTCCCGATGCATTAGATCCAAGAATGCCACCGGAACATTGGTCAGCCCGAATGGCATGACCGTAAACTCAAAGTGTCCATATCGGGTGCGGAAAGCAGTCTTAGGTATGTCCTCATCCTTCACCCTAAGCTGAAAGTACCCAGATCGGAGATCAATCTTTGAGAAAACTCTCGAACCCCGAAGTTGATCAAAAAGATCGTCAATCCTCGGCAACGGATACTTATTCTTTCCAGTAAGTGCATTCAACCGCCTGTAATCAAAACAAAGTCAGAGCGTCCCATCTTTCTTCTTAACAAACAGAACCAGAGCACCCCACGGTGAAGTGCTCGGTCGGATGAAGCCCTTTTGCTGTAATTCCTCCAGTTACTTCTTCTACTCCTGCATCTCAGAAATAGGCATCCGATAAGGAGGAATATATATCGGAGCAGTACCCGACTGCTGGTGGATCTCAAACACAATTTCCCGCTCTGGTGGTAACCAGGGCAACTCCTCCGGAAATACCTGCGGAAAATCTCGAACCAATGGTAAACCATCCAACTTTAACCTAGTACCAGCCTCAAACAGATCATAGCATTACCCCACACCAACTATCGACAGCTGAATCCAGAATCTGTAACTCTATACTGTGCTGCGCGATAGTCAAACCAGTCGGAGCCGTGAGAGGTAGTACCTCTCCAGAAACCATAATGGTACGGGTTGCACAATCAATGTGCACAGAATTCTTGGATAGCCAGTCCATCCCAAGAATAATATCATAGTTCGGCGTGTCAAAAACCAACAAATCCGATACTATCAGATGTCCGCCTACAGATATCGTACAACCCCGAACCATCTCATTGGAAAACAGAAACTGACTCCCAGCAGTTTTTACTAAGTACATTTGAGGCAAGGTACTAACAGACAGATACAGAGATGTAACACATTTCTGTGTTACAATGGAAACAGATGCTCCTGTATCCAATAATGCATGAACCGACACCTCATTCAGAAATAAAGTACCCTGCAGAACTCCCTGCTGACTCGAGCCTCCCTGCTGACTGGTACCTGACCGCTGACTAGGTCCTCCCTGATAACTAGGGCCCCCCCTCAATATGGAAAACTTGTCCCGCTCGAGCCTGTGGTGGAGGGGGTGGCTGAAGCTGCTGTCGCTGCTGAGGTCTCGGGCCACCTCGCTGAAACCCACGCCCCCACGGCGCGTTGGGCTGTGCCCGAGACTGTGGACGCTGAAGACTGCCAAAACCCTGCCCTGCAACCAGAGGGCAATCCCGTACCCAGTGAGTGTCAGACCCGCAACGTAAACATCGGCCCTCCTGCCGGTAATAAAGTCGGCCGGGGTGATACCTACTGCAAATCGGATAAGATCGTGCCAGTGGTGCTCCTCTCTACCTCTACTAAACTACCCTGCACTGCTCGGCCATCCAGAAATCTGTCGGGGTCCTCGCTGTGTGGAGTCCCTCGTACTCCCCTGACCTCGTTGCGAGGTGAGGCGACTCTCAACCTCCTCTTCCATACCATGGTACTGCGGTACGTAGTGAATAAGCCTGTCAAACTCCCGCTCAAACTCTGCAACAGTCCTGTCTCCCTGATGAAACTCATCAAACTGTGCCTGACGCAGATTCCTGGCTACATCCCCACTGCACTGCTAGTGGAAAATGTAGCCTCCCCCAGGAGTTTGCCAACTCCTGCAAACCAAGTCTCTACTACCCCTGTCCCTTCTCGGTCATTGAACCTCGGGGGGGTTCAAACTCTAAAACCTCTACAGAAGTCCGACCTCGTCAGACTGGTGCCTCAGATCTCCCCGTCGTTAATAGGACCGACGAGAAGTCTAGGTGTCGTAGTGACCATCCTCCTCGGAGTCACTCACTTACCAATCCCAAAGCTGTGGCGAGCAGTGGCTAAAGTCTCGCTATCACCACCTAATCAAAATGCCCTTACTGTGGCATAATCAGATCTTCCCTTGCCTACTGCCGCCCCGAACCCGCTAGGCTGGCGGGTAATACCAAATCAGAGAGGGGTCCCTACGACCGCTAAACCTCGGGGCGGGGAGTGTGGTTGTTCAGACCCTGGGTTACGCTGAACCCGTATCCTATTCCACGGAGGTGTGGAATCTCAGTCCCGCCCCTCCGGTACCAAATCACGCTATTCGCGTGTAGTACACAATTCCTCAAACCAAGTCCAACCAGAAAAACAACTTATCCCAAACCAAATTTCCAAACCAAATACCAACTCAACCCATAACCAACAGTCCAAACCCTAACTCTCGGAGGCGTGGGATTACGGTACCCTCCCTCCGGTCGTAAATCACGCTGTCTACGCGTGTTAACCAAACCTCGAGACATTTCAGACCAAACAACAAATCGATCACTCCTAATCCCTACGAAGCTAGCAGCAGCTTTCCTAAGGCTCAGAGTGCAATGCAAGACTTGACACATAAATTATTACCGAATGATAAAATCATGTATTTCACCAAATCACGAAGCGGCTTCATGCTTATTTCACCTAATCTTTTCCTACCACACCAGTTTACGTAACCGGATCTTTTCCACAATCCCTCGATCGTAATCATCTTACCGAATCCAAAATCCCGAGTTCTAAAATCTGCAACTATCGTGATAACTTGAAGGATCAACTTTGTTCCACAATTTTATTTTAAAGTGGTTCAAGTAAGGAGGTGGCCAATCTCCGTACCAAACCATATTAAAACAAAATGTACAACATTAGTTGTCACTACAAGTCACCACTGACGACCAATACGGTCACTAACTTGCTCTGATACCAACTTGTCACCGTACGCCACCCGAGCCCGGTTGCGGAGGCGGGGGCGCCGGGACGCCGGAAGCGGAAGCCGGAATGAATACAGAATGGCAGGTCCATCGAGACCCGCCGCGCGTAGCGGACCCGAAAAGCGAAACGATTGTGGAAGCAACCTAACAAAAATTTCGTACATATAACTAAATAAAATCCAAACATACAATTCATGCATTAGCATCAGAGTAAGCCCCGCCCTCCATGGACGAGTTCTTACGCACTAAAACATAGATACATACAGAGTTCACGTAACCTAAGGTGTCTAGCAAGCGCCAAGCGCTCGAGCATGCACGTAATGTAATATATAAACATATACAAATATACAATCATCACAACAACACAGAAAGTGTGCATATGCAACTACAGAGCCAGCCCTAGATCTAAGTGTCAAAATACCTCGCGCGGGATTCAGACCAAATAGACAAATCCCAGTCCGCAAGGTGCAGCTGCTGCTAAACTCACCCAAGGTAGAAACCTCACGGAAACCTACTCCGCAGCCGCTTATCGTCTACCAAACCCAAAAACAGAACCCAAAAGGGTGAGTCCTAAAAGGACCCGTAAGGGATTTGGGGTAAGATAAGCATATGTAACCTCGCAAAACAGAAAGATAGCAATATACGGGATATATGCAATGTAATACGTAATATCGTGCATGTAATAAAAACAGATCGTAATCCCGAAGGATGTGCGATTCTAAATCGCCATAAACCCTTATAACAAATCGAACGACAGCCTCCTCTAAGGGAGTCGAAGCCGAAGCTATTACGAAGCATGGTGCACCAGTGGGTAGCGAACCCACAACCTGCCGTAGGGTTATGCAGACAGTATGCCACAAGGCATACTCCTACAAATTACGTAACGTACCTTAAAGCGAAATTTTGAAATACCGCAAAAGCGAAGTGCAACAACACATACACCTACAGACTACGTAACGTGCCCTAGGCATATAATACCGAAATACTTGCAGAATAGAAAGTAAAACAATACATATACCTATCTTACCAAATAACAGAACCAAACCCTTACCTCATAAATCCAAAATATTAGACTGATTCTGGACGACTTCCACACCACGACCCGAAACTCAGAAACCTCTCTTTTTCTACCTCCGAACCTCAGAATCTGTCAAACCAAGTTGATTTAGCATCCTTATCGACCACTCTACCAAACTACACCCCCGACCCCAAAACCGAAAATCCGGCAGAATATCCGTAAAATTCCAGATTCCCACAGAAACATCAGAATTCAGAACCAACTTAGACAATGCAAAATTATACATTGTCAAACACAATCCAACAAGCAGAACTGATCAAATCCAACCTTTAAACCCTTCCTCCCCGACACTTTTCCGATAAACCCGCAATATGGTAACTTTTCCATTCCATACCCGAAATCAATGTTTCAAACATCAAACCACACCTAAATCCAACCCCAATACCATCTTAGCATCCAATTCAACCAAAATCAAACCCCAACATGGAAAAAGAATCATCCAATAATTCGGCCCCTTTGCCAAATTTTACCCAACTTCCAAATCAATCCATTCAAGCTTCCAATTAATCATACTAACCACCAATTACACTTCTAAACCAAGAATGCTAACCAATTGCATCCAAAACATCCAAAATCAACTTTGAACATCAACAAACATTTCGCCAAATTGGGGTTTTCTTACCCAACTTGTTCTCCATCAAATTGAATCCATACATAAGCTTAGAATCATGCTAGGAACAATATACTAGAAGCATGATTCAAGAAACCAAACACACATCATTTTAGAATAATTCCCAAAATTTCGCCACTTTAGGTTTCTAGCATCCAAGGAGTTTTTCCAAAATCTAACACTTGATTATCACTACTATACAACCCAAGAACAACATACTAAAAGATGGGAGGAAGAGAATCATCCTAGCTAGTAGCTAAGAACAAACCCATAATTAGCAAAATCTCCTCTTTTCTTCACTAAACCTTGATTCCAACAAGAAAAGAGAGCTAGGGAGGAGACTTACCCAAGATTGAAGCTAAACCCTTGATGATTCTAGCCAAGATTTGAAGATCACAAAGCTTGGAAGTGAGCTCCCATGGTGGCGGATAGAGGAAGAAGAAGAAGAAGAAGAGAAGAAATGAAATAATTCCCATTTTATGAAATATAGCCTAATATATATATATATATATATATATATATATATATATCCTTCCCTTTAACCCATTCCTTTTTCCATCATAAATAAGAATAAGCCAAGTGTCCTCTATCTCTCTCCCATTCCAGCCGAAAATCAGATGCTGCCCATACCCAATTATTTTTGTTTTGTAGCCAAATAAAAATTAACCTCCCAACTTTTCCAAAAGTTCCAATTTTTGGCCCAAAAATAACTACCGAACTCCAAATTAAATGAAACTTGGACACAACCCTCAGAATATTATAACATTCGTAAAACATGTTCTAAAAGTCCATTTACAATTCCAGAGTGTCCTACCGAGCTCGCTGAACCCGAACAAATCCCGACGTGCGAGCGTGTCCAACATAACCAAAATCCCATCACACCAAAATTCCACAAAAATACTCATAAATCCAACTTGAATTATAACGTGACTTACCCCAAAGCCGTCAGAAGATTTCCATCCCGAGCCCCGGGAATCCCATCCCGAGCCCCGGAGTCGCCCGGAACCGAACGTCCCGCCCCAAATATTAATCTCCATAGAAACCTCCGGGACATTCCCACGACTCCAAAACTGCAAACGGCATCTCAAACTGAGGTTTCGAGAGTGCTACCGAGCCCGCTGTACGTCCCGAGACGACCCCGACAACCCCCCGGCGCCAGAAAAATATTTTCGGCGAAACGTCCGGGGGACCCACACGACCTCAAATACGGAAGGGTTCGCCAAAATGATACTCGGATAGGGCTCGGGAGCCGTCTGAACGCCGAAAACGTGACCCGCAGCCAAAACCGAGAGCCCGGGTCACCCGGCCGCAACCCGCTCGGGGTGACCGTAACACTCGCTATCTGGCACAGGCTCCTCAACTGGTTTCTTCCTCTTTGGCTCCGTGCATTGAGACAGCTGAGAGGGGCTAGCGAGCGCGTTGACATAGTTACCCCTAGCCATGTTCTGGTTGACGTAGATGTAGGCATCGCCGGCGGAGCTACGGAACACCAGTGTTAAGGTGCGCACGTCACAGCGAATGTGGAATTCAATCATGTGGCGCACCCAACAATGGCATTGTAAGGCAAGGGAGGTCGAGGACGATGAAGTCCACGAAACCGGGAGTGGAAGACACGCCTGTTGTCCTTGGTGGCGAAGGGTGGTGTACCAATTGGCGGCGGCTCCGGTGAGGGTAGAGCTGAAAGACCTACAGAGATTGCTGTCGTCCGCCCTTGCGATCGCCATTGCGGAAATGTAGCGTTGGAAGTGGATGTCTAGATCTGAAAGACCGTCATAGGCATCCGGCTTGGGCTGTGGCTGCTCCAGTGGAGTTCCAAGATCCTCTGAGTGAAAGGTTGGATCCAGAGGTGGTCCAGACCCAGGCTGGTGGAGTAAGGCGCGTTTGCCCTTACATCCCTCTTCTCTATCTGCTCCAGGCATCGGGCGAGGCTGCGGCGCGGCAGTGGGCTGGATCGGGATAGGTTTCTTGCTATGGTGGAGGAAGAGGAAGTTCTTGGTGATTTTTGGCTGCTGGTTTTGGACGCCTCCTGCGGCGAGAGCGACCGCCTCCGTGATCACCGCGAGGATTGCGGGGTCGACACCAGCCACTGCAGAGTTCTGAACGATGATGTTGTGTGGCTCCCCCACCACACCGGCTAATCGGTTGTGATTCCTCGAGAGGGCAATGCGCCCAGATCTCACGGCGATGTCTACCTCCGTCGTGTGGATGACTTCCCTCGAGGGAGGCCCATTACGGTCACCATGGGAGGAGCTCTCTCCCGTTGAGTGGACTGACACTCCACGGTTAGCTGCGGCAGTGGGCGGATTCCTCCTTTCACGGCAGTTTTGCCGGCTTGGACTCCTTGTTGTAGGCATGGCTTTTGTTCTTCGTAGTTTTCTTCGTGGGATTGTTGATGTTTCCCACAAACGGCACCAATCTGATAGCCTCGTTCCTTGACGGCATGAGCTTCCAGATGCTTGTACGGTTGAGGTGATGGTGAGATTGACGATCTGTAGCTCGGAGTAATCTGCAAGATGTAAAATGGAATACTCGGGAGCGAGAGAGAGGAGTGGGGGTGTGTAGGTCGTGGAGATAACCGCTCCCAGCCTTCCTTTCCTCGATGCAGTGACTTTGTTGCTAAGTGTTGGATGGCGAAGGCCTTACAGGCGGAGCCGAGCGTGCGAACTCGCGAGGTCTGGCGAAGCCGATAGATGTGAAGCTCTCGATAATGCCTTCGCGAGATGCGATGGCATCGCGGTCCGTGTCCTTGGTTGTTGCTGATGATGGTGCGAGGCGATGACACGAGGCGTTTCCTTGGGTAGTGTACCACATGGATTCACCCACTCTTGGTATCTGGAGAAGCATTGATTATAATCCTAGAATCTCAACACTGCCAAGGAAATGCCAGTGTCGAGTTCTTTTTCCTGTATACAGTTTTTAACCTTCAATTTTATAGGGAATGACTTATATGAAGTTCTCTAGCATTGTTTCGGTTAAAATAAAATGTGCATTATTAAGAAATGATTCTAATTTTCACGTTTCAGTTTGTACAGTTTGCACTGTCTGATATGCATTAATGATGCTTATTTGATCTTTTAGCATACATACAAAGCTAAATTCCTTAAATTTTGCATAATTGGCAGCTTATTGGGCTAAGGTCTCTGAAAGTCCGAAAGCTTTACATGGATTGGTTCCAAAACTCAAGCACTGTCAAGGTAATGTGTTTGTCCATAGTGTCAAATGTTTCGCATGCATATTATGTTTGTGCACTTAGAAAGACAGAATTGGTACACAACATTGTAGGACATGTTTCCAGGGAACTTTCATTTTCTTCTATTTTCATGTGACATGTGAATTAGATATTTGACGTACAAATGACAGAAGGTCCAAAGATTTAAAAAAAAAAAACAAATATCTATACACTGATAAAATCTATAAGAAACTTTGTTGATTTTGTTATAAGAAACTTTGTTGACCTTGTTGGAATGTTCAAGTCTTAAGAGCTACCTTAAGACTTCATGCCTTGGATGAGTTACCATCATGCCTTCTTGTTCTTGTTGACCGAATGGACTTCATGCCTTGGATGAGTTACCATCATGCCTTCTTGTTCTTGTTGACCGAATGGTAAATGTAAGTATACTCTTTATTCCATGTATGGTAGGTAAATCTTAACTCTACTTTGAATCTTATATTCAAGTAAATTTTATCCTGATTTGTGATTGCTAACATTTGCAGTGAATGGAAGACTTTTCATGATCTATTCTATCGAAAGAAGTTGGACTCAACTTTGGAATCTTTTAGATTATGAAAACAATTTGGTACTTATTTTTAGGGTAAATGCACGGTTAGTCCATTAACTTTGCTTATTGTCCTATTCTGGTCCCATTTTAAGAATTTGTCCTATTAAAGTCACTTATCTTCATATTTTTGCCTTATTCAGGTCCTTTACCGTTAAGTCAGTGTTAAAGTTAACGGATTTCCTGGAAAAATGATTTTTTAGACACATGTACTTTTTCTTTTATACTATTTGCACCCTAAACTTAGATATATGAGTTTCTAATAACTACCACCACTTAAACCGCCGACAACCACCGGCCACCACTAAGGCGCATCATATTCCGAAGCATGCATAGGATCATTCAATGCATTTTCTTCATCATCAAAGTTCAACAAACCACATGTACTAGCTCTGGGATCAAACACAAGTCTAGACATCCCAAGCTTTTTTTTTTGTTCCAAGCATGCATTTTTCATTTACTTTCAACAAAGGGGCTTGGTTATGTCACTACGTAGAGAAGACAGGCCTCACTGCGGCCCATTGCGCAGTTGGCCCGTGGTACCAACTGCGGCGATGGCCGCAGTGAACGCCGCAGTTAAAATGTCCGCAGTTTCGAACTCACTGCGGCTTCGGCCGTGGTACGTACTGCGGCCTCACTGCGGTACATACCGCAGTACACCTGACAGCAGCTGTCAGCCGTTTTGGCTGCGCCGCCAATTATTACTGCGGCCTCACTGCGTCGTTTGCCGCAGTAATAAGAATTTTTTGTGAAAAAAATAAATTCTTATAAATATTTAGTAACTATTATTTAAATCAGTAAATGAAAATATAATAATAATGTTAATTAAGAAAGTAGTTATTAATTGAAATAAATATAAATTGAATGTATAATGAATATAATTAACCACAAAATATTTACAGTAATTCTAATTCTAAACGTTTGGAGGATCTTTGTTGTAGAAAATCGTCAAATCCGAATCATCCATCCCGAGGAAGTTGTTAAAAAAGTTGATCGGGCAAGGAACATGACATGGGTGTAGATTCAGTCTCAAACGAAACATGATGGCAAATGTACTTCCTAGGCATGTACTCTTCACAAATCAAGTCATGATCGCAAAATTTCAAAGCATGATCAAGAAAGGATGTACTACATTCGTTAGGTTCATGATCAATGCAAACATGCTTAACTTGATTCAAATCATTCTCAAGATTAGAAACTAAGGGATTAGGAGTATAGCTACCAAGCCTTATGCCCTCCCTCTTAGTTTCCTCATCTTGGCCGAATGGGTGATGATGCTCCTCTTCATCCTTTTGTGGACAACCCAAGGTACTTTTGTCATCAATCCTTTGCACAATCAAAGAAGAAGAACAATCTTTAGAAGATTTAAGAGTTAGTCCTTCATTGATCTCGGTTGAAAGCTTGGGTACTTCATTCTCATCACTCATTTGGCTTAGTGAAAAACTCTCTTGTTTTCTCTTTTTCTTTCTCTCATATTCTTCTTGCTCCTCCTTGAGCCTTTCAATTATTTGAGAGAGGTCATCATTTGGATTTTGGTGAGGGTTTTGGTTTGGGTTGTGAGTTCGGGTTGCACAAGTGTTGGAAGGTGGAGTACATGGATATGCTGGGAGAGTTTGTTGTGCATTCATATGATCAATTTTTTGTTCCATGCTATCCAACCTTTGATAGATCTTGGCAAGAGTGTCAAGCAAAGCGAGTTGTGAAGGCTGAGGAGGAGATGGTGAAGTGTTGGGTGAAGCCATACCTACAAGTAAAGATTTCTTTCTTTTGCAATTGAAGATAAGAAGTTAGCAATAAAACATCTCCACTCCCTTAGTGTTTACACTCTCACTCGTGTTTCACTCTTGTCTTCTCCCACTCAAAGACTTTCACAAGTTCTCTTAACTTTATTCCACTTTCAACATTAGATCAAGAACAAACACACAAACAAAAACAAACAATAATCTAGCAAAACCCGAAACTTGAAATCTAAGAAAATGACTAGTTATGTGTTGTTTTTCTAGGTATTGGAATGAAGATTAGGTTTGAAGATTGATTTTTTAGGGGTTTTTCGGATGAACGGATTTGGATTTTTTTTTAATTTACGAAATTATGTTGTAGCGGATTTGTAGCGCCGACTTCAAAAAGAGTAGCCTCTATAGTAGCACCCTCATGCGCTACTATAGTAGTGCATTAGAACCGAATTGGGGGCTACAACCATCAAAATAACTACGTAATGGGCCGCGAATCGGCGAGCCCAACCTTAAATTTGGGAAACAAGGTTTTCTATCCTAAATAACTAGTCATACATCTAAATATAAAATTTGAAATGGAGAATTTTCCTAAATAAACAAACCCCGAACATTCCTTTCCTTTCCTTTTACTTTTCCATTTCTTCTTCCTGGGTAATTACAAGAGTGAGCCTCTTATGGCTGTCTCAATGAAAAATTTAACAGAAAAAACCAATGTTGACCTTTTTCTATGATTTCATTGTTTGTGCTGACAAATTATATGTAAATTGAACAAAACTCTATAAAAAAGAAAAGAAAAGAAATAAACAGATGAATAATCAAATACCCGAAACAATTTGAATCCTCAGAATTTGGAGCACCTATGTGGCAGACCAGTTTGAGGATCAACACTCACAATCTCTGTGGCATTGTTACACCTTAGCACATCCTGACCCAACTTGGCTCCTGCTGCCTTAAGCCCCCTCAATGACACAGGCTGGTTGAAAAGATTAAGAGATGGCAACTTTGAGGCAGGAGGGAGCTTCCCATTAGGCAAATATGTCCTAAAATCATCTTTCAACAAAGGCACCTCAAAATCTGCCTTGTCATGCCGAACCACATTGTCTTTGGCACTGATATGAGCCCCGGGCTCCATATGGTTCGTCGAAAAGCTTGCCTGGTTTGGGAAGTTAGGGAAGAGGCTTACGTAGCCTCTAAGATACATCATATCTATCAGAAACTTCTTCCATGATGCTTGCCACCCATTTGTCCTAGACTTAGGGATTTGAACCGGGTTATCTTTGGCATTTTCAGTGAACCTCATGTTCATGTAAACGTAGAACTCTCTCCATTGCTTGGGGAAGAAGACAGCTCCCCAGCTGCAGGGTAACTGATGCAGATAGGGCGTGTTTGGATGTATCCGCTTAAAGAACTCTGTTGCATTCCATTTTGGCCGTTCCTTCACAACTTCAACCAGTTTGGGTGTGTAAAGGGAGATGGAAGAGAGCTCCGGAATTGAAACTTGAGGGTCGTAATGGTAGGCTAAGAGAGCATACTTGATCCACAAGTAATAGTAAGGAGAAACTTCAATGTCATCCTCAAGTAGGAGGCCGTAGTCATCATCTGTGGCCGGGTACCAACTCTCGCTAACCGCTCGGATCAGACCGCCCTGAATGATTCTCCTTCTCAGAGTTTTTGGACCGTGAGGCCATTCAAATGAACTTACCAGCCGAATGGTTGACTCATCTACTTTACTGTCCATGTTGAAACTGATAGGAACCTCATCGCCAACGTAGAATGCATTGCTGAGAGAATCGAGAAGTCGTTTGAGAGAATGTGCTCGGTTTTGGGTGATTATGTTCACGGAGATCCTCATCCGGTTCCAATCTGCATGAAGCAAACATCAGAACCACATATTCGCAGGCTAAAAGATTGCATGTTACTGAAACTTCATGGCTGAAGTGTGAATAACTCGATAACTCGGGGATAATTAACCCAAAATAGATCAAAGTTAGAGTTCTTACTTGGTAAGGCTGTTGCTCTAAGATCTGGCATCCACAGAACCTTTGGGATAGAGTTCCTCGGCAAAGAAACCAAAGCAGTAAAATTCTGGTTCAAATCCGAAGCCATCTTCAAAGCCTTCTTCACATGAGCATCAATATCATCAACAGTAATCACCATGCTGGGGTTATGGACTCTGATCAGCCCCTTCATGCTAGAGTACACAGCCGTGACAAGAGGCACATCTGAACTGGACACCCCCGAAACAGCCCCTACTTCCAGGTCAAAAATCTTGAACCTCCTGTCCTTACACACAACCTTAGGCCAACCCAAAGCAGCTGCCGCGTCCTCGCAGGGACAGAACCTGCCGCCGGAGACTACAATGTACGCCTTTTTGCCGACGGTTGACCTGAACTTGGTGAGGAGTGGAGCTAGAGCCTTCACTTCATTGATGGAGTGGGCGTAAAACAGAGCGTCGATCTTCTGAGGGTTCATGGCGGCCCACTGTGTGATATATCCAGTTGTAAGCGCTTTCCACCACTGATCATCTCGTACTTGGACGATGTCCTTGAAGATCACTGTGGTTTCTGAAACGTAGGCCAGTCTGTGTTCGCTGTCACCCCATGTTTTGGTGTCGTTTTGGTCCACCGGTAGCACGAATGAGCCTGCGTTTCTGTACTTCTGAAGCTGATAGCTGCATAAATTTGGCAGTGTCACTAATTAATAGCTATCGTCATTTTTAAACAAGACATACTCCCTCTTAGAAAAGTCTTCATTTTCCATTTAGGTGGTTCAAGAAAAGTTATCACACTTTCTTTTGAGGAAAATTTCCACGACTTTCTCTTCACCACTTGAAAACTAATTCTGTTATATTTATATTTATTTTACTTTGTTACCCTCAAATCAATTACACATTTTAATCTGACTGTACCGTAATTTCCCTGTTTATATTACGTACATAGTACAATCAGTCTATATATATAAATACTCCTATGTTAATATCAATTTTCCTTTTCCCTGGATCTATAAATGGAAAAGTATCCTTTAAAAATCAATTTTTAATGATAAAAAACAAAAAGAATGATTTAAATAATTAGACAGGTTGAAACAGAATAGATTTAGGGGAGAATTTAATTTGTCTATAAATAACCTAAGATTACAGGCAAAACTGTAAAATATCCTAAAAGTAGTAATATATACATAAATAGTCATCAGATAACGGTAAAAATTTAGAACTATTCATTTGATATACTCTTTAATTAAACTGCCAAAACGTGTACCGAAAAGTGGGAGATCAGAACAAGGTACATACCTAAGGTGCAGGTCCTCGCCCGTCATGAAAGTGAGGGGCTTCTCAATGAAGAGACTCTTGACAAGCTCAGCAGACAGGAACCAGGAGCTGGAGAGGAAATCCACTTGTACAATCTTATCCACAGTAATATCATAGGCCGGGTCCGGCAAGTAGAGCCCGGCCTCTTTGGACCTGAACTTCCTGTAACTCGGGAAGGTCAGGTCTTTCTGCCGGAACGGCAGAATCCTCCCGATGCTCCCCAGCACGGCGTTCTCGTACTTGGCCGTCCCGGCCACGTGGGACAGGATCTGTAGCATCTTCCGGCCGGGGATCATGTCGTCGTCGATGATGTAGACGAGGTCAGATTCGGTTTGCAAGGCCAGCTGGAACCGGCCGTAGTACTTGAAGTCGTAGGTGGAGGAGATGAAGCTGATGCGAGGGTTGTTGTAGGTGGTGACGATGCGCTTGATGGCTGCCTCGTTGGGGCTCCCGAAGGCGAGCACCCAGACATGGTGGAAGGGGAGAGTTTGGTTGAGGAGTGAGTCGAGCTGAGCACACAGGGTTTTTCTCTTGAAATGGTTTAGAATGACGGTGATCTTGGGCCTTGTTGGGCCGTGTAGGTCCCACCTTGATTTCATGGACATGAGCTGTTGTAACGTCTCGGTGCCGATGGTTTTGTTTTGGAACTCCCTGATCTCGTCGTAGAGGTCCCGCTTTAGCTTCACCATCATGGCATCGGTTGACTTCTTCTGCAAGAAATCGATTCTCTCGTGCTCACAAACCTCCCCATCCTCTGCTGCCGTCGCGGCCGCTGCCCCAGGTACCTCGTGCTGGTAGCGGGCGAGCACGTGTTGAGGATTAATGTTAATGTACTGCTTCATGTTCCGCGCGAAACGTGTGGCCCAAGCAAAGTCCGGCGACGTCCTCAGATCCACCGCCGGACTCATGTAGTAGAGGAGGAACGTGGCGTAGACGGCAAAGGTGAATTGCAGGCACGTTAGCGCCGTCACGAGCTTCGCTGTAGATGCTGATCTCCTGCCTGTTGATGGGTTGTTGTTCTTCAACAGCTTATTCCCTGATGATGATCTGCTGTAATTATCATCTAACATGCCTTCCAAGTAATCACCACTTTTGACGTTCGGCACGCGAACCACTCCCATTTCAGGAAACTCGATCCACCAACGCCCAAATTTGATCGGATTAATCTGAACAAGAATCTGGAGTTGTAGATCAATTTCAGCTTTATGAAAATTCCAGGACAAGAGAAGGATTGTGAACAATTGAGGAACTCTATGGGATTACATATATAGGTCGTCATACATAGAATGTGTTCAGTTCATTTTTTATTTCTTTAATTTTGGGTCGCATGCTGGTTTCACACATTAATTAAAGTGGCCAAAGGCAACTTAGAGTCGTGAAATTTGTTCCATTTCTTTCCCTTTTTTTTGTTTCATTGAAACTATTTGTTCCATTTTCATGTTTGAGTCCGCACTCTTCTGAATCAGACTTATAAAAATTTAGCTAAGATGTTATTAATTTAGTCGAAAATACTGAAAGATAGTTTCCGACTGAAGCATTGATATTTACGGAGACGAAAATTCGATGATCTAAATGGTCAACTAAATGTAAAAAATATCCACGAGTTTTTCCTGGAAAATAAGTTATTCATAAATTTGAAGATTTAATTGCAATTCGATACTAAAATTTGGAAAAATTTTGCTTAAGAAAAATAAATTTACTCAGTTATTGAATCGTAATCTTTTAGTTACATAAATGGATTAATTTTGATTATTAATTCACTATATTATAAGCTGAAATAGTTACGTGTTAGTCCAATGATTGAGCCATTACTGAACTAGAAACTTTGCAATTCAATTTCAAATTATTGAACTAAAAATGTGATGATCCTAACTTCCTATATGGCCTGATCAATTAAATCAGACACTCGTCATCTCTTCATATAATTGATTAAACCAATAACTTAATTATTATTGGTTTCTTAATTACAAACCAAATACACCATAAAAAACTTCCGATTTATGGAGTACAATTTATTAAAACTCATTTAGAGAAAACGGAAAATTTTATATCAGTAATTACTGAACATGAAGAAGATAAAGTTTTAGGACTAAATGTATCCAAAAATAAAGTTGTAGGATTAAATGTGTTTATTTCCACATAAATTAATGAAGTCAGAGAAAAAGGAACTAAAAAGTGAAGTTGAAGGATCTTGACATGAGAAATGCGCAGAAAGGGTCACATGGAGAAAACGGTTTTGTGTCATTGAAGCTAACACTCTAGAAGTGGAAAAATGAAATATAAAAACGGCATAGAAAAGAAAAGGTTGTTATACAATTTTAGAATCCTAAAGATGAAGGCGTTGAAAGCCGGTTTTAATGGCGAATAAAAAGGCTAGAGCAGCGTTTTTGGCACTGCCCATTTCACTCTTTCACGCGTAGGCTTGTATATTTATGGTCTTACTGGTTTTAAAAGTTAAAGAAAACCAGAACATTTTGATAATCTAACGTTGGTTATATATTGTTGTATGGACTAACTAGCTTGTACCCCCTCCTTCGGGACGGAAAAAAAAGAATAAAATGTAAATTATAGTAAATATTATAATAATATTATAATTTTCTAATTAACCAAACCACGGTAACAAAAGTCATAGGTAAGAATTAGAATAAAACAACAAATGTCATCAAACGAACACAAAAATCATTGTAAGTCATGTTTAAACATCAAATGAAATATTATTATAACCAAATCGATGATCCGGAATAAAGTATCCCATAACAAATCATATCCTAGATTTCCTAGAACAAATCACATCCTAAATATCATAGATATCCGGAAAGAAATATCATAAATATCCCGAAACAATATCCTAAATATCCCTAATATCCCAAAAATTAACCCGAAAATTAATGTCTTGTCGACCCATTAACCCGAAAATTAATCCTGCACCCTAGCACGCTTTGCAGCCGACCTTGTCACCATTGGAGGTGACGAATTCCCTTTTAGTGTTTCGTTTTCTTTCTTCAGTTCTCTAACCTCTGCTCTAAGTTTGGAATTTTCTTCGCCAATCGCCAGCATCATGTCCAACATGTCAATGAAATCTAAACCCCTCTCTTCCATCAACTGGTAGTGCATGCCTCGACATTAAGCGTATGCACAGATTCGAGCCCGTCCAGACCTGCCTTCGCCGCACCCTCGTTGGCCTATGTTCTTGTTGGATAGCTTCTGTATGAATGTATCAAGCGTGGCAGGCAATTTGGTTGTGGTTGTATATCCACAGATGAGTCATAACCTCTATTGACTCTATGAGAACCATAGATTGGCTTCTTAACACCCACTTTTTGGAGGTGTATAGGAGAACATCTTTGAATGAGATGTTCATATTAGTGAACTTTGAATGGATTGCTATTTTCTCGCGTATGTGAGTTCTGTTTGAATTTGTTTAGTTTTATACATATTTATATAGTATGACAGATCTTATCTATTTAGTAGGAGATAAAGTTTTCCGAAATTTTGAGGAAGTATTGCCCTCGATGTGCGCGGATGCTGAGGTTGTTTGTTCGAGGGCTCGCGATTAGACGAATGCCGCGAGGGCGGTTTTGGAGGAGATGGCCATCCGCACCAAGGCAGCTGAGGATGAAACCCAGGACGCCGTTCTTGTCGCTGAAGATATCGCGAGGGCTCACCTCGATCTCGGCTAGAAATTCATGAAAGCCGTGTCGTCCATATGGGAGCTGGAGGCGATGTTGGATCTTCTCCTCTTTCCTGGGGAGATAGTTGATTCCCCATCCACCATCAAGGTGCTCATTCCTGAGAGGATGTCCTGCCTTAGCGGGAGAGTCGAGGAGCTACGTGCACATGGTGAGGCCGGGGCGCACGACTTTGAAGAGGGATTGCTTCACTGCAGGCTGAGAAGTTGCATCCTGACCGTTGTTTCGACGCCCTAGATGCCATCAACACTGCGGATCCAGACATGGATAGCCTGCTGCAGTGGGGCGAGGACGGGCGCTGCTTGGCATGCCCTTTTGGGAGGCGGCGGAGTCCCCAAGGATGCAGGTGATCCCCCCATAGGTGTCGGAGGAGTCTCCAAGCATTTGGATGACCCCCCTTTTTGCACTTTGTATTGCACAGAAGAAGTAAATAATAGATGATTGAAGATGAATAGGTTTTGTCCGCGGGTGCGTCAATGTTCATATTTGTCTGGCGAGGGGATGGGTGGCGATGCACCCTTTCCTCGCGAAGTGTCTCTAGGGATCGCGATAGGGTGGTGCCCTTGGGTAGTGTAGACTAGCGTTGTTTATGTGTTGACTACATAGATGTTTTAACCTGACAAGGTCTAGGTCCATGATCTTATTAGATCAGGATTGAACCGCTCTGACCGGTCGGGTGCGGAGGGTTTGTCGATTATTGTAGTGTGATCATTCGTCACTCTGACTGATTAGGTGTAGAGGGCGTGTAGCCGCTGTTGCATTAAGAGAGTTGTACACGAGGAATAACACAATAGATTTTTATTAATGTAGAAACACTTATACATAGTATGGAGGTAGGTCATCAGCATGGTAGTTACGTGGGAGTGTTTTTCCGTTGTGGCCTGTAGTTCAAACACGCTGTGTCTCACCTGGCAATGTATTATTTATGGGCCATCCGAGTTGGGCCGCAGGACTCAGTCCTTTGTTTTGTGGTTGGTCAGGCTTCAGTGGAGCAAGGCATGGCCTCCTACGCATAGTGATTTGGGTTTGACTTTGGCGTCGTGTCTTGAGTTGACATCACCCCGAGTGGGTGGTGACTTCTGTGTATCCCAGGGCTCCATTCCAAACATGCGGGGCATGTTTTCTGTTGGTCAGACAGCTTCCAGATCTTTTGTAGGTAACATTCTTGGGAATGCTTACATATTCGAGGTCGCACGAGTCCCCCGCACATTTCCGCGGAAAATATTTTTCGGGGTCGGGACGTTCGTTCTCGGGCGACGCTCGGGGCTCGGGATGAAAAATTTGATGGCGCCAATGGTGTTGGGTGTGTTATGACTCGGGATGAGTAATGCGGTGATAACCGAGCAAGCACACATGACGGGATTATTGGCTCGGGAAAGCAAGCACACACGTCGGGATTTACTCGGGTGAAGTTGGCGCGGGATGATATTTCAACACTTAGGAACTTTTCGGATTTGGCTTGGTGTGTGATTCACCATGGTGACTAAGGTGCGTGCTAGGTGGCATGGTGACTAAGGTGGTTAGTCATTATGTTAGAAAGTATATAAGGTAAGAATTTAGGAAGATATGAAATTTTGGCTTCATTTCTTCCTTCACACAAACCGCCAACACTTCTCCTTTCTCCCTCACTTGTGTTCTTCATCTTTCAAGGATTAAGGAAGGATTGTTCTTTGTGTAAGCTTGAGGTAAGCTTGTCTTCTTCATGAGTTGGTATGATTGAAGCATGATTTGAGGTTGATTTGCAAGGTTGAAACCGAATTCATGTTAGCCTTAGCTATATGTTGTTCTTGGCATGATTTGGTGTAGGAATCAAGGTTTGGATTATGAAATAATATCATGGAATGAAAAACCCTAAAAGGCCGAATTGTTGCCTAAATTCTAAGTATGTTGAATTGATGTCATCTTGGTTCATGCTTTGGATATGTTGTTCCTAGCATGATTAAGAGTTGATATTAGGATTCAATTTGAAGGTGAGCATGTTGGATGAGAAGTACCCAAATGGGCTGAATTGAATATGTGAAGGTTGGTATGATTTTGGGTGATTATGGTGAAGTATGTTTGTAAGCATGCTTGGAATGTTTAATTGTTGAATTAAGCATGTGAATGGAACCCTAATTGGATTGAAATGGATTTTGGTATAAAAAGCATGTTGAGGCCGAATTTGAGGAAGGCTATGTTTGTGGTTGTGGTGTGTTTCAGGGATATTTTGATAATGAATTGGTATCGGGAATTAAAGTAGGTATCAAGCGATGTCCGGAATGTAGTTTTCTGAAATTATGAACTTAACAGACCTACTTGCTTGCTTGCGTAGATTTGGGGGAAAGTATGATTTGGATGCTTAGTTGTGCATGTGCAAGTATAAATATCAATGTTCTAGCTCGGTTTGAGAATCCGAGCTTTCTGTGGAATTTTACGGGAAAGTGCGGGCTTAGTTCCCGGGGGTCTGGAATGGTGATTTCTGATTTGTATGTGGTTGATCGGTTTGAATCAGCATTTGTGGAGTAGTGCGGGACTTCGGATGTCACACTACCGCGTTTCGGGCCAAGCGTCAGGATTTTCCTGGGATTCTTCCGCAAAGTCAGTAAAGTTTGGTAATGGTTTCAGTATTGCTCTCGATTCTGCATTTCGGATTACTTTATCAAATGCATGTCTGGGTGTACCGAGTTTGAGTTTGGATTGAGGGTTGCCCGAGGATACCCAAACTTGGTCAGCCGTGATAGGCATTGGTGTGCAGGTGCGAGGACTCGAAGATGCTGATGTTCTGATTCAACTCCTACGGGGTGGTGTTCGATTCAACTCCTACGGCGGTGGAGATCTGATTCAACTCCTACAGGGCTGCTGTTCTGATTCAACTCCTACGTGGGTGGTGTTCTTATTCAACTTCTTCGGGGGTGGTGTTCTAATTCAACTCCTACGGGGGTGGTGTTCTGCTGGGGTTAGCTACCTCGAGTTGGTCCTAGTCTCATGTGTCTGCAGTATTTCATTACGTGGCTGGGCTAGAATGGACTATCGTTTCAGAGCGTGTCTATTTGCTATACTAACAATTCTACTTATGTGCATTGCATATGTTTGTTTTGCATTGGTTGAGCATACGTTGGTTATCTGCTGCGTTTTTGCATTTGTTGTGTAGGTTGTTATATGTAAAGAGAAACCGTGCCTATCCCCAGGCCCTTACTAAGTTCTCAAAGAGGACTTACCCCTTTATGTTTACCGCTTCAAGAGTACGACCAACAACTCGTAGAGTGAGTCCGGGTCTTTGTCGATTCTGCTTTGTACCCTTACATTCTATCGATTTTCTCGTCTATAAGGGGCAGTCTCTTTGAGTAACTATAGTCTGGGATCTGATATCTGAAATCTAAGTCTGAATCTGCAGTTTGAATCGGTATCTAAATCTGGGATATGATATCTGAAGTCTGAATTTGTATTTGTATCTGAGTCTAAAACTATAGTTTATTTTCTGACTTCTGGATTTATGCTAAGGATAGCATATGAGTTTTCTCACATGTAACTTACTTCTCTCTTCTGTTGGTGTGTTAACAGCAGCAACAGTACTTGCAGGGATCTTCTGATCTCAGAGTTTCTCCTAGATCCCGCACTTGGGTATTCTAAGGTTTTCCTTGGTCGGCTCTGTAGGTGTATATGCATCCACGTCATCTGTCTTATCATGCTATGTTACGGTCACCCCGAGCGGGTTGCGACCGGGTGACCCGGGGATCCGGTTTTGGCCTGCAGGTCACGTTTTTCGGCTTTCAGTCGGCTCCCGAGCCTTATCCGAGTATCATTTTGGCGAACCCTTTTGTATTTGAGGTCGTGTGGGTCCCCGGACGTTTCCGCCGAAAATATTTTTCGGCGCCGGGGTTGTCGAGTCGTCTTGGGACGTACATCGGGCTCGGTAGCGTTCCCGAGACCTCGGTTTGAGAAGTCGTTGGCGATTTTGGAGTCGTGGGAATGTCACGGAGGTTTCATGGAGAATAATATTTGGGGCGGGACGTTCGGTCACGGTGACTCCCGAGGCTCGGGATGGAATTTCTCCGATGGCTCCATGGTAGGTTATGTTATAATTTAAGATGGATTTTATGAGTATTTTTGTGGAATTTTGGTGTGACGGAATTTTGGTTCGAGTTGACACGCCGCACGTCGGGATTCGTTTGGGTTCAGCGAGCTCGGTAGGATACTGAATTGTAAATAAACATTTGGAACATGTTTTATGAATTTTATAATATCCTGAGGATTGTGTCCAAGTTTCGTTTAATTTGGAGTTCGGTAGTTGTGTTGGGCCAAAATTGAAACTTTTGGAAAAGTTTGGAGGTTAATTTGTATTTGGCTACAAAATAGCAATAATGGGGGTATGGGCAGCAGCAGCTATTTTCGGCTGGAATGGGAGAGAATTAGGGGACACTTGTCCTATTTTTATTTTAGTAGAGAGGTATGGGAAAAAGAGAAGGAAATTATATATGGCTTATAATTTCCAAAATGAGATATTATCTCATTTCACTTTCTTCTCTTCTTCTTCCTCCTCTAGCATCCGCCACCATGGGAGCTCACCTACAAGCTTGAAGTTCTTCATCTTGGCTGAAATTACCAAGGCTTTGGCATCAATATTTGGTAAGCTTCCTTCCTTCTGCTATTAACATTTTGGAAACATCAGTTACTCAAGAAAAAGAGGAGATTTTGTAAATTTTGGGTTTGTTCTTCACTACATGCTATGATGATTCTCTTCCTCCCATCTTTTAGTATGATGTTCTTGGGTTGTAGTGGAGTGATAATCAAGTGTTAGATTTTGGAAAAACTCCTTGGATGCAAGAACCCTATTTGGCCGAATTTTTGGGAATTTTCTAAAATGATGTGTGTTTGTCTTCTTGAATCATGCTTCAAGTATGTTGTTCCTAGCATGATTCTAAGCTTATGTATGGATTCAATTTGATGGAAAACAAGTTGGGTTAGAAACCCCCTAATGGCCGAATGTGTATGTTGAAGTTCAATGTTGAATTTGGTTGTTTAGGATGCAATTGGTTAGCATTCTTGGTTTAGAAGTGTAATTGGTGATTAGAATGGTTGATTGATGGCTTGATTGGATTGAATTGGAAGTTGGATAAAATGTTGGTGAAGAACCGAAATGTTGAAATGAAACTTTAACTATGTTGGGGATTGATTTTGGTTGAATTGGATGTTGAATTGGTATTGGGGTTGAATTTAGGTGTGGTTTGATGTTTGAAACGTTGATTTCGGGTAAGAAATGGAAAAGTTACTATTATGCGGGTTTATCGGAAAATGTCGGGGATGAATGGTTTAAAGGTTGGATTTGATCAGTTCTGCTTTTTGAATTGTGTTTGTCAATGTATAATCTTGCATTGTCTAAGTTGGTTTCAATTCTAATGTTTCGTGGAAATATGGAATTTTCTTGAAATTTCACGGATTTTTGGTTTTGGGCTCGAGGGTTTAGTTTGGTAGTGTGGTTAGTACGTTTGCTAATTCATCTTGAATTGACAGATTCGAGGTCTGGAAGTTAGAAAAAGAGAGGGTTTTGGGTTTCGGATCGCGGTGTGGAAGTCGTCAGAATCGGTCAAATACTTTGGATTTGTGAGGTAAGGGTTTGGTTACATTATTTTGGTAAGATAGGTATATGTTTTGTTTCACTTTACTGCTCTGCAAGTATTTCGGGATTATATGCCTTAAGGCATATTCTCGTAGTCCGTAGGTGTATGTCTTGTGGCATACTGTCTGCGTTAACCCTACGACAGCTTGTTGGTTCGCTACCACTGGTGCACCATGCTTCGTAATAGCTTCGGCTTCGACTCCTTAGAGGGAGGTCATTGCCCGATTTGTTATAAGGGTTTATGGCGATTTAGAATCGCACATCCTACGGATTCGATCTGTTTTTATTACATGCACGATATTCGTATTACATTGCATATATTCTGTTTATTGCTATCTTCTGCTTTTGCAGGTTACATATGCTTATCTTACCCCAAATCCCTTACGGGTCCTTTCGAGGACTCACCCTTTTGGGTTCTGTCTTTGGGTTTCTGTAGACTGGTAAGCAACAGCTTTACCTTGCGGGCCGGGATTTTGTTGGGTGTAGCAGACTTGGTCCGAATCCCGCGAGGTATCTAACGTTTAGGCCTAGGGTTGGCTCTGTAGTTGCATGTGCATAGTTTCTGGATTGTTGTGATGATTGTATATATGTATATATTCTGTTCTGTTGCAAGTTCTGAGCGCTTGGCGCTTGCTAGATACCCTAGGTTCGGGGAATTCTGTATGTATCTATGTTGTGTGCGTAAGAACTCGTACACGGAGGGCGGGGCTTACTTTCTTGTTAATGCATGAATCAGTATGTATGGTAATGGTGATGTGCTCGTCCGTTACCGGGGGACGAGACTCACCATGGATTTTATTTAGTATACGTATGAATTTTTCAGGTTGCTTCCACAATCATTTCTTTTTCGGGTCCGCTACGCGCGACAGGTCTCGATGGACCTGCCATTCTGTATCATTCCGGCTTCCGCTTCCGACGTCCCTGCGCCCCCGCCTCCGCAACCGGGCTTGGGTGGCGTACGGTGACAAGTTGGTATCAGAGCAGGTAAGTGACCATATTGGTCGCCAGTGGTGACTTGTAGTGACAACTAAGGTTGTACATTTTGTTTTAGAATGGTTTGGTACGGAGATTGGCCACCTCCTTACTTGAACCACTTTAAAATAAAATTGTGAAACAAAGTTTGGTCCTTCAAGTTATCCCGGTAGTTGCGATTACTGAGCTCGGGATTTCTGGACTTTGGTAAAAGTATTACGAGTAAGGGATTGTGGAAAAGGTTCGGGTACGTAAAATTGTGTGTTAGGAAAAGATTTGGTGAATTAAGCATGAATTGCTTCTGTGATTTTGTGAAATACATGATTTTATCATTCTGGGAAATAACTTCTGTGTCAAGTACTGCATTGCACTACAGAGCCTTAGAAAACTGCTGCTAGCTTCTGTAGGGATTAGGAGTGATTGATTTGTCTGGACTCTGTTGGTCTGAAATGTTTCGTATGGTTAACACGCGTAGACAGCGTGATTTGCGATCGGAGGGAGGGGACCGTAATCCCACGCCTCCGAGAGATAGGGTTTGGACTGTTGGTTATGGGTTGAGTTGGTATTTGGTTTGGAAATTTGGTTTGGGATAAATTGTTTTCTGGTTGGACTTGGTTTAAGGAAATGTGTACTACACGCGAATAGCGTGATTTGGTACCGGAGGGGCGGGACTGGGATCCCACACCTCCGTGAAATATGATATGGGTTCGGCGTAACCTGTGGTCCGAACAACCACACTCACCCTCGTGGTTTAGCGGTCGTAGGGACCCCTCTCGATTTGGTATTACCCGCCAGCCCAGTGGTTCGGGGCGGCAGAGGTAGGGGAAGATCCGATCATGCCACTGTAAGGGCATTCTGATTAGGTGGTGATAGTGAGATTTAAGCCACTGCTCGCCACAGCTTTGGGAGTGGTAAGTGAGTGACTCCGAGGAGGATGGTCACTACGACACCTAGACTTCTCGTCGGTCCCATCAACGACGGGGAGATCTGAGGCACCAGTCTGACGAGGTCAGACTTCTGGAGAGGTTTCAGAGTTTGAACCTCCCCGAGGTTCAATGACCGAGAAGGGCCGAGGTAGTAGAGATTTGGTTTGCAGGAGTTGATAAACTCCTGGGGAGGCTACATTTTTTTCACCGGCAGCGCATCGAGGTCGGGGAGTACGAGGGCTCCACACAGCAGGACCCCGGCAGATTTCTAGACGGCCGAGCAGTGCCCGGGCGCCTAGTAGAGTCGAGGGGGAGCACCACCGCACGACCTTGTCTCGATTTGCAGTGAGGTATCACCCCGGTCGACTTTGTTACCGGCAGAGGGCCGATGTTTACGTTGCAGGTCCGACACTCTTTGGGTACGGGATTGCCATCCGACTTTAGGGCGGGGTTTTGGCGCCTTCGGCGTCACGCCTCGGGCACAGCCCAACGCGCCGCAAGGGCGTGGGTTTCAGCGGGGTGGTCCGAGACCTCAGCAGCGACAGCAGCTTCAGCCACCCCCTCCACCACAGCAGCTCAGAGCAGGATAAGTTTTCCTTATTGTGAGGGAGGCCCTAGTCATCGGGAAGGACCTAGTCGGAGGCGTGCACTAGCCAGCAGGAGGCTTGAGTCACAGGAAGTTCTGTAAGGTACTATATTTCCGAATGAGATACCTGTTCATGCATTATTTGATACAGAGCATCTATTTCTATTGTAGCACAAAATGTGTTACATCTCTATATCTGTCTGTCATAGTACTTTGCCGCAGATGTATTTAGTAAAAGCTGCTGAGTCGGGTTGTTTTCCAATGGGATAGTTCGGGGTTGTACGATATCTGTAGGCGGGCATCAGATAGTATCGGATTTTTTGGTTTTAGACACGCCGAACTATGATATTATTCTTGGGATGGACTGGCTATCCAAGAATTCTGTGCACATTGATTGTGCAGCCCGTACCATTATGGTTTCTGGAGAGGTACTACCTCTCACGACTCAGACTGGTTTGAATATCGCACAGCATAGTACAGAGTTGCAGATTATGGACCAGCTTTCGATAGTTGGTGTAGGGGAATGTTATGATCTGAATGAGGCTGATACTAGGTTGAAGCTAGATAGTATACCAGTGGTTCGGGATTTTCCGCAGGTATTTCCGGAGGAGTTGCCCGGATTACCACCAGAGCGGGAAATTGTGTTTGAGATCCACCTGCAGTCGGGTACTGCTCCGATATCTATTCCTCCTTATCGGATGCCTATTTCTGAGATGCAGGAGTTGAAGAAGCAGTTGGAGGAATTACAGCAGAAGGGCTTCATCCGACCGAGCACTTCACCGTGGGGTGCTCCGGCTCGCTTTGTTAAGAAGAAAGATGGGACGCTTTGACTTTGCATTGATTACAGACGGTTGAATGCTCTTACTTTGAAGAATAAGTATCCGTTGCCGAGGATTGACGATCCTTTTGATCAACTTCGGGGTTCGAGAGTTTTCTCGAAGATTGATCTCGATCCGGGTACTTTCACTTAGGGTGAAGGATGAGGATATACCTAAGACCGCTTTCCGCACCCGATATGGATACTTTGAGTTTGCGGTCATGCCATTCGGCTGACCAATGCTCCGGCGGCATTCATGGATCTGATGCATCGGGTGTTCCGACCGTACATGGACTCATTCCTGGTGGTTTTTTTATCGAGGATATTCTGATATATTCTAGGGCTGAGGATTCGCATCGGGAGCATCTGAGGGTAGTTTTGCAGACACTGTGGGAACATCAGCTTTATGCTAAATTCTCAAAGTGTGAGTTCTGGAGTCGGGAAATCATTTTTCTGGGATATATTATATCCGAGCATAGTCCGTCTGTGGATCCAAAGAAGGTGAGGGTAGTTCGGGATTGGAAATAACCTACCACGGTGACGGGAAATCGGGAGCTTTCGGGAGCAGGATATTATCGGAGGTTTGTACAGGATTTTCTATTCGGCATCTCCATACGCAGCTTGACCAGAAGGGTCAACAGCTTTATCCGGTCTCGATAGGTGTGAGCAGAATTTTCAGGAGTTGAAGCGGCAGCTGACTAACGCTCCACTCGATTCTTCCAGATCCGAGCTTACCGTATGTGATTTATACGGATGCTTCCACGTCCGGTTTGGGGTGTGTGTAGATGCGGGAGCGTAATGTGGTAGCTTATGGGTCGAGGCACTGCGACCGCATGAGCTGAACTAACCGACGCATGATCCGGAGTTGGCTGCAGTGATTTATGCGCTGAATCAATGGAGGCATTATCTGCTTTGGTAACAAATTTCATATTCTTACCGACCATAAGAGTCTAAAATATCCGTCTTCACGCAGAAGGAGCTTAACTTGAGGCAGCTGATGGCTCGAATACATTAAGGATTATGATTGTAGTATTGAGTACATCTTCGGCAAGGGCAACACGGTTGCCGATGCTCGAAAGGGAAATTTGCCGGGTTGGTCAAGGAAGGAGATGTGGGGACCGATCCGAGGAGAGAGATTTGACATGCCTTTGGCACGGTGGCAGCTGGGAGCGTGCTCTGTATACACATTTACCATACTTTCGAGTGGCTTGACAGTGGTGCGCGAGGCGCAAGGTAGAGATCCGGGGTTGAAGAAATTATCTGGGAAGATAAGGGGTCTTTGTTACCGACGTTTCAGTATAGGCAGAGATTTCTATACTTCCGAGACCGCCTTTTGTACCGAGAGGATCGGGAGTTCCGAATGAGTTTTTAGAGGAGGCACACTCGAGCAGATTGAGTATTCATCCCGGAGTGAAAAGATGTATCGTGATCTGCGCACTCACTTCGGTGGCCTAGTATGAGGAGACACATTGCCACACATGTGTCCAGTGTGCCGTTTCTCACAGGGAAGATTGCGTACCAAAAAACCGGCAGGGACACTGCAGACCTTGCCCATTCCAGTCGGGAAGTGGGGCAATGTTACTTTGGACTTTCTGACTGCACTGCCCCTGACACGGTCTCATCATGATGCTGTCTGGGTTATTGTGGATCGGCTGACAAAGTGCGCACACCTTCTGCCTATTCGGCCGCTGCACCCTGAGAAGCTTGCCCAGCCTTTACATCGTGGAGATTGTACGATTACATGGAGTACCAAACTCTATTGTATCTCGACCGTGATCCGCGTTTTACAAAGACGGCTCGAGAGTTTTTTTCATGAAGCACTGGCACGCGACTCCATCCGAGTACTGACTTATCACCCAGACGGACGAGCAATGAGCGGGTGATTCTCGATACGGGGTATTTGTCGCGAAGCGTACTTTGGATTTTGGAGGAGATTGAGACCACCAGCTACCTTTGATAGAGTTCTTGTACAACAACAGCTTCCAGATTACGATTGGCATGACACCATATGAAACGTTGTACGGGAGGAGGTGTATGACACCACACTGTTGGACAGATGCGTCTGATAGGGTTGAGCTGGGACCCGAGCTTTTTGAGGAGACTACGGCAAAGATCAGATTGTTACAGGCGCGGATCAAAACCGCGAATGACCGCACCACCTTATGTGTGAATAGATGTCACAGGGACTTAGAATTTGAGATTGGTGACAGAGTTTGACTAGAGGTAGCACCGATCAGAGGGACTGTAAGATTTGGTAGGCGGGGCAAGTTACCCCGAGTTTTATCGGTTCTCATGAGTTTCTAGAGTGAGTTGTTAGGTTGGCTTTACCCCGACTATTTCTCGTTTTACGTGATGTCTTCCGTGATAGCCTGCTGAGGATCGCTTAGATTTGGATTCGATCGTCTGGGGTTGTCGTAGAAATACCGCAATCGACTGGGTGCAATAAGATGCACCGGAGGGTGGGACGCCGTTGAGAGGCTCAGATGGTAGTTTAAACTACCACTCCCGCCGCACCAAGACGGTGGTCCGATTGTTCTTAGTAAGGAGGATATTTATATATTCTCGGTTGGTAGCAACACCGTATGGATGAGTGTGCTACTCTTGGAGGACCAAGAGTTCTAAGGGGGAGAATGTTACGGTCACCCCGAGCGGGTTGCGGCCGGGTGACCCGGCTCCGGTTTTGGCTGCGGTCACGTTTTCGGCGTTCAGCAGCTCCCGAGCCTTATCCGAGTATCATTTTGGCGAACCCTTTCGTATTTGAGGTCGTGTGGGTCCTGTGGACGTTTCCGCCGAAAATATTTTTCCGGCCGGGGGTTGTTTGAGTCGTCTCGGACGTACAGCGGGCTCGGTAGCGTTCCCGAGACCTCGGTTTGAGAAGCCGTTGGCAGTTTTGGAGTCGTGGGAATGTCCCGGAGGTTTCTATGGAGAATAATATTTGGGGCGGGACGTTCGGTCCCGGCCGACTCCCGGCTCGGACGGGAATCCTGGCCTCGGGATGGAATTTCTCCGATGGCTCCATGGTAGGTTATGTTATAATTTAAGATGGATTTTATGAGTATTTTTGTGGAATTTTGGTGTGACGGAATTTTGGTTCGAGTTGACACGCCGCACGTCGGGATTTGTTTGGGTTCAATGAGCTCGGTAGGACACTGGAATTGTAAATAAACACTTGGAACATGTTTTATCAATGTTATAATATCCCGAGGATTGTGTCCAAGTTTCGTTTAATTTGGAGTGGTGGCAAATCAGTGCGCGTGATTGCCACGTTCCGGTTCGACTTGCGTGTCACGATATTGACAGAAGCCATTAGGTCGACTTTGCGTATCTGAGCGCGATTGTCAAGGAATAGAGAGATTCTCTGATGTGATTTGACAAGTTGCGTTGAGTAGTTGTTAAACGTTACCCCTTTTGGTGTGAATAGTGAATGCATTTATAGTTCCATGTCTCAGTGGCATTATTGTAATATCTCAATCTAAAGTGATTATGTACTTTAAGTCATATATCCTTCGGGAGGCATAGTTCGGGAAAGCTCTTAAGCCTTGTTCGGGTTTATTTACTAGTTTTTTAATGGGGCCCTTATTTCGGGCTTATGTATGGGCCTTTTGTTAGGCCTTTTATGCATATTGGGCCTAGCGGCCATCAAGTCCCCCCCAAAGCCTTTTTGGCCGACTAGAAGGAGTCCAAAGTTCTTTCTTCCAATATCCGTTTTAGAATGTATGTGTCATGTTCGGGTAGCTGCTTGGTTCGGGTAACTGCTTTGTTCGGGCATGTGATCCGTCTGCTGTTCGGGTAACGGAGTCTGTGTTTTGAAAACTTTGTTCGGGCATGTGGCTCTTCTGATGTTCGGGTAACTGAATCGTTTCCGGTACTATTGTGTTCGGGAAACCGAGGATGTGAATTCCCCTTCCGCCTCGAACAATGTTCGGCTTCGATACGTTTCCGTACTATTGTGTTCGGAGAATGAAGATGTGGGTTCCCTTTTTCTTGAACATGGTTCAAGCTTCCGAGTACTCCCCTATCATTGTCTTCGGGAAGATGAGGATTTGGATTCCTCATTTTCTCGAACTATGTTCGGGCTTTTGAATCGTTTCCCGTATTATTGTGTTCGGGAAACAGAGAATGTGGAGTCCTCCTTTTGTCTCGAACCATGTTCGAGCTTCTGAATCGTTTCCCGTACTATTGCGTTCGGGAAACAGAGGACGTGGAGTCCTCCTATCTCGAACCATGTTCGAGCTTCTGAATCGTTTCCCGTAATACTGTGTTCGGGAAACAGAGGATGTGGAGTCCTCCTTCTGTCTCGAACCATGTTCGAGCTTCTGAATCGTTTCCCGTAATATTGTGTTCGGGAAACAGAGGATGTGGAGTCCTCCTGTCTCGAACCATGTTCGAGCTTCTGGATCGTTTTTGAGATTTTCTCATCCGGGATCTGACACGGTTGGTATTCTCAACGGTCATTTTTGAATCGACGGTGGAGATCACATGTCCTTTGGCGTTTCATCTGCCCGATCTTTTCTATAAGAGTGAGTTGAGTGTCACTTTCATTTGTATCTCAAACTTTTCTCTCCTCATAATAAAATCACGACGGACAATCCCACGCTCCAGAGGCTGTTAGTATCTTCAAGAGGTGGAGGACTGTTGAAGAATCCAACTAAGACTTCTTCCCCCCTTTCCTCGGAGAAACCACCGTATCGGACGGTTACAGAGGTTCGTCCGCCGTCCATCAATTCTATCGGCTCCACCGTCGAGTAGTTGACGCCGCTGCCGTCACCCCGCCTTTTACTCTTCTCCCAGCGAGTCGTCCTTGTCTCCTCCGGCCATTTACCCGAGGTACATGAGAATGGCTCCTACTTTTCCCACCCCTTCTATTGCTCGTCCTTCCGGTTGCCTTTTAGAAACCAAGGGCGAGGTTCCCGAAGGTTGGTGGTCCGAGATAGAGAACTACCGGAGCAAGGCAACTCCGGAGTTAATAAAGGAGTGGCAGTCCACTCATTTTTTCCCGATGACCGTTCATACTCGGGTCCCTTCCCCAGAGTGCAGGGCGTATGAGCCTGGGAAAGGGTGGTTGGTGATCTTCAAGGATCAGCTGCTGTGCGGCTGCGCTTTCCCCGCACCCATTCGTCCGGCACTGGCGGAATCCCACGGGTTAGCGGTTAACCAATTCAGCCCGAACACCTACCGCCATATAAACGCCTATCTCATTCTTTGTGCTCTGCTCGAGACAGAGCCAACCATATCCACCTTCCTTCGACTATAAGGTCAACGTGATCCCGAGGAACTGTTTTTACTTCTTCGGTGCCGGGGTCCTCCTACCGTGAAGTTCAATTTCGTTTGGAACTTGCCATCCAGCCGCAAGGGATGGCATCGGGAATTTTTCTTCATGAAGCCTCGATGCGTCATGGGGCCTGCAAACCGCGCAGAAGGTAGGAGGACTCCCGGACGTCTGTAATCCTCGGCGACATCGAAGGGCTGCCGCCAAGAAGAATTATGAACGGTTCGATAGTAAAATCCGAACCATTGCTCCTTGGTGCGGGGATGGGCCGAAGGAAATCCTCCCTTTTCCTTTTGACCGAAGCTGATTACTCAAGGGCTCCTTTCTCACTTGGGTATTATCCAGGGGGACTTGGGGGAGTTGGGCATCCGGGCTTCTCCCCCTTCGACCCGAGATATGGCCTTGGTGCACCGCCTTCGGGGCGAAACGTCCTTCGAGGACTTCAAGAAAGGTTTATATCGTTCTTCTGTTTACTTGTGCATTCGTTTGATATTAACTAATTCTTTTCCTTTTTGCAGAAATGGAGCCTGAGTTTGACCTCGGCGCTATCTTCCGGGACGCGAAGGAGAAGAAACCGAGCTCTAAAGCCGGAGGCTCTAAGCCCGCGGCCGAGAAGAAGCGGAAGAGGGCTGCGCCGGTTGATCTTGAGGCTGCGGTCCAGCCTGGCCGAGAAACCGCCGGGAAGTACCATCCCGGTTCATATGGAAGGTCATCCTACTCGGGATGACGTGTATGACATCTTTGCAGAACTCCCCGAACAAATCGAAGGACAAGGGGAAGTTCACGGCTTCAGGTGATCGGGCAAAGTGCCCCGAGGTCGAACCTATCGAGTTTCGGTTAGGTAATCAATTTGTGAAGTTACGCAATCTTTGCTTTTGGAACCTATTCGGGAATCTTTCCCGAATGTTTGGTGAAGACCCGCTGCATGACGTGGTTCGATCTCATTTTTGTACATTAGGTCCGGACTGGAAGGAGGCCCAGGAAGAGAGGCGGCGGCTGCGGGATGAAAAGGCTGGCTCGATTCGGGAATAATCTTATTCCCAGGAGCACAGGTGGCTGATTCATAAGGATCAAAATGTCCTCGGCGATGAAGACGTCAAAGACATGGCTCCCGAGCTTTTCAACGGGACCACCACCGCCCGAACAATGGAATGCACGGAGCACTTCTACCCTGACTTGGACGTCGCCGCTTCAAAAGTGGCCGCCCTCGGGTACCAGGTTAGCATCTGTTTGTTTATTTCTTAAGTCTGGGCTTTTCGTGTTCGTGCCTCGGGAAAATAATCTGTTTTGATGATGTGCAGGTGGCCACAATGGGCGGGTGGATTTCCCGGATCACCCAAGCATCCAACCGGATCCAGTCCGAGGCCGAGCGGGCGACTAAGGCCGTAGCTGTGGTGGCTAAGCTGATCCAGCGAGTCCATCACTACGAGCGATTCTTTGCGGCATTCCCGTACCACCTCCAAGCTCGAGCTTCCCGAAGGCTCACATATCCGGTAGAACCTCAGCCCGGCCGACGCTGATGATTTTGATTTGGGTGAGGTTGACTTCCTAAGTGCGGTGTAAGAGCACCGCCATTCAGAGGAAGCTCTTCGGGAAGAACTTCGGTCGCTCAAGAGTGAAAAAGAGAAGTTCCAAGTGGACTTCTTCAATCAGAAAGAGCACCACGAGCACGAGCTTCGGGCCAAGGATGAGGAGATTCAGAGACTTCGGGATGAACTTGCTGCAGTTCAGGCTAAAATCCCGAAGTATCAGAAGGCGCTCAAGGATTCTGTGGATATGGCCGTTGACAAATATACCTTAGGTTTTTGTTTGGCCAGGAAGCAAATCGTTGAGCGCAACCCTCATGTTGACCTGTCCGGGCTCGACGGGAATGAGGAGCCCAAGAGGATCCCACTGGTACAGGCACGAATTTAGGCACCCACCGAACCAAGAAACCGTTGATGATTTTGCGGATCCTCGGTGACGTACCTTACCTCTTTTTCTTTTGTCCATTTTTGTAATACCAGCCTCGGGCATTATTAATGAAAATATTCAAGGTTTGGTCCAACACTTGTCTCTGAATTCAGCAGTGCTTTATTTTTCACGGTCATACAAAATACTTCTTCAAAGCTTCGGAATGAAAAGAGTTTGCCAATTCCCTTCCTTCGGGATCCGATTGCTTGAAAACTCCTTTCCGTTCTTCGGTGATGACCTCGAATGGGCCTTCCCGGGGGCGAACGCGCCCTTTTGGTCTTCGGGATCCCGGTTTGGTTTGCCGTAAACCAAATCACCTACCTTGATATTTTTGCCTTCACTTTTGAGTTTGCCGCAGACACGGTTCTTTGTTGAAAAGCCTTCCTTCGCAGTTACGCCCGTCTCTTCTTCCTTCGAGTAAGTCTAGATTTGCTCGCAAACCTTGTTCATTCGCTACTTCTTGAACACTTCGGTTACGAGGAGGAGTTTGCCACTTCGATTGGGATTAACGCCTCGGTCCCGTATGTCGAGAGAACGGAGTTTCCCGATTGACCTTCGGGCGTGGTCCGGTAACTCCATAAAACATGAGGAGTTCTCCGGGCCACTTCCTTTTGCCTTCCCAAGTCTCGCTTTTAACCCATCCTTCAACGTTCGGTTGGATACTTCGACTTGGCCATTGCTCGGGGTGGGCGACCGGAGCAAAATGAATCCCGATTCCGAATTCCTCGGCGAAATCCTCGAATCCACCGTCGATGAACCGAGCTCCGTTATCGGCAACAGGACCTTCGGCACCCGAACTGTAGATGATGTTCTTCCGGCGAACCTTCGGATGTTTTCAGCCGTAATTGTAGCCAGCGGTTCGGCTTCTATCCACTTGGTGAAGTAGTCCACGGCGACTACACAAGATTTGATCCTCCGGGGCGGTAGGCAAGGCCCCAATCAGATCGATTCCCCATACGGCGAACGGTATGGGATAGTCCGAGGACGATACGTACTCCGAGGAACTCTCTGTATTCGAGCGTGTTCTTGACACCTCTTGCACTTGTTCACCAGTCTTCTTGCGTCTTCCTTGAGAGTAGGCCAAAAGAACCCTTGTCTTAGTATGACCGCAGCTAACGCGTCCGATTTAATGTGCGATCCGCAGGTGCCTTCATGGGTTTCCCTCAGAATGTCCTCGGTGTCTCCTTCTCCGACGCATTTTTGCAGCGGGGAAGAGAATCCTTTACGGTACATATTATCGCCGATTATGACGAACTTGCTGGCCTTTCTTCTGACGTTGGCGGCTTCGGTTGGATTGTCCGGGAGCACCCCTTCATCGAGGTACTTCCAGTAGGGTGTCCTCCATCCCGACGTAACGCAGCATATCCGGGAGTAGTCGACGCAAGGTTCACTTCTTACTTCGTCGTAAGAAGCTGACTTGAAAGTTGGTCGGCCTCCGAATTGAGTGATCTCGGGATCTTCTCGATACACAACTTTTCAAATCCGCGGCCAACCTTCTAGCTATCTCGGCGTATTTCTTAAGACTTGGTTCTTTGACCTCGTACTCCCATTCATCTGCTGAACGAGAAGGTTTGAGTCGCTACATGCTTTCGGTGATCGGATTCCCGCCTTTCGGCTAATTCGGACCACTATGAGGGCTTCGTATTCGGCTGCGTTGTTCGTTACGGGAAATTGAACTTAATGGACTTAGTAGCCTTCATTCCTTCGGGCCTTCGAGAACCAGTCCGGCGCCTTGTTTGTCCGATCCACGAAGCTCCATCCACGTGCAGGTCCAGACCGGACTACCCTCGTTCAAAGAATCCTCACCGCCGGACTCCTTGGGTAATTCCGCGATAAAATCCGCTAATGCCTCGTGCTTTGATCGCTCTTGGGGGTTCGTACTTGATCTCATACTCGCTTAGCTCGACGCACCATTTGGACAGTCTTCCGGAGTGGTCTACCCGTTTTAAGATGTCCTTGATAGGGACATTGCTTCGAACAATGATGGAAAATCCGAGGAAGTACGGCTTCAACCTTCTGGCTGATAAGACTAGAGAGTACACCGCTTTCTGGATCATTGGGTAGTTGAGTTCGGCTCCGTGCAGGGATTTGCTTACGTAATAGACCGGCCACTGCTTTCCTTGGTCGTCTTCTTGAACAAGTACCGAACTTACAGCCTTTTCACCTACGGCCAAGTATACAATGAGGGGTCTGTCTTCGGTTGGTTGTCGAAGCGTAGGCATCTCCAGGAGGTAGGCTCTGATTTCCTCCCAGGCTTTCTGACATTAGGGATTCCAACTGAGCCTAGCTCTTTCCTTCGCATTTTCTTCCTTGGACTTCTTCTCACCTTTTCGTACCCCTATTCGGCCGGGCTCCGCACCTTCTTTGATCAAGAGTTTGAAGAATGGACGGCACTTGTCTCCATATCTAGATATAAAGCGACTAAGGGCCGTAATCTTCCCAAGAAGTCTTTGCACGTCCTTTATCGATGAAGGTGTTCTCACGTTTAAGAGTGCTTCGATCTTTGCGGGATTCGCATCGATGCCGCTCGAACACCATAAATCCGAGGAATTTCCCGGATGTTACCCCGAAAACGCACTTATCCGGATTCAACCGTATTCCATACCTTCGGATTTGCCCGAACACTTCCTCAATATCGCGGATGAGGTTCTCTTCCTCCTTGCTTTTGATGATGATATCGTCAACGTAAACTTCGAGAATTCTTCCTATCTGCCCGGAGAATACCTTATCCATCAATCTTTGATAAGTTGCTCCGGCATTCTTGATCAAGGGCATTCTTGTATAACAATGCGTTCGGCGCCGCTTATGAAGGACGTCTTTTCTTCATCTGCGGGTTCATCCTTATCTCGATGATACCACCGTAAGCATCAAGGAAAGAGAGCCTTGCGTGTCCGGCCGTGGAATCCACAAGCCTATCGATCGGAGGGGTTGGATATGAGTCCTTCGGGCAAGCATCATTTACGTTAGTGAAATCGATGCACATGCGCAACTTGTCGCTATCCTCTCGGGTTGCCACAACGGGATTGCTCAGCCATTCGGGATACGATACTTCCCTTATCACCCCCGCATCGAGAAGCTTCGAAATTTGCTCTTTGATGAAGGCTCTTTTGAACGAGGCGTTATGGGTCTTGAATTCGGATTGATGTGCAGGCTGTGTTGTATTACCTTCGGTCGATCCGGGCATGTCACTCGGAGAGTAAGCGAATAAATCTTTATTCATTCAAGCAAGTTTACAAGATTTTCCTTACGCCTCGGGCAAGCCTTTCGCAATCCTCGTTGTCCTATCCCCTTCCAGACAACGCCTTCTCGCTTCCCCTTTCCCATCGTCCTCCTTCGAGCAACCCGGAGTGGGGTCCTTCTGAGCTATTGCCATGACATCCTTGGCCTCTCTCTGGCTTACGTAGATCGAGGCGTCTCCCTTATCCGTAGCGAACGTGATGGTCAGGTATTTCACGTCAGTCCTCATGTGGATCGCCACCTGGGTTTCTCTCCCAATGATAGCATTGTATGCCGAAGGAACATCGAGGACGAGCCATTTGACCATCAACGTTGTGTACCGAGGTTGGCCTTCGGGGCCGACCCCGATGAACATCGCAGGAAGCTCGATGGAGCCTAAAACTGGTATTTCGTCCGGGCCCACGCCGTAGGTTGCTGTCTTGACGGGGTTCAGCCGGCTTGACTTAAGCTTGAGGCCTTCATATGCTTTTCTGAACAACACATCTGCATTTGAGCCGTCATCGCATAGAACCCTCTTGACGTCTATGGTCCCGATTCGGAGGGTGATGATGAGTGGGTCATAATGCGGGAGACGTACTTCGGACCCGTCCGCCCGTTTGACTCTCGAGGACGGATCTCCGTAGCTTAGTGAGGCTATCTCCCTCGCTTTCCTCTTCCTCGCGTTCGACCCTAGCGTGGTCGTTATGGTGTTCAGGATCCCGGTGGGTTGAGGTGGAACCATCTTCTCCTTGCCCTTTCTGTTCGGTCCCGACGAGTCTTCTTCAGCCTTCCCTTTGCCTCGGGAAACTTCTTCGCTCCGAGGCATCTTCAGATACTCTCCCAGAGAGCCTTTCTTAATGAGGTGCTCTATGTACCTCTTCAGCTGATGGCACCTTGCTCGATTTCATGCCCGGTGTCTCTGTGGAATCGCCAATACTTGGACGAATCACGCTTCGCCCCTTCCGGCATGGCCTGGGCGATTAATACTTCCGGCACCTTGTCTCTGGAGAGCCGCGAGGATACTGGCCCGGGACGTGTTAAGGGGGGTGAAGCCCGAACTTCTCTCGAAGGTTCTCTTCTGTCCTCCCCAACTTCCCGGCTGCTTGACTGGCTGGCTCCTCGGGTTCTCCTTCCTTGGCTCTCGGTTATCTCTGCTGTCCTGCTTCCCTTCGCGTTGAGACAACATTTCCTGAGCAATCATATGCTCCTGCGTGACAGCGTACATTTCCTCGACGCTGGTGAAGTTCTTCCGGGATAACTCGTAAGCCAGGCGCGAGTTAGGGATGAGGGCCTTCGTGAATGCCATGATTCGGATGTTGTCCGTTAGGTCAGACGCGTGAACGGCTTCTCGGTTGAACCTTTCGACAAACTCCCGGATACTCTCGTTCGATCTTTGCTTGATGTCAAACATTTGAATGGCCCTCTTGGCCGATCTCTTGCACCCGATGAAGTGCGTCGTAAATTTAGTGGCCAGGTCCCCGAACGATGACACCGAGTTCGGGAGGAGCGAGTTGTACCAAGCGGAGGCCGGACCTCCCAAAGCTACTTCGAAGCACTTACACAAGGCCGCCTCGTTGGCTCCTTTCAGCTCCATCGCTCTCTTATACTTGCGGACAAAGGCGTCAGGGTCTCCTGAACCTTGGTAGACTTCCAACGGATGCGGTAAATTAAATATCCGGGGCATCTGGGCGTCCCGAATCCTGCTGGTGAACGGTCCGTCATCAGGGATGTCCTCGCATTTAGGCTCGGGAATGCCCGAGTTTTTCTCGACCCGCTCCAGGCGATGCAGCAATTGCCTGATCACATCGTCCCGAGGGTCCCCATGTACCAGTCTCTCTGGCCTTGGTGATCGGTCTCTCTTGTACTCCCTCGGGGACCTCGAGCGCTGTCGGCTTCGACGATCCGGAGAAGCAACTTGCCGCGAGCCCACTGCCGCTATCACAGCCCGATCGATTATGCCGTGATAAGCGCTGTCACGAGGTTGACAAGATAGAGCTGTCTGGTCGTTCGGTTTCTTCGCTCTTCTGAAGCACCACCCTCGCGCTTGGACGAGATCGGGGTCCAAGTGCCGAATGTCGCTCCGACGGTAGCCGGAGGTAGGACGTAGAGAGGTTGCTCCATTGGACGATTCCTCTGGGGAACCCCTGTAGCTGGGATCGGCGGTCCGTCCGTTGGTGGAGCCTTCTCCCTCCGGCCTGGATGATCGGGAACGGGAATGGTCCCCACGCTCTGTCTGATTTTGGGGACCACCGCCGTTCCCACAGACGGCGCCATTTGGTGGCAAATCGGTGCGCGTGATTGCCACGTTCCGGTTCGACTTGCGTGTCACGATATTGACAGAAGCCATTAGGTCGACTTTGCGTATCTGAGCGCGATTGTCAAGGAATAGAGAGATTCTCTGATGTGATTTGACAAGTTGCGTTGAGTAGT
The DNA here is from genome assembly GCA_024586325.1 of Stellera chamaejasme. Classification (NCBI taxonomy): domain Eukaryota; kingdom Viridiplantae; phylum Streptophyta; class Magnoliopsida; order Malvales; family Thymelaeaceae; genus Stellera; species Stellera chamaejasme. Next base: position 21,424,616 of record CM044979.1, read on the forward strand.
TGTTAAACGTTACCCCTTTTGGTGTGAATAGTGAATGCATTTATAGTTCCATGTCTCAGTGGCATTATTGTAATATCTCAATCTAAAGTGATTATGTACTTTAAGTCATATATCCTTCGGGAGGCATAGTTCGGGAAAGCTCTTAAGCCTTGTTCGGGTTTATTTACTAGTTTTTTAATGGGGCCCTTATTTCGGGCTTATGTATGGGCCTTTTGTTAGGCCTTTTATGCATATTGGGCCTAGCGGCCATCATGGAGTTCGGTAGTTGTGTTTAGGCCAAAATTGGAACTTTTGGAAAAGTTTGGAAATTAATTTGTATTTGGCTACAAAATAGCAATAATGGGGGTATGGGCGTGACTATTTTTGGTGGAATGGGAGAGAATTAGGGGACACTTGTCCTATTTTTATTTTAGTAGAGAGGTATGGGAAAAAGAGAAGGAAATTATATATGGCTTATAATTTCCAAAATGAGATATTATCTCATTTCACTTTCTTCTCTTCTTCTTCCTCCTCTAGCATCCGCCTCACGGAGCTTACCTCCAAGCTTGAAGTTCTTCATCTTGGCTGAAATTACCAAGGCTTTGGCATCAATCTTTGGTAAGCTTCCTTCCTTCTTCTCTTTTCATGTTGGAAACATGAGTTAGTGAAGAAAAAGAGGAGATTTTGTAAATTTTGGGTTTGTTCTTCACTACATGCTAGGATGATTCTCTTCCTCCCATCTTTTAGTATGATGTTCTTGGGTTGTAGGGGAGTGATAATCAAGTGTTAGATTTTGGAAAAACTCCTTGGATGAAGAATCACCAATTTGGCCGAATTTTTTGGAGTTTCTAAATTGATGTGTGTTTGTCTTCTTGAATCATGCTTCAAGTATGTTGTTCCTAGCATGATTCTAAGCTTATGTATGGATTCAATTTGATGGAAAACAAGTTGGGTTAGAAACCCCCTAATGGCCGAATGTGTATGTTGAAGTTCAATGTTGAATTTGGTTGTTTAGGATGCAATTGGTTAGCATTCTTGGTTTAGAAGTGTAATTGGTGATTAGAATGGTTGTTTGATGGCTTGATTGGATTGAATTGGAAGTTGGATAAAATGTTGGTGAAGAACCGAAATGTTGAAATGAAACTTTTCTTATGTTGGGGTTTGATTTTGGTTGAATTGGATGTTGAATTGGTATTGGGGTTGAAATTAGGCATGGTTTGGTGTTTGAAACGTTGGTTTCGGGTAAGAAATGGAAAAGTTACTATTATGGGGATATCGGAAAATGTCGGGATGAATGGTTTAAAGGTTGGATTTGATCAGTTCGCTTGTTGAATTGTGTTTGTCAATGTATAATCTTGCATTGTCTAAGTTGGTTCGAATTCTAATGTTTCGTGGAAATCTGAATTTTCTTGAAATTCCGCTGATTTTCGGTTTTGGGGTCGAGGTGTAGTTTGGTAGTGTGGTTAGTAAGGTTGCTAATTCAGCTTGAATTGACAGATTCGAGGTCCGGAAGTTAGAAAAAGAGAGGGTTTTGGGTTTCGGATCGCGGTGTGGAAGTCGTCCAGTATCGGTCAAATACTTTGGATTGTGAGGTAAGGGTTTGGTTCTGTTATTTTGGTAAGATAGGTATATGTTTTGTTTCACTTTCTGTTCTGCAAGTATTTCGGGATTATATGCCTTAAGGCATATTCTGTAGTCTGTAGGTGTATGTCTTGTGGCATACTCTGTCTGTTAACCCTACGACAGTTGTGGGTTCGCTACCCCAGCTGGCGCACCATGCTTCTGTAATAGCTTCGGCTTCTGACTCCCTTAGAGGGAGGCTGTCGTTCGATTTGTTATAAGGGTTTATGGCGATTTAGAATCGCACATCCTACGGGATTCGATCTGTTTTTATTACATGCACGATATTACGTATTCATTGCATATATTACATTTATTGCTATCTTTCTGCTTTTGCGGGTTACATATGCTTATCTTACCCCAAATCCCTTACGGGTCCTTTCGAGGACTCACCCTTTTTGGGTTCTATCTTTGGGTTTCAGGTAGACCTGGTAAGCAGCAGCTTTACCTTGCGGGCCGGGATTTTGTTGGGGGTAGCAGACTTGGTCTGAATCCCGCGCGAGGTATCTAACGTTTAGGCCTAGGGTTGGCTCTGTAGTTGCATGTGCATACTTTCTGGATTGTTGTGATGATTGTATATATGTATATATTCTGTTCTGAGCGCTTGGCGCTTGCTAGATACCCTAGGTTCGGGGAATTCTGTATGTATCTATGATGTGTGCGTAAGTACTCGTCCACGGAGAGCGGGGCTTACTTTCTTGTTAATGCATGAACCGTATGTATGGTAATGGTGATGTGCTCGTCCATTTCCGAGGGACGAGACTCACCATGGATTTTATTTTTGTATACGTATGAATTTTTCAGGTTGCTTCCACAATCATTTCTTTCTCGGGTCCGCTACGCGCGGCGGTCTCGATGGACTGCCATTACGTATCATTCCGGCTTCCGCTTCGACGTCCGGCGCCCCGCCTCCGCAACCGGGCTCGGGTGGGGTAGGGTGACAGCTATGTATCCTAGATACATTCTGTTTTGGTATATATGATCTAGATACGATGTAGGACCGGGGACTCGCCAATGACAGTGGAAGGCGAGACCCAGGATGTGATCATACTCTGATGTGCTACACACATTCTGTATCTGTGTGTTTCTAAGAAGTTATGTATGAATTATCCATGAACTGTATGTTTGGTGAGTGCTCACCTATTTCAGTGGGGCGGGGATCACCATGGATAGTTAGGGTTTATACTGTTTATTTGCCATGTTTGGGAATTGTAGGTTGCGGGTCGAAACACGACCGAAGGTTATAAGTGCATAACTCTGTCTGCATACTCCGTGAGCAAAGTGTTCTCAGGCACCGGGCCTTTGAGAACGAGAAATTGTCCAGGTGCTGTTGGCATCGGACCTATTAGGTCGAGGCCCCATAGGGCGAAGGGAATGAGGTTTGAGATTGCGGGTGACTCTGTAGAGGGGAGTTGCTGCACTCTGGAGTTGATTTGGCAATGATGGCATTTCTGTACCATCGCTACCGCGTCCTTTTTTAGTGTTGGTCAATTGTAGCCCATACGTAGGGCTTTATGAGCCAATGTGATTGGCGCTATGTGGGCATCACAGGAGCCTTGATGTATGTTCTCGAGCACCGCGTGCCCCTCACGTGTGTTGAGGTAGCGTTGGAGTGGAGAGGAGTATCCTCGGTGCCACAGAAGATCGTCGATGAGGACAAATCATGTTGCGCTAGTGCGGATCTTGTTGAGTCCGACACCTTCGCCGGTCGCCTTTAGCTGGTTGATGATGGCGGTTCGCTAGTCGTCTGGTTCCCCTGAAGATACGATCATGGCACCGTAGTCCAGTTGTTCGATGATTGAAGGCTTGGCGAGGGTCTCAGAAATCGAGTTGGTTTTTCATTTAGACAATAGGTCCGCCTTAACGTTTTCTGAGCGTGGCATGTGGATGAAGATGACCTCTTCGAAGCCTGTGCGCAAGGAGTTGATGAGCTTGAGATATTTGATAAGTGTGGGGTCCTTGCATTCTGAGATACCCTGGATTTGGTGGATGACCAGCTGGGAATCGCTTTGAATGTTGAGACGGCGGATGCCAGCTCTTAGTGCCATTTTCAGGCCCGTGGAGAGGGACTCATATTCTGCCACATTGTTGGTTACTAGGAACTGAAATGCGACTCTTAAAGAAGATTCCATACCTAGAGGTCTTCACAAGTATACACCACCCGCTGGTGAGCCAATACCCATAATTGTAGATTTAGAGATTCATAGCATGATGTGTTTTCCATAATCATGCCTCTCCACTTTCACAAAGAAGAAAGAGGAGGACGAAGTAGAGATAGAAGGCGTACCTTGCACCCTTGAAGAACAGCGTAAGGATATTTTATCCTTGCTCCAAACGTATGCTCCAAGTCTTCCGGTTGAATCTTCAAGCCTTCAAATTCCTTGATAAGGGGAGATTGCATGTGATGCAATGAGGTTGTTTTGTGTTAAAGAGACACAAAAACGTTCCACCCAAAATGCTCTAGGAATGCTTAATATTCAGCCAAGAACAAAGAGAAGGGAGAAGTTTGATTCTTGAGCGTGTGTTGTGTTGTGGCCAAATCATCTATTTATAGATGATGTAGGGAGTTACTAGGAAGAGTCACAACTCCTTATGGCCGAAAATACAAATACTTTCGGCCTAAGGAGTGGTTACTCCCTTTGTACACTCCCTTGTCCAAATGCTAAGTAACTCCTTATTTAGGCGAAGGGGTGCCTCCCCTTGAGGTGTCTCTTCGCCAATTTCAGGCTCTCATGGCTGAAAATCTCTTGGTAACTTCCAAGAGATGTGCACACATGCACTAGGGTGCATACACCATGCACCTCGATTGCCAAAGTCATGTCCTTTTACCAAAATACCCTTATTTTGTATAAAAGGATGCTAGTAAGTAGTTACTACTCATGAAACATCACAAATGTTCCATATAGCCGCAATTCACATGGTTGAGTTCTATAGAACTCATTTCAGCTCACTTTGAGCTGAAATCACTTCTCAATTTGAGATGAGCTCAAAAGGACTTGGTGCGCTAAGAATTCCAACAATAATTACGAGTATATCATAGGTACCTTAGTACTCTAAGTATTGCTTTCCAATATTCTGTACTTGGATTACTCATGTAGCTGCTTAACTTGCTTATTGTGTAAGCAATATCTGGTCTAGTGCAACTCATTAGATACATTTGGCTCCCAATAAATCTAGAGTATTCTACCTGAGAAGTACTATCTCCTATATTTTTGGATTGATGGAGACTAATGTCTAATGGTGTTCTGGCAATTCCAGAATCATCCTTGTTGAATTGTTCAAGGATTTTGTCTATATAATAAGCTTGGCACAAAATTAGACCTTCTGCCGTTCTTATGATTTTAACTCTTAAAATCACATCAGCAAGTCCCATGTCTTTCATGTCAAATTCAAAATTCAACATGTTTTTTGTAGATTTGACAAATTTATCACTACTACCAACAATGAGTATGTCATCCACATAAAGACATAAAATGATATAATCATTTTCTATCTGTTTTACATAAACACACTTGTCACACCCATTGATTTAAAACCCATTGGTTATCGTTGCATGGTCAAATTTTTCATGCCACTTCATTGGTGCTTGTTTCAGACCATATAATGATTTTAGCAATTTACAGACTTTCTTTTCATTCCCTGGAGCTATAAAGCCTTTGGGTTGCTCCATATAGATTTCTTCATCTAAATCTCCATTTAAGAAAGCTATTTTTACATCTATTTGATGTACCTCTAAATTTCTCAATGCTGCGATCGCCAAAATAATTCTTATAGAATTGATTCTCGTCACAGGAGAGTATGCATCAAAGTAATCAAAGCCTTCCTTTTGTTTGAATCCCTTGATCAAAAGTCTGACTTTATACTTATCAATGGAACCATCAGGTTTCATTTTCCTTTTAAAAATTCACTTGGATCCCAAAGGTTTATTTCCAGGAGAAAGATCTACCAATTCCCAGTATGATTCTGTAAAATAGAATCAACCTCACTTTTTAAGGCTTCCTTCCATAATGATTCTGCTTATGTTTTAGGTTCCTTTTCCAAAAAATAAGTAAGAAAATCATCTCCAAAATAATTCTCTAGTCTTGCTCTTTTACTGCATCTCGGTTCCACTTGAACCGAATCATGATTCTCATCATCATAACTTTCATCAGCATGATTCTCATGATTTTCATGGTCCATGATTTCTTCTTCCCAATTTGAAAAAATTGATGCATCATTGTTTCTACAAGGTAATATATTTTCAAAGAAAGATGCATTACTTGATTCCATTATTGTGTTCTTGTGAATATCCAAAAATTTTGAATCATGCACAAGGAACTGATAGGCACTACTATTATGTGCATATCCTATGAAGATACAATCCACCATTTTTTGACCTATCTTCTCTCTCTTCGGTATTGGTACCGCTACCTTTGCAAGACACCCCCACACTCGCAAATGTTTGTAGGATGGTGTCCTACATTTCCATAACTCATATGGAGTTTTATCTTTCTTCTTTCGAGGTACCCTGTTTAAAAGATAAATACTCGATAAGATATCTTCATCCAACATGTTTTGAGGTAAGCCTGAACTTAGTAACATCTCATTCATCTTTTCTTTTAATGTGTGATTTTTACGTTCAACAACACCGTTAGATTGAGGTGAATAAGGTGCGCCTCTCACTCCTCCCCACGCGCCCCATGCGCCTCTCACTCCTCCCCACGCGCTCCACGCGCCACCCCGGGTCACTGGACGAGGGAGCGCCCGACTTGGCATCCCCCGTGACATTTCCAAGCATTCCAAGTGCTCGAGAGTAGCCGCCACGCGCCGGAAGGTCTCCCACGCGCCACCCTTCTCCTCCACGCACCTCCACACGCGCCACCGTGCCTCTACCAAGCTCCAACCAGCCGGTCAAGCTCCTAGCCTACCATATTTGACTTTTCAACTCATTTTGAAGCATCTAATTTTGTAATGTCTCTTCTTTTTTTTTCCATAAAATGATATTTATGGAAATAGAAGAGATGGAAGTGGTTAGCCTACAATATCTCCCATCCATCATCATATACCTCTCACCTCGCCCACCATAATTTTAGGATCATGGTTCCCTAGTCATGTCCTAGCCCATTCCCTCACCATCTCACCCCTTTATGCAAAACTCGTAACATTTGGAAGCATAGAACATATTTGCAAGCCTTGCCGAATTGTGCTCCTCCATTTGAGAGAGATTGGCTTTTGTGTTCTCTCTTCTTGAAATCCATTCCCTTTGATCAATGCAAATGGTTTCAACTTCATATCTAGTATTGCTTAATCTTGTAGTTAAGAGGTGCTAGATCCATTATCCCCCCCTTGGCATTTCAAGTGCATTGCTTCATCAAGTAGTGAAAAGGTTCACTTGGCCAAATTTGTCGTGAATGTTAGTGTCCGCCTCCTTCAAGCTAGATCAACAAAAAGACTTGAGCACACATCTCTTGTGGTGATCATATCAATTGGTATCAGAGCCAAAGTGCTTGTAGGAGGTATTTTGTGTTGTTTGTTTGTTTTTCTTCTAGTTAATCCCTTTGTTTTCTTTGTATACTTGATGAAAGATTTCGGTTGATGATCCAAGTTGAAACCGAATTGTTGTTTAAGTTTGTTCATGTTGTTCTTGCAAAGTTCATATTGAAGTGAAGTATTTTGGATTTGAAAAGAAAAGTATTTGAAGAAAGAGAAAGTGTTAAACAAGTTCATGTGTTCTTGAGAAGTTCATAAGTGTTCTTGAGTGTTCATACCAAAACTTAAGTGAATAGTATTTTTGATCCAAAATTTGTTGTTGAACTTGAACAAAAGTGTTTGTGATTGCAAAAGCCTTCTCTAAAACTAAACCCCTCTCCTTTCAACCTCATCTAACCTTGAAATTTCAAAAGCTAGTTTCAAGTAACTAGTCATTTCTTGGATTCAAAGATTTCGGTTTTCACTAGTGTGTTGTTTGTTTCTATTTGTGTGTAAGTCTTTCATTCAAGGTCGAAAGATGTATCAAGTGAAGTGAACTTGTGAAAGTTATTGAGCAGAAAAAGGCAAGAGAGAAATCATCACAAAAGAGCAATTTGAGTGAAACTCAAGAGTGAGTGTAAATACTAAAGGAGTGGTGAGATTCTTTATTGCTAACTACATATCTTCAATTGCAGTTTGTTATAGATGGTTTCCTTGGATTCTACTCCTCCTCATCCATCCCAACTAGGAGTGCATGACGCACTTGCTAAAATCTTACAGAGGTTGGATGATTTGGAAACTCAAGTCACTTCCACAAATGAGAGGCTTGCAAAAGTAGAAGTGGCTCAAGGAAAGCAACCGAAGAGCTCACAAGCCCATGATGATGTCCATGCTTCTCAGGCTCAAGATGGAATCACTCACACCACTTTGAACCCGCCAACAACAAAGCCACAAGCCACTCCTCATAGTCGGCCAACTCACTCTACAAGAGTAGGCCGAGATGTGGAGGATGTTTTGGATAGTGATGAAGAAGCCTACTATGAGGAAACGGCTCCAAGGCAAGCAAGAAGGAGAATCCACCATGAAGAGGAAGAAGATCTATATGCTTCTCCGCCACCTAGGAATCAACAACCAAGGCGAAGAGCACCAAACCGAGAGCAACAAGCTCTAAGTAACGTGAAACTTCAAGTACCACCCTTCTATGGTACTAGTGATCCGGAAGAATATTTATCTTCGGTGAAAAAGGCCGAAAGAGTGTTTGATTGTTTGGGCTACGATGATGCCTTGAGAATGAAGCTAGAGGTCATTGAGTTTTCTGTTTATGCTCTCACTTGGTGGGAGCAAGTTCATGTGGAAAGGACAAGGGCTCACTACCAACCACTTGACTCATGGGCACAACTCAAATTAGTGATACAAAATCGATTTGTTCCTCCATACTATGACTGGGATTGTTGCCAAAGACTTCAACATCTAGTCCAAGGCAACAAGTTCGTGGAAGACTATCAAAAGGAGCTTGAGAGTGCCTTAATGAGAGCCAACATCCGAGAAGGGGAAGAAGCAAAAATGGCACAGTTCTTGTATGTTTTAAGGACGGATATCTCTAGAACTATGGAGTTGTGTGACTACCGTGGTTACCAAGACTTGGTACACAAGGCCATTCGAGTGGAGAAGAACTTGAAGAAGAAAACTCCCTACTGTCACCCCACCGCCCGGAAATATGCGGAAGCGTCTGTTGGTGGTTTCGGCGGCGGTTGAACTCGAAATTTTCTCTTAAAAGGTTTTGGACCCGAAACCCGTCCCTTAAAACATTTTTCTTTCAGTTTTAAGGTTGTTACGTGTTTGCAGATTTTAAGACGTCTTACTAGTCCTAAACCTGCACCCGAGACACGTTAGTGGTTTTTTTACAAGATATCGCGCATAAAATTAAAGAAACAGGAATTAATAATACAGGCCGAGAAAGTTCCGCCCTCTGCGTAGGGTCAGAGCCTCCCATAAAAAAAATACAGACCGAAAGTATGAAAATACTAGAGTGTCTACATGCACTACTTCTACAGAGCCGAGCCAACAGTGCGGAATTATACCTCGCTACTAGATGCTGCTGCTGCTAAACATACACAGAGAAGATCGTCAGACTTATCATAAAGATAAAAATGCCGAAGGGATCTTATAGAGAATTTCCCCCAAAACAGATATACCTCTAATAAACAGAAGTGCGAACGAGCACCGCGGAAATCTACTCCGCAGTCGTTTGCTCGTATCCCCGAAAATATTTCAAAATGGGGGTGAGTTCTCGAAAGAACCCGTAAGGGGGTAGGTACTAAACGGTCAAACCAAAACTTTTAAAACATTTTTTTGCTGCACAAAAGGGTTAGCGTGCAATGTTCTAACAAATAACGCAACCCTAAATATCGTGATGTGATATGCAGATGCATGTATACGTAATCCCATCGATCGAGGGCACAGCCATGGATAGATCTTCCCGGCCCCGCCGGCATCTCCATGCGCCGTGAATAGATAATGAAGGCACGACCATGGATGGTTCTTCCCGGCCCGGCCGGCATCCCCATGCGTCGTTAACGAGAAGCGAGAATGGGTCCGTCTTCGACCCCCGATAAACATACAAGTCCAAAACCATAAAACCCTGCGAACCACTACGTACCAATAACTAGCCCCGGGAGTCACCGGGCCCCACCCTCGACCCGAGTACTAGCCCTTAACTAACCTAATACACATTTAATGCGCATTAAGGAAGTTAAACCCCTTAGCTCAACAGAAATCGGATATCTACTGTGGCCTCTGACGCACAAGCAAGATCCTGCAGTGCAGTTTAATCGCGAGAATCAGAGACACAGAAATAGCTTAAGTTTCTTTACTAAAGTTCCAATGTTGGGAATTTATCCTTAATTACAACCTAAGTCCCTCAACTTTTCAGAACTTGCAAAAGTGCCCCAAAACTTACCAAGTGTCCAATTTTATCCAGAACTTGATAGAAACCCTTGTTTCCACAATTCTTAGTGACATCCTTCCATATTTACCAAGTTTACACTTTTACCCAAACTTTTCCATATTTTACACTTTAGTCATTTTACTTTTAATCCTTCATGTTAAACCATTTTTAACATGTTTTAATCAATTATTCATCACCAAAAACACTATTCACAGCAACACTAATTTCTTCCAAGAGCATGATTTTCGGGTTTTCTTCCAAATTTCACCCAAACTTCAAATCTTAACACTTTCATGCATAAACCTTTAAGTACTTCCATTTTTCAACACTTAAATCTTCAACAAAACTTCATCAAACATTCACTCAAGAATTCGGCCAAGACTCCAACTTTTCAGCAACATGTTGTTTCATGATTCTTCAAGAACAAAGCATGCTTAAAATGCTACCAACTTCAACATAGTTGAAGATCAGAACTTAACTAACATCCAAAGTTCACAAATCTTAACATAAAGGTTCCTCACCTTGAAGAACTTCTCTCAACTCCTTGATGAAGCTGCTGTAGGAACAATAGTCACCCCAAAACACCATGCACTTGTCCAAGAAAAAGATGAACAAAGTGAGCTTCTTTCCATGTTTTTTTCCATACACATGAAAATTAAACTTTAACTACACAAGCTCACCTTGAAGACACCAGATTTGGAAGGTAGAAGAAGTGGTAGGATGGCTTGTTGAAGGTTCAAGGCCCGAAACTTTAGATTTGAAATTTCAGCACCAACATCACAGCAGACCCGTTTTCTTGCAACCCAGATTTGGAGGTCTTCCCTTCACTTTTGGCCCTTGGTCTCTTCAGAAAGGTTGAAGCCAAGAGGTTAAGGAAGATATCTTCTAACTACCACTAGAGCTAATTCGGACTGTAGAAGAGCATAATCGACCAAGAACAGAGGTGCAACTTTGTTGGCAGCAAAGGGAGAGAGGTTTGCAAAAGACTTTGTTTTTCTTTAAGTGTAAGATCATTGCAAGCATGAAGTCATTACTTGTTGCCTAGAGAGTTTGTCATTCACACAGACCACTTGTCTTTGACGTACCTTCAAGGACAAGGAAACTTGAGCAAAAGACATGTTAGGTGGGTAGAGTTCATTGAGTCTTTCTTCTATGTAATTAAGTATAAAAAGGGCAAAGAGAATGTTGTTTCCGATGCACTTTCTAGGAGATATGTTTTACTCATGACTCTTGATACAAAAATTGTTGGCTTTGAGTGTTTGAAAAGCATGTATGAGCATGATGTGGATTGTCACCCCCCGGGCCCCAGCAGAAAGCTGAAGCCCGTGTGGGACCCGATGGCAGCCCGGGGGAAAGACGGTGTGATGACCGGAACGGGAGCAGAAATTGAAAACATTCCCGGTGTGGTGGTATCCATAACCCGGCCCGTAAAATTACCTCTGAAGGTGACCCATATGAAGATGACAATCACCCTCGACGTGGCTTGGAAACGGTTCGTTGCCGGTTTTCTTGCCCCGCCCTTGAGGTTGTTGACTTCCAGCGATTATAACATAATTTATAGAACTCATACGGGTCTGAAACAGCTTCCAGCCTCTTTCCCGTTTCCGGGGCTACGAAACGGACTATTGGATGACCCCATTTGGACGTGAAACGAGGAAGATATATCGCTTTGAAGTTGGCGTCCGCTTGCTGCCCGAAATGCTGACAAACGAAAATCCTGTAAATCTCTATCCCGGGACACGTTCTGACGTGCCCGAAAAATCTGCACCGGATTCAAACATACAAACGCCAAAGAGCATATCATACACGACAGATATCCACAAGTAAGACGAGCCTTGCCCCCTCTGAAAAGGGCAAGCCCTCGGTCTACACTAACATCACAGAATAAAGTCATGGAGTTGAACACACTCATGTACATACAGTTTGAAACATGTAATCCAAGTATATTTCATCATATGTCAAACCCGCACATACACGCCGACATAACATAAATAGAATCCAGATAGTATACCAAGTGAGCCTTGCCCCCACTGAAATGGGCAAGTACTCAACAGATATAATGTGCCTTATGCACAAGTATAAGTACTGTATATCCTTACACAGGCAGCAGAGATGCTAATTACATGCATGCTCGCTATTTACATACAGAGCCAAGCAGAAGGATAAGAACACCTACGAGACGCGAAATTAGAAGTCCTCAACTTCTCAGAGGATTCTCGCGTAAACAACTGTTGCTGCTACTACAACACAACAGTACAACCGTTAGTAATTCCCAATGTGCTAGACAAAGACCGCAGTAAAAACAGAACTTAATTATACTCGATTTGAGACATATTGCGTAAAACGCAGATTACGCAGATATCAGACATAGACTCAGATTCACATTCAGATTCAGACTACGTATCTGACCGAGATGCGGAATCTGATTCGGACTACAGATTAAGACTCATACAAATTTGAATACTGATTGGACTGATTTAAAATATCATATCTCGGACTATAGTTACTCAAAAAGACTGCGCCTTATAGACAGAAAATCGAGGCAGACAGAAGGGTACCAAGCGAGAATCGACAACACACCCTGCACTGTTACACCCACCCCGACGTTTTGAAATTTTCCACGAATATCTCAATAAAACGTGAATTACGTAAATTATCGGAACAATATTGGATTATGATAAATTATTGAAATTCAATGTTTGGAAGTGAATTTGGTGATATTTATAAGTGTTTTATGTGTTGGATGACATTTATCGAGTTCCGGGACGTTTTGCGGAAAATCGGTTTTGGGGGGCAAAATGGTCACCGACGGGAAAAATTAGGAGATAATCACAAGGATTATCTCCCTTGGTAATTTCTGCAGTAATTAAGATAGGGGAGGAGATATTTTTGGCCCTTGGTAATTTCGCAATAATTAAGATAGGGAGGAGATATTTTTGGCCCTTGGTCAAAGTATTGTAACCCATACCTTGCCCATACCCACACATGTCACCCATTCATTCCACCACCATTTTATTTCTTTTACTGTCTCCATAAAACCAATTAATTTTTCCTCTCACTCACCATTTATTCAGCCCTTTTAGCATTTCAGAATCACTTATCTCATTCCTCTCTCTCACTCAAATACTTAGAAAGAGAAACAACTTTTGAACACTCTCTCCTTTGCTGGCCAGAATATTTCTCCTCTGTTCGTGGCTGATTCTGCTCGTCTGGAGTTCGAATTGGCTTTCGTGGTAGTCAGAAGAAATCTTCCTTAACCTCTTGGCTTCAACTTTTCTGAAGGGGTCATGGTCCAAAAACGTCGGGAAGACCTCCAGATCTGAGTTGCACGAAATGGGTCTGCTGTGATGTTGGTGCTGAAAACTCAAACTTGAAGTTTCGAGTTTTGAGGTTCAACAAGCTTGGTTCTACCACTTTCTTAACCTCACAAATCAGTGCCAATCAAGGTAAATTTGAGTTTGTTTTGGGCTAATCATCATGTTTGAAGTTAAACATGTATGGAAGATTTGTGCTTACTCTTGTTGGTTCATGGCCAAATCTTTGAAGGAAACTTTGGTGGTGGTGGTGTCTCAAATTCCAGCAGCTCAATCAAGGTTTGAGTGGAAGTTCTTCAAGGTGAGGATCACTTTTGACAAGTTTTATGGTTTATGTTGATGGTGGGTTGTGATATTCGAGTATGTTGTTGTTGGATGTTTATTGAACAAGTTTTGTTCTTGAGGTAGTATGGAAAAATGAATGGTTGGAATGTTCAAGTTGAGGCCGAAAATTTGAAGAGATTTTTGGTGATGTTTTGTTGAAGGAATATGAAAAAGAAGCATGTTTTAAGCCTTTATGACATGTTAAGTTGTGATAAAAATTTGGAATGATTTGGAGAAGTTTGGGTTGTTGGCCAAAAGTTTGGGTGTTAAGTGTGAAGTTTAGAAAAGATTTGGGTTGAGATGGAAGTTGGGCCGAAAATTTGGGCTTGGGCCAAAATTTGGGAAAGAATGGATAAAGGTTGACTTTTTGACCAAGTTGACCAAACCGGGTAAAGTTGACTTTTTATGAAAATTGGAGGACCATAGTGTAAAATATGGAAAAGTTTGGATAAAAGTGTAAACTTGTTTTTAATGGAAGGAAGTCATTGGAATTGTGAAAATTGGGGTACTTTTGCAAGTTCAAAAGTTCGAGGACTTAGGTTGTAATTAAGAATAAATTCCCAACACTTGAAACTTTAGTGAAATAACTAAAGTTATTTGTATGTCTCGATTCGGCAGATTAAATCTGCCTCTCCGGATACCGCTTGTGCGTTAGGGGGCCACAGTAGATATCCGTTTCTTTCAAGGTAAGGGGTTTAACTTTCTTAATGCGCATTTATGTGTATTAGGTTAGTTAAGGGCTAGTACTCGGGTCGAGGGTGGGGCCCAGTGACTCCCGGGTCTAGTCACAAGGTACGTAGTGGTTTGCAGGGTTTTAATTTCTGGACTATAGGCATATCAGGGGTCGACGATGGACCCATTTCTGTTATTATTTCTGGACTTCTGCTATATCGGATCTGAATATCGGGGGTCGACAACGGACCCGTTATATGTTCTGTACCGGCTTAGGCCGTTTCTGTGACAGTTAGGGGACGTACGCCCCTTCGCTGGTACCATGCGCTCTGATCCCGATAATCGGCGTGAGCTTAACAAGCCGCCGTAGGGTGCTGTCAGTGGTCGGGGACCACCTGTATGGGTTATGTACCACCTGTTATCGACTGATGGGAACGCCTGATTCTCGGTATGCCAACCATGGTCGTTAACACACCGACGGGACTTCGAGCATCATGATCGCATATCATAATACTTTTCGTGATTGGGATATCTCGCTAGATCATTGCATGCTAACCCTTTTGTGCGTGCAAAAATGTTTTTAAAGTTTTGTTTTGACCGTTTCGTACCTACCCCCTTACTTGTTTCTTTCGAGAACTCACCCCCCACATATATAACATTTTCAGGTGATCTGGGCAAACGACCTGCGTAGTAGACCTCCGCGGTGTTAGATTCGCATTCTCGTCTGCATTACGAGGTATTTATCTGCTTTATGTCCGGGGTTTTCTCGTTAGATCCCTCCCGTGATCTGCGTTTGGACTATCTCGTCTGCCTAACGTTATTTCTCCTTTGTATGTTTAGCAGCAGCAACAGCTTTGTTTGGCAAAGTATATTTCCGTCCTATGGCTCGGCTCTGTAGGCGTAGTATGCATATTAGTTATCTCTCGCATTCGGATTTCTCGGTCCGTATAGTTTATTCGTGGGAGTTTCCGACCCTACGCAGAGGGCGGAACTCCTTCGCTGTATTATCGTATTCTCGCTTAAGTTTTCTACGCGCGCGATATATCAGAAGAACCACTAACGTGTCTCGGTGCGGGTTTAGGACTTGTAAGACGTCGTAAAAATCTGCAAACACGTAACAACCTTAAAACCGAAAGATAACGTTTTAAGGGATGGGTTTTGGGACCAAACCCTTTTAAGAGAAAATTCCGCGATCACCCGCCGCCGATACCTCCAACCTCTGCAAGAAAGATGCTTCCGCCAGTTCCGGGGCGGTGGGGTGACAGACTCACTCTGCGGGTTGTTGGTCAGGTACTCCTAAAACGGTAAACGGAAAGGGGGTAAGTCCTCTTTTGAGAATTCAGTAAGGGTTTGGGGATAGGCACGGTTTCTCTTTACGTATAAAAACCTGCAAAACAAAGACAAAGACAAAGAAAATACAAACACGCAGCAGATAACCAACATATGCTCAACCAATGCAAATCAAACATATGCAATGCACATAAGCAGAATTGTTAGTATAACATACAGACACGCTCTGAAACGGTAGTCCACTCTGGCCCAACCAAGTAATGAACTACCGTAGAGACACGAGTCCGGTACCAGCTCGGGGTAGCTAACCCCATCAGAATACCACCCCGTAGGAGTTGAATCAGAACACCACCCCATAGGAGTTGAATCAGAACACCACCCCCGTAGGAGTTGAATCAGAACACCACCCCCGAAGGAGTTGAATCAGAACACCACCCCCGAAGGAGTTGAATCAGAACATCAGCATCTTCGAGTCCTCGCACCTGCACACCGATGCCTATCCCGACTGACCAAGTTTGGTATCCTCGGGCCACCGTCAATTCAAACTCAGCCTTGGTACACCCAGACATGCATTTCATAACATAATCTGAAATGCAGAATAGATAGCAATACTAAAACCCTCAATCACAACTGAAGTCCCGCACTACGCTGCAACTGAATATCGAAGCTGAACAACCACTCTCAAAACAAGAAGAAGACATGCTCGAAACAAAAAGATCAAGTCCCCTTTTGAACCCTCAAGAAATCGGCTCAACATGATGAAGAACACAAGTTACCAAAACTTGTTTTTCTTGTGAGATATGAACTAATCACACCAAGCCAACCATGAATCCAAGTTTACCTCAAGAAAATGCCTTGATTAAGTATGGAAGAACACCTACTTGCTTTGTCAAGGGTGCACCCACGCCCGGTTGTGGAGGCGGTGCCGTCTCGCGACGGCGCAAGCGGAAGCTGCGGAAACGGAAGCGGTTGGTCCAACCGAGACCCGTTGCATGTAGTGGTCCATTGACCCGGCCCGCAAAGTCTCGTTCTCGAAGGCCCGGTGCCTGAGAACACTTTGCTCTCGGAGTATGTAGACAGAGCTATGCGCTTATACCTTACGGTCGTTTTTCGACCCGCAACCTGCAAATCTCATTTATGGCAAGTATACAGTATAATCCTAACTATCCATGGTAAGCCCCGCCCCTCTGAAATAGGCGAGCACTCAAACCATCACCAAACATGCAGTTCATGAATAACCTCATTCATAACTTCTACAGAATCATTCAGATACAGAATGTGTCTAACACATAAGATTATGATCACATCCCGGGTCCCGCCAACCACTGTCATGGGCGAGTCCCCGGTTCTACAAAGTATCCAAAACATATATACAGAAGCAAAATGTATCTAAGATACATAGCATGATCAGTCAGATGACATGCATGCATACACACCTACAGAGCCAACCAAGAAAGACCTCAGAATACTTACGTGCGGGAGCTGGGAGAAACTCCGAAACCAGAAGATCCCCGCAAGTACCGCTGCTGCTGCTAACACACAAACAGAATAGAGAAGTAAGTTAACTGTGAGAAAACCCATATGCTATACTTAGCATAATTCCAGAAATCAGAAAGCAGACTAAAACCTCTACCGAGACTACCCCTATAACATAACAGAAGTTCCGTGTCATATACACAAATAGATATAAATAATAAACAGAGTTAGACGGAGTCCCGAAAGACGGGGTTAGACATAGTCCTGAAGGACGCGGTGCAGACCCCCAGAAGACCCATAAAAACAAAAATTAACAGAATGAAAGCCCTCTCCAAGAGGTCAAAAGCCGAAGCTAACAGAGGCATGGTACCAGCCGGGGTCGCGAACCCCATAACTGTCTTGGGTCATAGAATATACCGCAGGGTATATACAGAATATCAGCACCCAGTGGAGATATAGGTTACCAAAGAAGAACCCGAGGTCTGCAAGACCATCCCAGGCTTTGAAGCAAAACAGAATATACCGCAGGGTATATATAGAATATCAGCACCCAGTGCAGATATAGGTTACCGAAGAAGAACCCGAGGTCACAGAGACTGTCCCGGGCATTGAACCTGCATACATGTACCTTACTATATAACTGGTCTGGGGATCACCGGACCACTGTCCTTAACCCGAAACCCGCTTCAACTAACCCCGATATACATGATATCCCTCCCAGAATGTATAACGAGAGAAGTTGAACCCTTACCGTGCTAATACCGATCCGCAACGAAATCCTGGGAAAATCCCGACGCCGTCTCCAAACACGGATTCTCAAACCGAGCCATTTGGGAACTAATCCCGCACATTCCCGCAAAATTCCACAAAAAGCTCGGATTCTCAAACCGTGCCATAACATTGATTACTTAAACATGCCCAATTAAGCATTCAAATCATACTTTCCCCACATTTACGCAAGCAAGCAAGTAGGTCGGTTACGTTCACAATTTCTGAAAATGATGTTCCGAACATCGCTTGTTACCTACTTCAATTCTCGATACCATTTCAATATCAATACCTCCCTGAAACACACCACAACCATAAACACACTCTTCCTCATTTTTGGCCTTAACATGCTTCTTATACCAATATTCTTTCCAATCCAATTAGGGTTCCATTCTCATGCTTAATTCAACACTTAAACATTCTAAGAATGCTTACTAACATACTTCACCCAAAATCATACCAATTCATACTTAAAGAATTCGGCCATTTGGGTACTTTTTACCCAACATGCTCACCTTCAAATTGAATCCTAATATCAACTCCTAATTATGCAAGGAACAGCATATCCAAAGCATGAACCAAGATGACATCAATTCAACATGCTTAGAATTTAAGCAACAATTCGGCCATGAATTAATTTTCAATCCATGATGTTCTTTCATAATCCAAACCTTGATTCCTGTACCAAATCATACCAAGAACAACATACCCAAAGCTTGAGGCAAGAAGATTAACAAATCATCTAGCTAAGGCTTATCATGATTTCGACTTATCATGATTTCTGTTTCCACATGAATTTTCAACCACAAATCATGCTCCAAACATACTAACTCATGAAGAGAACAAGCTTACCTTAAGCTCAAGCTCAACACCAAGATCAATCCTTGCAAGATGAAAAACACTTGAGAGGGAGAAGGAGAGAGAAGTTGGCGGATTTTTTAGAGAGTGGTGAGGTGAAGAAAATGCAATTCTTACTAATTTTGCACCTTGTGCTCTTCTGACACGCTATCGCACTATATTGAGATATTATAATAATGCCACTCTGACCTTTGGACTATAAATGGATTCATTATCCACTCCTAAAAGGGTAACGTTTAACAAAAACTCTCCACTGTCGTCGGAATCACTCAAAACACACTAAATACAAACAGAGGACCCCCTTCTATTTCCCTTCTCGAATTCCAAATTCACACCATGACATCCAGTAACGTCAGGACACGTCAGCATCACCGAAACGTGGCGGCTACCCAAACAGATCCGCCACCAAATGGCACCGTTTGTGGGAAACGTGGTGGTCCCCAGAACCAAGTTCTTTCAAAGAAACGCGGGGGTCACTCACGTTCCCACCTATCCAGGCCGGAAAGGGAAGGCTCCACCGACGGCCCCACGGCCGATCCCAGTTACCAGAGTTCCTCTGAAGATACAACTCACGGAGCCACCTCCCTATGGCCAACCTCTAGCCTCCGTCGGAGCAATATCCGACAACTAGACCCGGACCTTGTCCAGGTAGTTCGGGTCGTACTCCAGGAAGAACGGAGTAACCGACGCAACCGGCCTAAACGATCCCATAGGCCACGGGATGAACAACAATCATGGTAGAGATCACTCGATCATGGAAACAGGTGACCTGTATCGCAACAAGCTCTCTCTCTGGACCGACAGAGCCGACAATGGTCCAGATCCCCTAGGGAGCACCGAAGAGAGCGATCCCTAGACCCGAGAGATTGGTAATTGGTGACCCTCAGGACGATATTATCTGGAAAATGCTACACCGTCTGGAGCAAGTTGAGAGAAATTTGAGCAGGCCGGAAGCTAAGTATGAAGCAACACCCGATGATGGACCATTTACCAGCAGAATTCGGGACAGTCAAATGTCCTGGATGTTCAATTTGCCTCACCCGTTGGAGATCTACAACGGTTCGAGAGACCCTGATGCTTTCATCTGGAAGTACAAGAGGGCGATGGAGCTAAAAGGGGCCAATGAAGCAGCCCTATGCAAATGTTTCGAGGTGGCTCTAGGGGGTCCGGCCTCGATTTGGTATAATTCTCTTCTCCCGGACTATGTGTCGTCGTTTGGAGACCTTGCCACCAAATTCATCACGCACTTCATCGGGTGCAAAAGATCGGCAAAAAGAGCCATACAAATGTTCGACATCAAACAAAGACCAATGAAGGCATTCTGGAATTCTTTGAAAGATTCAATAGGGAAGCAGTGCACGCGTCAGACCTGACGGATAACATCCGGATCATAACGTTCACGAAAGCGCTCCTCCCGAATTCTCGGTTGGCTTATGAACAGTCCCGAAAGAACTTCACTGATGTCGAGGAAATGTATGTCGTCACTCAGGAGAATATGATTGTGCAGGAGCTGTTGTCCCAGAGGGAAGGGAGGCAGGATAACAAGGACAACAAGGAGCAAAGAAGGGATAACCCGAACCCTACAGTCATTAGGCATCCGGAGAGTTTTGGAGGGAAGAAGAAACCCTTTGAGAGGAACAAGAGTTTTACCCCCCTCAACGCAACCCGAACCAGCATTCTCACAGCACTACAAAGGCAAGGTAGCGAAAGCATCAGTAGTCATCCCGAATGGCTTAGTAATCCCGTGGTGGCAACCCGGGAAGACAGCGACAAACTACGAATGTGCATAGACTTCACGAATGTGAACGACGCTTGCTCGAAGGATTCGTATCCTACACCACCGGTCGATAGGCTCATGGACTCTACGGCAGGACATGCAAGGCTTTCCTTCCTCGATGCTTACAGCGGATATCATCAGATCTGGATGAACCCAGCAGATGAGGAGAAGACATCTTTCATAAGCGACTCCGGCACACATTGTTACATCAGAATGCCCTTCAGACTCAAGAATGCCGGAGCAACTTACCAAAGATTAATGGATAAAGTCTTCTCCAGGCAAATAGGGAGGATTCTCGAAGTATATGTAGATGACATCATTATCAAAAGCAAAGAGGAAACCAATCTCATCCGGGATATCGAGGAAGTATTCAGTTAGATCCGAAAGTACAGTCTTCGGTTGAATCCGGACAAGTGTGTCTTCGGAGTGACTGCCGGGAAATTCCTCGGATTCATGGTGTCTGAACGTGGCATAGACGCAAATCCGGCGAAAATCAAAGCTCTGCTGAACTCAAAGACACCTTCATCAATAAAGGACGTTCAAAGGCCTCTAGGAAGAATAACAGCTCTCAGTCGCTTCATATCACGATACGAGGACAAGTGTCGCCCTTTCTTCAAACTTCTGATTAAGGAAGGCGCGAAACCCGGAAGAATAGGTGTGAAGAAAGGGGATAAAAAATCAAAGGAAGAAAATGCAGCTGAACGAGCAAAGTTCAATTGGAATTCCGATTGCCAGACGGCTTGGGAAGAAATCAAGGCTTACCTCTTGGAGATGCCTACCCTTCGGCAACCAACCAACCGAGGATAGGCCCCTAGTTGTATACTTAGCGGTAGGAGAGAAGGCCGTAAGTTCGGTTCTCGTTCAGGAAGACGACCAAGGAAAACAGTGGCCGATCTACTATGTGAGCAAGTCAGTGCATGGAGCCGAGCTTAACTACCCGATGATTCAGAAAGCAGTATATGCCTTGGTTATCTCAACTAGAAGATTGAAGCAATACTTTCTCGAATTTTCAATAGTCGTCCGGAGTAACGTCCCTATCAAAGATATCCTGAAGCGAGTGAATCACTCCGGGAGATTATCAAAATGGTGTATCGAACTGAGTGAATACGAAATCAAGTATGAACCAAGGAGGGACAATTCCTCGATTTCCTGGACATTATCATCCGGGAAATAGTTCAAAATCCTG
Source organism: Stellera chamaejasme (assembly GCA_024586325.1). Taxonomy (NCBI): domain Eukaryota; kingdom Viridiplantae; phylum Streptophyta; class Magnoliopsida; order Malvales; family Thymelaeaceae; genus Stellera; species Stellera chamaejasme. The sequence goes on from CM044979.1 coordinate 21,446,275, forward strand.
AACATTGTTTGAGACAAAAGGGGGAAGCCAATTCCTCGATTTCCAGGACATTATCATCCGGGAAATAATTCAAAAGCCCGAACATTGTTCGAGACAAAAGGGGGAAGCCAATTCCTCGATTTCCCGGACATTATCATCCGGGAAATAGTTCAAAAGCCCGAACATTGTTCGAGACAAAGGGGAAGCCAATTTCTCAATTTCCCGGACACTATCATCCAGAAAATAGCTCAAAGCTCGAACGTTGTTCGGTACGAAAGGAGGATCACCCTCAATTGCCCGGATGTTAGCCCCGAACTATGTATTTCAGGAAGGGATTCAAATACCCGAACATTTTGATTCCAAAGTCAAAAACCACTTAGAAAAATTTGGACTCCTCACAGTCGGCCTAAATACTAGGGGGGACTTGATGGGCGCCAGACCCAATCTACATAAAAGGCCCAAAAAGGCCTAGCAAAAGGCCCAAACAATAGCCCAAAATAAGGGTCCCATTAAAAAATTCATAAACCCGCACAAGGACATCGCCAGACATAATGGACCCGAACATACTAAGGAAATTCCCGGACTATACTCCCGAACGTTTTAAGGACACGTGCTCTTCTGACACGCTATCGCACTATATTAAGATATTACAATAATGCCACTATGACCTTTGGACTATAAATGCATTCATTATCCACTCCTAAAAGGGTAACGTTTAACAAAAACTCTCCACTGTCGTCGGAATCACTCAAAACACACTAATCACAAACAGATGACCCCCCTCTATTTCCCCTCTCGAATTCCGAATTCACACCATGACGTCTAGTAATGTCAGGACACGTCAACATTACCGAAACGTGGCGGCTACCCAAACAGATCTGCAACCAGCTTCTATTCTACATCGAATGGCAGCTCGTGTTCGAAGTTCGTATAATTATGTTTGTTTGGCGTGGTTCGAGCTTGAGCAGCTCGGTTCATTTTTGATAGTCGCGTTCCTTTGCAGATGCGGACTCTCAGATGATTTGTTGATGGTGTTGTGTTCTTGAGGGCACCAAGCTTGCTGTTCAGAGTGATCTGTAAAAGATAAAGAAAGCACTCAGGAGTAGCAAGAGAGGAGTGGGGGCGTGAAGTAGCTTACCCGTTTTAAGGTGGGCATCACCCTATTTATAGGGTGATGCCAGGAGAAGCCTCCCCCAGTTGAAGCCCTTAGACAGGCTGTTTGAGATAAGGCGGCTGTGATAATGAATATCTCAGCAAAACCGCCTTAGTTGATTCGTTTGTCAGAGGATGTCTGGCGTGTGAATCTGGTGAAGATCACTCAGGCTCGTGCTAACCTCCTTATTGGTTGCTTAATGTCAGATGACCAAGTGGTCTTTCCTTAGCTGAGCATGTAGCGGTGAAGGCCAGCAAGGGGCGAAGGCCCATATAAAACAAAGCCAATAAAGGCAAGGGTCGCACGAACCGTGAGTGCAAGGGCCTTGTCTGGCGGGGCTAGTATAGGCATGAGAGACCTCGCGAAGGCGAGTTGAGACCGCGAGGGCAAGACCTCGCGTAGGCGAGACTTGAGACCGCGAGGGTGAGACCTTGCGAGGGCGAGACCTGAGATCTGGCGAGGGCGAGACCTCGCGCAGGTGAGACTTGCGACCGCGAGGGCGAGACCTGCGAAGGCGAGACCTGAGATCCGGCGAGGGCAAGACCTCGCGCAGCGAGATCGATGTGTGGCACACACATCCACATTTTCATGGTGTTCTAAGTCAAATTCATCACTTATTTGAGCATGTTTCTTCAATATGTGTGCGTTTTATTCGATGTGACTATTTGTTAGCGGGCGCACGCGAGGAGTGGAGTTCGAGGAGTGGCAACGAAGTTTGGAGAATCCCGAGCATCGATTGGTCAAAGTGAAGCTTGAGCGCACCCAGCGCACTCCAAGCGCAGCCCAGCGCACTTCTGGAGCAACTCGGCCCCGTGAGCAGCCCAGTGCGCAGCCCTGTGCTCACCAGCGCACCCCGGCGCATCCTCCGGAGAAAATGACCTTCGTGAACAGTACAGGCGCATCCCCAGGCCCACCAGGCGCAACCCCAGACAGCCTCGGGCCTCCACGTCATTTAATGAGTCTTTCTCGATTCAGACTCGATTTCACTCGTTTTGGACTCGGTTTTTAGACTTGTTTACCCATATTCTCCCATGTTATGATAACCTATACATCTAGGGACTCTTTGGACATTTAACATGTGTAGAATGACTTAAATAGGGTAAGTTTAAGATAGGTAGAAGAGGAATTTCGGGATTGGAGACACATTCTTTTTGTTGGCAGCAGCTTTTCTCTCCTCTCCTAGGGTTTTGTGCTCTCCTACTTGCTGGGGTTGAGAGCTTTGATGAGGATTCATTGAAGACATCAATCAATAGAGTTTATTTCACATCTTCCTCTCTCTTTACTCTTTATTTTATTTCCTTCCATTGCTGTCTTTTATTTCCAGCATGTGTTTGAGTGAGTAACACTCTTCTCTCTTGGGGTTTGCTTGCTTAGGGGTGTACCTACGAATTTCCTAGTATTTTATGGTTTAGACATTGATTCTTGTTCGTTATTTATCATTGGTATGTTTGTTTGTGGCCACATTCACACATATTTCACCAAGTGTTTGTTAAAATGCCCTAGAGGGATTTGAATGAACTTTGGCTTGTGGGAATCAATTGATTGACTTGCTTTTGGTTAGAGATGACCTCTAGGAGTTGGTTGGTGGTTAGGTTAGGGGCTGTAATGCCTTAGGTGTTAGTGCTAGATCATGAGAATGACTAGGTTAGCATGTTTAAGAGATTGGCTTGTTTGCTAGAGATAGAAACAAGTTAGTAGTAGTAACTCACCTCTAAAGCATTGCTGGAATTTGTAGAAACCCCCGCGTACCCAAGCAAACCCCGGGAGATATTTGCATTAATTAGCCTAAATCGTCTATTTTATATGTTGCTTGCATCCTAAGTTATTTTTACATTTAGTGTCTAGGTTTCAAAATTAGTCCAAGTTTCATTTACAACTCAATTTGTCACACTTGACATACTTAGTTTACTGTCCAAACTCATTTCATTAAACAATTTAGTATCACTTCACCAATTAAGTCGATTAACACTCTTTTCCCTTGGGTTCGACACCCTTGCTCACTAATCCCTATATTGTCGCGATCCTTGCGCTTGAGGGTTTAAAAAGGGTAGTTATAAATATAAAACTAGTGCTCAAAAGTGACACCCTTTGCTTGCATCAAAGTTTTTGGCGCCGTTGCCGGGGATTAGAGTGCATGTTTGTTGGCTTATTGTGCTTAGTGTGTGTTATTGCTTATATTAGCTAGAATAGTTTTATTTACGTATTTTTGTGTGCTTGTTACAGCTGTAGGATTTTTCTTGGTGCATGACTAGAAGTTCCCAAAAGCTTCTAGTTGCTATTGACCCGAAATTGAGAAAACTTTGCGTGGTTTGAGGATACAAGGCAAGCATCATCAAGAGAGTCCTAATTCTTCATCTTCTTCGGTTAATATGGCGGGTGTAGTTCCACCCCGCATTAATCTCAACAATGGAGATGAGCATGATGAGGAGCATAACAATGTCAACAACCAACGGCAAGACAACAACCAAAATGCCCAAAATGGTGAAGAAGGGAACAATGGCGAAATGGAAGAAATGGGCCTAATGGAAGAGGAGTTCCCCTTGCTGAAATGTATGGCCCACGGTTCATGGATGACAATGAAAGAATGATCCGACCACCGGCTGTCCAAGGTGACTATGCTATACCGGGACATGTGCTCACTTACGTGGAAAAGCACTCTTTTAGTGGGCACAACAATGAAGATCCTAATGAGCATTTGGCCCAATTCATCACTATTTGTGACACCTTGGATCTTCGAGGAATGACCGAGGTTTCAAAGAAGATGCGCCTTTTTCCCTTCTCTTTGGATGGAAATGCTAAGAAATGGTATCGTGGGTTGGATCCTGCAAAAATCAGAACATGGGATGATCTTAAGGGAGCTTTCTTGAAGAGGTACTTCCCACCTCAAAAGGCATTTGAGTTGAAGAATGACATATTTCGCTTTAGAGAGGAAGCGGATGAAAGCATAGCTCAAGCATGGACAAGGTTTAAAGACCTTAACAAGAGATGTCCTCAAGCTGGCCTTACAAGGGATCATCAAGTTTACCTCTTCTTTGAAGGTTTATCGGGGAAATCTCAACAACATCTAAATGCTACAGCGGGTGGATGGTTCATGCGCAAGAGTATGGATGAAGCTTGGGACCTCTTAGACCTCTTAGAGTTGAGTGAAGAGCACCGGGGTAGGGAAGATCACCGTACTTCCCAACAACGGAGAGGATTGTATGAAGTAGACAAGGAAACATCACTTCAAGCTCAAATCTCCGCACTATCTTCTATGATGGGAAGAGTACTCAAGAACCAAGAAAGGGGCAGCCATGTTAAACAAGCGTTGTACACGGAGGATATAGAAGAACCCGAAGATTGCAACTTTGTTGACTACCGTGCCAACCAAAACAATTACCAACAGCGGCAAAGTGGCAACTTTTACAACAAACCGAGGCCATATCCGGGGCAAATCTATGGGAATCAAAGGCCTCAAGTTCAGCCACAAGCGGAAAGTTCACAAACTAATGACCCGTTGGTGAAAATGCAAGCATCAATGGAGGCGTTGGTGCAAGAAATGAGGAATGCCAATACAACCACCATCAATAGATTTGTTGAGATGGATAAGAAGATTGATGGAGAAAATGCAAACACGAGAGCATCTATTCACAATTTGGAGACTCAAGTTGCACAACTTGCAAATTCGGTGCGATACATGAACAAAGGCAAGTTCCCAAGTGACACGGAGGTGAATCCCCATGATACTTGCAAAGCTGTCCATTTGAGGAGTGGGAATGTATATGTGACACAACCAAGAGAGCCTCCTACGGAAGATGTCACCGCACGCCACCCGAGCCCGGTTGCGGAGGCGGGGGCGCCGGGACGCCGGAAGCGGAAGCCGGAAAACAAGAGATGGCAAGTCCTTCGAGGCCCGCCGCTAGTAGCGGTACCTAAAACGGTAAGATTGTGGAAGCAAACTAACGGATATTTCATGCGTATAACCAAAGTAAAACGCAACCATACAATTCATGCACTAATAACGAGTAAGCCCCGCCTCCGTGGACGAGTGCTTACGCACCAAAACACATATACATACAGAATTCACAGAACCTAAAATGTCTAGCAAGCGCCAAGCGCCGAGAACATATACAACAGAATATACAAATATATACGAAATACAATCATCACAAAGAAACCAGAAAATATGCACATGCAACTACAGAGCCAAGCCTAGGACTAAGCGTCAAATACCTCGCGGGATTCAGATCCAAAAGACAATCCCGGCCCGCAAGGTGCAGCTGCTGCAAAACACAACCTAGGTAGAACCTCACGGAACCCTACTCCACAGGCCGCTTATCAGGTCTACCTGAAACCCAAAAACAGAACCCAAAGAAGGGTGAGTCCTAAAAGGACCCGTAAGGGATATGGGGTAAGGTAAGTATATGCAACCCCGCAAAACAGAAAGATAGCAATATATGCAATGAATACGGAATAACGTGCATGTACGGAAAATAGATCGAGTCTCGAAGGACGTGCGATTCTAAATCGCCATAACCCTTATAATAAGTCGGAACGACAGCCTCCACTAAGGGAGTCGGAAGTCAAGCTAATACTGAAGCATGGTGCACCACTGGGGTAGCGAACCCACAACTGCCGTAATATTAATGCATGCAGTATGCCATAAGGCATACTCCTACAAACTACAGAATATGCCCAAAGGCATAATATTCCGAAATGCTAGCAGAACAGAAACGGAAACCAAAACATATACTTAGCTTACCAAAACAACAGAACCAAACCCTTACCTCAAAATCCAGAGTATTGGACCGATTCTGGATAACACCTACACCGTGCCCCGAAACTTAGAACTCCTCTTTTCCTAACCACCGAAACTCAGAATCTGCCAAACCAAGTTGAATTAGAATCCTTATCAACCACACTACCAAACTACACCCCGACCCCAAAACCGAAAATCCGGCAATTTCCGTAAAATTCCGCATTTTCACGTAAACGTCGAATTCAGAACCAACCTAGACAATGCAAGATTATACATTGACAAACATCATACAATAAGCAGAACTGATCAAATCCAACCTTAAACCCTTCATTACCCGCCATTTTCCGATAATCCCGCTTAATTGTAACTTTTCCATTTCTTAACCGAATTCAACATTTCAAACTTCCATCCACTCCTAAATTCAACCCCAACACCATATTAACATCCAATTCAACCAAAATGAACATCCAACATTGAAAAAGAATCATTCAAAGATTCGGTTCTTAACCAACTTTTCATCCAACTTCCAATTCAATCCATTCAAGCTACCAAACAACCATTCTAACCACCAATTACATTTCTAAACCATGAATGCTATCCAATTGCACCCAAACAACAAAATCCAACATTGAACATACACCCATATATTCGGCCATTTGGGGGTTTTCACCTCAACTTGTTCTCCATCAAATTGAATCCATACATAAGCTTAGAATCATGCTAGGACTAACATACTTGAAGCATGAAACAAGATAACAAACACACATCATTTTGGAAATTATTCCATAAATTCGGCCAAGCTAGGTTTTTCATCAAAGATGTGTTTTCCAAAATCCAACACTTGATTAACACTCTCCTACAACCCAAGAACAACATACTAAAACATGGGAGGAAGAGAATCATCCTAGCTTATAGCTAAGAACAAACTCAACATTTGCCAAAACTCCATATTTCTTCACTAAACTTCAATTCCAACAAGAAAAGAGGAGTATGGAGGATGCTTACCTCAAGTAGCATCCAATTCCTCTTTGATTTCTACCAAAAAGAAGGAGTTCAAGCTTGGAGGTGAGCTTCTCCCATGGCTTCGGCAGCAGCAAGCAAAGGAGGAAGAAGAAGATGAAAAAGAAAAGAAATGAGATGAGATAAGTTTTTGTAAAGTAATAAGTTATATATCTCTTTCCTTCACTTTAAAACCCATCCCTCTCTTCCTTAATAATAATAGGACAAGTGTCCTAATAATCTCACACACACACACTTGCTGCCGAAAAACTGATTGCTGCCCATGCTGATTTTTAATTAATTTGCAACCTATTGCAAATTAACTCCCAATTTTTCCGAAAGTTCCAATTCTTTTTGCCCAAAAATAGTTACCGAATTCCAAAATTAATGAAACTTGGACACAACCTTCAGAATATTATAACATTCACAGAACATTTTTCAGAAATTCATTTACCTTTCCGGAGTGTCCTACCGAGCTCGCTGAACCCGAACCAGAACCCGACGTGCGAGCGTGTCAACCTGAACCGAAATTCCGTCACTCCCAAAATTCTATAAAAATACCCATAAATTCCATATTAAAATAAAACACAACTTACCCCAAAGCAGTCAGAAAATTTCCATCCCGAGCCCTGTGATTCCCGCCCCGAGCCTCGGGAGTCGCCCGAACCGAACGTCCCGCCCAAATATTAAACTCCACAACCATCTCCGGACGTCTCCACGACTCCAAAACTGCAAACGGCTTCCCAAACTGAGATCTCGAGAGTGCTACCGAGCCCGCTGTACGTCCCGAGACGACCCCGACAACCCCCCGGCGCCAGAAAAATATTTTCGGCGGAAACGTCCGGGGGACCCACACGACCTCAAATACGGAGGGGTTCGCCAAAATGATACTCGGATAGGGCCCGGGAGCCGCCTGAACGCCGAAAAACGTGACCCGCAGGCTAAAACCGGAGCCCCGGGTCACCCGGTCGCAACCCGCTCGGGGTGACCGTAACATTCTCCCCCCCTTAGGACTCTTGGTCCTCCAAGAGCTGTATCAACCGCTGATACTGCTCGGGGTATCGATCCTGAATGTCCTTCTCTGTCTCCCACGTCGCCTCCCGTTCATTATGATGTGACCACTGAACCTTGACCATGGGAATCAACTTGCTACGAGTCTCCCGACATCCCTATCCGTAAAGGCTACCGGTACCTCCCGATAAGAAAGATCGGGTTCCACTGTACCTCCTCCACCGGAATCGCTCGAGTCGGATCCGTAATGCACTTCTTCAACATACTGACATGGAAGACATTGTGCACAGCAGACAGACTAGGAGGTAATGCCAACCGGTATGCCACCCTACCGACCCGCTCCAGAATCTCATATGGGCCGATATACCGTGGGGCCAACTTGCCCTTCTTTCCGAATCTGACTGTCCCGCGGATAGGTGCTACCTTGAGCCAAACCCTATCCCCAACCTCAAACTCCAGAGCCCTACGGCGACGGTTCGCATAAGTAGTGGTGCGGTCGTTCGCGGCTTTGATCCGCGCCTGAATCAATCTGATCTTCGCCGTAGTCTCCTCAATAAGCTCGGGTCCCAACTCAACCCTATCAGACGCATCGGTCCAGCAATGCGGTGTCATACACCTCCTCCCGTACAACGCCTCATATGGTGCCATACCAATCGTAGACTGGAAGCTGTTGTTGTACGAGAACTCAATCAAAGGCAATTGCTGGTCCCAATCTCCTCCAAAGTCTAAAGTACAGCTCCGTAGCATATCCTCCAATATCTGAATCACCCGCTCCGACCGCCGTCGATGCTGTGGGTGATAAGTCTGTACTCGGATGGAGTCGCGTGCCCAGCGCTTCATGAAAAGCCCTCCGAACCGTGCCGTGAAACGCGGATCACGGTCGAGATACAATGGAGTCCGGTACTCCATGTAATCGCATAATCTCACCGATGTATAGCCGGGCAAGCTTCTCCAGAGGGTCCGTGATCCGAATAGGCAGAAAGTGTGCGCACTTTGTCAGCCGATCCACAATAACCCAGATAGCATCATGGCGGGACCGTGTCAGGGGCAGTGCAGTCAGAAAATCCATAGTAACATTGCCCCACTTCCGAACTGGAATGGGCAAAGTCTGCAGTGTCCCTGCCGGTTTCTGGTGCTCAATCTTCACCTGCTGACAAACGGCACACCTAGACACATGTGTGGCAATGTGCCTCCTCATCCCAGGCCACCAGAAGTGAGTACGCAGATCATGATACATCTTCTCACTCCCGGGATGAACACTCAATCTACTCGAGTGTGCCTCCTCCAAAATCTCATTCCGGAGCTCCTGATCCTCCGGTACATAAAGGCGGTCTCGGAAGTATAGCAATCCCTGCCTATACTGAAATGCCGGTAACAAAGACCCCTTGTCCTCCCCAGATAACCTCTTCAGCCCCGGATCTCTACCTTGCGCCTCGCGCACTCTATCAAGCCACTCAGAATGTATAGTAAGTGTGTATACCTGAGCACGCTCCCGTAGCCGCCACCGTGCCAAAGGCACGTCAGATCACTCTTCTCGGATCGGTCACCAACACCTCCTCCCTTGACCAACCCGGTATACTTCCTGCTCAGTGCATCGGCAACTGTGTTGCCCTTACCAGAGATGTACTCGACACAACAATCATAGTCCTTAATGTATTCGAGCCATCTGCGCTGCCTCATACTAAGCTCCTTCACAGAAACAGATATTTCAGACTCTTATGGTCGGTAAGAATCTGAAATTTGTTACCAAGCGATAATGCCTCCATTGTTTCAGCGCATAGATCACTGCAGCCAACTCCAGATCATGTGTCGGATAGTTCAGCTCATGCGGTCGCATTGCCTCGACCCATAAGCTATCACATTCCGATCTCGCATCAAGACACACCCCAAACCGGATGTGGAAGCATCCGTATAGATCACATACGGCAAGCTCGGATCTGGAAGAGTCAGAATCGGAGCGTTAGTCAACTGCCGTTTCAACTCCTGAAAATTCTGCTCGCACCTTTCAGACCAGATAAACGGTTGACCCTTCTTGGTCAACTGCGTAAGCGGAGATGCCAGAATAGAAAACCCCGGTACGAACCTCCGATAATATCCTGCTAGTCCCAGGAAGCTCCTGATCTCCCGTACCGTGGTGGGTTGTTTCCAGTCCTGAACTGCTCTCACCTTCTCTGGGTCCACAGACAGACCATGCTCAGAAATAACGTGTCCCAGAAAGGTGACCTCCCGGATCCAGAACTCACACTTTGAGAACTTAGCATAAAGCTGATGTTCCCAAAGTGTCTGCAGAACTACCCTCAGATGCTCCCGATGCGAGTCCGCATCCCGAGAGTATATCAGAATATCATCAATGAAGACCACCACAAATGAGTCCAAGTACGGCCGGAACACCCGATGCATCAGATCCATGAACGCTGCTGGAGCATTGGTCAGCCCAAATGGCATGACCGTAAACTCAAAGTGTCCATACCGGGTGCGGAAAGCAGTCTTAGGTATATCCTCCTCCTTCACCCTAAGCTGAAAGTATCCAGATCGCAGATCAATCTTCGAGAAAACTCTCGAATCCCGAAGTTGATCAAAAAGATCATCAATCCTCGGCAACGGATACTTGTTCTTCACAGTAAGGGCATTCAACCGTCTGTAGTCTATACAGAGTCGGAGTGTCCCATCTTTCTTCTTTACAAATGTAACCGGAGCACCCTACGGCGAAGTGCTCGGTCGGATGAAGCCCTTCGCTGTAATTCCTCCAATCGCTTCTTTAACTCCCGCATCTCGAAATGGGCATCCGATAAGGGGAATAGATATCGGAGCGGTCCGACCGCAGGTAGATCTCAAACACAATTTCCCGCTCCGGTGGTAATCCGGCAACTCCTCCGGAAATACTGCGGAAAATCTCGAACTACCGGTATACTAGCTAGCCTCAACCTAGTATCCGCCTCATTCAGATCGAAGCATTCCCTACACCAACTACCGACAGTGGTCCAGACCGCAACTCGTGCTATGTCAGTGCGATAGTCAAACCGATCGGAGTCGTGAGAGGTAGTACCTCTCCGGATACCATAATGGTACGGGCTGCACAATCAATGTGCACGAATTCTTGGATAGCCAATCCATCCCAAGAATAACATCATAGTTCGGCGTGTCCGTAACCAACAAGTCCGATACTATCGATGCCCGCCTACGGATATAGTACAACCCCGAACCATCCCATTGGAAAACGAAACCGACTCAAAGCAGCTTTTACTAAATACATCTGCGACAAAGTACTAACAGCGGAGTGCGAGAGATGTAACACATTTCGTGCTACAATAGAAATAGACGCTCAGTATCAAATAACGCATGAACAGATGTATCGCTCAGAAATACAAGACCTTGCAAGACTCCTCGCCGAGTCGAGCCTCCCCGCTGGCCGGGCCCGGCTGCCGACCGGGTCCTCCTCGATGACTAGGGCCTCTCGCCGACTAGGACCTCCTCGCTCTATCTGAAAACGCGCCCAGCTCTAGATCTGCTGCGGTGGAGGGGTGGCTGAAGCCGTGGTCGCCGCCGAGGTCTCGGCCACCCCGCTGAAACCCACGCCCTCGCGGCGCTGGGCGGTGCCGAGATCGCGGACGCTGAAAACTACCGTAACCTCGCCCCATCGTCGAGGGCAGTCCCGTACCCAGTGAGTATCCGACCCGCACCGCAAACACCGGCCCTCCTGCCGGTAACAAGGTCTACCCGGGTGATACCCACCACAAGTCGGACAAGGTCGTGAGGGTGGTGCTCCCCCCCTACCTCCACTAGACTGCCCGGTCTGCATTCGCCGCCCGAGAACCCCCGCCGGGGTCCTCGCCGTGTGGAACCCCTCGAAGTCCCCTCGACCTCTCGCGAGGTGAGGCGACTCTCAACGTCCTCCCGCTCGAGGAGCCGAGCCTTGTGAACCGCCTCCCGTAGGTAGTAATATCCAACGGCCTCGAGCCCATCTGTACTCGGGCGCAATGACGGATAAACCTCTTCGCCTTCTCCTCCTCCATACCGTGGTACTGCGGTACGTAGTGGATAAGCTGTCAAACTCCTCTCATACTGCGACAGCCCTGTCTCCCTCGCTGAAGCTCGTCAAACCGTGCCTGCCGCAGATCCCTAGCTGCAGCCCCGATGAACCTCCGATGGAACAGCTGTGTAAACTGCTCCCAAGTGACATCCACCTCCTGATCGGGTGCCAGCCCCGCATTCGCCCTCAGACTGCCCTGAAGGCTCCTCCACCAATGATCTGCTCCCTCCTGCAGATTGAACGTGGCAAGGGATACCATCACTGTGGAAGGTAAGTGTAACCTCCCCAGGAGCTTATCAATCTCCATGAACCAGGTCTCCGCTGCCTCGGGACCTCCCTTGCCATCAAACTTCCTAGGGTTCAGCCGCTGGAACCTCTCCAATAAACGGACATCATCAGAATCAGAGTGATGCCCCGAACCTCCCCGTCGTCGGTGGGTCCGACGGGTGGTATCGTAATCCAGCTCAATAACCCTCCGTCGCTGCCGAGGGGCTGATGTGTCTCTGGTCGAACGATCGGAGCGAGCCGTGGAGCTACGCCTGCAGTCGTACCCTCCGAGATCGCGGGTTCCTGCGCTCCGCGTCCTCCTCGACTCACTCTCGATCGGGCCCGTACATGAGTGTGGGTGGTAGTCCGGGTGTGGCTACTCACTCTCCCATCAGTATGCTGAGACGGTGCCGCGACCGAATCCTCCTCGCACTGTGGATCGCACGGAACTGCTCCGGTACAGTGTCTCAACAACCGCTGGACTGCTCCAAAGACATGAACCAAAGCAGTGGTAGACCTCGACCGCTGCACAACCGTGGCGGGGTATGTACCCGCTCTGCCTCGAATGCCCCTGTCTCGCTCTCTCCATCTCGGAGGCGTGGGATTACGGTCCCCTCCCTCCGGTCGTAAATCACGCTGTCGGCGCGTGTTAACCATTCCTGAAACATTTCGGACCAAACAGAGTCCAAAACAATCAGTTACTTCTAATCCCTACAGAAACTAGCAGCAGCTTTCTAAGGCTCTGTAGTGCAATGCAGTACTTAACTTAGAAGTTATTTTACAAAATGATAAAATCATGTATTTCACGTAATCACGAAGCAATTCATGCTTATTTCACCAAATCTTTTCCTAACACACAATTTTACGTACCTGAAACTTTTCCACAATCCTTTACTTATAACACTTTTACCAAAGTCCCGAAATTCTGAATTTCATACTCTGCATCCACCAGGATAACTTGAAGGACCAAACTTTGCTCCACAATTTTATTTTGAAGTGGTTCGAGTAAGGAGGTGGCCAATCTCCGTACCAAACCATTCTAAAATAAAATGTAGAACAATAGTTGTCACTACAAGTCACCACTGACGACCAATATGGTCACTTACCCGCTCGATACCAACTTGTCACCGCACGCCACCCGAGCCCGGTTGCGGAGGCGGGGCGCCGGACGCCGGAAGCGGAAGCCGGAATGGAAAGGAGTGGCAGTCCATCGAGACCCGCCGCGCGTAGCGGACCCTAAAACGGAAGGATTGTGGAAGCAAACTAACGGATATTTCATGCGTATAACCAAAGTAAAACGCAACCATACAATTCATGCACTAATAACGAGTAAGCCCCGCCTCCGTGGGACGAGTGCTTACGCACCAAAACACATATACATACAGAATTCACAGTAACCTAAAATGTCTAGCAAGCGCCAAGCGCCGAGAACATATACGTAACAAAATATACAAATATATACGAAATACAATCATCACAAAGAAACCAGAAAATATGCACATGCAGCTACAGAGCCAAGCCTAGGACTAAGCGTCAAATACCTCGCGCGGGATTCAGATCCAAAAGACAATCCCGGGCCGCAAGGTGAAGCTGCTGCAAAACACAACCGAGGTAGAACCTCACGGAACCCTACTCCGCAGGCCGCTTATCAGGTCTACCTGAAACCCAAAAACAGAACCCAAAGAAGGGTGAGTCCTAAAAGGACCCCGTAAGGGATAAGGGGTAAGGTAAGTATATGTAACCCTGCAAAACAGAAAGATAGCAATATATGCAATAGAATACGGAATAACGTGCATGTACGTAAAATAGATCGTAGTCTCAAGGACGTGCGATTCTAAATCGCCATAACCCTTATAATAAGTCGGAACGACAGCCTCCACTAAGGGAGTCAGAAGCCGAAGCTAATACAGAAGCATGGTGCACCAGCTGGGGTAGCGAACCCACAACCGTCGTAATATTAATGCATGCAGTATGCCATAAGGCATACTCCTACAAACTACAGAATATGCCCAAAGGCATAATATTCGAAATGCTAGCGTAATGTAAACGGAAACCAAAACATATACTTAGCTTACCAAAACAAGAACCAAACCCTTACCTCAAAATCCAGTATTGGACCGATTCTGGATAACACCTACACCGTGCCCCGAAACTTAGAACTCCTCTTTTCCTAACCACCGAAACTCAGAATCTGCCAAACCAAGTTGAATTAGCATCCTTATCAACCACACTACCAAACTACACCCCCGACCCCCAAAACCGAAAATCCGACAGAATTTCCGTAAAATTCCAGATTTTCACAGAAACGTCAGAATTCAGAACCAACCTAGACAATGCAAGATTATACATTGACAAACATCATACAATAAGCAGAACTGATCAAATCCAACCTTAAACCCTTCATTACCCGCCATTTTCCGATAATCCCGCTTAATTGTAACTTTTCCATTTCTTAACCGAATTCAACATTTCAAACTTTCATCCACTCCCAAATTCAACCCCAACACCATATTAACATCCAATTCAACCAAAATGAACATCCAACATTGAAAAAGAATCATTCAAAGATTCGGTTCTTAACCAACTTTTCATCCAACTTCCAATTCAATCCATTCAAGCTACCAAACAACCATTCTAACCACCAATTACATTTCTAAACCATGAATGCTATCCAATTGCACCCAAACAACAAAATCCAACATTGAACATACACCAATATATTCGGCCATTTGGGGTTTTCACCTCAACTTGTTTTCCATCAAATTGAATCCATACATAAGCTTAGAATCATGCTAGGACTAACATACTTGAAGCATGAAACAAGATAACAAACACACATCATTTTGGAAATTATTCCATAAATTCGGCCAAGCTAGGTTTTTCATCAAAGATGTGTTTTCCAAAATCCAACACTTGATTAACACTCTCCTACAACCCAAGAACAACATACTAAAACATGGGAGGAAGAGAATCATCCTAGCTTATAGCTAAGAACAAACTCAACATTTGCCAAAACTCCATATTTCTTCACTAAACTTCAATTCCAACAAGAAAAGAGGAGTAGGGAGGATGCTTACCTCAAGTAGCATCCAACTTCTCTTTGATTTCTACCAAAAAGAAGGAGTTCAAGCTTGGAGGTGAGCTTCTCCCATGGCTTCGGCAGCAGCAAGCAAAGGAGGAAGAAGAAGATGAAAAAGAAAAGAAATGAGATGAGATAAGTTTTTGTAAAGTAATAAGTTATATATCTCTTTCCTTCACTTTAAAACCCATCCCTCTCTTCCTTAATAATAATAGGACAAGTGTCCTAATAATCTCACACACACACACTTGCTGCCGAAAACTGATTGCTGCCCATGCTGATTTTTAATTAATTTGCAACCTATTGCAAATTAACTCCCAATGTTTCCGAAAGTTCCAATTCTTTTTGCCCAAAAATAATTACCAAATTCCAAAATTAATGAAACTTGGACACAACCTTCAGAATATTATAACATTCACAGAACATTTTTCAGAAATTCATTTACCTTTCCGGAGTGTCCTACCGAGCTCGCTGAACCCGAACCAAAACCCGACGTGCGAGCGTGACAACCTGAACCGAAATTCCGTCACTCCCAAAATTCTATAAAAATACCCATAAATTCCATCTTAAATTAAAACACAACTTACCCCAAAGCCGTCAGAAAATTTCCATCCCGAGCCCCGGGAGTCGCCCGGAACCGAACGTCCCGGCCCAAATATTAAACTCCACAACCAACTCCGGGGCGTCTCCACGACTCCAAAACTGCAAACGGCTTCCCAAACTGAGATCTCGAGAGTGCTACCGAGCCCGCCAGACGCCCCGAGACGACCCCGACAACCCCCCGGCGCCAGAAAAATATTTTCGGCGGAAACGTCCGGGGGACCCACACGACCTCAAATACGGAGGGGTTCGCCAAAATGATACTCGGATAGGGCCCGGGAGCCGCCTGAACGCCGAAAAACGTGACCCGCAGGCTAAAACCGAGCCGGTCACCCGGCCGCAACCCGCTCGGGGTGACCGTAAGATGAGCATTTGACCCCGAGGCTATTAAGGTCACACCTAGCCAAGAGGAAAATTCAAGGAGCGAGGACACTCCTATTCAAGAGGAGAGGGTGGCGTCCCAAAACAACAAGGGGATGGCCTTTCTAACGTTCATGTCCAAGCTTCTCTACCTTTTCCGAAGAGATTTGCAAAGAAAAAGAAGATGCTCAATTTTCCAAGTTCATGGAAATTTTCAAAAATTGGAGATCAACTTACCATTTCGGAGGCAATCAACCAAATGCCCAAGTATGCGAAGTTTTGAAGGATCTCATTAGTAAGAAGAAGAGGTTTTGGACAATGAGTTGATTTTGATGCAAGAAGAGGCTAGTGCGGTCATACAAAGGAAGCTACCTCAAAAATCAAAGATCCGGGCAGCTTCACTTTGCCATGTGACATTGGACCTTTCCATTGTGATAAGGCATTGTGTGACCTTGGAGCAAGCATAAACTTGATGCCTCTTTCGGTTTGTAAGAAATTGGGTTTGGGAGATGTGAAGCCATCATCAATTTGCTTGCAACTTGCCGATAGATCACTCACCTTTCCACGGGGAGTATTGGAGGACGTTCTTGTCAAAATTGGAAAATTCTACTTCCGGTGGACTTTGTCGTTTTAGACATGGAGGAAGATACACGGATGCCTATCATACTTGGTAGGCCCTTTTTGGCTACCGCAAGGTCTCTAATAGATGTTGAAAGAGGTGTTCTAACATTGAGGGTCGATGATGAGGAGTTGTCTTTCAATTTAGATAACATGATGAAGGCCTCAAACGGTGAGTTGGTGGATTGCTATTCTTTGGGGAATATGAGTTAAAGAGGACGGGGTTAAAGAAACCGAGCCTACAAGGAAATTGGTGGAGCATGTTATGTACCTTAGAGATGTTAAGCCAATGGAATATGAGGTGGTCAAGGTTGTCCATGAGGTTAAAGAGAACAAATCTCAGTTCCAAGAGAAGAACAAGAAGGAGAGGTCCTCTAAGGCTAAAAGAAGAAGAGCAAGTGCAAAAACAAGCCAAAGAGGCACTTGGATGGAGATATTCAAAAATGAAACAAATTTATGTGTGGAAGGTGAAAGAGGTATCAAAGAAGAAGAAGAAAGCCTTGGTGCCCTTTATGGAGGCCAACAAGATTGGAGTGAAGAAATCTCCACTGCACCTCCATGAGCATTCTCAAGCTCCATGCCTAGCCAAAGGCATTAAACGTGGCGCTTGTTGGGAGGCAACCCAATGGTTTTAAATTTCAGGTTTTAGTAGGTGATTTAATGTGTGTTACATTTTTCAGGTGGATGAAGCTTTTGGAAGTTTGAATTTCATGGGGAAGATATGTTCTTGACAATTTTTGGGTAAGGTGGAAGGGAGGTAAGTTTTTTGGACCCCAAACCCCAGCCCACCCAACCGGCGCGACCCAGCGCACCCACCCGCGCACCCCGGCGCACCTCCCGCAACCCCTAACCCGAAAACCCAACTCCACCAGCCCACCCCCAGCCCATCCCAGCGCATCCGGCGCTTCACCCGACTCCAACCCATCCTTTACCCAGCCTACCCCAGCCCATCCCCAGCGTATCCCCCGACCCAACTCACGCCTCTACCCAGCCCATCCCAGGCGCATCCCAGCGCAGCCGGCGCATCACCCGAGCCGTAACCCAGCCCAAATAATCCCCAGCCCACCCCAGCCTATCCCCCGACCCGATACCTTACCCTCACCCGACCCACCCTCAATTAATCTAGCTTTGACCGGACCAGCCCCTCATTTCATTTCTTCTCTGCGGCATCTTCGTTGCTCACACTCACACACTTCACTCAAATTCCTAATTCCCACTCATTTCTAGTCACATTTGCACTCAAATGGCAAAGGTAAATCTCTCATCTCTCCCTCTTTCGAATTTATTCTCAGAATTTCAATTTTGTGAGCTAAAACCTACATTTTGAGATTTGAATTCCTATGCTTGTTTGATGCATTTCTCGCTTGATTCATGTCACATTGTAAGTGGGTAGGTGATTAGGAGCATGTACCTACCGTCGGCAGCCACGCCCCAAGACCGCACCGAGGCCGGTCTCACCACCTCCACCCAGGACTAGGGGGCCTACTTGGCCCCCCAGGTACGACCTACCGTTCTCTCCCTTTTTCTTTCCCTCTCATGCTATGAGGACATTGCATATTTTGAGTTTGGGGGGGTATACGCATATGTTTCATGTGGGAGATGGTAGAGAGTACCTTGTGTTGTATTTGACTTGAAACACCTTGCAAGCATCTAGTTTTTATTTTTCTTTTAAGGTTATGATTTTCAAAAAAAAAATCAGAAAACTAAAAAACTTGTAGCCAAGTTGTATTTGGGATATGATAAGTGGTTCATGCATTCGATGATAGAATATGGTGTGTGTGCTCTTAGCTTGAGTACTAATATAGACGGATCTTACTTGTTGAGTGTCTTGTTGAACATTTTGTGAATTGTTACACTTTAGAATTGCATGATCTGATTTTTGGATTAAAGTTGGTCTTGAGCATGAAAAATTTCTGTAAAGAGAACCGAAACCTTGGTTAATGTTATCGTGTGAAACTTGATTTAGCTAGCTTGTGAATGGGAAATGCTAGGTGGGTGCCTAATATTTGCACTCTATGTTTGACAACACTTGGAATGACGCTTTTGTCATGAAGCGGAGCACCCGTAGCATAGCTTAATGCCTCTCTTCCAAGTGCAAGCTTGGAGTGCAAGTATGCGATATCGCACATCTTAAGGAGGTTCGGTTGGAATGATTCTTTAGACATGTGGTTGTAGACGGCAACTGCGTGGCCTCTTGACCCTCTTCCAAGCGCTCATCTTAAGAATTAAGGAAACCATCCTCACACGAAAAAGAAAAAAAAAGTGGGAAGAAAAAGTGAAAAAAAAAGAAAGAAAGAAAAGAAAAAGAGGTTAATCAATAAGTTGTGAGCAATGGGCATTCCACATTCACTTGCTAAATCTAGTTTCTTGTCGGTATTCATTAGTCTTGGAGTCTACGTTTTTTTGGAAGGATTAAATGCTCGAATGGCCAACTTACCCCAACTTTCGTCTCGTGCAATCTTTATTGTAACTTCTCACAAGTTGTTCACTTGTTCACTACACAAGACTTAGATCTTTCTTTAGGAGCACTCAAGTTTTGTCGAGTAGTGATTCTTAGGTGCATGAATAACTTTGATTTCATTTCTTGCCTACACCAAATGCTTTTGTAATATGTAGGTGGTTAGAGTAGGAGCCCTTGAGTCTTTACTTTCCTAGATGCTTGCGTTGCTAGAGACTAGCAACATTTTGAGTTTGGGGGTGTGATGTGTGGCACACACATCCACATTTTCATGGTGTTCTAAGTCAAATTCATCACTTATTTGAGCATGTTTCTTCATTATGTGTGCGTTTTATTCGATGTGACTATTTGTTTGCGGGCGCACGCGAGGAGTGGAGTTCGAGGAGTGGCAACGAAGTTTGGAGAATCCCGAGCATCGATTGGTCAAAGTGAAGCTTGGAGCGCACCCAGGCGCAGCCCAGGCGCACCCAAGCGCAGCCCAGGCGCACCCCCTGGAGCAACTCGGCCCCCAGGAGCAGCCCAGGCGCAGCCCCAGGCCCACCAGGCGCACCCCCGGCGCATCCTCTGGAGAAAAATGACCTTCGTGAACAGTACAGGCGCACCCCCCAGGCCCACCAGGCGCAAACCCCCAGCACAGCCTCGGGCCTCCACGTCATTTAATGAGTCTTTCTCGATTCAGACTCGATTTCACTCGTTTTGGACTCGGTTTTTAGACTTGTTTACCCCTATTCTCCCATGTTATGATAACCTATACATCTAGGGACTCTTTGGACATTTAACATGTGTAGAATGACTTAAATAGGGTAAGTTTAAGATAGGTAGAAGAGGAATTTCGGGATTGGAGACACATTCTTTTTGTTGGCAGCAGCTTTTCTCTCCTCTCCTAGGGTTTTGTGCTCTCCTACTTGCTGGGGTTGAGAGCTTTGATGAGGATTCATTGAAGACATCAATCAATAGAGTTTATTTCACATCTTCCTCTCTCTTTACTCTTTATTTTATTTCCTTCCATTGCTGTCTTTTATTTCCAGCATGTGTTTGAGTGAGTAACACTCTTCTCTCTTGGGGTTTGCTTGCTTAGGGGTGTACCTACGAATTTCCTAGTATTTTATGGTTTAGACATTGATTCTTGTTCGTTATTTATCATTGGTATGTTTGTTTGTGGCCACATTCACACATACTTCACCAAGTGTTTGTTAAAATGCCCTAGAGGGATTTGAATGAACTTTGGCTTGTGGGAATCAATTGATTGACTTGCTTTTGGTTAGAGATGACCTCTAGGAGTTGGTTGGTGGTTAGGTTAGGGGCTGTAATGCCTTAGGTGTTAGTGCTAGATCATGAGAATGACTAGGTTAGCATGTTTAAGAGATTGGCTTGTTTGCTAGAGATAGAAACAAGTTAGTAGTAGTAACTCACCTCTAAAGCATTGCTGGAATTTGTAGAAACCCCCGCGTACCCAAGCAAACCCCGGGAGATATTTGCATTAATTAGCCTAAAACTTCTATTTTAGTTGTTGCTTGCATCCTAAGTTATTTTTACATTTAGTGTCTAGGTTTCAAAATTAGTCCAAGTTTCATTTACAACTCAATTTGTCACACTTGACATACTTAGTTTACTGTCCAAACTCATTTCATTAAGCAATTTAGTATCACTTCGCCAATTAAGTCGATTAACACTCTTTTCCTTGGGTTCGACACCCTTGCTCACTAATCCCTATATTGTCGCGATCCTTGCGCTTGAGGGTTTAAAAAGGGTAGTTATAAATATAAAACTAGTGCTCAAAAGTGACACCCTTTGCTTGCATCAAAGTTTTTGGCGCCGTTGCCGGGGATTAGAGTGCATGTTTGTTGGCTTATTGTGCTTAGTGTGTGTTATTGCTTATATTAGCTAGAATAGTTTTATTTACGTATTTTTGTGTGCTTGTTACAGCTGTAGGATTTTTCTTGGTGCATGACTAGAAGTTCCCAAAAGCTTCTAGTTGCTATTGACCGGAAATTGAGAAAACTTTGCGTGGTTTGAGGATACAAGGCAAGCATCATCAAGAGAGTCCTAATT
This sequence comes from Stellera chamaejasme, assembly GCA_024586325.1. Classification (NCBI taxonomy): domain Eukaryota; kingdom Viridiplantae; phylum Streptophyta; class Magnoliopsida; order Malvales; family Thymelaeaceae; genus Stellera; species Stellera chamaejasme. The sequence continues at coordinate 21,467,619 of CM044979.1, forward strand.
CTTCATCTTCTTCGGTTAATATGGCGGGTGTAGTTCCACCCCGCATTAATCTCAACAATGGAGATGAGCATGATGAGGAGCATAACAATGTCAACAACCAACGGCAAGACAACAACCAAAATGCCCAAAATGGTGAAGAAGGGAACAATGGCGAAATGGAAGAAATGGGCCTAATGGAAGAGGAGTTCCCCTTGCTGAAATGTATGGCCCACGGTTCATGGATGACAATGAAAGAATGATCCGACCACCGGCTGTCCAAGGTGACTATGCTATACCGGGACATGTGCTCACTTACGTGGAAAAGCACTCTTTTAGTGGGCACAACAATGAAGATCCTAATGAGCATTTGGCCCAATTCATCACTATTTGTGACACCTTGGATCTTCGAGGAATGACCGAGGTTTCAAAGAAGATGCGCCTTTTTCCCTTCTCTTTGGATGGAAATGCTAAGAAATGGTATCGTGGGTTGGATCCTGCAAAAATCAGAACATGGGATGATCTTAAGGGAGCTTTCTTGAAGAGGTACTTCCCACCTCAAAAGGCATTTGAGTTGAAGAATGACATATTTCGCTTTAGAGAGGAAGCGGATGAAAGCATAGCTCAAGCATGGACAAGGTTTAAAGACCTTAACAAGAGATGTCCTCAAGCTGGCCTTACAAGGGATCATCAAGTTTACCTCTTCTTTGAAGGTTTATCGGGGAAATCTCAACAACATCTAAATGCTACAGCGGGTGGATGGTTCATGCGCAAGAGTATGGATGAAGCTTGGGACCTCTTAGACCTCTTAGAGTTGAGTGAAGAGCACCGGGTAGGGAAGATCACCGTACTTCCCAACAACGGAGAGGATTGTATGAAGTAGACAAGGAAACATCACTTCAAGCTCAAATCTCCGCACTATCTTCTATGATGGGAAGAGTACTCAAGAACCAAGAAAGGGGCAGCCATGTTAAACAAGCGTTGTACACGGAGGATATAGAAGAACCCGAAGATTGCAACTTTGTTGACTACCGTGCCAACCAAAACAATTACCAACAGCGGCAAAGTGGCAACTTTTACAACAAACTGAGGCCATATCCGGGCAAATCTATGGGAATCAAAGGCCTCAAGTTCAGCCACAAGCGGAAAGTTCACAAACTAATGACCCGTTGGTGAAAATGCAAGCATCAATGGAGGCGTTGGTGCAAGAAATGAGGAATGCCAATACAACCACCATCAATAGATTTGTTGAGATGGATAAGAAGATTGATGGAGAAAATGCAAACACGAGAGCATCTATTCACAATTTGGAGACTCAAGTTGCACAACTTGCAAATTCGGTGCGATACATGAACAAAGGCAAGTTCCCAAGTGACACGGAGGTGAATCCCCATGATACTTGCAAAGCTGTCCATTTGAGGAGTGGGAATGTATATGTGACACAACCAAGAGAGCCTCCTACGGAAGATGAGCATTTGACCCCCGAGGCTATTAAGGTCACACCTAGCCAAGAGGAAAATTCAAGGAGCGAGGACACTCCTATTCAAGAGGAGAGGGTGGCGTCCCAAAACAACAAGGGGGATGGCCTTTCTAACGTTCATGTCCAAGCTTCTCTACCTTTTCCGAAGAGATTTGCAAAGAAAAAGGAAGATGCTCAATTTTCCAAGTTCATGGAAATTTTCAAAAATTGGAGATCAACTTACCATTTCGGAGGCAATCAACCAAATGCCCAAGTATGCGAAGTTTTGAAGGATCTCATTAGTAAGAAGAAGAGGTTTTGGACAATGAGTTGATTTTGATGCAAGAAGAGGCTAGTGCGGTCATACAAAGGAAGCTACCTCAAAAATCAAAGATCCGGGCAGCTTCACTTTGCCATGTGACATTGGACCTTTCCATTGTGATAAGGCATTGTGTGACCTTGGAGCAAGCATAAACTTGATGCCTCTTTCGGTTTGTAAGAAATTGGGTTTGGGAGATGTGAAGCCATCATCAATTTGCTTGCAACTTGCCGATAGATCACTCACCTTTCCACGGGGAGTATTGGAGGACGTTCTTGTCAAAATTGGAAAATTCTACTTCCCGGTGGACTTTGTCGTTTTAGACATGGAGGAAGATACACGGATGCCTATCATACTTGGTAGGCCCTTTTTGGCTACCGCAAGGTCTCTAATAGATGTTGAAAGAGGTGTTCTAACATTGAGGGTCGATGATGAGGAGTTGTCTTTCAATTTAGATAACATGATGAAGGCCTCAAACGGTGAGTTGGTGGATTGCTATTCTTTGGGGGAATATGAGTTAAAGAGGACGGGGTTAAAGAAACTGAGCCTACAAGGAAATTGGTGGAGCATGTTATGTACCTTAGAGATGTTAAGCCAATGGAATATGAGGTGGTCAAGGTTGTCCATGAGGTTAAAGAGAACAAATCTCAGTTCCAAGAGAAGAACAAGAAGGAGAGGTCCTCTAAGGCTAAAAAGAAGAAGAGCAAGTGCAAAAACAAGCCAAAGAGGCACTTGGATGGAGATATTCAAAAAATGAAACAAATTTATGTGTGGAAGGTGAAAGAGGTATCAAAGAAGAAGAAGAAAGCCTTGGTGCCCTTTATGGAGGCCAACAAGATTGGAGTGAAGAACTCTCCAGCTGCACCTCCATGAGCATTCTCAAGCTCCATGCCTAGCCAAAGGCATTAAACGTGGCGCTTGTTGGGAGGCAACCCAATGGTTTTAAATTTCAGGTTTTAGTAGGTGATTTAATGTGTGTTACATTTTTCAGGTGGATGAAGCTTTTGGAAGTTTGAATTTCATGGGAAGATATGCTCGTTACAATTTTTGGGTAAGGTGGAAGGGAGGTAAGTTTTTTTTTTGGACCCCAAACCCCAGCCCACCCAACCCGCGCGACCCAGGCGCACCCACCCGCGCACCCCGGCGCACCTCCCGCAACCCCTAACCCGAAAACCCAACTCCACCAGCCCACCCCCCAGCCCATCCCAGCGCATCCGGCGCTTCACCTGACCCAACCCATCCTTTACCCAACCTACCCCAGCCCATCCCCCCCAGCGTATCCCCTGACCCAACTCACGCCTCTACCCAGCCCATCCCCAGGCGCATCCCAGCGCAGCCGGCGCATTACCTGAGCCGTAACCCAGCCCAAATAATCCCCAGCCCACCCCAGCCTATCCCCCGACCCGATACCTTACCCCTCACCCGACCCACCCTCAATTAATCTAGCCTGACCCGGACCAGCCCCTCATTTCATTTCTTCTCTGCGGCATCTTCGTTGCTCACACTCACACACTTCACTCAAATTCCTCATTCCCCACTCATTTCTAGTCACATTTGCACTCAAATGGCAAAGGTAAATCTCTCATCTCTCCCTCTTTCGAATTTATTCTCATAATTTCAATTTTGTGAGCTAAAACCTACATTTTGAGATTTGAATTCCTATGCTTGTTTGATGCATTTCTCGCTTGATTCATGTCACATTGTAAGTGGGTAGGTGATTAGGAGCATGTACCTACCGTCGGCAGCCACGCCCCAAGACCGGTACTGAGGCCGGTCTCACCACCTCCACCCAGGACTAGGGGGCCTACTTGGCCCCCCAGGTACGACCTACCGTTCTCTCTCTCTTTTGCCTTTCCCTCTCATGCTATGAGGACATTGCATAATTTGAGTTTGGGGGGGTATACGCATATGTTTCATGTGGGAGATGGTAGAGAGTACCTTGTGTTGTATTTGACTTGAAACACCTTGCAAGCATCTAGTTTTTATTTTTCTTTTAAGGTTATGATTTTCAAAAAAATCAGAAAACTAAAAAACTTGTAGGCAAGTTGTATTTGGGATATGATAAGTGGTTCATGCATTCGATGATAGAATATGGTGTGTGTGCTCTTAGCTTGAGTACTAATATAGACGGATCTTACTTGTTGAGTGTCTTGTTGAACATTTTGTGAATTGTTACACTTTAGAATTGCATGATCTGATTTTTGGATTAAAGTTGGTCTTGAGCATGAAAAATTTCTGTAAAGAGAACCGGAAACCTTGGTTAATGTTATCGTGTGAAACTTGATTTAGCTAGCTTGTGAATGGGAAATGCTAGGTGGGTGCCTAATATTTGCACTCTATGTTTGACAACACTTGGAATGACGCTTTTGTCATGAAGCGGAGCACCCGTAGCATAGCTTAATGCCTCTCTTCCAAGTGCAAGCTTGGAGTGCAAGTATGCGATATCGCACATCTTAAGGAGGTTCGGTTGGAATGATTCTTTAGACATGTGGTTGTAGACGGCAACTGCGTGTCACAGCCACCCCGCCCGGTTGCGGAGGCGGAGCCGGCCGCGGCGTCGGAGAACCGGAATTACGGCGGAAAACGCGGCAGCGGATCATCGAGCTCAAATACAGAACAAACGAGTATAGACTAGCAACCTACAGAACCCATACATGGCAAGTATACATGATAACTCGACAAAATACCAACCAAGCAGTTCATGGTATACCAAACATTGCTCATCGCAACAACCACAGAAACACTGAATTCATATCATAACAAATCCAATATATGCAAGTCGGGCTCCGCCTCGACTCGAAGGCATCAAAGGCAGAATATATTTCCGATCATATGGCATATACAAATTCATGATCGACCTACATGCATGCGGCTACAACTACTGAGCCATTAAACAAAATCCTATATATATATATACCTAAGTGCGGAATCGAAGCCTCTCGCTCAAGAATTCCCGCACGTGGTACTTCTTCTTGCTCTGAACCCAAAATGTCCGGAAGCACCGCGGATCTCTATTCCGCTGGTTGCTTGTCGATCTACTGAAAGATGGTAAACAAATAAAAGGGTGAGTCCTCGAAAGGACCCGGTAAGGGCTTAAGGTAAAAGTGCGGTTTGCCCACGGGGCGACAATCGAACTCGCAAAAGCAGAATATCACCGCATATGCATGTACATATAAACATAAAGCATAACGTAAATCAGAATCCAACATATGCGGTCCAACCGCCAGAACGACCCGTAACGACAGCCCTCAGCAGAGGTCAGAATATACAGATCAGAACAGAACAGATAGCACGGTACCGGCTGGGGTCGCGAGCCCCAAACTGTCGTAGGGTCACAGAACAGAAGTATCGGCACTCCCGGTGCGGATACACGCAGAATGTCGGCACCCCTTGGTGCGGACACGAGGCAATGTCGGCACTCCCGGTGCGGATACGCAGAATGTCGGCACCCCTTCAACCATGCGGACACGTCACGCAGAACATATAATAATAATAAGAATACATAAACATAAACAGAAGTAACATTACCTGATAACCATATACAGAACAGAATAGGAACCCGGGCCTCTAAGGTCATCCGGGCCTTGAAACAGAACAAACGTACATTTTACCAAATTAAGCCCTTACCTCAGAAACGCTGCCCCGCAGCCCAACACTCGGAAGATCCCAACTCCCGACCCGAAATGCACAACTTGGCTCCTACGGGTCCGCGCTACTCCACCAACGCAGAATCAAGTGGGTAACCATAGTTGGATCAGAACATATCCAAACAAACCCCAGAAAACAATTTCCGCACAAACCCGCACTTTCCCGGAAAATTCCACAGAAAGCTCGGTTTCACAAACCGAGCCTGAACATTGTTATTCCAACACCCATAAACATATTCCAACCCTTAAACCCGCATTCCAGACACTTTTCCCGGTAAACTCGTATAAAACTAACTTTCTCATTTCTAACCCGAAAATGGTATTTCAAACACCATAACGCACCTACTTCCACCCACATTACCAATTTAGCATCCAATTCAATCAACACACACCACCAACATTGAAAAAGAATCACTTCAACAATTTGGTCCTTAACCAATTTTTCACCACACTTCCAATTCAAACCGTTCAAGCTTCCAATTAATCCCACTAATCACCAATTTCACTTCCTAACCAAACTTACTAACCAATTGCATCAACACAACAAACCCCCAATTTTGAACAATTCGGCCTTAATGGGGATTTCTCACCCAACCTTCATTTCAATCCAAACAAAGTTCCATTAGCACTCTTTTATCACCAATTGCAATTATTAAACAAGATTACTAACCAATTGCTTCAAAATCAATAAAACCTATTCATTCCACATTTCGGCCAAAGAGGGGTTTTTAACCCAACTTGTTTTCTTTCAAATTGAAACCATAGATTGTCTTAGAATCATGCTAGGAACAACATATCTCAAGCATGATTCAAGAACACAAACATACACAATTTTAGAATTTCCCATTCAAATTTCAGCACCCTAGGTTTCCATCTTCCATGGAGTTTTCCAACATTCAACCATAGATTCCTACTCCCCTCAAGCCCAAGAACAACATACTAAAAGATGGAAGGGAGAGGATCACTCTTTCAAGTAGACAAGAACAAACACATAGCTTGAAAACTCCCTCTTTTCTTGCCCAAAACATGTTCTCAACTTGGAAAGATGATGGAAGTGAGAAGCTTACCAAGCTTGGAGCTCAAAACCTTGAAGAAATCAGCAAGAAATGATGAAGCACTTGGAGCTTGGGAAGCTCATCCATGGCGGCAGAGAAGAAGAAGTAGGAAGAAGAAGAAAGATGAAATGAATTAATTTCCAATATTATGTAATTTCTTGCCTTTTTATACTTCTTCTTTTTTCTAGTTAAATGGCAAATGGACAAGTGTCCCAAAACCTCTCCTCTTGCTGCCGAAAATCTGCTGCAGCCCATACTCTCTATTATTAATTTTGCACCCATTTGCAAATTAACTCCCAATTTTTCCGAAAGTTCCAATTCTTTTTGCCCAAAAATAATTACCGAATTCCAAAATTAATGAAACTCGGACACAATCTTCAGAATATTATAACATGCACAGAACATTTTTCAGAAATTCATTTGCCTTTCCGGAGTGTCCTACCGAGCTCGCTGAACCCGAACCAAAACCCGACGTGCGAGCGTGACAACTGAACCGAAATTCCGTCACTCCAAAATTCTATAAAAATTCCCATAAATTCCATCTTAAATTCAAACACAACTTACCCCAAAGCCGTCAGAAAATTTCCATCCCGAGCCCGGGATTCCCGTCCCGAGCCCCGGAGTCGCCCGAACCGAACGTCCCGCCCCAAATATTAAACTCCACAACCACCTCCGGACGTTTCCACGACTCCAAAACTACAAACGGCTTCCCAAACTGAGATCTCGAGAGTGCTACCGAGCCCGCTGTACGTCCCGAGGCGACCCCGACAACCCCCCGGCGCCAGAAAGATATTTTCGGCGGAAACGTCCGGGGGACCCACACGACCTCAAATACGGAGGGGTTCGCCAAAATGATACTCGGATAGGGCTCGGGAGCCGTCTGAACGCCGAAAAACGTGACCCGCAGGCCAAAACCGGAGCCCCGGGTCACCCGGTCGCAACCCGCTCGGGGTGACCGTAACATTCTCCCCCCCTTAGAACTCTTGGTCCTCCAAGAGTAGCCTGAACCAACCAGACAGGTGTCGCTACCAACCAGAAAATATAACCATTCCTCTAATCCAGAACAATCGGACCACCGTACTGGTGCGGCGGGAGTGGTAGTTTAGACTACCATACTGAGCCTCACGGCGTCCCACCCTCCGGGTGCATCTTATTGCACCCCGAGTCAGTTGCCGGTATTTCTACCAGACAACCCCAGACAGTACCGAACCTAAATCTAACCGATCCACAACAGGCTATCTTGGAAGGTACCACATAAAACAAAGCTTGATTGGGGGGTAAGGCCAACCTAATAACTGACTCTGGAAACCCCTGAGAACCGATAAACTTCGGGGTAACTCGCCCCGCCTATCAAATCTTACTGTCCCTCTGATCGGCGCTACCTCCAGTCTAATTCTGTCACCAAACTCAGATTCCAGAGCCCTACGGCGACGGTTCGTACAAACAGTGGTGCAGTCATTCGCGGTTTTAATCCGCGCCTATAACAATCTGATCTTTGCCGTAGACTCCTCAAAAAGCTCGGGTCCCAGCTTAACCCGATCAGACGCATCTGTCCAACAGTATGGTGTCATACACCTCCTCCTGTACAACACCTCATATGGTGCCATGTCAAACGTAGTCAGAAAGCAATTGTTGTATGAGAACTCTATCAAAGTAACTGCTAGTCCCAAACTCCTCCAAAATCCAAAGTACAGATTCGCAACATATCCTCCAATATCAGAATCACCCGCTCCGACTGCCCGTCCGTCTGTGGGTGATAAGCTGTATTCAGATGGAGTCGCGTGCCCAATGCTTCATGAAAAGCAATCGAACCGTCTTTGTAAAACGCAGATCACGGTCAGATACAATGGAGTCTGGTACTCCATGAAAACGTACAATCTCCATGATGTAAAGCCGGGCAAGATTCTCCAGAGGGTCTCTGACCCGAATAAGCAGAAATTGTGCGCACTTTGTCAGCCGATTCACAAAAACCCGAGATAGCATCATGATGAAACCGTGTCGGGCGGTGCGGTCAGAAAGTCCATAGTAACATTACCCCACTTCCAGACTGGAATGGGCAAAGTCTGCTGTGTCCCTGCCGGTTCCTGATGCTCACACTGCTCGAGTGTGCCCCCTCTAAAATATCATTCCAGAACTCCTGATCCTCTGGTACACAAAGGCGATCTCAGAAGTATAGCGATCCCTGCCTATACTGAAACGTCGGTAACACATAAACCCTTGTCTTCCCCAGATAACTTCTTCAATACCAAATCTCTACCTTGCGCTTCGCGCATCCTATCAAGCCACTCAGAATGTATAATAAGTGTAATAACTGAGCACGCTCCCGGAGCTGCCACTGTGCCAAAGGCACGTCGGATCACTCTCCTCGGATCGGTCACCAACATTTCCTCTCTTAATTAAGCCGGTATACCTCATGCTCGAGCATCGGCAACCGCGTTGCCCTTGCCGAGATGTACCCGAAACTACAATCATAGTCCTTAATGTATTCGAGATATCTGCGCTGCCTCATGCTAAGCTCCTTCTGTTTAAACAGATATTTCAGACTTATGGTCGGTAAGAATCTGAAATTTATTACCAAACAGATATTGATTCCAATGTTTCAGCGCATAAACTATTATAGCCAACTCCAGATCATGTGTCAGTCAGTTCAGCTCATGCGGTCGCAGCTGCCTCGACCCATAAGCTACCACAAAACGCTCCTGCACCAACACACATCCCAAACCAGACGTGGAAGCATCCGTATAAATCACATACGGTAAGATCGGATCTGAAAGAGTCAGAATCGGAGCGTTAGTCAACTGCCGTTTCAACTCCTGAAAATTCTGCTCACACCTATCAGACCAGATATACGGTTGACCCTTCTTGGTCAACTGCGTAAGCGGAGATGCCAGAATAGAAAATCCCAGTACAAACCTCCGATAAAATCCTGCTAAGCCCAGGGAGCTCTTGATCTCCCGTACCGTGGTAGGTTGTTTCCAATCCCGAACCGCCCTCACCTTCTCTGGATCCACAGACAGACCATGCTCAGATATAATGTGTCCCAGAAAGGTGACTTCCCGAATCCAGAACTCACACTTTGAGAATTTAGCATAAAGCTGATATTCCCAAAGTGTCTGCAGAACTACCCTCAGATGATCCCGATGCGAATCCTCATCCCGAGAATATATCAGAATATCATCAATAAAACCACCAGAAATGAGTCCAAGTACGGTCGGAACACCCGATGCATCAGATCCATGAATGCCACCGGAACATTGGTCAGCCCGAACGGCATGACCGTAAACTCAAAGTATCCAAACCGGGTGCGAAAAGCAGTCTTAGGTATGTCCTCTACCTTCACCCTAAGCTGAAAATACCCAGATCAGAGATCAATCTTTGAGAAAACCCTCAAACCCCGAAGTTGATCAAAAAGATCGTTAATCCTCGGTAACGGATACTTATTCTTCCCAATAAGAGCATTCAACCGTCTGTAATCAATACAAAGTCAGAGTGTCCCATCATTCTTCTTAACAAACAATACCCGAGCACCCCACGCTGAAGTGCTCGGTCGGACGAAACTCTTTTCTTTGTAATTCCTCCATTACTTCTTCTACTCCTGCATCTCGAAATAGGCATCCGATAAGGAGGAATAGATATCGGAGCGATGCCATTGCAGTGGATCTCAAACACAATTTCCCGCGACCCGAAACCCGGAAACCTTTCTTTTTCAACCTTGGACCTCGAATCTGTCAATTCAAGCTGAATTAGCAACTTTACCAACCACACTACCAAACTACACCCCGACCCAAAATCGAAAATCCGCAGAATTTGGTAAAATTCCGATTTTCGCAGAAACATCGAATTCAGAACCGATTCAGAACATGCAAGAATTCACTTCAATAATCACAAATCAATCCACGAACACATCAAATTCACCAGAAATTCCCAACATAATCAGTCAAAAATTCGGCCAAAAGGTGAGTTCTCACCCGTGTTGTGTTTCCAACGATCCAACGGGATTTCCCTAATCCTTACCTCCCCAACATCAACAGATCTGAACCACACAACGATCCAACGGTTCAATTGCATCAAAACTCAGATCTAAGCCAAGAACATCACCTTTCCAATATTGCCAAATACTCACAGAATCGAACCATACCTTAGACAGACGTAGTACTCGAGTTGCTGATCAACTTCCCAGTTGAACTCTCGGACCAAGAAGCAATCTAGAGCAAGCTTTGGAAGCTTGTAAAACACAACAATGGTGGCTTTAGAGAGAGGAAGAATTCGGCAGTGAAGAAGGAAGAAGAATACGTTTGCATTTTTGCAAGACTTGCCAAAACTTAAGTCTTGTAATAATAAGTCATGTGCTTTGCACATGACATCCTTTTTGACATCATAGTGAATCATAATCACTAGAAATAACAAGAGACCAAGTCCAATACTTTCCACTAATCACATTTCGCCAAGTGTCACAGCTTGGCTCGCCCCGAGCCCGAAAACTGCCCGAAACCGTAATTTCCGACCCAGAACATTTTTCTTCACAGAAAAATGTAAATTATATCCCCGACTCCAGATCTTCCTCAAAACTGCAAATCTGAGTCCCGGGTCACTCCCGGGAGCCGTTTCTCCGCCCAGAATCCCCGAAAATCATCCGACGGCAACCCCCCGGCCCCGAAAAATATTTTCCGCGGAAATGTCCGGTACACTGCCAGGACACTAGAAATCAGATATCGGGTCAATCCGAACTCCGGTTCAGAATCTGGAAGCAATCTGACCGGAGTAGCCGTTGGCCCCGGCGGCCAACCGGCTCAGAATAGCCTCCCTCCAGGAGTTTGTCAATTCCTGCAAACCAAGTCTCTACTACCTCCGGCCCTCCTCGGCCGCCGAACCTCGGGGGGGGGGGAATTCAAACTCTGAAACCTCTCCAAAAGTCCAACCTCGTCAGACTGGTGTCTCAGATCTCCCCGTCGTTGATAGGACCGACGAGAAGTCTAGGTGTCGTAGTGACCACGCTCCTCGGAGTCACTCACTTACCAATTCCAAAGCTGTAGCGAGCAGTGGCTAAAGTCTCGCTATCACCACCTGATCAAAATGCCCTTACCGTGGCATAAACAGATTTTCCCCTGCCTACTGCCGCCCCTGAACCAGCTAGGCTGGCGGTAATACCAAATCAGAGAGGGGTCCCTACGACAGCTAAGCCTCGGGGGCGGTGAGTGTGGTTGTTCAGACCCTGGGTCACGCTGAACCCGTATCCTATTCCACGGAGGTGTGGGATCCCAGTCCCGCCCCTCCGGTACCAAATCACGCTATCAACGCGTGTTAACCATATCTCAAAAATTTCAGACCAAACAGAATCCAGACAAAAGTCGGTCACTCCTAATCTCTACAGAAGCTAGCAGCAGTTTTCTAAGGCTCTGTAGTGTAATGCAATGCATGATGCAAGGATTCTTTTCAGAATCCCGAAACTAAATAATAATCCTTAACATAGAATCAGATCATGCTTATAATCACGGAATCACTTCATATAACACCCACACCTTCCATAATGCTCCAAAGAACCGCCACCGCTCCACACGCATTCCGAAATGGTTCAAATAAGGAGTTGATCAGGCTCCGTACCGAACCACTCCAGAATGAGGTGTAAACCAGTAGCTTGCCCTTCGAAGTCATCTTCCGCAGGTACTTAACCATGAACAGACTTAACTTACTCCAAAAGTCCACCCTCGGACTTGTATACTTGCCTTCCACATTTCATATCAAAACCAAACATACTTTACCTTTTGGTCAATCCGACCCAACCTGCTCTGATACCAACTTGTCACAGCCACCCCGCCCGGTTGCGGAGGCGGAGCCGGCCGCGACGTCGGAGAACCGGAACTTACGACGGAAAGCGCGGCAGCGGAGCATCGAGCTCAAATACAGAACAAACGAGTATCGACTAGCAACCTACAGAACCCATACATGGCAAGTATACATGATAACTCGACAAAATACCAACCAAGCAGTTCATGGTATACCAAACATTGCTCATCGCAACAACCACAGAAACACTGAATTCATATCATAACAAATCCAATATAGGCAAGTCGGGCTCCGCCTCGACTCGAAGGCATCAAAGGCGAATATATTTCCGATCATATGGCATATACAAATTCATGATCTCGACCTACATGCATGCGGCTACAACTACAGAGCCATTAAACAAAATCCTATATATATATATATACCTAAGTGCGGAATCAGAAGCCTCTCGCTCAAGAATTCCCGCACGTGGTACTGCTGCTGCTACAGAACCCGAAATGTCAGGAAGCACCGCGGATCTCTATTCCGCTGGTTGCTTGTCGATACTGAAAGATGGTAAACAAATAAAAGGGTGAGTCCTCGAAAGGACCCGGTAAGGGCTTAAGGTAAAAGTGCGGTTTGCCCAGGGCGACAATCCGAACTGCAAAAGCAGAATATCACAGCATATGCATGTACATATAAACATAAAGCATAACGTAAATCAGAATCCAACATATGCGGTCCAACCGCCAGAACGACCCGTAACGACAGCCCTCAGTAGAGGTCAGAATATACAGATCAGAACAGAACAGATAGCACGGTACCGGCTGGGGTCGCGAGCCCCAAACTGTCGTAGGGTCACAGAACAGAAGTATCGGCACTCCCGGTGCGGATACACGCAGAATGTCGGCACCCCTTCAGTGCGGACACAGAACAGAAGTATCGGCACTCCTGGTGCGGATACGCAGAATGTCGGCACCCCTTCAGTGCGGACACAGAACAGAACATATAATAATAATAAGAATACATAAACATAAACAGAAATAACATTACCTGATAACCATATACAGAACAGAATAGGAACCCGGGCCTTTAAGGTCATCCGGGCCTTGGAACAGAACAAACGTACATTTTACCAAATTAAGCCCTTACCTCAGAAACGCTGCCCCGCAGCCCAACACTCGGAAGATTCCAACTCCCGACCCGAAATGTACAACTTGGCTCCTACGGGTCCGCGCTACTCCACCAACGCAGAATCAAGCTGGGTAACCATAGTTGGATCAGAACACATCCAAACAACTCCAAAAAACAATTTCCGCACAAACCCGCACTTTCCCGGAAAATTCCACAGAAAGCTCGGTTTCACAAACCGAGCCTGAACATTGTTATTCCAACACCCATAAACATATTCCAACCCTTAAACCCGCATTCCAGACACTTTTCCCGGTAAACTCGTATAAAACTAACTTTCTCATTTCTAACCCGAAAATGGTATTTCAAACACCATAACGCACCTACTTCCACCCACATTACCAATTTAGCATCCAATTCAATCAACACACACCACCAACATTGAAAAAGAATCACTTCAACAATTTGGTCCTTAACCAATTTTTCACCACACTTCCAATTCAAACCGTTCAAGCTTCCAATTAATCCCACTAATCACCAATTTCACTTCCTAACCCAACTTACTAACCAATTGCATCAACACAACAAACCCCCAATTTTGAACAATTCGGCCTTAATGGGGATTTCTCACCCAACCTTCATTTCAATCCAAACAAAGTTCCATTAGCACTCTTTTATCACCAATTGCAATTATTAAACAAGATTACTAACCAATTGCTTCAAAATCAATAAAACCTATTCATTCCACATTTCGGCCAAAGAGGGGTTTTTAACCCAACTTGTTTTCTTTCAAATTGAAACCATAGATTGTCTTAGAATCATGCTAGGAACAACATATCTCAAGCATGATTCAAGAACACAAACATACACAATTTTAGAATTTCCCATTCAAATTTCAGCACCCTAGGTTTCCATCTTCCATGGAGTTTTCCAACATTCAACCATAGATTCCTACTCCCCTCAAGCCCAAGAACAACATACTAAAAGATGGAAGGGAGAGGATCACTCTTTCAAGTAGACAAGAACAAACACATAGCTTGAAAACTCCCTCTTTTCTTGCCCAAAACATGTTCTCAACTTGGAAAGATGATGGAAGTGAGAAGCTTACCAAGCTTGGAGCTCAAAACCTTGAAGAAATCAGCAAGAAATGATGAAGCACTTGGAGCTTGGGAAGCTCATCCATGGCGGAAGAGATGATGTAGTATGAAGAAGAAGAAAGATGAAATGAATTAATTTCCAATATTATGTAATTTCTTGCCTTTTTATACTTCTTCTTTTTTCTAGTTAAATGGCAAATGGACAAGTGTCCCAAAACCTCTCCTCTTGCTGCCGAAAATCTGCTGCAGCCCATACTCTCTATTATTAATTTTGCACCCATTTGCAAATTAACTCCCAATTTTTCCGAAAGTTCCAATTCTTTTTGCCCAAAAATAATTACCGAATTCCAAAATTAATGAAACTCGGACACAATCTTCAGAATATTATAACATGCACAGAACATTTTTCAGAAATTCATTTGCCTTTCCGGAGTGTCCTACCGAGCTCGCTGAACCCGAACCAAAACCCGACGTGCGAGCGTGACAACTGAACCGAAATTCCGTCACTCCAAAATTCTATAAAAATTCCCATAAATTCCATCTTAAATTCAAACACAACTTACCACAAAGCCGTCAGAAAATTTCCATCCCGAGCCCCGGGATTCCCGTCCCGAGCCCGGAGTCGCCCGAACCGAACGTCCCGCCCCAAATATTAAACTCCACAACCACCTCCGGACGTTTCCACGACTCCAAAACTACAAACGGCTTCCCAAACTGAGATCTCGAGAGCGCTACCGAGCCCGCTGTACGTCCCGAGGCGACCCCGACAACCCCCCGGCGCCAGAAAAATATTTTCGGCGGAAACGTCCGGGGGACCCACACGACCTCAAATACGGAGGGGTTCGCCAAAATGATACTCGGATAGGGCTCGGGAGCCGTCTGAACGCCGAAAAACGTGACCCGCAGGCTAAAACCGGAGCCCCGGGTCACCCGGTCGCAACCCGCTCGGGGTGACCGTATAGGTAGAAGAGGAATTTCGGGATTGGAGACACATTCTTTTTGTTGGCAGCAGCTTTTCTCTCCTCTCCTAGGGTTTTGTGCTCTCCTACTTGCTGGGGTTGAGAGCTTTGATGAGGATTCATTGAAGACATCAATCAATAGAGTTTATTTCACATCTTCCTCTCTCTTTACTCTTTATTTTATTTCCTTCCATTGCTGTCTTTTATTTCCAGCATGTGTTTGAGTGAGTAACACTCTTCTCTCTTGGGGTTTGCTTGCTTAGGGGTGTACCTACGAATTTCCTAGTATTTTATGGTTTAGACATTGATTCTTGTTCGTTATTTATCATTGGTATGTTTGTTTGTGGCCACATTCACACATACTTCACCAAGTGTTTGTTAAAATGCCCTAGAGGGATTTGAATGAACTTTGGCTTGTGGGAATCAATTGATTGACTTGTTTTTGGTTAGAGATGACCTCTAGGAGTTGGTTGGTGGTTAGGTTAGGGGCTGTAATGCCTTAGGTGTTAGTGCTAGATCATGAGAATGACTAGGTTAGCATGTTTAAGAGATTGGCTTGTTTGCTAGAGATAGAAACAAGTTAGTAGTAGTAACTCACCTCTAAAGCATTGCTGGAATTTGTAGAAACCCCCGCGTACCCAAGCAAACCCCGGAGATATTTGCATTAATTAGCCTAAAACTTCTATTTTAGTTGTTGCTTGCATCCTAAGTTATTTTTACATTTAGTGTCTAGGTTTCAAAATTAGTCCAAGTTTCATTTACAACTCAATTTGTCACACTTGACATACTTAGTTTACTGTCCAAACTCATTTCATTAAGCAATTTAGTATCACTTCGCCAATTAAGTCGATTAACACTCTTTTCCCTTGGGTTCGACACCCTTGCTCACTAATCCCTATATTGTCGCGATCCTTGCGCTTGAGGGTTTGAAAAAGGTAGTTATAAATATAAAACTAGTGCTCAAAAGTGACACCCTTTGCTTGCATCGAGACTTGAGACCGCGAGGCGAGACCTCACGTAGGCGAGACTTGAGACCGTGAGGGTGAGACCTCTCGAGGCGAGACCCGAGATCCGCGAGGCGAGACCTCGCGCAGCGAGACTTGAGACCGCGAGGCGAGACTGCGGAGCTTTATGTGATTCGATGTGATACGAGGACACATTTCCTTGGGTAGTGTACCAAGATGCCTCCTCCCGAGAGCGGAGTATGGGCAGGGTCACTGTACTCCGTGTGTTGAAAATCTTGTGTTGAGGCGGTAGCAACCACGGGACTAAGTTTGTGTGGAGTGAGTTTTGTGTGGGGTGTGATGGCCTCTTCATGATCGGTGTGAGCTTTTGAGGGGCATTTGCTTGGGTAGTGTACCAAGATGCCTCCTCCACGAAGGCGAGTATGGGCGGGTCCCGTACTCTGTTTGTGAAATCCAGTGTCCATGAGTTGGCGGGGGCGTTACGCCGTTTGTTGACCGTGTAAAGTGTAGTGGAAGCGGGGAGGTGCCCCAGTATTTAAAGCAGGAGAGATAATAACGGAAGGCGAAAGGTTTCTAACCGTTAGGTCTCTGGCACGTGGCGCTCCTTGAGTCGGCCATACTTTAAAAAGTGCCTTTTCGTTTCCGCGGGCTTATAAAAGCGTGTCTGAGAAGATGAAACTGTTCATCTCACTTTTGCATTCCTTTGTTTTCGTTCTTCAGAGCTTCTTGCGCTAAAACTTCTTCTCAACCGTTTTGAGAGGTCGTTCTGTGAGGCCGAGTCTTTTAGTTCGTGATTCAGTCACCGGAGCACTCGTCGTTTGACCGTCTTTCTGCTTCCCCAACCGGTTTTGTAAGCAGGTACGCTTTTTGGCTTTGTGCGCAATGAGTGCTCGATGAAATGTCTCTGCTGGATTCTTGCGATTTATATGTCTGTTGCCCAACTTTTGCAGGAATGGAGTCCAAAGAAGCCGTTTATCCGGTGATTGCTCCCGTGGAGAAGACCACGGTGAGCCGTGAGGAGTTAATGAAAGCCTTCTTCCCACTGGAGAAGGTGCTGGTGTATCCGTCGCGTAAGGGCGCCTGTAAATCGTTGGGCCTTTCCCCAACCGAGGAGAACCTAGAAGGGGCGGTGGTGTTGTGCATGTATACGGCGCAGCTCACGGCGGGGTTGCGGTTTCCGTTGCCGCCTCTGGTGCAAGACCTGTGCACAGAGTGGGGGCTGCCACCGTCGCAGTTGGCGCCCAATACGTTCCTGAACATTGCAGGCTTCACCGTTGCCTGCCGGATGGCCGGAGTAAAACCGTTTGCTGATGTCTTCCAGCGGTTCTACTGGCTAGAATTGCGGAGTGGGAGTGCGTTCTTCCATGTGACCCCCATAAACGTTGGGGGAAACAATTCCATCTCCTTCATCGCTGCGCCCAGATCCTACCACTCTTGGCATGGATCCTTCTTCTTCCTGCCTCGCGACAACTCATGGAACTTTCCAGTGGCGAGGACGCAGCGATCAGTGCAGAGCATCGCGCGGAGGCCTGAGCTGAGTTCCAACGGGCTGCGGTGGCAGGCATACATCCAACTGTTGGGATGGTTGGATGATGTGTTCGCGAGGAGCGCCTGTGATGAGCTCTTCCCTTTCTCTGCCACCCAACTTGACGAGACAACATTGAGGTGGGCTGGGATCAGCACTGGCTTCCTGCTAGACCCTGAGGTGCCCCCGCCATATGAGGGATGGGCCCCTGCCCATCGTGGAGAAGTGGTGGATGCCCTTAGCGCGGCGCTGGCAGGGCCCAGAGGTATGTTGTATACATGTGTACTTATATACACGTATATTGTTTAGCTGAACCTAGTCTGAAGTTCTCTCTGTTTGCAGATGCCTCCCCTGAGTCTGGCGAGGGCAGGGGCAAGAGAGTGTCCATGCGTGCTGCACAGCAGGTGCACATGGCCTGCGCGTTTGGGAGGGATGCCCCCGCCGGGGCTGTCAAGGCGTTGGGACCCATTGTCCCTGCGAAGAAGAAGAGGGGAACCACCAGCCTGGCGGTGCCCCTACAAGCAAAGAGGAGGAAGGTGGCTGCTGATGATGTGCAGCCTGAAGAAAGGGGAGCTCCCCAAGGGGAGGAACGTGTTGAGGCAGTGAGGCCTGCTGAGGAAGAGGTCCCTGCCGTTGTAGAAGAGGCCGTAGAGCCTGTGGAGGAGGCAAGGGGACCGGAAGTGGAGGTCCCTTCTACTACTGAAGAGGCCATGCCTGCTGCAGAGGGCCTAGAGATGGTGAGGGTGGACACCGCCGTCCCTATAGCGGCCGCTCCTGTAAGCGTAGTTGAGCCAGTCTCCCCTGAGGAGCCCTCCAACCTTGAGGCCTTCGTGTCTGGGCTCTTCGCGAGCCCTCCTCAAGCCAAAGGTGAAGACCTACCTGGGCATGTGGTTGCAGCAGGGATTGTTTCCAGGGGGACCGCGCCCCCTCACAGAGGCAGGATGTCAGCGGGCGCACTCCTGCTGTCTATGAGGAGGAGGAGCAAGATGGCTGCTAAGGAGAGCAGCAGTTCTGGGCAGCAGGAGGCGGTGGCCATTCCTGTAGGGGAGGAGGCGGTGGTCATTCTTGCAGGGGAGGAGACCTTTGTGGCGAAGGGGCAGCAGGCCTCGAGCATTCAGGAGGCTTCTCCATTGAAAACCCCCATTCCCCAGGGAGGGGTCGCAGAAGAGGTGCCTTCTGATAGTGAGGCCCCCATGGAGGGGGCGTTGGTGGCGTAGACCCTTGCGGGGACAAGTCGCTGGGAAGCAGCCCAACCTTCCTGCAGCCAGCCAGGGGCCAGTGGATGGGTGCAACCTTCTGCTGGTAAGTCATTTATTTTAACTGTCCCAACTTTTCAGTGGTACTGATATTTGCAATCTGTTGATGTTGTAGGTGCAGGGCCTTCAGAACAAGGCCACAGCCTGCGCGAAAGCGCAGTGGACTTGGGGGCCATGTCTGCTGTCTTGGAAGAGACTGGGGTGTAGTCCCACTACTAGGAGCGGAAGCGCATTGCTGCTGCAAAAGTCCCCAAGTGGTCCGAAAAAGCGGTTGCGCTGAGGCTCATGAGGGAGGACCGCAGGGCCAAACTGTACAAGGAAGAGGGGAAGCCATTGCATGAGGCGTGGGACCCGGTCTTCCTTCTTAACAACAATAACTCCTTGTTGTTAGGAGGGGAGAGCATCCTCCTATCTTGCCTGGAGGGGCTGCGCACCCCTATGACAGGGAGGTAATAGGGCGAAGCTTGGACTCCCCTGCTGAGCTCATGAAGGAGGCAGCCAAGCAAAATCTGCAGGTAAGACAACCTTTGGTCTCTGTTTTATAAGTTCTGTTGTTTCCTTTCTGCCTTGCTGAGTAATCTTGGATGCAGGCCGCCGTCCAGGGGTATGCTGCCATGGAGCAATGGCAAGACTTTTTGAAGTATGCCAACGGTCGGGATGGTGCCCAAGTTGCAGAGATTGCTTTCCTCAGGGAGGAGCTGAAAGCTGCCCAAGAGGGGGAAGAGGAGAAGGCCAAGCGGGTAGTCCAATTGGAGACCTGGTGTGACTATCTCAACAAGGAGCGGACTATTTGTAGGCTGCTCCGGTGGGAGTAGGCGAGTCTGATAGGCACATTTCAGCATCGCTTCCTTCAACAGGGTGTGGAGCTGGAAGCCAAAAACATTGAAATTGCCGTCTGAAGGAGTCACTCCTCTCCACGGAGGTTGACAAAAGCTGCCCTTGCGGAGGCAAAGGCTGAAGCTGAGCTGGCGAGGGCTGCAGCTGAAGAAGCGAAGCGCCAGGCTACCGCCCAGGCCCAGTTGGCGAGGGAGAAGGCAGAAGATGCCAGGCTCGCTGCTGAGGACGTCGCAAAGGCACGTCTGGAGGTCACCACTGATTTTATGAACGCGGTGGCCTCAGTGTGGGAGATGGAGAAGGCCCTGGGCCTTCCTCCCTTTGCAGATGAGGACCCTGAGTCCCCTTCTTCCATCAAGGTGTCCATTCCAGAGAGGATGCCTCAAACAATGGAGAAGCTTGGTGAGCTCCAGGCTCAAGGTGAAGCTGGGGCGCAGGCCTATGAGGAAGGTTGGCTGCGATGCCGCTTCCAAGTAGAGAAGTTGTTCACAGAGCTAAGTCTTGGGACTCTGGATGCTCCGAACACCAGCGATCCAGAAGTAGAGGCCCCTGCTCACTGGGGAGCAGGGGAGGAAGATGGGAGATGGATGCCCATGAAGACCATGGATGAGATTTTCCATGTGGAAGGTCTGCTGGGGCTCGCGAATGCGGCTCACCCAGAGACCTTTCGGGTGATATCGCAAGGGGTAAGCCCTTGGGTAGTGTACAGTGTGCCAAGAAGAGGATACCTGCAAAGCGCTCACAAGCTGTATGATAAGAGTGAAGTAAAGCTCAGTTTACCTTGGGCCTATAGCCGTGTGATGGCGAAGGCAGAGGAGCACTTGTTGAGACAAGTGAAGTCAGTTAGAGTTTGGAGAGACGAGACCCGCAACTATCTCGTGTCTTTGAGGAGTCCGCGCGGAAGGTCTGCTGCGGCGCGAGGACGACTTATACATAGACCTACAGAAGAAGCCAAAAGGGATTACCCTTTTGATGAGGACATCGCCCAAAGAACCCGCAAGCTCGAGAATGGACAGCAACCACCCCGAGCGCGTGCACCCGCCGATCCTCTCCAAGGCATTGGCGGGCCCATGACCAGTCCCGGTTGAAACAAGTCCAAGCAAATCTCAACGCTTTCATGAGGCTCATGGCGCAGACGACCAAGAGGAATCTCGAGTGAAGGCCTTACAGCTTCGCCATCTCGGCCTCACATTGAACGAAGAATACGCGAAGCCCTTTGGAGCCTTGAGCATAAGCATCCTTGAGAAAGGGAGCAGCCAAACCTTGGTGCGTGAACACTTGACCCCCGAGAAGGCCCCCGGCGAAGGCGTTTCCACAAAGACCCCAAGCAAAGACATTCTTGCGAAGGCCTCTGGCGAAGGCATTCCCGCGAAGGCCCTTGGCGAAGGCATTTTCAAGGGCATTGCCTCACCTCGTAGTGAGGAGGTTCCCTTGGCTGACTTTGTGTTCTTCGTTTCCTCCTCTGTTTTCGTTTCCACTTCGATGGAAACCGCCTCCATCGAGCTAGATCCGAGCTCTTGATCATACAACCCTGGTGTGATCACATCACCTTTCGCACCGCAAGGGGATTACCCTTGGGGCGAGGCGAGTTGAAGGTCAGCTGGGGTTTGTAGAGACAAGACCCACAACTACTGTGGAGGAGTCTCTGCTGAAGGTGCCTACACAGCGCGAGGGCGACTTACACATAGACCTCCCGAAGAAGCCAACAGGGGATTACCCTTTCGCACCACAAGGGGATTACCCTTGGGGCGAGGCAAGTTGAAGGTCAGCTGGGGTTTGTAAAGACAAGACCCGCAACTGCCTGTGGAGTCCGCGTGGAAGGTCTGCTGCAGTGCACGGGGGCGACTTACACATAGACCTCCCTGAAGAAGCCAAAAAGGATTACCCTTTCGCACCGCAAGAGGATTACCCTTGGGGCGAGGCGAGTTGAAGGTCAGCTAGGGTTTGTAGAGACAAGACCCGCAACTACCTGTGTTGAGGAGTGCGCGCGGAAGGTCTGCTGCAGCGCGCGAGGGTGATTTACACATAGACCTCCCTGAAGAAGCCAACAGGGGATTACCCTTGGGGCGAGGCAAGTTGAAGGTCAGCTGGGGATTGTAGAGACAAGACCCATGACTACCATTGGCGCGACCGCAAGGAGATTCCCTTTGTGTGGGTGCGCGAGTTGGACGACAAGGTGCAGTGCCGTGATTTAGGCGAGTGGCAGTCGACCGGTTGGGTGTAGAGGGCAATTGAGAGGGCGGTTGTGTTGCCGTGTAATGCTGTAAGAGAGGAAGAAATACACTAGTATTTTATTGAATTGAAACATGAAGGCGAGGACTTACACGTAATATGGACGTAAGTCATCCGCGTGAAAGTTACGGGGAGAAGACGACCATCATAGTCTTGTAATTCATAAACTCTTGGGCGGACTAGTTTATGGACAATGTAAGGTCTGTCCCGGTTGGGTCGCAAAACACCCTGCTTGGGGTCGCGAGCAGTGAGGGCGGATTTGAGCAGTGTTAGGCCCCCTTGTTGTAGCGCCTTGGGTTTGACCCTGACATTATGATGAAGATTGAGCCTCTGTTTGAGGGCAAACATGCGGAGGCGAGCGCCTTCGCGTAATTCTTCGAGTAGGTCGAGTTTGGCGTGAAGCCCCTGAGCGTTGGCTTCGTCAGTGAAGTTGATCATGCGGATCATGGGGAGGTCTACCTCAATAGGTAGAAGCGCGTCTGCGCCATAAACCGAGGAGAAAGGTGTCTCGCCTTTGTTGCGGTGCGAGTTATGGTGCGGTAGTCCCACAAGACGCTTGGGAGTTCATCCACCCGGCCTTTTGCCCCCTCAAGGCACTTCCCGAGGCCCTTCTTTTGGGTGCGGTTGGTGACCTCAACTTGGCCATTGGGTGGGGGTGCGCCCCGGGGTGAAAAGCATGCGGACATTGTTATCCTGGGCCCATTGTTGGGACGCTATGGCTGGCAAACTGAGTGCCATTATGCGTAATGATGGCGCGGGGCTGCCATATCGGCAAACGAGATTCTTCCAGAGAAACTTGATGATTTTGGCGGAAGTGATGGAGACCAAGGGCTCTACCTCGACCCATTTAGAGAAGTAATCAAGCTGCGACAACACAAAAGCAGTGCGACTGGCGCGGTCGGCATTGGGCCAATGAGATCAATGCCCCATAGGCGAGGGGCACCGGGTTTGTCGGTCTTTGGAGACTCCGTAGATGACAGTCGTTGGATGCGAGAGTTGATCTGACATTGGTGGCATGTTTTGACT
Source organism: Stellera chamaejasme (assembly GCA_024586325.1). Classification (NCBI taxonomy): domain Eukaryota; kingdom Viridiplantae; phylum Streptophyta; class Magnoliopsida; order Malvales; family Thymelaeaceae; genus Stellera; species Stellera chamaejasme. The sequence continues at coordinate 21,490,863 of CM044979.1, forward strand.
AGTGCGGCGGCGTCCTTTTTTAGGGTGGGCCAATAGTATCCTTGGGGGAGGGCCTTGTGGGCAAGTGCCTCCGCCGCTATGTGTGCGCCACAGTTGCCTTGGTGGAGGGTGTCCAAGACGGAGTGTCCCTCGAGAGTGCTGAGGCAGCGTTGGAGGGGTGTTGCAAATCCGCGATGCCATAGTTGTTCATTAATGAGAACAAAGCGGATGGCGCGCTTGCGCGTTTGAGGGTTCGCGGCGGTGGCCTGAAGCTCAGCGATGATGCGGTCTCGCCATCGATAGTCTCCTCGACTGAGGGGTTTGGCGAGAGTGGTCAAGGCGGAGACCTGGTGGATCACCAGTTGCGAGTCGCTATGGATATAGAGGCGGTGAATGCCCGCCCTTATGGCAAGCTTGAGGTGGTTCGGGCAAGTGGTCTAGTGACCTCTTCTGTGTTCATGAACCGGGATGCCGTGCTCAGGAACTGCTCCATGTTGCAGGGGGGTTGGTGTGTACATCCACGAACAAAAGAGACTCCCAGCGGAGACCCTGGATGGCTGCGAGCAGGCGGGCCTCTTCCCCCAGATTTGGGACTTGGAAGGATTCCACCTGAAATCGCTGAATGTATTCCCTGAGGGATTCATCTTTCTTTTGTCGTATCTTAAGGAGGTGTCCCGCCGTTTTGGGCGAGGTTTGGACACCACAAAGTGATTGGAGAAATTGCGGGAGAGCTCCTCAAAGGAGTCAAAACGCTTTTCGCGAAGGGTGGTATACCAGTTTGCCGCGGCCCCAGTGAGTGTGGAGCTGAAAGCCCTACAGAGGGTGTTGTCATCCGCCCTCGCGATGGCCATCGCGGAGACGTAGCGTTGTAAATGAATATCCGGGTCCGACAGGACCATCATAAGCATCCGGCTTGGGCTGACGAAACTGATACGGAAGAGGGTCTCAAGACCCGGCCGAGTGAAAGGTTGGGTCAGAGGTGGTCCAAACCCATCTGGTGATGTTATGGACACTAGCCCTCTCTTCCCTTTTCTCCATTTCCTCTAAACGTCTAGTAAGTGTTACAAGTATAGACGAAGGAGGACGGTCAGGATGACTTACTTGTTGAGGTGGGGTGGCAGGGCGTTCAGGTTGATTGGTTTGCAGCGTTCCCACGCTATCCAAAACCCCCTGAGAGTACTAGCGACTGTTTCGCGTAGGTTATGAGCCACTGCCTCAGCGATTGTTTGCAGGACGGTCGGATCAAGGCCTGCTGGCGGAGGATTTGGTGGTGGAGTGGTGCGCTCTGAGGAAGCGTTCGATTAACATGGGAGGAGCTCTCCTCCGTCGAATGAATCGAGAGTTCCCCTAGTTATGGGCGGACGTTGTCCGGGGAGGTTTCCGTTGGTGGATCGTTGTTGGCGACCGTGACGGGCGGATTCGTCCTTCCTTGGCGATTGTGCCTACTTGTGCTTCGAGTAGTTGGCATGGCTTATTTCTTATAGTTTTTGATATGGGTTTTTGATGAGAACTTTTCATTCCCATAGACGGCGCCAATCTGATAGTCGCGTTCCTTTGCAGTGCGGACTCTCAGATGATTTGTTGGTAGTGTTGTGTTCTTGAAGACTCCAAGCTTGCTGTTCAGAGTGATCTGTAAAAGATAAAGAGAGCACTCAGGAGTAGCAAGAGAGGAGTGGGGGGCGTGAAGTAGCTTACCCGTTTTAAGGTGGGCATCACCCTATTTACGTGGTGTGCCGGAGAAGCCTCCCAGGTTGAAGCCCTTAGACATCTTTGTTTGAGATAAGGGCTGTGATGATGAATATCTCAAAGCAAACCGCCTTAGTTGATTCGTTTGTCAGAGGATGTCTGGCGTGTGAATCTGGTGAAGATCACTCAGGCTCGTGCTGACCTCCTTATTGGTTGCTTAATGTCAGATGACCAAGTGGTCTTTCCTTAGCTGAGCATGTAGCGGCGAAGGCCCAGATAAAGCAAAGCCAATAAAGGTAAGGGTCGCACGAACCGTGAGTGCAAGGGCCTTGTCTGGCGGGGCCAGTATAGGCATGAGAGACCTCGCGAAGGCGAGTTGAGACCGCGAGGGCGAGACCTCGCGAAGGCGAGACTTGAGACCGCAGACTTGAGACCGCGAGGGTGAGACCTCACGAGGGCGAGACCTGAGATCTGGCGAGGGCGAGACCTCGCGCAGGCGAGACTTGGGACCGCGAGGGCGAGACCTGCGGAGCTTTATCTGATTCTGATGTGATGCGAGGACGCATTTGCTTGGGTAGTGTACCAATTTTACACCCCTAGGGGAAAGATGGCGAAGGTGCAACCAGGGAAATGTTAGGACGTTTTTGAACGTTTTCAGAAAGTACGATAGCTAGTTTCTTTTCACCACTGAGTTAAAAATCAGGTTTTGAAAACCCTGAAATCAACATTGGCGGCGTTAAGCCAACGGAGTACCCTACTTACTTGCCCATTTCTCTTGCCGTCTTCCGCACGAGCTACTTGTGAAACACAGAGCGAATAGTACAGAGAAAGAGTTCGAGCAACAGGAATGGGGAAGAAGACGAAGAAGCCAGGGAAAGGAAAAGAGAAAACGGAGAAGAAAACCGCCAAAGCGGAGGAGAAGAAAGCTCGCAGAGAGTCCAAAAAGCTCTCCCCCGAAGACGATATTGATGCTATTCTGGTTTGCTGTTCTTCTTTATTTTCCTTGCTTCACGAACATCTCGTTAATATGAGTGTCTCTATTAGCTGCCATTTCTCGGAGGATCAAAACATTTTGTTCGTTTTCTGTTTCCTTCATTCCCGGGTGTGCAAATGGGATACACAACTTCTTATGTCTGAGAAATTATTAAATTTCTCGAATTCATCATCATCATCATCAACAAGCAGCACCTTAGACCCCCACTAGTAAGTTCCACGAAGAAGGCTGTGACAGAAGGCATCCACCGTAAAACTTTGACATAATGCACTTGCTTAAATTTATAGTGTTAACTAATTTTCAACAATTCAATAATACTATAAACTTCATACCCCAATTTCTCGAAGTTATGGGTTTTATTTCCTTTTTGGTTTATAATTAACTTAAGGTGGTGAGATTTTGTTTCACATGCAAATGGGTGCTAATGAATTTCGATTTGAAATTTATTAGGTTTTCTGTGCTATTTAGGCATTACTGTGCTAGTAAATTTTGTTCATTTAAGGTATTTTTCTGTGCTAGTAAGGCATATCTTTTAACGTTAGTAGGTTTTCTAAGTTCTATATCCAGTAATTATTCATCTTTAAGATTTCTTTGGTTTCTGATGATGGTTTCTTGCATTTTGTGTTCTCTCTTGAGGGTGGTTCAGTGCCAGTAGTTTCCATCCTGTGGTACTTTACTGCTTGCCGATACAAATACTTGGTTTAACGTTAAAATGACTTGGTGCATTGACCTCGTGTGATAGTTAAGCATACAAAAGGAAGAAGCAAAGAAGAAGGAAGTTCATATTGAGGATAATGTACCTGCACCATCTCCCCGATCTAATTGTACGGTACTGCGTTGCCTCTAGCTGCTTGTCATAGCTTTATTTGTAATCTAACAAATTTCTCACTTTTAGACATCCTGAGATGAAACTGACTTTCCATCCTTACATCCTAGCTAACAATAAATCCACTGAAGGACACAGAGTTGATACTTTACGGGGGTGAATTCTACAATGGTACCAAGGTTAGATGTCTCTGATTCTGTATGATATTTTATTTTCAGTGTAGTGTTGTTTCCATTTATTTAGCCGGCAATGTTTTCTATTTGATGGTGCAGACGTTTGTCTATGGTGATCTGTATCGACTTGATGTGGAGAAATTGCAATGGAAATTGATTTCTAGCCCTAACAGTCCACCTCCACGTAGTGCTCACCAAGCTATTGCTTGGAAGAATTATCTCTATATATTTGGTAAACTAAGGGTGAACCCTGACTCATAATGCTTAATAAAGCTTTGAATCACATATATAAGTGTACGTTTTTTTGTGATTAGGTGGTGAATTCACATCCCCTAATCAAGAGCGTTTTCACCACTACAAGGTAGCTTTCTTTCTCTATTCACTCTCTAAAGTTAACCAAACTTCTAAATCTCCACTTCCTCCACTTTCTACATATATAACTGAATTATTTTGATAGGACTTCTGGATGTTGGATTTGAAAACTAATCAATGGGAACAAGTAAACTTGAAGGGATGTCCTAGTGCACGGTCTGGTCACCGAATGGTAACTATTTATTTATTTGAATGAGTATTCACATTCGGTTTTGTTAATAGTTTTATAATTCTTGTTTAGATTATTAACCAAGCATGTTGTCCTAAAACTTTACTTGATTTACTATGGCAGCTCTAAACCTCCACATTTTACCATAGCAGTCCTAATGTTTGAAATCGTCAACTGTGTGAACCTAAAACTTCAAAAAGTGTGGTGGTGTTTAATAGTTTAGTTATAGAGTAGTATTGTTTAAGTCCTAAAAGTATTAGTCTTAAAACATTTTGTTTTTGCATAGCTTCGACTTCATCTCTCTACCCAACCTCTATCACTAGAAACCAACCACTGACATCCTGCAACCCGGCCCTGACTATGTAGTGATGCCACATTGGGCGAACTTAATGCCTGCTGTGCACAAGAGAATAAACAATAAGGGTTCCAGTTATGACTTGCCTTTCTCCGCAAGGCTTAAATCATGATGACCTTTGACATGTAGTTGGGAATCATAGTGGCTTTTGATTCACAGCTCCCAAGTTTAATTTCAACTCATTAAGTAAACAAAATCAGGCTGTTGATCTTTATTGGTACTAGAAACAGCCAAATCATCCTAAACTTCCGACCTTACAGACTTCACATCTTTCTTATCATGTTCCACTATTCTTCTCGAGGGAACATCGGAATTTAGAATCTGAATCTACAGTGCCAGTGGAAATAGAGCATATTCGTTAGGAAAACTTGAAGTTCTAGGATTGAAATGGTGAATAGAAAAAATAATAAATTATAATTTAAAGATATTACTCCCTCTGTCCCACAAAAATTGTTGTTTGACTTTGATGTTTTAAGTTGTAGTGTTTGACTCAAAATTTTACTAAGATCAATAGTGAAAAAAAAATCAACAGAACTATATTTAGAAATTTTTACTTCAAATCATGATAAGCATATGAATTATTTAACTTTATATGTCTAAACACTCATCAAATAAATCAAAGGTTAAATACTGTGAAACATCAAAAACAAAAGCTGCAATTTTTATGGGACAGAATGATTATTTGATAGTGTAAATGCCAAATTAGCATCCGTAAAATGCGACCTTATTTTTTAAGGTTATATGACCAGAAGTCAACAATATTAAATGTTTAAGACTTATATGGTATAAGGTTTATGATTGACATGGCAACAAGTTGAAGGACTTTTAACATCCTTTTCCATGAATATGTTTTCTTGAATGTTTTGTGCATTGGTTAACTTAGATCGACTGAGATGGTGGTGAAATCAGTAATGGGCTACATATAAATGGCTGGGGAAAAGGCAAAGGCAAATATAATTTTCGTTAGCGATATGGACAAAAGATCTTCATGTAGACTGTAGAGCTAATTGAGGAACCTAGCTCTAACTGAAAGGAGATGGGACACATTCTTTATGTAGATTATCCCACTGGTTGCAATGAGTATAATGCTCAGGGCCCATTAAGTTTGTAGATTTAAAGTGTGTTTTTGACAATTTTAACCAACTTGAAAAGAAAAGAAGTGAAAGTCTAATGGGGCCTAACTTTAAGATGAGTGGAATGAAAGAAAGCCTAGTAGGCCTTAACTTTAAGATGAGGGGATAAGGTGATAAACGTAGTAGTAGAAATTTTGTATATTAGGAAATGTTACAACTAATTCTACTCAAAATGGAAAAAGCTACAATCTTTTCGGGACACCGTCAAGGATCAATTGCACCATTTCATTGAGCTTGACGATTAAGGAGAAAATAGAATGTGGTCATAAAGTGATAAGGTAGATGTGTAAATGGGGAGAAAGAATGCGATTAAGTATTGAAGTGAGGGTAAGAAAGTAAAATCAGTAGGTAAATCCCCCATAGAGGGAATGGACAATTATTTGGGACTTCCCTAAAAGTAATATCAGGCAGTTATTTTGGGCTGGAGGGGTATAATGTTACCACCCAGGAACCAGAAAATGTCTGTGTCCAAAGATTTAACTTTTCAAGAGAGTTTCTCCTTTTTTAACTCTCCAGACCAACCTGATTTGGAAAACCATATGTGCCCAGATGATTCTGATTTGGAAAACCAAATGTCCCCAGATGATTCGGACTTCCAGGACCAGCCTTCCATTCCTTAGTGTTGAAGCTGGGAATGGAGGATCTCCACTCACAAGCTTAAGGGGGTGTTTGAAAGTGGTTTCTTTACTGTTTCTTTGCTGTGTATTTAGTTCCTGTACTTGTATGTGTTTTTATCTTTGGGACAATTCTGTAATTATGCTAATAGTTTAGGACTGTACCTATAGGCAGCTAGCTGGATTCCTTCTAGATCTGCGACTCTTGTCACTCAAGGATGGGATTCCTGTAGTAGCTATATGCATACAACAGAGGATGCAAATGCCTTCGCTTTTGTAGTGGCAGTAAGAAATTATTGTCTAACACAGTATCCGTAAGCTTGTATTCTGTTTCATTTCCTTGTAAGTGGGTGATTGTAATCTGTCCTTAACTAGATGCAAGGAAAAAAATTTTAGGACTTACAGATGGTGTGCATCTTCACCATGATGCTTGAAAAATAGACTGACAGATTGGTTGTAGGCTATGAGAAATTATAGGAGGGTATCCGTTTCCTTTTATAGATCAAAGAAAAAAGAGAAAGGGGAGAGGAAATACAGAAATAAGATCATTCCCACTAGCAATTTTCTCATGAGTTTATTTATACTTGTGAACCATGTTACTGCACTCAGCTCATGCAAGAGGGCATTATTTGATACTGATTTTTCTATTGTTTCTCTTTTACATCCCTGCCTGTGGAATTGATTGACGTAATCTGGTCTCTAGGTTCCTCCTGAAGACGAAAAAACAGGGAAGAAAGTGAAGACCAAGAAAGAGAACGTACTAAATTAGAAGAAGAAAAAAAAAGAAACTATTTGCGTTTTGGATGTATGCTTGTAACTTTTCATGCGGGCCTCTGATTATTTTTTTTCTCGTGAAACCCTTGCATGTTTTTGTAGCCTTGAATTTCGTAGAGTTCTATGCTCATGTTCAGGTTGTGCTTTCCTGACTTCAGTTATACTTGATCTTTTGCAGATCCTGTACAAGCACAAGATCATTCTTTTTGGTGGATTCTATGATACTCTTAGAGAAGTGAGGTTGTTAACAAATCTTCTGTCAATTTACATTTCAAAGCATTATTGTTTTAATTTGTAATTATGCATTCTATGTATGCCATCATAATGCACCATAACCCTATCTATGTCATCATATGTACTTTTCACTTATAGGTTGCTCTATTTACCTTTAAGTATGACATTTTTATTATTTTAGCTAATTAGTACTGTACTTAATATTCTTCATCTTATTTGAAAATTTTGTTGACTAACAGGTATTACAATGATCTACATGTCTTTGACCTAGATCAGTTCAAGGTAAACAATTGATTTCCTCACTTTTGCTTTACCTTCATCTGTTATCTAAGCTTTGTTTTGTTGCATATTTGACAATATTGTATTGTGCTGTTGCATTGCAGTGGGAAGAAATAAAGCCTAAGCTTGGCTCATTGTGGCCCAGTGCCCGGAGTGGTTTTCAGTTTTTTGTTTTTCAAGATCAGGTGAGCGAACCTACTCTAAAGTGGATGTCAAAAGTAGGGTTCTAGAGTATTCGTAAAAGATAAACAGCTTGTCCATCTGCTTTTTAATTATGTCTAATGGGACCTTTGTTTTCATAGCTCATATTCAAATGCATATACCTCTTGTCCTGGCAGATTTTTTTATATGGTGGTTACTCCAAGGAAGTTTCTCCTGATAAGAATAATTCTGAGAAAGGAGTAGTTCATGCAGACATGTGGTCACTTGATCCAAAGAACTGGGAATGGAATAAGGTTTGTGTGTTTTTTTTTTTGCACAAAATAACATAATGCATGCACAAGAATATAACGTTAAGCTTGCTTGAAGTTTGTTTTAGCAAGGAACCACTCTGAAATTTTGCAGTAACCTTATTTAGCTGTCTTTGGCTTGCACTAGGTTCATAAGTCTGGTCTGATCAGATAATAGTTTTCTTATTGTATCTTCTACTTAAAAACATAATCTGTCTGATTCTCATTAGAGCCTAACAGCTCAAATGCAAGTTGCTTTCTTCGTTTCTTCTTTTATTGTTGAAATCATTCAGATTATGTTTTTCATGGCTTCTTTTAATAACCCTCAACAGGGCTGTACAATGGTTCCACAAGTCTGACAGTCTGCGTATCTTTGCTTCTTTATGTTATGAACTTCCATAATCTTTAGTTTTAGAATTTTCTTATGCAGTTCAAAAGTGTCAGTTAATTGTTTATTACTCCCTCTGTCCCTGAATTGATACATTTGACTGGACAGAGATTAAGGTGTGCAGATGACTTGAAGGTAAAAAGGTAAAATATGCATATAAGATAAGAATAACTTTTTAAGTAGGGAAGGAAAAGTGAGGTAATAAAGTAAAATAGGTAGGTAAAACTTAAGTAAACGTATCAATTTTTGTAGGACATCCCAAAGGAATACGTACCAATTTTTGTGGGATGGAGGGAGTATTTACTCTGTATTATTTACTTTGTCTACTGCTGTGTAAATACTGTAGTTACTGCTTAAACTAAGATAAGTAGACAGAGTAGAAATCCCTATAAGTTAGGAATCCTAGCTAAAGTAGGAATCCTAATCCTAACTGAATACTGGAGCAGAATACTTGTATATAACTACTGCCTTGTGCAGGAATTATTCCACACGGATTTTCAATTCTCAAATGGTGTCAAAGCTATAGGTTTCTGAGAACCTCACACCAATTTTTTTCCTCCGACCTTCATCCCCCAAATCTTTTGTGGCCTTCATCGCCAAACCCTAGGTCTCCTCACTGAAGAAAAAAGAATCTCTCTTCTGGCCTTCATCACCAGTAACCTTTACTGGACTTCATTGCCCAACCTTTAACCCTAAATGAGCATATTGCTCTAGTAAGGGCTGAAGAAAGCTGCAGGGGAATTATGCTTGAGCACAAATAAGTGCTCAGCCATGGTGGCGAAAGAAGGGATCTTCCGTGGTCAAAAGGGCGATGCCAAAGACAATCTGTGGTGTACCTACAACAAGAAGCCCAGACACAACAAGGAGCACTGTTTGAAGCTAAATGGAAACCTACTACTTCCAGCAATGAGTGCAGTGGTTGGGAGAAACCAGGAGCTCAAGGCAACAACAGCTACGTGTCCACAAAAACCATAACTTAGCAAGCAGAATAGGCAGCAGACCTGGGAAAAGGGACATTTAGCCTTGATGAAATTGAGAAACTAAGGAGTTTCCTAGAATTAATCAAGTCCGAAGGCAGCTCCCCTGCCTCCCTTGCTTTCTCAGCTGAAACAGTGCTCAAAATTGGATGGAGAGATGCAATGAGGGTAGAGATGGAGGCATTGGAGCAGAATAAGACTTGGCAGGTTACTATCCTCTCAAAGGTAAGGCTATGGGATGTAAGTGGGTCTTTTATGTGAAATACAAAGCTGGTGGAACCTTTGACAGGTATAAAGCACGACTGTAGCTAAGGGATACACAGGCCTATGGGCTGGGCCTGGGCTATTTGGAGATCGTTGCACTTGTAGCAAAGATGAACACTATGAGGGTCCTGTTGTCATCGACTGCAACTCAATACTGGGACTTACAGCAATTTTACTAGTGTTGCCCTATAAAAGCAACTCAAAACTGGGCCTTACTAGCAATTTTACAAAACTTGGACTTACAGTGTTGTCAAAAGAGTGCTTTTCATGCTTTTATAGTGCAAAGCGTCAAGCGATCAGCCTCTAGGGCATTTTACTAGTGAAGCCCAGCAATTTTGTATAAGCGTGCGATTAGCTATTATGCAAAAAGCGTCGCTTCAATAATTTTGGTGCAAAGCCCTTTAATTAAATCTGCCAGCCGAAAAGCCTCAACCCAAATTAAAATCTTGTTAGTTCCCTAGGTTTAATTAATGATTAAAAGTTGGCCCCACAAAACAGGAAAAGACTGAAGAAACTGAACGCAAGGAGAAGAAAAGGAAGATTGTCCATTCTTCAGCCAGTCGACTTGAGAATCTTTTGGTGGTACTGAAGATATTAATCTTTTTGATGATGAGTGATAATTTAGTTTGAGAGTTGAGAGAATCTTAAACATTAGTGTTATGGAATTTTTGGAGTCAAGTTTAGAACTTGAAATTATGGCTACTCTCTACTTTCTAAATTTCTTAGGTTTTTTTAGCTTCTCTATATTTCTATCTATTAATTTAGTATGTCAGGAGCTTTAATTCGTTAAAGCACACACTTTCGCTTTGGAACCCATAGTTCTTTACTTTTAAAAACACTGAATCTACTTGACCATACCATCTGGTTTCACAATAGGAGTAGGAGGTGACAGTCTACAAGCTAAAAATGGCCCTTTACGACCTAAAACAGTCACCAAGGGCCTAGTTTGGGCGGCTGACACGGGTAATATTAATGTATAGGTATAAGCAGAGTCAGGTAGACCATACCCTGCATTAAATATTCAAAGTCAGGGGGAGTTACTGCACTTCTAGTGTATGTAGACAATATGATGGTGATTGGGGAGCAGAAATCCTAATCCTGGCTGAATACTGGAGCAGAGTACCTGTATATTACTACTGCTGCATTGCACAGGAATTATTTAAGGATTTAATTCTGACACATGGTTTCCTGTTTTTGTATGATCAGTTTGTGAGATATGTATTCTGTGACAACATTCCAAGCTCTACAAGTCTAGTTAACGTGGTTTTAGTTATCTGTAAGTGGGTGAGTAGCTACCTTAAAGATTTTTTTTTTATCACCTCTATCATACTAGTTACACAATAAACTTGGTGATTCCAAGTTTTTGCTAATTCGAGATAAACTTAAGTTTCGGGAGTTAAATGTGTTGCGTGTTGTAATGCTCCTATTTTTGAGCTCAAATACCTCAAAGTTTTACAATTTATACTACCCTTTTTAATTCTTTTACACCACTACCCCCAAGAGAAGGGTTCTTGCAGTACGTGGCAAATGAGTGTGAAGGGTGTCGAACCCAAGAGAAAGGGGTGAGGATCTAGGAAGTCCTGAGTGCACTAGGCTAGCAATAAGTGCAAGAGTGTGAATGAGAGTAAAAAGTGACAAGTGTGAGTAAAACAGTAACTTGGACAGCAAGGAACGAGAAGGGCAAACACACAAATAGCAAACAAACAAGGATTCAATCAAATCTAAAGCTTCTTCTTAGGATGTTACCTATGTAGGAGATTCTCTACAACCAATCATGCATTGCTAAGTGATGTGGTCTTTACAAGAATGTAAGAACAACCACTTTTAATGATCTAGCTTGAAGGAAATGAAGAACAATATGAACAAAAGTTCAAGAGTAATTTCGACCAAGAACAAGCACCTTTCAACTACAAGGTTGAACAATACTTGAAAATTGCCAAGGGAAGAAGAATGGTTCTAGCACCTCTTAACTATAAGATTAAGCAATACTAGAAATGAAGATTGAAACCACTTTCATGGATCAAAGGGACATGGAATTCAAGGAGAACACAAAAAGCCAAGTCTCATCTCTTGAGAGGTATTTGGCCGATTTTGTGAAGCTTTCCTTTCAAAATGAATTGTGATTTTACAAAGGATTACATGGGGTATATATAGGGGTTTAACAGATATGGTGGGACCTAGCTAATAAATGCTGGGATTCTAGCATTTAATGCTAAAGGAAGAGATAATGCTCTTTTCTTCCATAAATCACGTAATTGATAATTTGTGATTTATGGAAAATAAAAGAAGTTAATAATACAAATAGGTCCCTAATGTTTAAGAAGTGTCAAAAGACAAAAAGTTAATAGTCAAGCAAATTGGTAGGTGACCAATCAAGCAAGGTAGTAGGTGATTTTGTGGGACTTGTGTTCCATCCGTTTTTGCGAGGAGGATTAGCTTTGTATGTCTTGGAGGTTTGGAAGGCGCTCCGGTGTCCGATGCTGGGATGGCGCTTGGAGCGCGCGGGGGAGGTGGAAGGGCGCGTGGGGCGCGTGGGATCGCCTTGGCCTCAAGGGAGGTGCAACTAAGGGCTTCCATGCTCGGGGAATGACTCTCCTCTATGTGAATGCCCATGTTGAGGAGTTGGTTGGCTCGGTCTGGCCCTTGATCCCGCTCTTCTCCTTGTGCCATAATCCTCATGAAGTCTTGGAGATCCTCTTGCATCCTTTTCAACCGTCCTCTTGTCATCGGGCCTCCTAGTCCTTGGAAAGAACTTGGTGCCTTGCCCGGGTGCTCGGGTTGTCTTGGAGGGATGTCCACGTCACTAAGAGGTGGGTTTCCCTCTCAACTAGAATGACTCTAGACACTCTTGTTCTCTAGAGATCAATTCCAGAGGTTGTACAGCCTCAAACCTATTCACATCTACCAACCGATTTCTTAAGGTCTAAGTCAATAGAACCCCTCTCGGGCATTCTATCGAACACCAAATGACATGCCAATGTGAGTAGCAAGCAAACATGCATGCTATGATGGAAATGGCACTAGAAATCAGTTTCTAAGCATGATCAAGCATGATTAACCATAGACAACATCCTAGGCAAGCATACCCTAGAAGAACATGGAAGTCTACTCACTAATAGGCATGTTAATCATAGAAGTCAGCATGTTGATAGCAAAAGACATGATAAAATAAAGATAGGGATAAAGAAATGGACTCTAAGTCTCGATCCTCAAGAAAAGAGAGCATTGGTCTTCATTCCCATCTCAAACTTGAATAATCCTTAAAGTTACTATTTCCAAGTTGCTGGCTTCTTGCCCAAAAAAGTCTGATAAAACCTATCTAAAAGTAGTTTAAATACTCCTAACTAAGTACCAAAGGTCCCTTAACACTTTGGGTACCTTAAACTAGCCTAAAAGGGGCATAATTGCCCATCAAGAATGATAAACGTGGAGGAAATTGCGAGGAAACTTCGTTGGTAACCGTCTGCACATGGTGGGAGCGTCGTCCACCTCGCAGAAGCAGCGCACGCTTGCATGTTGACCAGCGCGCAGGCTTGTGATTAGCGCGCCTCATCTTCCCGCCAAGCCGTTCATCTCTTTGCGGCGCGCTGATGTTGAGTGCATTCCAGCGCGCCGTTTGGCCGCACCTCAGCTCCTAATATCCCCATTTCTTCCCTGACTTGACTTTGACCCCCTTCATTTAACCCAGGATTTGTTGACTTGTCTATTCACTCACTGATGTAAGTCCCGGGCCTTCAAACATTGCACTTTGGGCTACATTTTACCTCTGCTTCTTGCACCTACAAAGATAATGACAATTGCAAGTAAAGGGCATCTAAATCACAGTAAATAAGCACAAAAGATAATTTATCATGGCTAAAACACCTTGGAAATGTGTATGTGTTGCACACACAACAAAATGTTCTCAAAATGAGCTCCAAACTGGTAGGGTCCCCTTTGAAGATCCCTAAAGATGGCAGGGTCCTTTCTAATAAGCTCTAAACCATCCCACACCAAAGACTGGATCTGGGACTCTGTCACATTGAACGCTTGAAACCTGTCAGAACTTCCGGTTAGGGCCATAAGAAGTCAAAACTTGACAAACGACTTTTTCAATATAGGCAAATGCTTAAACAGTGTGCTTCTATTATGCTACAAGCTCCAGTGTTGAGATGTTAATCATTGTATGAAGGTTCAGTTTTATAGAATTTCTACTCCCGAAAGTGCTGTCTTCTTTTGCTGCTGGTTTTTATGGTGTATTTCTAAGTACATTACCCCCCCCCCCCCTTCCCTCTTTCTATCTCAGCCTTTTCCTTTTTTACATCGTTGAATATTCCTGGCATTTATCAGTTGAAGAAAAGTGGAATGCCCCCTGGACCTCGGGCTGGGTTTTCTATGTGTGTTCATAAGAAACGTGCTATGCTCTTTGGAGGTGTGGTGGACATGGAGATGCAAGGTCAGTGGTTTCTATATCTTTCTTTTATGGTCAAGTGTGTTTGATCGTATCTTCTCATGTATTCCAGGTTGCCTTATGTACCACTTAAAAAGAGATTCTTTGGCTAAATGTATTTGCTTCTTTCCATCATTTTTACGTCAGTAGCAACCGGGGTTTATGTGCTCACTTCATTTGATAGTAAGTACCAGATAATTAGTTACCTTTTTATATTTTAATGATTGCAGGGGATGGCATGATGAGCTTATTCTTGAATGAACTGTATGGCTTCCAATTGGATAATCATCGTTGGTGAGTCCAGTGGTGGTTGGTGGCTGTTTCACTTTATCATAGATCATTCAACATATGCTGGTAACTTTGATGCAGGTATCCTTTGGAGCTAAGAAAGGAAAAATCATCAAAAGACAGGGTATTCTAAACCTCATACAGTACCTTTGTTTCCTCTCTTTCTTCCTCAGCATATGACAAGGTTTCCACAATCGTTTTTTACAGATAAAGAAAGGCTCTGAACTTGTTTCTAGAGAAGTTGATTTTAATGATGAGACAAGTGCAATGGAACTTGAGCCATGTTCTGCAGTAGACAATAGTGAGGTGACTGAGTATGATGAAGAAATGGAAGATAAAGGAAGCAAGATAGACAAAATATCCCAACACATGGCATCAAGCATGGCAGTTGATCATGATTCAACAGCCAAAACAGGTGCAAAAATTCAAAAAATGCAAACTACCGAAATTCAAAGTTCTTTGTTGCCAGAGGTTTGACATACTTTCTTGAACATTAACTACTAGAATCCGGGTTTTGAAAAATATTGAAATGGGACATGTAATGAACTTGCAGATTGTGAAGCCATGTGGACGTATAAATTCATGCATGGTTGTTGGAAAGGATACCTTGTACATATATGGGGGCATGATAGAGATCAAAGACCGAGAAATTACCCTTGATGATCTGTTTTCTCTTAATCTTAGCAAACTTGACGAATGGAAGTGCATTATACCGGTTTGTTGAATTTTCTTCCGTTCTCTAATAATCTTTTATCTACTGCAAATATGGACACCCACAAGAGAGAGAGAGAGAGAGAGAGAGAGAGAGAGAGGTTTAAATGGGTTCCTAAAACTGAATATGCAAGATTGAGTTTGTTTTTTATGTTTAGCTGCCATGCATTGCATTAGGATTTCTGTGCTTTCTCATTTATTAACTGCTATTTTTTATATTCTTGAAAACTCAGACCTCTGAGTCTGAGTGGGTAGAAGCCTCAGACAGTGAAGATGAAGACGAAGACGAAGACGAAGATGGAGACGAAGACGATGGTGAAAGTGATAGTAATTCTGAGGATAGTGGTGATGAAAATGAATCTGAGGTGCTTTATTTTCTATTGCCCTTCATTTCCTCTTCTATTGCCGCTCTCTTTTCTTTTAGTTGCAGTATTTGCATCAAGCAACCTTGACTGTAATTGTTTTACAAATTGTTATCATTTCTTCTGAACTTCCTGTGGTGGTGAGATGACTGGAAATTGCTTGAAAGTTATCTTAATTTACTCATATCTAATCATGAACATTGTGGAAAAGCCAATTCAGGACTTCGTGATCTCTGCAGGATGCTGGAGCCGTAAAAGTGGGAGATGCTGTCGCACTAATAAAAGCTGAAGGAAAGGGTTTGAGAAGGAAGGAAAAACGAGCAAGGATAGAGCAGATTAGAGCCAATCTGGGCCTTTCAGATTCACAGAGAACGCCTATGGTAATCCTCTTTCCCCTTTCCTTAAATTGTTGTGTCATTTGCGTTTCTCAACAATGGATAAAAAATGAACTATTTTTATATAAAGTGATGATTCATTAAACTTGTATGCCAAATAGAACCCTACACATCCGGAAAAGTATTCTTAGACATTTATTTTTGTTGATAAAAGTACTTTTTAATGACATTAAGCTGTGTAATAAGGTAAGGAAAATATTACGTAAGCCCCATTGCTTCTAAGAAGGTTTTGTTTGTTTTTCAATAGGTATATATAAGCTCTCAAACATTGGTTCTGGATGAAAAATTAATAAGTGAAAATAATGGATCCATGATGCATTATTGAATTCTAAACGAACACTGCAAGAACGAGGATCACCTGTCCCCAAATGTCAGTGTCTCCATGTCCCTTAGTTCATTTAATTAACACTTAATTGATACATTAACTTTCTCTAATGGATCAATCAACAGTGCTAATCAGATACACTAAGGGGACACGGGGATAGAGAGATTTGGGTACCGGTGATTCCATTATTCAAACACTTGATGTTGAAATTGAGAAGAATCTATGGCTACAAATATTGACGCTCTTGTTCTTATTTATTTTTACAAATTAGCACTAATTATCGACTCATTGATTTGTTGTTTTTCTAAAGCCTGGCGAGTCCTTGAAAGATTTCTACAGGCGTACGAGTTTATACTGGCAGATGGCAGCCCATGAACACACTCAACACACCGGAAAGGTTTGCGACTGTTGCCATGCTTTGTTGTGGTTGCAAATTCTTTTGGGTTTTAGCTAATACGTGTATTTTGGAATTTGCAACCACAGGAGCTTCGTAAAGACGGTTTTGATCTAGCAGAAGGTCGATATAGGGAACTTAAACCAATCCTTGACGAGGTGACCTCTCTTTCCATATTCTGAAATTCCTTCCAACTGGCCTTTTTACCTTTAGAGGCCATATTTGGTTGGACTTAAACCATTGTCTTAAACCAATGACTTAAGTCCAACTTAAGTGAATGATAGTATTATCTTTTGCAATTTACCCTAAATCTTGATAAATGTACGTTAAAATACAATAAATTTACTTAATCTGAGAATAATTCTCTAAATTTTAATCACATAAACGACTTAATCCATTGGATTAAGCCTAAAGTGACTTAAGCAGAATAATCCATTGGATTAACCATTTATGTTATTAGAAATTTAGAATTTATCCTCTGTTCAAGTAAATTTTCTATTTTTGAACATATATTTATCGAATTTTAAGGTAAATTGCAAAAGAAAATATAATTTACTTGAATAAGTAGGACTTTTGTCACGAAATAGCCTATTTACATCCATGGTAATGTTTGTCTTTCTATTTATGGTTCAGTTGGTAATCTTAGAAGCAGAGCAGAAGGCTGAAGAGGCCGAATGGCCAGAAACTAGCTTAAGAAAGAGGGGTAAGAAGAAAGTTTAAGGACCTTGGTACCCAAAATATTAGGGGCCCTAAAATTGTGTGACAAAATGTTGTAATTTTGCTAATTATAATCCATCTTTTGTACTGTGTATACGTATTGTTCTCTATATGTTGGCTATTTCTGCATATTAGCCATGAAAAGCAATGCTTGATCATGTATGAATTGGTCTACGTATATTTGTTTGAGATGGAATCTTGTTTATTTTGATTCTCTGAAATCAGAATCAAAGTTCAAGAATTTAGCGGTTTAAGGAAATGGGGTATTGGTTACAGCTCGAGCTATAGTATGTCATGTCCCTTGCAATGAGCCCTCGTAACAGCTTGAGCACTTCCAATACTGAGGAAAAAATAAAGAGAAAGATAAAGAATCTACAATCAATACTGAACCCAGTCCACCCTGAACAAAAAGTCAACTACCCGAATCCAACTTGAATCCGACTTGACCTGAACTCGTTCCGTGTAAGTTGAAACCTGAGATCACCCAAACCTGAAAGATCCCGAACCCAGAAGAACCTGAAATGACTTAAAAAGATCCCAACATAATAGTATATTGAGAAATTATATTTAAGTTACAATTTTCAAAATTTTCATTTTTATAATTTGGTCACAAATTAAGTTATTTTACTAATTTTAATGTTGGTGAAGTAATGTCTAATTTTTAATTTTTTTTGGAGTAATATCAATTTATAATTTTTGTTAGATCAATGACAAATTTTCAATTTTGTGAGAGTAATGCCCAATTCCAATTTTATGGGACTAATATCCAATTTTCAATGGAAATTATGTACCGATGGATACACACACTTCATTTATCCTCAAACACTTATATGATTTATAAACCAAACCAAATCAAATACTCCAATAATGATTCAGAAACCCGTGAGGTTGATACATAATTAACAAAAAAACGAACACCTGCAGAAATGACCACCAAAAAATCACCATAGCTAGCACACACACAAGACCAAATCAGAAATCTTTTGACCCTATGCATTGGTATACTAACAAAAAGGGCCACAAATTTGTCATTTTATAATAATGTTTTGGCACTAGACATCAAGATCCATTTTATAGGAAAACAAATCTGTCATTTATGTGTAAACAGAAAATTAATAACTATAGAATAAGAACTGGTACACTACACAAGCAAACGCCCCTCGCGTCATCTAGAGCCATAAGCATCAAAAGGACACGAATCACGATGCCACCGCATCTCGCGAAGGCATCTTCAGAAGAGCTTCGCACCTACAGTGATATGATCACGCGGACGCTTGATGCGAACTCGCGAAATCACTTACGCGCCGAATCTAGCTCGAAGGAGTCGCAAGAACAGGGACGGATAAATTCGACTTCAAACACCTCCTAACTACGAGGTTGGGCAATATTTGAGATAATGTCTGGGGAAGATGGAAGATCTAGCACCTCTTAACTACGAGATTAAGCAATACTAGATATTAAACTCGATGATAAACACCAAAGTGAATGGCGGAAGGTAGCAAGGAGTCACCGCACGCCACCCGAACCTGGTTGCGGAGGCGGGGCGCCGGGACGTCGGAAGCGGAAGCCGGACTGATATAGAAAAGGCAGTCCATCGAGACTGCCGCGCGTGTGGCTGAAAGGCGAAACGATTGTGGAAGCAACCTAACAAAACTTTCATACATATAACTAAAATAAAATCCAAACATACAATTCATGCATTAGCAACAGAGTAAGCCCCGCCCTCCGTGGACGAGTGCTTACGCACCAAAACATAGATACATACAGAGTTCACAGAACCTAGGGTGTCTAGCAAGCGCCAAGCGCTCAGAACATGCAACAGAACAGAATATATATACAAACATATACAATCATCACAACAATAAAACAGAAAGTATGCACATGCAGCTACAGAGCCGACCCTAGGCCTAAACGTCAAAATACCTCGCGCGGGATTCGGACCAAGTAGACAAAATCCCAGCCCGCAAGGTACCGCTGCTCAACCCAACCAAGGCGAAGCCTCACGGAAACCAACTCCGCTGGTTGTTTACCAAGGGGTGAGTCCTAAAAGGACCCGTAAGGGATTTGGGGTAAGATAAGCATATGTAACCCTGCAAAACAGAAAGATAGCAATATACAGAATATATGCAACAGAATACAGAATATCGTGCATGTAATAAAAACAGATCAGAATACCGAAGGATGTGCGATACTAAATCGCCATAAACCCTTATAACCAATCGTAACGGCTGACCTCCCTCTAAGGGAGTCGAAGTCGAAGCTATTGCGAAGCATGGTGCACCGGTGGGTAGCGAACCCTCAACCGTCGTAGGGTTATGCAGACAGTATGCCATAAGGCATACTCCTACAAATTACGTAACGTACCTTAAAGCGAAATTTCCAAATACTGCAAAATGTAAGTGCAACAACACATACACCTACAGACTACGAGAATATGCCCTAGGCATATAATACCGAAATACTTGCAGTAATGTAAAGTGAAACTAAACATACACCTATCTTACCAAAAATAGCAGAACCAAACCCTTACCTCAAAATCCAGAGTATTAGACCGATTCTGGACGACTTCCACACCACGACCCGAAACTCAGAAACCTCTCTTTTTCTACCCTCTGAACCTCAGAATCTGTCAAACTAAGTTGAATTAGCATCCTTATCGACCACTCTACCAAACTACACCCCGACCCCAAAACCGAAAATCCGGCAGAATTTCCGTAAAATTCCCGATTTCCACAGAAACTTCAGAATTCAGAACCAACTTAGACAACGCAAGATTATACATCGACAAACATCATCCCACAAGCGTAATCGATCAAATCCAACCTTAAAACCCTTCATTACCCGACATTTTCCGATAAACCCGCTTAATAGTGACTTTTCCATTTCTTATCCGAATTCAACGTTTCAAATTTCAAACCACTCCTAAATTCAACCCCAATACCATCTTAGCATCCAATCCAACCAAAATCAAACCCCAACATGGAAAAAGAATTATCCAAAAATTCGGCTTCTTTGCCAATTTTTATCCAACTTCCAAATCAATCCATTCAAACTTCCAATTAATCATACTAATCACCAATTTCACTTCTAAACCAAGAATGCTATCCAATTGCATCCAAAACAACAAAATCCACAATGAACATCAACCTACATAATCGGCCATTTGGGGGTTTTTGACTCAACTTGTTTTCCATCAAATTGAATCCATACATAAGCTTAGAATCATGCTAGGATTAACATACTTGAAGCATGAACCAAGATAACAAACACACATCAACATAGAATTTTCCAAAAATTCGGCCAAAATATGAAATTGTAACCGAATTGTGTTTCCGACGATCCAAAGTTATTTACCTACTCCTTACCAATCCAATATCAACATATATGAAGCACACAACGATCCAACGGTTCAATTTCTTCAAAACTCAGATCTAAGCCAAGAACATCAACTTTCCAATATTGCCAAATACTCAGAATCGAACCATACCTCAGACAGACGTAGTACTCGAGTTGCTGATCAACTTTCCAGATGAACTCTCGGGCAAAGGAGCAACTTAGAGCAAGATTTTGGAAGCTTTAGAAACTCAACAATGGTGAAGAAAGAAGAAGAAAGTTTCGGCAGAGTGAAGAAGGAAGAAGAAAACGTTTAAGTGAAAGCCAAATATATATATATATATATATATATATATATATATATATATATATATATATCCCTTTCTTTTTTCCCATCCCTTCTCTACTTAAATAGAATAGAGACAAGTGTCCTTAATTTGTCCCCAATTCTGCCGAATTCAGCTGCTGTCCCCTGCTGAAATACTTTTATTTTGTGGCCAATTTCCAATTAATCTCCGACTTTTCCGAAAGTTCCAATTCTTTTTGCCCAAAAAAAATTACCGAATTCCAAAATTAACGAAACTTGGACACAACTCTCAGAATATTATAACGTTCACAAAACATATTTCAAAAGTTCATTTACCATTCCGGAGTGTCCTACCGAGCTCGCTGAACCCGAACCAAAACCCGACGTGCGAGCGTGTCAACCTGAACCGAAATTCCGTCACTCCAAAATTCTATAAAAATACCCATAAATTCCATCTTAAATTATAACACAAATTACCCCAAAGCCGTCAGAAAATTTCCATCCCGAGCCCCGGGATTCCCGTCCCGAGCCCCGGGAGTCGCCCGGAACCGAACGTCCCGCCCCAAATATTAAACTCCACAAACACCTCCGGGACATTCTCACGACTCCAAAACTGCAAACGGCTTCTTAAACTGAGGTCTCGAGAGCGCTACTGAGCCCGCTGTACGTCCCGAGGCGACCCGACAACCCCCGACGCCTTAAAAATATTTTCGGCGGAAACGTCCGGGGGACCCACACGACCTCAAATACGGAAGGGTTCGCCAAAATGATACTCGGATAGGGCTCGGGAGCCGCCTGAACGCCAAAAAACGTGACTCGCAGGCCAAAACCGGAGCCCCGGGTCACCCGGTCGCAACCCGCTCGGGGTGACCGTAACACAAGGAGTGAGAACCGAAGCTTGAGGAAATAAACCTCTCAAGCGTTTTACATATGTTCTACGTTTTCTAGGAGCCTTTTGTCCCTTTTATAGGAGGGAGAAGTAAAAGGCTCTTACACCCGCGCATGCATGCCAAAAGCATAAAGTGCTTTTGCATGCATGTCATCCTAAAAGCTTCCAAAAAGGAAAAAGGTAAAAGCTAACCTAAAAAGGCATTCTCATGTCCTTTGCACATAAAGTAAATATTTGTACTCCCAAATATCTTCATTAAAGGAGGGAGTGTTCTGGATTGGCTTGGAATGGTTGGCCGGATTGTTGAGCATAGGTGGCTTCGCCTCGGGGCTTCGCCTGCGCCGGGAGGCTTCGCATGGCTGGCTTTGCCCTCGCCTGGAGGCTTCGCAGGAGCAGTTTCACCTAAGGGCTTCACCTTCGCCTGGAAGTTTCGCATGGGGGCCTTGCCTTCTCTCTGAGGACTTCACGCTAGAGGCTTTGCATGAGGGCCTTCGCCTGGTGGCTTCGTAGGAGCAGTTTCGCCTTAGGGCTTCGCCATCGCCTGGAGGCTTCGCATGAGGGAAGCCTTGCCTTCGCCTAGAGGCTTCGCATGGATGCTTCGCGTGAAGGCTTCGCCTGACCAAGAAAAGGCGATTGCCTGAATTGTGGATCGGGCTGCCTGGGCCTCTGAACCTCCTCGCCAAAAGGGGTGCTCCGAGCTTCATTCACCTTCCTCTTCAAACTTGAGACTTTGTTGTTTCTTGGGGATCCCATGATCACATCATTCCCTTCCTCTTAGAAAGATTCGTCCTCGAATCTAAATGGGGGAAATTCCTACAAACGAAGACAAGCGCAACAAACTTCACGAAACATTAGGGGTTAGTCAATGAAAGCTCATCATTTGGAGACTGGGGGTCACGGTGGCAATGCACATAAATGTGGGAGCATAACAACTCCAATATGCATTGTGAACATGAACAAAAGACTATAGAAGTTCATGACATGCTTCCAAGAGTATTCTATTCATTCAACAAGAAATTTGTACTTGAGGAAGACATGTGGTCTAAAAATTTTAAACCTTTGTTCATGGAGTGGGGGTGGGTCAAAGGAAGCATTTTCTTCACAAACCACATGCACATGTGCTTCCCAAGACAAAGAATGAAAAGCTAAGCTAGTCATAGGACAAACATCAAAGTGTGGAACACAAAGACTAGCCTTAGCACAAACAAGAGGTAATGAGATGGACAATCAGCCCTTTCTCTTCACCTCAACCATAAACATGGTTTCAATTTTAATTTTCCTAAGATGCTCATGTTTCCCAAAGAATAGCATGGCTGAAACACATATGCTGAAACAATCTTCATTAAGCTCATGCATTTTAAGCACACTGAACATGGCATCTTCCTTCAATTCCCAACAAACAAACATGCATGCACTCTCATGTATCCCTGGGTCAAAATTGAGTCTAGGCCATTCATTCTCGTCATTTAAATGTAAGGAGTCATGTTCATGTAATGAAGAGAATTCTTGGCTAGGGGCGGGTGACATGGGGTATGTATCATGCTCATACATCTCATCATGGTAATAGTCATGCTCAACATCCGAGGAATAATTCTCATAGGTTTCGGACACTTCATATGATGAATGAGATGTATGTTCACAGTTGCCACATTCAAGAGTTTCATCATACAAGGAAGAGAAATCATCATATGTTATGGATTTAGATTCATCAATCTCTTCACATTCCAATTCATGCTCTTGAATAGCATACCAATTATCATCGCATGGAAAAGTGCAAGTGTCATCACATGGATATGGATAGTGGTTAAATTCATTTATGCACTTGTCACTTTCAACATGCTCATTGTTATCAAGGGAAGTTCCATATATATATATATATATTCGAATAATGGATGTAGGAGATGTACACTTTCGGGTTCATCATCCAAGTTCTTATCATGCAAACTCAAGGAAGCCATTTGTCACAGACCGTGGCTAGATCTTCCCCGACCATGGCTAGATCTTCCCCGGTCCAACCGGCATCGCCATGCATCCGGACTCATATTGTCACAGATCGTGTACAGTGCCAAGATATTGTCCGCTTTGGGGTGGGGTTACGGCCCAGCATTTTCCCCCTCACGGTTTTGTTTCTAACGGAATGGATGGTCTTGGGGTTACGGCCCAGCCTTTTCCCCCTCAATCCAACATCCGTTAAAAGGCCTCTTGAAGGGGAGAGGGGTGGTGTACATTATATACACCCTAATCCCTCTTTAACCCTTCCATGTGGGACGTAACATCCACCCCCCCAGGGAGCCCAGCGTCCTCGCTGGCACATGTGCACTGTACAACCTGGCTCTGATACCAATTGTCACAGACCGTGGCTAGATCTTCCCCGACCATGGCTAGATCTTCCCCGGTCCAACCGGCATCGCCATGCATCTGGACTCATGGACAGACCGTGTACAGTGCCAAGATATTGTCCGCTTTGGGGTTACGGCCCAGCCATTTCCCCCTCACGGTTTTGTTTCTAACGGAATGGATGGTCTTGGGGTTACGGCCCAGCCTTTTCCCCTCAATCCAACATCCGTTAAAGGCCTCTTGAAGGGGAGAGGGTGGTGTACATTATATACACCCTAGTCCCTCTTTAACCCTTCCATGTGGGACGTAACACCATTGATTCACATTCTTGTGCATAGTCTTCGCCACTAGGAGAAAGAGACAAGTTACCTATTCCCAAGTTAGGGAAGTGTAGGTCCTCTCCACATATTTTCTCTTCTTCCTCCAACAATGATGTGGCTTCTTCCTCAAGTGTAGGCTCGGGTGGAACTTCCAAGTGAGCACTTTCTTCCTCCAAAGCCGCGGCTTCTTCACCATTCTCAAGCTCTTGCGCATACGTGACCTTTCCTTCTTCTCTTTTCTGCACCAACAAAGAAGAACAACATGATTGAGAAGATGAAATGGTTAGTTCTTTTGGGAGTTTGGTCGAAGGCCCGGGTGCGTCATTCTTTTCACTCATTTGGCTTTGGAGAGCTCTCTCCTTTCCCCTCTCTCTTTCTTTTTCTCTCTCTCATATTATTCGTACTCCTTGAGTCTTTCAATTATTTGAGAGAGATCTTCATTTGGATTTTGGTGAGGGCTTTGGTTTGGGTGGTGAGCTTGGGTTGCGCATGCGTGGGGGTGGGGTATATGGCTTGGCCAAGGAATTTTGTGGAGGTGTGGAGATTCGCCTCCTTTCATAGGAGGGAGTTGGTTCAATTTGGGGCGAAGACCCTTCGAGTGGAGTTTGGTGGGAGTGTCGGGTGGAGGTACTAGGTGTAAGGCGCAAGGTGGACCTTCTTGTTTGGGAGTAATAGGAAGAGGGTGGTTCTTCTTGATAGGAACCATATCTTTGCCATAGCAACCTCTTCAATTCACTCCAAGTCCGAATGGGGGCTTCATTATATCGCGCTCTTTGAGTAAACTCTTGACGACACCATCTTTTAGCTTCTCCCTTTAAGCACTTTATGGCAAGGTCTAACCTCTCTTCTTTATGAAATTGGTAATACCAAAAGTGGTACTCCAATTCCTTCATCCAATGCCATAAGTCTTCTTCAAGTTGGCGCCTTCCTATCGATGAATGAAACCCAAAGAAATATATATTTTCTTCCTCCATGGGTTCGCCTACATACTTAGACAATAAAGTTAGTACCACTCAAGCTCCTCACGTGTTTGGGTGGTCTCTCCCTTCACGAGGGGGTCACACTCGGCTTTCACTCCTTCCTCTTGCTTGTAGCTCTCAAAGCTTGCTCTTTGGTATCAAGCCCGAAATGATTACCACAATATAACCTTTAGCATGCAAAATCATTTGAGTAATAAAGTGCTAGTTACTTGAAGCAAGCTAGGTTAAAAAAATGGGGGGGTAGTTTGGCCGCAAATTACAAGAGGGTAGGAAAGAAAGATTTTGGCACACAAACACCTTTTAGCTCAAATTTGAATTCAAAAATGGATCAAAGTTACTATTCATATGAGTTTTGGTATGAACTTTGTATGAACATCATATGAACACCAAGAATATCAAGAACACACTTTTGATTTCCCAATGGTTTTCACAATCAATCTTTTATACACCACTTTCTTTTCACTTTTCAACAACAACCTCACTCTTTTATGTACATAAACCCATGCACATTGCGGTTTTGGGTAGAACCTGAAACTTGCGACTTCAGCTAACTCGCAACCGCAATCTTTTCTTCTTTTCTTTTTTATTTAACTTTTGAATTTATGAAGTTGCTCAACACAACAACTTCTAACACCAAGAAACGTAACAACAAATTGACAGAAACAAAGGTGGATGGTGGGGTAAAGAAATGGCCGAATCTAACAAGGTTTAAAATCACAAAACAAATCTTTCTTCAAGTAAAAGATAAAGGTTTTACCTTGAAGAAATCGCACACAACTCCAACAAGCGATTTGGCTCTGATACCACTTGATATGATAACGTGGACGCTTGACGCGAACTTGCGAAATCACTTACGCGCCGGATCTAGCTCGAAGGAGTCGCAAGAACAGGGACGGATAAATTCGGCCTCAAACACCTCCCAACTACGAGGTTGGGCAATATTTGAGATAATGCCTGGGGAAGATGGAAGATCTAGCACCTCTTAACTACAAGATTAAGCAATACTAGATATTAAACTCGATGATAAACACCAAAGTGAATGGCGGAAGGTAGCAAGGAGTGAGAACCGAAGCTTGAGGAAATAAACCTCTCAAGCGTTTTACATATGTTCTATGTTTTCTAGGAGCCTTTTGTCCCTTTTATAGGAGGGAGAAGTAAAAGGCTCTTACACACTTGCATGCATGCCAAAAGCATAAAGTGCTTTTGCATGCATGTCATCCTAAAAGCTTCCAAAAATGAAAAAGGTAAAAGCTAACCTAAAAAGGCATTCTCATGTCCTTTGCACATAAAGTAAATATTTGTACTCCCAAGTATCTTCTTTCAAGGTGGGAGTGTTCCGAATGGGCTTCGAATGGTTGGCCGGATTGTTGAGCATAGGTGGCTTCGCCTCGGGGCTTCGCCTGCGCCGGGAGGCTTCGCATGGCTGGCTTTGCCCTCGCCTGGAGGCTTCGCAGGAGCAGTTTCACCTAAGGGCTTCGCCTTCGCCTGGAGGCTTTGCATGAGGGCCTTCACCTGGAGGCTTCGTAGGAGCAGTTTCGCCTTAGGGCTTCGCCATCGCCTGGAGGCTTCGCATGAGGGAAGCCTTGCCTTCGCCTAGAGGCTTCGCATGGATGCTTCGCGTGAAGGCTTCGCCTGGTCAGGCGATTGCCTGAATCGTGGATCGGGCTGCCTGGGCCTCTGAACCTCCTCGCCAAAAAGGGTGCTCCGAGCTTCATTCACCTTCCTCTTCGAACTTGAGACTTTGTTGTTTCTTGGGGATCCCATGATCACATCATATAGGCTTTGCCAAGCCCTCGCAGATTCGCACCTCCTGGCTTCACCAGGCAGGGCCTTCGCATCTCTTGGCCTTCGCCACCTAGTACTTAGCAACAACTCAGAGACCGAGGAATGGAAGCAAGGAACGGTTACCTCCATGACCTGCCCACGTTCTCCATCCCCCTCAGGTCTTCCACTACCCAGAACGTGGGGCAAGCACCCCACTACTGGATCATGGGATAATCTCCATCTCAACGCTTCCTATGAGAGGACAACTTGGGAAAGTTACACCCTATCTACACACCCCACTCTTCTTTCTCGCTCCCGAGTATTCCGTTTTACCTCTTGTAGATTACTCCGGAGCTAAAGATTGTCGTTCTCAACACTACAACATCCTTCAAGCATCCGAGAGCCCAAACCGTCAAGGAACGAGGCTATCGATTCACGCCGTCTTTGGGAATGTCACCATTCCCACGAAGAAACCACAAAGATTAGCCATGCCTACGACAAGAAGTGCAAGCCGGTAGAACGGCCGTGGTAGGAGGAATCTGCCTGCTACCACGCCAACAACATTCCCGCCACGGTGTCCTGCCAGGGGCATGGTGGATTGTCGGTCCACTCGACCGGAGAAAGCTCCTCCCATAGTGACCTCAATGGCCCTCCCTTAAGGGGGTCATCCACGCAACGGAGATAGATGTCGCCGTCCGAACTGGGCGCGTCGCACTATCAACGAATCACAACCAACCGGCCAGTGTGGTGGGGGCGCCACACAACACCACCACTCAGATCCCTCCACTTGCCGACCTCGATCCCGCAATCCTCATGGCGATTACAGAGGCAGTCGCCCACAATCTCCGTGACACTCTAGCAGGCACCCTCAGGGGAGTCCTAGATTCTGCGGGGGTGGTTCGGGTTATTAATCAGCAGTCACAGAACCACCAAGAATTTCCCTCTACTCCGCCGCAGCAGGAAAACCATCCTGATCCCACTCACTCAGCTGCGCTCGCAGCCCTCGCCCACCGCCTGGAGCAGATGGAAAAGAGGGAGGTAAGGGCCAACACACCTTACTCCGCAAATTTGAGTCTAGACCACCTCTAGACCCAGCATTTCACTCAGAGGATCCTAGAAGCTCCACTTCTAGAGCAATTTCTCCAGCCCAAACTGGATGCCTATGATGGTCTCTCAGATCCAGACATCCACCTTCAGCGCTACATCTCCGCGATGGCGATCGCGAGGGCAGATGACAAAGACTCTTTGCGGGGCCTTCACTCTACCCATACCGGGGCCGCTGCCAATTGGTATACCACCCTTCGCGGTAAGCACTTTGACTCCTTTGAGGAACTCTCCCATGCTTTCTCTAATCACTTTGTTGTTTCCAAGCCTCCCCCAAAACCGCAGGGCACCTGTTTAAGGTGCGTCAGAGGAAGGATGAGTCCTTGAGGGACTACATCCAACGATTCCAGGGAGAATCCATCCAGGTCGCAAACCTGGGTGAGGAGACTCGTCTCCTGACCGCTATACAGGGTCTCCTGTGGGACTCACTATTCTTCGTTGATGTGCACACCAACCCTCTTCGCAACATGGAACAATTCCTCGACAGAGCAACCATATTCATGCATACCGAGGAGGTAACCAGGCCCTATCTCAAGGGCGTCACAACTGACGCAAGGGGGCAACCCTCGCGCATACCTGATTCCAGAGCTCATGGGCAGCGGAGGCAGCAACCTCTACAGAGCAACATGGATAGGACTTATCCGATCCTTGCCCCGCTTAGGGACTCCCGCACCAACATCTTCCATGCCCTGGAGCAGAGGAGGGAGATGCCCAAATGGCCTCGCCCCTTCCCAAAGGGGTTGCGAGGCCAGCCAACAAAAATTGTCGCTACCATCGCGACAAGGGCCATGACACTAAAGACTACGTTGAGCTTAAACGCATCTTTGGCGGAGATGATTTCTCAGGGAAAACTCTCAGAGTTCCTGGACTGCAACCCCTCCCCGCGAAGGGGTTCCTCCAGAGGACATAAACGCAAGGGCGACCGGGATGACCGCGGACGGGAACACCCCGTCAGAACAGAGCCCATGGAGGTGCGGATCAGATCCCACCTGCCAGGGGCCACTTCAGTGTGATCACCCAATGTGAAGGCGCAGTTGTGAGGCACCGTTATATGAGACAGATCTATCAGCTTAATCACACAGCCAGCCACCTCATCCATCGCCGCGATGGGACCTCTGTGCGATCCCTCACTCAGAACCACTGATCGTCACAGCTCGCATCGCAGGATGGGACATCGACCGGATCTACATGGATACAGGGGCTAATGCCAACGACATTTACAAGCACAGACTTGGTGAGGTGAAGGTTCCCCTGACTCAAATTAAGCCGGCGAAGGGAGCGACCTTTGGGATTGGAAGATAAGAGATCCCAACCTTGGGGGCCATCACACTTCCGTTTATGATGGTCGGCGCCACCAAGGACAACACGCAGTCCGCCACTCTAGTTTCATGGACTTCATCGTACTCGACCTCCCTCTCCCTACAATGCCATTGTTGGGCACGCCACATGACTGAATTCCACATTCTGTTACAGTCACCGAGAGCCGGACGACTTTCGAAGTAGTTTCTGTGAGATTTCCGATCTGCTTTTTGTTTTCTGTAAATATCTGGATTTGAAATTTAATATGTTGGACATATTCTCTGTATGTTATGAGATTCCGGAGTTAGTATCAGAGTTTCAGTTCTATTGGAGAATTCGTTGGGAAGTTATGATAGTTGCAGTTGGATGAAACCACGACTTTGCAAGTTTTGGGGGCCAATTAGTAAATGTGGAAAGTCTGAGAGGGTTCCTCACCTATTGGGAAAGGAGGTCAGGTTATATTGTATAGAGGAGAGAGAGAAATGAAGAGAACAACACGTTACCTTCATTTCAGAACTTCTCCCATTCTCTCACGTCCGTTTGTCTCTGTGGGAACTCAAGATTGAAGCTCAAGGTGATTTTTCTCCAACACTGGTCCGATTTCTGAGGTAAGGGATTGTGTGGTTCACAGTGAAGAGTTGTACGTTTTCTATGGATCAGTTTTCTTATTGGTTGTTCTGTTGATCAGTTGTGGAGAGAGAAATATTTGAAAACTCTGTAGGAACCGGCTTCGCGTGCGTTCTTCTCCGCCGCGGTTTCGTGATTCGCTTGCTTGTGCGTGAAACGGCTTGCTTGCGTGGAAATCGTCAGTGTAAGGTAAGGGTTCAGGTTTTCTGTGATTCTGCGTTTTCTGGGATGCTTTTAAATGCATATCAGGATGAATTGGGGTTAAGTTTGATTAAGGGGTGTGTGTCAGAGGGTCATCGCCGTTCTGGGAATGAAGCTTCGCATGAATCTGTAAAGAAGCTTCGAATGAATATCAGTCTTCGTATAAATCTGTTATGGACGCTTCGCGATGGGGATTCCATGGCCAGCTTCGCTTTGGGGTCTTCGCATCCGGAAGGACTTCGCCTTTGTCTGGACCTCGCATCTGTTCTGAGAGGCTCCACACCCACAATGGGAGTCCTCGCATCTGTTCGGAGAGGCCTCACCTTTACATTGAGGCTTCGCCTTCGCCAAGAGAAGCTTTACCTTCGCCAGGAGGAATCTCGCCTTCGCCAAGGGATTTCCTAACCTCCGCACTATTGTATTGCGATTCGACCCTCAACCCCCTCTAGCCTCTGCAACACCAAACTTAACTTATGGCATAGGTTGGGTATGTGCATGGATCTGGGAATCTGCTCAGGATAACTTGCTTGACAAGTATCCTTCTCGAATCTGCTATCTGGATCTGCTGCGGGATTACGCTATCTGGATGCATTTATGTTCGGCAGCGGGGAATCCGGACCCCGGGCTGGTACCATGCCTCTAATATTTTGAAATACCCTTCTGTAAGGCTTGGAGCCTCAGGGGTCTGCCGAATCTGTCTAACATAGAATAACGTTATACTTGTTATATTTGTTTGTCTGTATCTGTGTTTTCTGTGCAGGTTCATCTGTTCTGAATATTCTGCATTCTGAGATACCCTAGCCTATGCCATACCCTTACTGAGTTCTCGTCGAGGACTCACCCTTATTCTGTTCACTGTTTCAGGCTCAGCTGATAAGAGGCCCAAGGAGTAAAGACTCTCGGTGCTTTCTGGTGTTTGTGATTTAGGTATTGATGATTCCGAATCTGTCTTCTGATTAGAGAAGGAACGGTTCTATTTGTGTTATCTGCATATTCTGATTTTGATTCTGAGTCTGATTCTGGTTCTGAGCATATTCTGAGATATCTGACGGTTGTCTTCTGTGCTCTGTTTAGCAGCAGCGGTGACCTACGTGAAGTTCTGTCTGAGGATCTTGGCGTTCCAGATCCCTCTACTCACGTAGGTATTTTGGATAGTAGGTTTTGGCTCTGTAAATGTAAACGCTAGCATGTTTAGTTTGTTGCATCACATTTGTGTCGGCTGGGATGTATATAAGTATGTTGAACTTAGATGATTCTCGTTACTTGTACAGCAAGCTATTAAATAGAAATGTTAAGGTAAAGTTTTAAATTGGGTGGGTTTGGACCACTACTTTAACGGAACTCCGCGTTATTGTTACCCCGCTTCCGGTTCCCACTTCGCGTCTTCCCGGCTTCGCGCGCGCATGGCTAAGGGGGTAACATAAAGTTGGTATCATAGCAGGTTTAGTCAAGTACGAGAATAGGGTAAGGTTGTGTCACGAGTTTGGTATAGTCCAGAGGTGGACTACCCGTGTCACGGACTTGATAGGACGTGCCACTATACCGCCATTCGATTCTGTGGATGTTCAATAAGAGGTCTGGCCACCCTCTTACCGAACATTGTTGGAGGAGGTGTCGAGAGAAGGGGTTGGTTCTTGAGACATACTATACAGATTAAATCAAGACCTCGGGGAGGCTAATATTCGAGTTAAAAGTTTCGATATGTCCGTGTGAATCGAGGGATTGTGATTACATCATTCATAGCATTTACATTACAGAGCCTATAAGAACACATGCTAGCTTATGTTAGACACTTAACATTCGTATGTGCTTCTAGTATTGTGAATTTCAGGAGGTATGGTCAATACTCGCCGTCAGTGAGACAGAGGTCAGGGCGAGTGGGGCAGGGATCCCTACTCTTCGAGAGATGTTCCAGAGGAGCAGAATCTGGAATAGTAGTTGCATCTTCAGCAGAAACCACCTGTTGGTCTCGCACAGACTCTGGAGCAGATCAAAGATGTGGTTACAGCTCTACTGCCGATTTTGGCTCAGGTTGCTCCAGCAGGTTCAGAGCAAGGAGAATACTGTCACTCACGATACAGTTCACACAGATACTCCATCACAGGAAGAGGATTCTGAGAGACCCCCTCGACCTAGGAGGTTACGATCTAAGGTTGTCCGTGAGGTCAGGTCTGATCGCTCAGAGGACGAGCGGTATCCGGATGTTGAGAGTCGGCACCATCGCCGAAGACATATAGGTGATGAGTACGATGAGTCAGAGGGTTCTCGCAGGTCTCGCAGGCAACAGGGTCAGCAGGAGCCCCAGTTCGAAGATGTCAGATTGCTTGAGCGGTTCCTACGTTCTGAATCCGACAAAGTTTGATGGAAAAGGAGGACCGGAAGCCGTCGAGACCTGGATTTCTGATATGGAGAAGACGCTCGGATGTTACACTTGCCTTCTACTACCATGGTGTCTCCGGCTACATATAACTTGACTCACCAAGTAGATCATTGGTGGAGGAGTGTGTTGAGTGGCAGGAGAGTGCGGTTTGAGTGCGAGGATGAGCGGGACCCGGTATGGATTGGGAAGAGTTTTCCCGAGCGTTTCTGGAGTACTACATCGGTGATGCAGTCTGAGATCTCTGTCAGAGACAGTTCAACAGTCTGCAGCAGGGCGAAAGGACCGTGCAGGACTACGAGCAGGAGTTTGATCGGTTGGTCCGCTTCGTTCCTCGGTATTATGGGTTTGAGGAAGAAGGCTAAGCGGTTTGTGTGGGACTGCGCCCGACATCAGATGGGCATTGTGACCTCGGGTATCACTACATACCATGAGGCAGTTCAAGGCTCGGCTTCTAGAGCAGGAGGAGTCTCTTTTCGGCCTCGTGAGAGCGCATCAGTTCCGGATTTGAGACCACGGACACCATTTAGGGGTTCAGGCAGGCGTCTAGGGCTGACCGAGCGATCGAGGGAAGGGCGTTGCTGCAACGCCATCTGGACCTCCTTGTCGTAGTTGTGGGACGTTTCACGCCCTTTGTCATCTATGTTTTTGAGAGTCTGGTCGATGTTTGAGATGTGGGTCTACGGAGCATCGGATCCGTGATCGTCTCTCGATGCCAAGACAGAGTCCGGCGGTTTTCCTCGTGCACCGCCTCCACAAAGCAGCCTAATGCACGCAGGGACGGGAGGCATTTAAGAGAGGTCGCGGCGGCCGGCGTGACCACCACGGCAGCCTCGAGCGGCAGAATCTTTCGGATTGAGCGGGGCTAATTAGCTCAACAGGAGCGCTGAAAGGTACACTGCTTCTGAACGATGTATCTGTTACTGTACTGTTTTACACTGGTGCTTCTACGTCGATTGTAGCACAGAGATGTGCTCAATCTCTGCAATTGTCTGTCTGTCATCGGCTATCGATGTGTTACATGATAGTCTCGTTCCTTTGCAGGTCCGGACTCTCAGATAATTTGTTGATGGTGTTGTGTTCTTGGGCACTCCAAGCTTGCTGTTCAAAGTGATCTGCAAGAGATAAAGAGAACACTTAGGAGTAGCAAGAGAGGAGTGGGGGGCATGTAGTGTCTTACCCAGTTTAAGGTGGACATCACCCTATTTATAGGGTGATGCCAGAGTCTCCCCCAGGTGAAGCCTTTCAATAAAGTGTGTCAGGCTGATTGAGACAAGTGTGTAAGGCGGCTGATGATGAGTGTGTCAGTAAACCACCTTTGTCAATTTGTTTGTCAGAGGATATGTTGTGCGAATCTGGTGAAGATCACTCAGGCTTGTGCTAACTGTCTTCCTTATTGGTCGCTTGATATCAGATGACCAAGTGGTCTCTCCTAGTTGATCATGAAATGGCGAAGGCCAGGATGGGGCAAAGCCAATAAATGTAAGAGTAAGGGTTGCATAAACCATGAGTGCAAGGGCCTTGTCTGGTGGGGCCAGTGTAGGCATAAGGGACCTCGCGAATGCGAGCTGTGAGACCGCGAGGGCGAGACCCGCGGAGGCGAGATTTGAGACCGCGAGGGCGAGGGCCCTGTCTGGCGGGGGCAAGACTTGAGGTCTGGCGAGGGTGAGACCTACGGAGGCGAGATCTGGCGAGGGCCCTGTCTAGCGGGGCCAGTGTAGGCATCAGAGACTCGCGAAGGCGAGCTGTGAGACCGCGAGGGCGAGACCTGCGGATACGAGACTTGAGAATGCCATTGTGGGGAGGGGGCGATGGTAATGCTGATCCTTGTCTAATTCTGATGTGATGCGAGGACGCATTTGCTTGGGTAGTGTACCAAGATGCCTCCTCCTGAGAGCAGAGTATGGGCAGGATCCTGTACTCCGTGTGTAGCCAGAGGACTGAGTTTGCACAGAGCGCGATGACCTTTTCATGATCTGATACTCCGTGTGTTGAATTAATTGTAGCTTTGCTTTTATCTTGCGATAGTCTTGTAGGAACGTTAGCTAGGTTAACAACCGTAGGCTAAGTCCCGTTCATGGCGAAGGGTTTCTTTGGGGTTCGCGGCGGCGAAGCCACGAGAGATCGATTGTTGAGACAAACTGAAGATCAGTTTTGCGACGGCGATGCCCTCAAAAGAGACCATGGGTGAGATTTTCCCATCCGGAAGGTTTGCTGGGGCTCACCGAGGCGGTGCACCCAGAGACCTTCCTAGCGAGGCCACAAAGGGAAAATCCTTGGGTAGTGTCTGATGGATGCAAGGATACCTGCAGAGGCCACACGATGTGCACAAGTTGCAGAATAGTAAAAATGCTCAATTTACCTTTATGGTCTATAAGTTCGCAACCTCGAAGTCAAAGGAGCACGCGGTGGGACAAGTTGAGGTTAGTTGGGTTCGTAGAGACGAGACCCGCAACTACCTATTTTGGGGTGCCCGAGCGGTAGGTCAGTGATGTGCGCGAGGGCGGTTTACACGGGCCTTCCTGAAGAAGCCAACAGGGGACTATCCTTTCGTACCGCAAGGGGATTATCTTTGGGACGAGGCGAGTTGAAAGGTCAGCTGTGGTTCGTAGAGATGAGACCCGCAGCTACCTGTGTTGAAGGTGTCCGTGCGGAAGGTGCGGTGAGGCGGGCGAGGGCGGCTTACGAGGACCTTCCCGATGAAGCCAAAAGGGATTACCCTTTCGTACCGCAAGGGGATTACCCTTGGGACGAGGCGAGTTGAAGGTCAGCTGGGGTTCGTAGCGACAAGACCCGCAGCTACTGTGTTTAAGGTGTCTCGTGCGAAAGGTCCGGTGAGGCGTGTGAGGGCGGCTTACACGGGGACCTTGTCACAGCCACCCCGCCCGGTTTCGGAGGCGGAGCCGGCCGTGACGTCGGAAACAGGAATTACGGCGGAAAACGTGGCAACGGAGCATCGAGCTCACATAATAAAATAGTCGAGTAACAACTAGCAACCTATAAACTCATATGAGGCAAGCATACTAGTAAATCCGACTTCTACCAAACATGCAGTTCATGGTGTCCAACATCAATTATCGCCACAACACAAAAACCAAACCCACAATATGACAACACTTCCCATATAGGAAAGTGGGG
The DNA here is from genome assembly GCA_024586325.1 of Stellera chamaejasme. Lineage (NCBI taxonomy): Eukaryota > Viridiplantae > Streptophyta > Magnoliopsida > Malvales > Thymelaeaceae > Stellera > Stellera chamaejasme. The sequence goes on from CM044979.1 coordinate 21,526,826, forward strand.
CTCCGCCCACGACTCAGAAGACAAACAAGTGCAGAATATATCTCAAACTATACAACATATACAAAACCATGATCTGAATCTACATGCATGCAGTTACAACTACAGAGCCATAAAACAAAATCCTATAAAATACCTAAGCGCGGAATCGGAAGCCTCTCACTCGAGGATCTCCGCACGTGGTACTGCTGCTGCAACCACAACCTCAAAAGCGTAGGAAGCACCGCGGATCTCTACTCCCCCGGTTGCTTGTCAGGACGGCCTGAAAGTGGTAAACAAATAAAAGGGTGAGTCCTCAAAAGGACCCAGTAAGGGCTAATGGTAAAACACAGTTTGCCTAAGTGGCAACAAGCTGAACCTGCAAAACAGAATATCACAAGTATATACATAACATATAAACATATAACATAAGGTAAACCGGAATCCCAATCATATGCGGTCCAACCGCCAGAACGACCCAAGACGACAGCCCTCTCACGGAGGTCAGAATATACAGATCATACCGAGCAATGTAAAGCACGGTACCGGTGGGGTCGCGATCCCCAAACCGTCGTAGGGTCACGAAGTATATCGGCGACGGCACCCCAAGTGCGGATATACGCAGAATGTCGGCACCCCTCCAGTGCGGACACAGAACAGAAGTATCGGCACTCCCGGTGCGGATACGCAGAACAGATCCAAGGAGCACCCGTGGCCTCTCCGACCATCCGGGTCTCGTCACAGAACAGAACATATAATAATAATACATAAATATAAACAGAAGTAACATTACCTGATATACATATACAAAGGGAATAGGATCCCGGGGCCTCCAAGGTCACCCGGGCCTCGAAACAGAACAAACATATATTTTACCATTTGACGGGTCTCGGGATCACCGAACCACCGCCCTCACCCGGAACCCGCCCCAACTAAACCCGATACACATCAAATACTCCCAGAATGTATAACGAGAGAAGTTGAGCCCTTACCTCAGAAACACTGCCCCGCAGCACCAAAACCCGGGAAATCCCAGCTCTCGGCCCGAAACGTAAAGTTTGGCTCTTACGGTCCCACGCTACTCCAACCACGCAGAATCAAACTGTACAACCATAATTGAGTCAGAACACATCCAAACAAACCCCCAGAACCAACTCCCGCACAATCCCGCATTTTCCGCAAAATCCACAGAAAGCTCGGTTTTACGAACCGAGCCTGAACATTGTTATTCATACACCACCAAACCCATTCCAACCTTTAAACCCACATCCCAGACATTTTTCTGAAAAACCCGCATAAAGGTAACTTTTCCTACCATTGTTCGAAAATGATGTTTCAAACACCATTACGAACCTACTTCCATCCACAATACCACTTTAGCATCCAATTTAATCAAAACACCACACCAACATTGAAAAAGTTTCACTTGAACATTTCAGCCCTTAACCAATTTTTCACCACACTTCCAAATTAAACCATTCAAGCTTCCAATTAATCATACTAATCACTAATTCCATTTCCTAGGCATGCTTACTAACCATATGCACCAAAATCAACAAAACCTCTTCACTTAACAATTTAACCCCCCAATTCTCCAAATCTTTGCAATTAAAACCCCAACACAAGTAACAAATTCCAAATGAAACCAAAACTGGCCACAACCCTCAGAATATCATAAAATGCCCAAATCTTCTTTCCAAAGTCCATTTGGAAAATCAGAGTGTTCTACCAGGTCCGCTGAACCCGAGTAATTCCCGACGTGCACGTATTAACCCAAACCAAAAATCACACCACAACCAAAAATTCACAAATATTACCATAAATTCCGTCTTAAAATATAACGTACCTCGCACCGAAGTCGTCTGGAAAAATCCGTCCCGAGCCCCGGGATTCCGCCCGGAGCCCCGGGAGTCGCCCGGAACCGCACGTCCCGCTCCAGAAAATATGCTCCGTGAAAAGATTCAGGACGTTCCCACGATCCCAAAAATGCGAACGGATTTCCAATCTGAGCTCCTGCGAGCGCTACCGAGCCAGGCCAGACGCCCCGAGACAACCCCTACCAAAAATATTTTCGCGAAAACGTCCGGGAACCCACACAACCTCAAATCCTGAAGGATTTCCAGAAATGATGCTCAGATGAGTCTCGGGAGCCAAATAACCGCCAAGAAACGTGACCCGCAGCTGCCAAAATCGGAGCTCGGTCATCCGGCCGCAACCCTCTCGGGGTGACCATGTAATGACCTTTCTGAAGAAGCCAAAAGGGGATTACCCTTTCGTACAGCAAGGGGATTACCCTTGGGACGAGGCGAGTTGAAGGTCAGTTGGGGTTCGTAGAGACGAGACCCTCAAAGACCATTGGCGCGATCGAGTTGAAGGTCAGTTGGGGTTCGTAGAGACGAGACCCTCAAAGACCATTGGAGCGACCGAGTTGAAAGCGCCCTTAGTGGGTGGGCGTAGGCGGGACCTGACAAGGTCTGGTGCCTTGGACTTATGACGTCCGGTGAGTGGCGGTCGACCGATTAGGTACGAGAGGACGAGTGGGAGGGCAATTGTGTTGCCGTGTAATGCTGTAAGAGAAGAGGAAATACACCAAAGTATTATATTGGAATTAAAAATGGAGCTTAGTACTTACACGTAATATGGGCGTAAGTCATCCGAGTGGAAGTTGGGAGGGAGAAGACAACCATCATGGTCTTGTAATTCATAAACCCCTGGGCGGACTTGTCTGTGGATGATGTAAGGTCCGTCCCACTTGGGTCGCAAGACGCCTTGTGTGGGGTCGCGAGCAGTGAGGGCGGACTTGAGCAGTGCGAGGCCCCCTTGTTGTAGCGCCTTGGGTTTGACCTTGGCATTGTGATGGAGGTTGAGTCGTTGCTTGAGGGCAAACATGCGAAGGTGAGCGCCTTCGCGTAATTCTTTGATCAGGTCTAGTTTGGCGCGAAGCCCCTGAGCGTTGGCTTCGTCAGTGAAGTTGGTCATGCGGATCATGGGGAGATCCGCCTCAATAGGGAGAAGCGCGTCTGCGCCGTAGACCAGGGAGAAAGGTGTCTCGCCCGTTGGGGTGCGGGTTGTTGTGCGGTAATCCAATAAGACGCTTGGGAGTTCATCCACCCAACGCCCTTTGGCCCCGCGAGGCGCTTGAGGCCCTCCTTGAGGGTTCGGTTGGTGACCTCTACTTGGCCATTGGACTGGGGGTGCGTCACTGGGGCGAAAAGCATGCGGACATTGTTATCCTGGGCCCATTGTTGGACGCTATGGCTGGCGAACTCAGTGCCATTGTCTTTGATGATAGCGCGGGGCTACCGTGCATCGCAAATGAGGTTCTTCCAGAGAAACTTGATGATTTTGGCGGAGGTGATGGAGACCATTGGGCCAATGAGATCAAGGCCCCATAGGGCGAAGGGCACAGGATTCGTCGATCTTTGGAGACTCCGTATATGGCAGCCGTTGAATGCGAGAGTTTGATCTAGCATCGGTGGCATGTTTTGACCAGTGCGGCGGCGACCTTTTTCAGGGTGGGCTAATAGTATCCTTGACGGAGGGCCTTGTGGGCAAGTGCCTCGCCCCTATGTGGGCACCGCAGCTGCCTTGGTGGAGAGTGTCAAGGACGGAGTGTCGCTTAAGAGTGCTGATGCAGCGTTGGAGGGGTGATGCAAATCCGCGATGCCATTGTTGCTTACCAATGAGAACAAATCGAATGGCATGCTTGCGAGTTTGGGGGTTCGCGGCGTTGGACTGACGCTCGGAGATGATGGGGTCTCGCCAATCATTAACTTGGTCTTGTGTTGCCAGTAAGGCAATATCGATAGTCTCCGCGATTGAAGGTTTGGTGAGAGTGGTCAAGGCGGAGGGTGTCTTTCCCTTGGACAGCATGTCTGCTGTGGTATTCTCAGAGCGGGGAATATGTATGAAGATAGCTTCCTCAAAGTTGGTCCGCAGGGTGTTTACCAGTTTGAGGTACTTGCCCAGGGTGGCGTCTTTGCACTCAGCGCACCCTTGGACCTGGTGGATCACCAGCTGCGAGTCGTTGTGGATATGGAGGCGGCGAATGCCTGCCCTTATGGAGAGCTTGAGCCCCGCGATGAAGGCTTCATACTCTGCAACATTGTTAGTGACTTGAAACTGAAAAGAGACGCGAAGGGAAGCTTCCATACCTAAGGGTCCACGTAGGTATACGCCCCCCGCGGGGGATTCAAGGTTTGATGAGCCATCCATGAACATGTCCCATTCTAGGGGAATGGGTCGGGGCATGGGGTTCTGCTCAGGGCTTGGGATGGTGTCGACATCCGAGAATTCTGCAATGAAGTCGGCGAGGGCCTGGCCCTTAATCATTTTTCTAGACTCATAGTTGATGTTGAAGCCACCTAGTTCAATACACCATTTGGCGAGACGCCCTGAATGTTCGGGTCACCTGAGGATCTCCTGAATTGGTAGGTCCGTCCGAACTATAATCGTGTGCTCTTGGAAGTAGGGCTTGAGCTTCCGTGCTGCATATACCAGAGATAGAATAGCTTTTTGAAGAGGAGGATACCTTGTCTCCGCAGCATGGAGGGTGTGGCTTGTATAGTAGACCAGCCACCGCTTTGCAGCTTCTTCCTTGATGAGGACAGAGGCGACGCTGTTGTCTGAGGTGGCAAGATAGAGGACCAGGTCATCGCCGGGTCTAGGACACTTGAGTGCAGGTAGTTCTTGCAAGTGCTGCTTGATTGAGTCATATGCCTCCTGGCATTCTTCTGTCCATTTGCAAGCCTTCTTCTTGCGGATTTGGTCGAAGAAAGGTCTGCAGCGGTCACTGAGTTTAGAGACGAAGCGTCCTAAGGCCACCAGCTTACCTGCCAGTTGCTGTACTTCTTTGAGTCCCCTAGGGGTGCGAAGATTAGTGATGGCTTCGATCTTCTTGGGATTTACATGAATCCCTCCTTTGGAGATTTGGTAACCCAGAAATTTGCCTTCGCCGACGCCGAAGATGCACTTTTTTGGGTTTAAGCGCATGTTATACTTGCGAAAGTTGGAGAATGTTTCCTCCAAGTCTGCTAGATGTGTCAAGGTGGCCTTGCTTTTGACCACTATGTCATCAACATAGGCCTCAAGGTTTCGGCCAATTTGATCTGCGAAGACACGATTCACAAGTCTTTGGAATGTGGCCCCTGCGTTTTTTAAACCAAAGGGCATCCGGATGTAGTGGTAGACTGCTTCGTCGGTGGTAAAGCGGTTTCACCGCGTCCTCCAGGTCCATAAAAACTTAATGGTACCCACTATACGCGTCGAGGAAAGAGAAGACCGAGTGATGGACGGTTGAGTCTACTAGTTGGTCAATAGAGGGTAGGGGATAGGGATCCCTTGGGCAGGCCCTATTAACCCCTTTGTAGTCTACACAAAGTCGCCACTGGCCTCCTTCCTTATCTGCGAGTACTATATTGGCGACCCACTCAGAGTAGTGAACTTCCTTGATTATATTGACCTTAAGCAATTTTTGTACTTACGTGCGTATAAAGTTCTTACGATCGGGGCCATACCCTAGTTTTTCGCCTAACCGGGCTAAAGCCGGGAGTACACTTAGTTTATGGGAGATAATGGAAGGGTCCACACCGTAAGTCGTCGGGGCCCCATGCGAAGACGTCGATATTGGCATGGAGGAGATGGATGAGTGCTTGCTGGTCCTACTCCTGGAGGACTTTTCCCNCCCGAAACTTCTTGTCAGGAGANATCTCAACCTCTTCAAGGCCCTGACATAAGTCGGGAGCTGCCTCACTTGCGGGTCCGGCCTCTTCCATGGGTGCCTTCCTCTTAGGTTCGATGGTTTGGGAAGCCGAGGGGTCTGCGAGGCGAGACGTAATTGCCCCCGGCCACGCTCAGTTGTGAATATGTAGGCATCTCCCGCCGCTTCATCTCCTTGGTGACCCCATCATCATGAAGGGGAGTGTGATTATTCCCAAGGTTGGGATCTCTTCCCGTCCTACTCCAAAGGTGGCCCCCTTCGCCGGCCGGATCTGCGATAGGGGAACCTTTGCTTCAACGAGAGTGTGTTTGTAGACAACATTGGCGTTCGACCCGGTGTCCATGCGATAGGGGAACCTTTCCATCCGGTGATGCGGGCAGTGATGACCAAGGGTTCCGTGTGGGGTATTGCGACGGAGGTCCCATCACGGCAATGAAGTAGGCGAGTTGAGGCATGATCAATTTTATAGATCTGCCTCATGTAACGATGTCTTGCCGTCGCGCCTTCGCACTGTGTGATTACGCTGATGTGTCCCCTCGCTGGGGAAATTTGGTCTGTATTCTTTTGATCCGGGTTCTGTTTGGAGCGAGCCCGCCTGCGGTCATCCTGCCTGCGGTCCTCCTGATTACCTTCTCGCTTGTGACCCTTATTTGAGTCGTGAAGCAAGAATTCCCTAAGTTTGCCTTGAGCGAGCATGTCTCCGATCATGCGTTTGAGCTCGAAACAATCCTCAGTGTCGTGACCTTTGTCGCGATGGTAGCGGCAATACTTATTACTCGCCTAATCATCTCCACGGGAGAGGGGCGATGCCACTTGGGGACCTCCTTCTTCTGTTCGAGGGCATGAAGGATGTTGGTGCGAGATTCTCTAAGAGGTGGGAGGGTCGGATATGAACTCTCTTTGTTGAACTGCGTAGGGTACGCCTCCGGGACTGGAGTCCGTTCACGGGTCTTGCCCCTTCACATCTGTTGGGGTGGTCTGCAAGTGGTCGAGTGACTTATTATGTGTTCATGAGCCGGGATGCCGTGTTCAGAACCGCTCCATGTTGCGGGGGTTGGTGTGTACATCCATGAAGAAAAGAGAATCCCACCGGAGACCCCGAATGGCTGTGAGCAGACGGGCCTCCTCCCCGCATTTGGGACTTGGATGGATTCCGCTCAAACCGTTGAATGTATTCCCGAGGGATTCTTCTTTCCTCTATCGTATCTTCGTGGAGGTGTCCTGCCGTTTTGGGGGAGGCTTGGACACCACGAAGTGATTGGAGAAATTGCGGAGAGTTCCTCAAATGAGTCAAACCGCTGCAAAGGGTGGTATACCGGTTTGCCACGGCCCCGTGAGTGTGGAGCTGAAAGCCCTACGAGAGGGTGTTGTCATCTGCCCTCGCGATGGCCATCGCGAGACGTAATGTTGCAAATGAATATTTGGGTCCGGCATGACCGTTGTAAACGTCTAGCTTGGGCTGGCGAAACTAATCTGGAAGAGGGATCTCCAAGACCTGCTGAGTGAAGGGCTGGGTCCAGAGGTGATCCAAACCCATCCTGGTGATGTTATGGACACTAGCCCTCTCCTCCCTTTTCTCCATTTCTTCTAACCGTCTAGTAAGTGCTATAAGTACAGATGAAGGAGGAGGGTCAGGATGACTTACTTGTTGAGGCGGGGTGACAGGGCGTTCGGGTTGACTGGTTCGTAGTGTTCCCACACTATCCAAAACTCCTCTGAGAGTACCAGCGAGTGTTTCGCGCAGGTTCTGAGCAACTGCCTCCGTGATTGATTGCAGGATGGCCGGATCAAGGCCTGTTGGTGGAGGATTTGCTGGTGGGGTGGTGCGCTCCTGAGGCACGTTGCGGTTAACGTGGGAGGAGCTCTCCTCCGTCGAATGAACCGAGAGTTCCCCTAGTTGTGGGCGGACCGTTGGTGGGTCATTGTTGGTGACCGTGACGGGTGGATTCCTCCTTCCTGGAGGCTATGCCTACTTGCGCTTCGGGTAGTTGGCATGACTTGTTTCTTGTGGTTTTCTTTATGGGTTTTGATGGGAACTTTGGTTTCCCACAGACAGCGCTAATCTGATAGTCTCATTCCTTTGCAGTGTCCGGACTCGGATAATTTGTTGATGGTGTTGTGTTCTTGGCACTCCAAGCTTGCTGTTCAAAGTGATCTGCCAGAGATAAAGAGAACACTTAGGAGTAGCAAGAGAGGAGTGGGGAGCGTGTAGTGTCTTACCTAGTTTAAGGTGGACATCACCCTATTTATTGGGAGATGCCGAGCCTCCCAGTTGAAGCCTTTCAATAAAGTGTCGCTGATTGAGATAAGTGTGTAAGGCGGCTGATGATGAGTGTGTCAAGAAACCGCCTTTGTCAATTTGTTTGTCGAGGATATGTCGTGCGAATCTGGTGAAGATCACTCAAAGCTTGTGCTAACCGCCTTCCTTATTGGTCGCTTGATGTCGATGACCAAGTGGTCTCTCCTAGTTGAGCATGGAATGGCGAAGGCCAGCATGAGGCGAAGCCAATAAAGGTAAGAGTAAGGGTTGCATAAACCATGAGTGCAAGGGCCTTGTCTGGCTGGGGCCAGATAGGCATAAGGGACCTCGTGAAGGCGAGCTGTGAGACCGCCAGGGCGAGACCCGCGGTGGCGAGATTTGAGACAGCGAGGGCGAGGGCCCTGTCTATCGGGGGCAAGACTTGATGTCTGGCGAGGGCGAGACCTATGCAGGCGAGATCTCGGTGAGGGCCCCGTCTAGCGGGGCCTTGTCTCGGCGGGGCCAGTGTAGGCATCGAGACTCGCGAAGGTGAGCCGTGAGACCGTGAGGGCGAGACTGCGGATACGAGACTTGAGAATGCCATTGTGGGGAGGGGGTGATGGTATTGCTGATCCTTGTCTATTTCGATGTGATGCGAGGACGCATTTGCTTGGGTAGTGTACCATTACCGATTAAAACCGCTAGGAGTTAGTATCTGTTTTCGAATGAGATAGCTCAAAATTGTGTCTGACAAAGGTGGGAGGACACAAGTTTCGTCTGATCTGTTAGTTCTGGATGTTCCAAAGTATGATGTGATTCTTGAGATGAATTGGCTATCCAAGAACTCTGTTCGATTGATGTGCCCAGCGGGTAGATCAGTATCCGGAGAGGTAGTACCTCTATCTGTTGTGCCGGATGTGGAGGTTGTGAAACATGATATGGAGCTTCGGGTTCTGGATCGGGTCCTCAGTGGTGAGCGAGAAAGAATATTCAGAACTGAATCCAACTGATACTCGAATGGAGCTGGAGAAGATTCTGATTGTGCGGTACTTTTCGCAAGTCTGTCCGGAGGATCTTCCAGGGCTACCACTGGAGCGAGAAGTTACGTTTGAGATTCAGCTTCAACCAGGTTCCACTCCTATTTTTGTTCCTCCTTATCGCATGCCTATAGTTGAGATGAATGAGTTAAAGAAACAATTAGATGAAATGCTTGCGAAAGGGTTTATTAGACCGGGCACTTCTCCATTGGGTGCTCCGGTTTTGTTTGTGAGAAAGAAGGATGGAACCCTCAGGTTGTTTAATTATCGAAAGATAAATGCCATCACAGTGAAGAATAAGTATCCGCTACCTGTGATCGACGATCTGTTTGATCGATTAAAGGGAGCAAGGGTCTTTTCAAGATCGATTTGCGATCCGGATACTTTCGCCACGGGTTATTGAGGAAGACATTCCGAAGACTGCCGGACTCGGTATGGACATTATGAGTACACGGTTATGCCGTTCGATTTGACTAACGCACTGCGGTGTTTATGGATTTGATGAACAGCGCCTTCCATCCTTACCGGATTCGCTCGTCGCGTGTTTATTGATGACATCCTGGTTTACTCCAAGGATGAGGATGCGATCAGACCATCTCGGGGATAGTGTTGCAGACACTATGTGAACAACGGCTATATGCCAATATTTCCAAGTGTGAGTTCTGGATTAGTGAGGTTACTTTTCTGGGTCATGTTATCGGAGAGCATGGTTTGTCGATGGATACTGCAAAGATCGAGCCGCATAAGATTGGAAGCAACCCACAAACGTGCGAGAGATCGAAGTTTTCTGGGGTTAGCTGGTTACTATCGGAGGTCTGTTCAGTGGCTTCTCCATTCTATCCTCACCCCTTACCCAGCTAACTCAAAAGGGGTGAGCTTTTGTGTGGTCTCGACGAGTGTGATGGCAATTTTCGTGAGCTTAAACAGAGGTGACGAATGCTGCAATTCTGATTTTACCTGATCCGAGTGCACCGTATGTTGTCTATATGGATGCGTCACGAGTCGGTCTGGGCTGTGGTCTGATGCAGGGGAACAATGTGATTGCTAATGGGTAGAGGCAGCTTCAACCGCATGAGCAAAACTATCCGACACACGATCTGGAACTGGCTACAGTGATTTATGCTCTAAAATTGTGGAGACATTATCTGCTCGGGAGTAAATTTCAGATTTATACCGACCACAAGAGGCTAAAGTATTTGTTCACTCGAAGGAGTTGAACATGAGACAATGTCGGTGGCTCGAGTACATCAAGGATTACGATTGTATCATCGAGTCCACAGCAGTAAAGGTAACTTTGTGGCGGATTCTCTCGAGCAGGATGTACACGGACTGGTCGGGGGTGGAGATACGGACCATAGAGCCAAAGAGGATGATCTGGTGTGTTTGTGGCAAGATTGGAGGTGTTGGGAGGACGCACAGTGTCTACCCCGACTATTCACCTGGTTGGTTGGATAGTGTTCGAGAAGCACAGGAAAGGATTCAGAGTTGAGGTAAGCTTGTTTCCTTCATAAGTTTGGTGGGATTGAAGCATGATTTGTGGTTGATTTACATGATTGAATCCGAATTCAAGTGAAGGTTTAAATAGATGATTTGTTCATCTTCTTGCTTCAAGCTTGGGATATGTTGTGCTTGGTATGATTTGGTACATACCTTGGGTTGAGAAACCCTAACTAGGCCGAAATGTTCACTAAATCTTAAGTATGTTGAATTGATGTTATATTGGTTCATGCTTTGGATATGTTGTTCCTAGCATGATTAGGAGTGGATATTATGGTTCAATTTGAAGGTGAGCATGTTGGGTAGAAAGTACCTAAAGGGACGAATTCTCTATGTATGAATTGGTATGATTTCGGCTGAAATATGTTAGTAAGCATGCCTAGAATGGTTAATTATTGAATTGAGCATGAGAATGGAACCCTAATTGGATTGGAAAGAATATTGGTATAAGAATCATGTTGAGGCCGAAATTTAGGAAGGGTATGTTTATCGTTGTGGTGTGTTTCGGAGATGTATTGGTAGTGAAATGATATCGGGAATGGAAGTAGGTAACAAACGATGTTTGGAATATTATTTTCTGAAATTGTGAACGAATCCACCTACTTGCTTGCTTGCGTAAATTATGATGTCTCACACATAACCCGCGAATGACTCCACCTCGCCATCCGACACGCCACGCAGTAACCCGGCGATGTGGATGAAAGTGATCCGGCCAAGCCGTGACGGTGGGAGACCCCACAAGGTACACAGGTTTTGGACGAGGAGGCAAGGGAAACCTCAACCGAGAAGACATGTGAGCCGTATAAAGGCACAAAGACTGCGCCCTCGCTTATCCGACATCTGCGGAAGCTTGAAGGCCGTGCAGACCCCCTTCCTCGTCGTGTACGCCTCCACCTTCCCCACGGGAAGAAGGCCTTGATGAGGTCCTGGTGAAGCCTCTCAGCCTTCACGGAACTCCTGTCTACGACTTTGACAACAGGACGAGCAACTCCTTTACCGGCCATTGGTGCAACGAGAAGAAGAGAAATGTGTGGTAAGAAGATGAACAAACCGGTCGGACATTTCATCGAACACCTTACGTGCCGAGAACTAGGGGCTAGACTCTCACCGAGGTCGAGGGAATGAAGACGAACAATGCAAGAGCAACAAGAATAGTGGAGAAAACACGAACACAAAGACAAAACAAGGGTAATATCAGAATCAAACAAGAGCGCAAAGAAGCAAGAATGCGACAAGCGGCGATATGAGAAGAGAAGAGAGAGAAACTCGAATAAATGAGGTATTTATACGCCCATCCTAAACAAGATGAAATGTCACCTGAAATGGAGACCCAACCCCGAGACGCCATGTGTCGAAAATGGGAAACGGTAGGAAACGCTCGCCTACCGTCAATATGACTGCTTCCCAACGGTCGACTTCGAGCAAAAACGCCTGCCCATACTCCGCTTTCATGAGGAGGCACCATGGTACACTACCCAAGCAAACGCCTCGCATCATCAAGAGCCATAAGCATCACAAGGACATGGACCGTGATGCCACCGCATCTAGAGAAGGCATCTTGAAGAGCTTTGCACCTACAGCTTCGCCAGGCCTTAGCAGCCTTCGCACCTTCTCGGCTTCGCCGGAAGGGCCTTCGCATCTCTCGGCCTTCACCACCTAGTACTTAGCAACAACTCGGAGACCGAGGAAAGGAGGCTGGGAACGGTTACCTCCACGACCTGCCCACGTTCTCCATCATCCCTCCAGTCTTCCACTACCCAGAACGTGGGGGAAACACCCCACTACTCTGGATCATGGGACAACCGCCATCTCAACGCCTCCTATAAAAGGACGACTTGGGAAATGTACACCCTATCTACACATACCCAATCCTCTTTCTGCTCCTGAGTATTCTATCTTACCCTTTGCAGATTACTCCGGAGCTACAGATCCTCATTCTCAACACTGCAACATCCCTTCAAGCATCTAAGAGCCCGATCTGTAAAGGAACGAGGCTATCAAGAACAAAATGATTTAAAAATTCCTACTTCCTACTCATAGTTGACATGTGTATATTAACAACTCCTACGTAACCCACTCCAAACCTGAATTGGGAACGCACCCGCAGGCAAAACAACAAGAAAGCAATAGAGGGGGCAATTTTAGAATCCTAATTTTCATCAATCCTATAAAAACTTTCATGGCGAAACTTTAAATAACAAGAAATTAAATCTTGTACTCAGCCCATTAAATAATAAGAAATTATTTCACCGAATCTAAGAATTATTTAGGGTTAACAAATTACCTAAGTTTCGGTGGAGCTCATGTTTGGGAGGAGATGGCGGTGGATGGTGGCGAGAGGCGGTGGATGCTCTGGATTATGGTGGATAGTGAGGTATGAGCGGCGTTGATGGCGAGCCTAAGAGCTTCGTGAGCATAGAGTAGCAGACTCATGTGAGAAAGACGAATCTGTGACTGTGAGGTCATTGCTACTCGATTTACTCTTTTTAACTATTTAATGCATCGGACCTCAACCTTTTCAAAATTGATCAATTGGCCCATTTACCGCTGTTTTCTTCAATTTCTCCCGTAAGCGAGACGGCCGAGATAGCCGAGACAGTCGATACGCCCACCGAGATGAGATTGGCCTAAATATATTGTCTCACGGCAGATCGAGAGGCGAGACCAAAGATATCGATCGAGACGAGACGATATTTAAAACTATGAGAGTAATGACTAATTTCCAATTTTGTTGAAGCGATAACTTATGACATTTTAGCATATAGATTGTACTTGGTTAACTTATGTTTTCATTTTTTATAAAATTTTTATTACTTTTTGTACAACGAAGAATTTTTAAGATTCACTATTTTAAAAAATCATTTATGAAATTTTGTATTATTTTTCTCCTTCATGGAAAATATATTTAATTTTTAAAATTTTACTTTGATGATATTTCTTTAGAATCTACGAGTGCGTAACCTAACCCGAATTTGACCCGGTTACAACCCGAAGTAACTCGAAAATGAAATTGTCCTAATCTGATCTCAACCCAAACCCGAAGGAGCCCGGCCCAATCCAACCTTAACCCGAGAAAAAGGCAAACCCGATCTTAACTCGATCCCGAATGGCCCGACACGAACCCAACTCAACCTAAAAACAATTATACCCGATCTAAACCCGAATCCGAGTGACCCAACCCTAACATAACCCAACCGATGGACATCGCCCAAGGACTCCACAAGCTCAAGAGGGAGCTCAACCTACAGCGCGCGCATCCCCAAATCCGCTCCAAGGTATCGGGGACCCATGACAAGGTCTCGGTTAAAACAAGTCCAAGCGAGACTCAATGCTTTCAGGAGACTCATGGCGCAAGGAGAGGAACAAGAGGAGGTTCAAGAAAAGACCTTATAACTTCGTTGTCTCGGCATTTTATTGGAGGAGGATTACGCGAAGCCCTTCGAAGCATTGAACGTAAGTACGCTTGAGGAAGGAGATCAACCAGCGCAGACCGGTGGCGAAGCCCAAGTGAAGGCCTCCATGCGCGCCCCTCGACACAAAGCGAAACCTTCATACCCAAGCAATCTGCCAACCACCCAAGCCAATCCGAAATACCCTTCCTTCCATGAAGATATTTGGGAGGACAAACATTTACTTTACGTGTAAAAGACATGAGAAGACTTTTTAGGATAGCTTTTACCTTTTCACCTTTAGCCTTTTGGAAGCTTTTAGGATGACATGCATGCAAAAACACTTTATTCTTTTGGAAGGCTTTTGCATGCATGCAAAATGGCTCTTACACCTCTTACACCTTTTTGCCTTTCCTTACACACCAACCCTCACCATTTAAGCTAGTTTACAACACATTTTTAAGTAGAACATAATTTGAATCAAGGAATTCGGCCGAAACTCTCCCAAGTGAGAATTGGCTTTTGTATTCTCTTTTCTTGCATTTCCTTCTCCCTTGTTATCCATGCAAGAGGATCCAAACATAATATCTAGTATTGCTTGATCTTATAATCAAGAGGTGCTAGATCTCATCTCCTTCCTAGGCATTATCAAGTGCATTGCCACACCTAGTAGTGAGGAGATTCACTTGGTCGAAATAGTGTTGAATGTGCGCATCTGCCTCCATCAAGCTAGATCCACGAACATCTTGATCACACACCCTCGCCATGATCATATCAAGTGGTATCGAGCCAAAGTGCTTGTTGGAGGTATTGTGTTATTTGTTTGATTTTCTTCAAGTAAAACCCTTTGTTGTCTTTCTTACACATCAAGAAAATTTCGGTTGATGATCCAAAGTTGAAACCGAATTGTTGTTTGAAAGTGTGCGTGTTAAAGCAAAGTATATTCAGATCTAAGAAAGAGCGTATCATCCTATAGTACAAAAGTGCAAAGAAAATTTTTAAAGAAAGGAAAAGTGTTGAGCAAGTTTATGCGTTCTTGAAGAGTTCGTGAGTGTTCATACCAAAACACAAGTGAATAGTGCTCTTGATCCGAACACAGCTTCTAAATTTGAACAAAAAGTGTTTGTGATTGTAAAAGGCTTACTCTAAGACATACCCCTACTTCTTTCAACGCCCAACTAAACCTTAAAAATCTCAAAGCTAGTTTCAAGTAACTAAACATTTTCCTGGGTTTCAAGTGTCGGTTTTGCTAGAGTTATTGTTTGTGCCTATTTGTGTGTTCACCTTTGATCTAAGGTTGAAGTCGGTATCAAGTTAAGAGAACTTGTGAAAGTCATCAAGTGGGAAAAAGGCAAGAGTGAAATCATCACAAAAGACCTTTGTGCGAAACACGTGAGTGAGTGAAGGAGTGGTGAGGTTCTTCTAATCGTATATTTTCAACTACACTTTGATTGAATATGGCTTCATCGTATTCCACTCCTTCTCATCCATCCCAACTAGAAATTCATGACAAGCTCACGAAAATCTTACAAAGGTTGGATGAGTTGGGAACTCAAGTCACCGCCACAAATGAGAGACTTGCGAAGGTGGAAGTGGCGCAAGGAAGCAACCGGAGAGTTCACAAGTCCATGATGATATCCATGAATCGCGGGCTCAAGGCGAGTCACCCACATTACTCTAAACCTGCCATCGGAGAAGCCACAAGCCACTCCTCATAGTCGGCCTACTCCTCCACGAGAGTGGGTCGAGATGTGGATGTTTTGATATGACCTCTCCCAGATGTGTGGGGATCCTAGGTCAAGGATCTAGCTCCAATGGACTTGGAAGATGGGGCGGTTGGTCGATGCACTCCAACCCTCACCTCCGGTCACACCAAGGCGCCGACAACAAGGGTTTTTGGTGGAGTAGGGCGTGATATGGCTCTAGCACCTTCACCTACGGTGGAGTGACAACACTAGAGATGAACCTTGAGGCTTGGATCAAGCCCCAAGAGCTGGAGATGGGAGGTAGAAGTTGAGAGCACAAGCTTTTGTCAAAGGTTCTTCTTTGAAAGCTTCAAATGTGATCTAAGGAGGCTGAGTAATTTTCGGCCCTTTTAGCCTAGGGTTCCCTACTTGCAGCTTCATCCAAGGGTCTAGATTACTCCTAGGATGACCTGTAATGTTTAGGAACTAACCCTAGAACTAAAAACGCTTAAGAGGTCCGATTAGGGCCCACACCCAAGCTAACCTTAGTTACAATCCAAAATCAGCAATAAATGAAAGGTAAGTACACTTCTAAGAGTTCCATCAGATTGTATATGAGTTGGAGAGGTGACTTGGAGCTCCCCATGGTGGCCAAAACGGCTGAGAGGCGCCACTTGGAGGAGGAGGTGTCGAATCCGGTACAATGACATCACTTCATTGGCTGCTTGTGTTCTGATCTTGCAAAATCTCTCCAGAACGCTGTGGTGCTCCAAATTGAGTGAAACCACTTCCATTGGTTAGCTGTCTTCCCGAACTACAAAATGGTGTCTTGTAGTTAGAGCCATGGCAAGTTGTCCATGTTGGCGCCAACTCGACGGTACTGCTGCCATGTAGGCTGATTGGGCACTGAACTTGTTTCACTTGCACAGAAGGCTGTAGTTGTCCAAATGACTTGAGACCGGTGGCATTGGCTTCCTCTCTTCCCGAACTACAGAATGGACCCCTGATTGGCCTCATTTGGACTCCAGAAGAGGAAGATATGGCTTGGTGAAGTTGCTGTCCGGTTGGCACCAATCCGTGGGTTTGGGTGCCAAGTGTGCTCGAACCATGGGCCACCTCTTCCCTTAGGTGTAGGGTGTATACACCCCAAGGCTTGCCTCCCAAGTCTTCTCCTTGCAGCACCCCTTTGAGCCCCAAATCTTCAAACCTCCTTGTAGCCATTTGCAACTCCTTCTCTTGCTCTTGAGTTTCGGCCATGGTACGCATGAACAAGGTGAGGGCCTCCTTCATCTTCTTTGTCTTGGACCTTGTCATGGGTGCTCCTATGTTGTGCAAAGGCCTTGGAACTTGGCTTGAATGGTCCTTGACTTGGATGCCCTCATCATCCTCTCCCTCTTCGGAAAAATTCGTCCTCGAATTCAACTCTTCATTACCTTCAAAAGGAGACAAATCCGAGACATTAAAAGTGGCATGAACATTATATTGGTCACTAGGTAAATCGAGTTTATAAGCATTCTCCCCTATTCTTTGGACCACTTTGAAAGGTCCATCCCCCCTTGGAGCAAGCTTGTTCTTTCGAGCATGTGGGAACCTCTCCTTGGTCTCCTGGGGGTTGCATCTATATGCAGCTCGGTTGGGCAATGGGGTGCCAGGCACCAAGTCAATCTGGTGCTCTATGCCTCGGTATGGAGGCAACCCCTCGGGTGTACCAAACACATCATCATACTCCTGCAATATAGAAGACACACAAGAAGGAAGAGAAGAAGTAGGGTCAGATGTTAGCAAGCAATGCTTGGGTATGAAGAGGAGGCAAGGCCTTCGGTTTAGTAGAGCTTTCTTGATGTCCCTCTCTTTGGCTAGTGGAGGGAACCCCTCTAGTCTTCTCTCATCCTCCCTCTTTTCTCTCGGGTCACTCTCCCTCTTGTCTTCTCTCCAAGGTCTTTGACCTTCCTTACCATCTTCTCTCTTCCTCACACCACTAGTTTCTTCACGTCTTTCCTCACCCTCACTTTGTAGATGGAGTTGGTCTCGTAGAGCTTGCAAAGGTGTCAATGGCAAAAGAGTGAATCTCTTCTCACCATGCAACAAGCTGTACTTGTTCTCCCTTCCATAATGTGTAGCCTCTCGGTCAAATTGCCAAGGCCGCCCTAGTAGCAAGTGGGTGGCTTTCATGTTCACTACATCACAAGTGACCGAGTCCTCATACTTCCCAATCTTGAAGGGAATCCTCACCCTTTGCTTCACCCTCACATTAGCATGATCATCCATCCATTGCAAGTTGTATGGTTGCGGATGCTTGAAAGTTTCAAGCCCAAGCTTGTCAACCATGTCTTGGCTAGCCACGTTGGTGCAACTTCCCCCATCAATGATCACACTACAAATCTTTCCCTTCACCAAAGCCCTCGTTTGAAACAAATTCTCCCTTTGGTCTTTCTCGGCCATTTGGGGCTTGGTTTGGAGAACCCTTCGAGTGACCATCAAATGCCCTTCAATTGGCATCTCACCCTCACTTTCTTCTTCCCCATGGATGGTCTCAACCTCTCCTTCACCATTGTCCTCTTCACTTGAAAACTCCCCATTCGGCCGAATCACCACTACTCTCTTGTTTGGGCAATCATAAGCATAGTGCCCCTTCCCAAGGCACTTGAAACACACAACTTCCTGAGAACGTTGCATTGGTTGATTTGGGTTGGGGTTTGGGTTGTTGTGGGGTCTCGGGTTTGGTCTCGGTGGAGGGTTTTAGTCTCTAGGTGGTGGTGGTTGGAGCCGGGTAGTAGGGTTAGGTCTAGGCCAAGGTGTTCGGGTAGGTGCACTTGGTTGGGTGGTATGAGAGGAGTGTGGTGTAACCTTCCTCAATTGCCTATCCAACTTGATAGCCTTGTGCAAGAGGTCATTGAAACCCCGGTACTCATGCAAATCCAAGGTCCTAGCCAATTCGGGTCTCAAGCCATACAAGAACCTCGCCATCTTGGCTTCTTCCCCTTCTCTCACATTGGCTCTCATTAGTGCTCCCTCTAGGTCCTTGTGATAGTCCTCAACCGACCTAGACCCTTGGGTGAGATGTTGGAGTCTTTGACAACACTCTCGGTCATAGTAGGGAGGCACAAACCTCTCCCTCATAACCAACTTCAATTGCTCCCAAGAATCAATAGGTTGGAGCCTTGTCCTTCTCCTTTCCATATTCACTTGGTCCCACCAAGTGAGGGCATAGCCACTAAACTCAACCACCGCTAGCTTGAGCCTCAAGTAGTCCGGATAGTCAAGACAATTAAACACCATTTTGGCCTTTTTGACCCACTCCAAGAATTCTTCCGGATCACTATTGCCATAGAAGGGTGGTACTTGGAGCCTCAATTGACCCATGGCTTGTTGCTCAAGCAACCCTTCTCTTCTTCGTGGCTCTCGACCTCTAGCTCTTTGTTCCCCTTCACCTTCTTCAGTTGCTGGCCATTCCAACCTCCTAGGGTCCCTTACCCTTGGAGGGTTGTAGTAGGAACCATCTAGGAACCCACAATCCAACTCTCGGCCCCTAGGTGACTCATACCCGCCTCGGACCCTAGGTGAAGTTTGCACCCACTCACCCTCCTCATCTTCAATGATGGTCTTAATAGGCTTGTAGTAGGATGTGGTAGGTCTGGGCCTAAGTGTAGCGGTAGGATAAGGTGAGTCTTGGTAGGGTGGATAGTGTTTAGGTGGAGGAGGGACTCGGGTAGGTAGTGTTGTGGAAGGTGGTGTGTAGGCTTGGGTAGTGGGGGTGCTTTGTGGCTCTTGTGGTTTGAGAGGGTTGTCTTCGGGTGCAACACCTTCTTGACCCTCCTTCATCTTTCCCAAAGCCTTGACATCCTTCTCAATTCTGTCCATCCTCTCCCCATAGGAATCAACCTTAGCACTCAATGCCCGAATCTCCTTAACAAGCGCACCGAGTTCACTCTCTTCAAGACTATGCTCCATTGGTCTTCGGCCTGTTTTCAAACACAACGCACACACACAAAAATGGACCTTACTGACCTCTTTCTATATGTATTCACTCGGCCTGTTTTAATCAGGGTTTAAAGTGTACAAGGTCTCTGGGCCTATTTTCAGCTCACTCACACACAAAAGCTCGAAAAACTGAACAACACCTCTACCCTCTAAAAGTCCTTGGGTAGGGATGCACTTGACCCGCCACTCAAAGCTAACCTTAGTGCCAAGCTTTAAACCTATAGATAAAGGCACTAGTTACTGAAAATAGGTTGAGCTTGGTGCTTGGGGGTTGAAAGAAAATCAAATGGATTTTGAAAAGGTTTGAAGAAAATCGGGTGAACCCTTCTTTCTTTCAAAGTGCCGAAAAAGGTACCACTTTGCTCTGGGATTTTGAAAGCTTTAAAGATCTTCACCAGCTGAGAATTTTTAATACATTGCAGTTCAATACCCTAAAAAAGTATCCTCAAAAGGATCAGAGCAGATTCATGTCGGCACCTCCAAAGGCGGACATAACCAACCAAACCATAGAGCACCCGTGGTCTTAAAGACCATCCCGGTCTCGTCACGTAATGTAACGTATATATGTAAATATAAATGTAAATATCGGCACCTAGTGCGGATATATAGAATAGAATATGAACCCGGGCCTCCAAGACCATCCGGGCCTTGAGACAAAACAAACATGAATCTTATCCTATGACGGGTCTCGGGTCACCGAACCACCACCCTCACCCCCGAACCCGCCTCAACTAAATCCGATATACATGCAAATACTCCTAATGCATAACGAGAGAAGTTGAGCCCTTACCTCGTAAAAGTTGCCGCAGACAAATCCCGGGAAATCCTGGCCCGGCCCGAAAAGTAAAACTTGACCTTTATGGTCCCGCACCACTCTATCAAAGCTGAAAACAAGTGAACAACCATAAACTAATCGAACTCATCAAATTAGACCCCGTAACCAATCCCGCACATTCCCGCACTTTCCCGCAAAAATTCACGTAAAGCTCGGTTTTAGAACATTGTTATTCATACACCCACAAACATATTCCAACCTTTAAACCCCACTTTCCGTACATTTTGCCCGAAATCCCGCATAAAGGTAACTTTTGCACCCAACACCCGAAAACGACGTTTCAAATACCATTTCTCACCTAGTTCCATCCACGATACCAAATTATCATCCAATTCAACCAAAACACAACACCAACATAGATAAAGATTTACTTTTAGTTTCGACCCTTTGCCGCCTTTTCACCCTACTTCCAATTCAATCCATTCAAGGTTCCAAGCATTCACTTTAACCACCAATTACACTTCCTAAGCAAGAATGCTAACCAATTTCACCTTTAACAACCAAGAACATTCACAAATCCTAACCCACATTTTCGGCCAAAAGGGGGTTTCTTCCCTAGCATGCTTTCCATCAAATTGAATCCATAGATAGTCTTAGAATCATGCAAGGAACAACATATCCCAAGCATGATTCAAGAACACAAGTCTACATCATTTTAGAAAATCAAGCATAAATTCGGCCTCCCTTGGGTTTCCCATCCATGGAGTTTTTCCAAAGTTTAACACTTGATTCTTACTCCCTTCCTACCCAAGAAGAACATACTAAAAGATGGAAGGAAGAAGATCATCCAAACACATAGCTAAGAGCAACATCAAATTCGGATTTCTCTCTTTTTCCACCAAGAACATGTTTTCCAACTTGTAAAGAGATGGAGAGAGGAAGCTTACCAATTATGGAGTCCAAATCCTTGTTGATTTCAGCCAAGAGATGAAGAACCCAAAGCTTGGAGAAGATGGAGGCTATGGCGGATGGAGAGCGACCAAAGAAGAAGAAGAAGAAATGAAGCAAAATAGCTCTCGTACTATTTCCATAATCCTTTTAAACCTCTTTCCTTTCCATCTTCACTATGCACTTGACAAGTGTCCTTACCCTTACCCTTGGGTCAACACTTATGACTCACCCTTAGCCACCAAAAATCTGAAATTTGGCTAAGTCATGCCCCCTTCGGGAGAGGACCCATGTCCCCTTCGGGAGAGGACCGAACGTCCCACCCCAAAATATTTTATAACGTAAAAAGCTCCGGGACGTTCCCACGATTCCAAATCCGCAAACGGTTTCCCAATCCGAGGTCCCGGGAGCGCTACCGAGCCCGCTGTACGCCCCGAGACAAGTCCCGGCCCCCTTCGGGAGAGGACCATGTCCCCTTCGGGAGAGGACCATGTCCCCTTTGGGAGAGGACCCATGGCCTCTTCAGGAGGACACTTACAACCACAAATATGCAAGGGCTTGCTAAAAAGATATTCGAACAAGGCTCGAAGCCATCCGACCGCCAAAAGCCCGACTCCGCAGGCCAAAACCGAAGCCCCTGGTCACCCGGCCGCAACCCGCTCAGTGGTGACCGTAACAGATTCGCACCGTAACTTAACAAAGTTGCAATTTATGATATGACCTCTCCCAGATGTGTGGGGATCCTAGGTCAAGGATCTAGCTCCAATGGACTTGGAAGATGGGGCGGTTGGTCGATGCACTCCAACCCTCACCTCCGGTCACACCAAGGCGCCGGCAACAAGGGTTTTTGGTGGAGTAGGGCGTGATATGGCTCTAGCACCTTCACCTACGGTGGAGTGACAACACTAGAGATGAACCTTGAGGCTTGGATCAAGCCCCAAGAGCTGGAGATGGGAGGTAGAAGTTGAGAGCACAAGCTTTTGTCAAAGGTTCTTCTTTGAAAGCTTCAAATGTGATCTAAGGAGGCTGAGTAATTTTCGGCCCTTTTAGCCTAGGGTTCCCTACTTGCAGCTTCATCCAAGGGTCTAGATTACTCCTAGGATGACCTGTAATGTTTAGGAACTAACCCTAGAACTAAAAACGCTTAAGAGGTCCGATTAGGGCCCACACCCTAGCTAACCTTAGTTACAATCCAAAATCAGCAATAAATGAAAGGTAAGTACACTTCTAAGAGTTCCATCAGATTGTATATGAGTTGGAGAGGTGACTTGGAGCTCCCCATGGTGGCCAAAACGGCTGAGAGGCGCCACTTGGAGGAGGAGGTGTCGAATCCGGTACAATGACATCACTTCCTTGGCTGCTTGTGTTCTGATCTTGCAAAACCTCTCCAGAACGCTGTGGTGCTCCAAATTGAGTGAAACCACTTCCATTGGTTAGCTCTCTTCCTGAACTACAAAATGGTGTCTTGAAACGACCAATTTGGAGCTCGGACGAGGAAGTTAGAGCCATGGAAAGTTGCTGCCCTGTAGGCGCCAACTCGACGGTACGGCTGCCATGTAGGCTGATTGGGCACTGAACTTGTTTCGCTTGCACAGAAGGCTGTAGTTGTCCAAATGACTTGAGACCGGTGGCATTGGCTTCCTCTCTTCCTGAACTACAGAATGGACCCCTGATTGGCCTCATTTGGACTCCAGACGAGGAAGATATGGCTTGGTGAAGCTGCTGTCCGGTTGGCACCAATCCGTGGGTTTGGGTGCCAAGTGTGCTCGAACCATGGGCCACCTCTTCCCTTAGGTGTAGGGTGTATACACCCCAAGGCTTGCCTCCCAAGTCTTCTCCTTGCAGCACCCCTTTGAGCCCCAAATCTTCAAACCTCCTTGTAGCCATTTGCAACTCCTTCTCTTGCTCTTGAGTTTCGGCCATGGTACGCATGAACAAGGTGAGGGCCTCCTTCATCTTCTTTGTCTTGGACCTTGTCATGGGTGCTCCTATGTTGTGCAAAGGCCTTGGAACTTGGCTTGAATGGTCCTTGACTTGGATGCCCTCATCATCCTTTGTAGACATCCAATGTGGGATGAAATGAGCAAATTAAAGACTCAACTCTTGCTCCTCTTTTATCTACCATCAATGTGGGATAAAGATTAAAATAAAAGGCATGCTTTTACATACTTCAAGCTTTGAAGTTTGTATGGATCATAGGAGTATTTGTCACAGCCACCCCGCCCGGTTGCGGAGGCGGAGCTGGCTGCGACGTCGAGAGCCGGAACCTACGGCGGAAAGCGCGGCAACGGAGCATCGAGCCCAAATAACAAAACAGTCAAGTAACAACTAGCAACCTAAATACTCATACAAGGCAAGCATACTTAATAATCCAACTTCCAACAAACATGCAGTTCATGGTATATCAAACTTCAAACATCGCCACAACATAGAAGTACCAAATCCATAATATAACATTTTCAATATAGGCAAGTCGGGCTCCGCCACGACTGTAAGACAAACAAGTCGAGATATACATATATACCAGAATTTCCATCATACACAATCTCATGATCCGATAAATATGCATGCAACTACAGCTACAGAGCCATCAAACTAAAACCTAGATGTACCTAAGTACGGAATCGAAAACCTTCTCGCTCGTGAGATTTTCCGCACATGGTACCGCCGCGCCGAGACCTCAGACAATGTAAAGCACCGCTGACCTTTATTCCGCCGGTTGCTTTTCGTAACAACTGAAAGGTGGTAAACATATAAGGGGTGAGTCCTCGGGAGGACCCAGAAGGGCTGAGGTAAAACGTAGTTTGCCCAAGTGGCAACAAGCTGAACTCGCAAAATGTAATAACACAAGCATATACATATACATATGAACATAAAGTATAAGGTGAGCCGGAAATCCAATCTTATGCGGTCCAACCGCCAGAACGACCCGAAACGACAGCCCTCTCATAGAGGTCGAATATACGTAATGTAATGTAAAGCACGGTACTGGCCGGGTCGCGATCCCCAAACTGTCGTAGGGTCGCTGTATATATCGGCACCCTGGCGCGGATATACGCAGAATGTCGGCACCCTCCAAAGGCGGACACGTAATGTAAGTATCGCACTCCTGGTGCGGATACGCAGAACAGATCCAAGGAGCACCTGTGGCCTCTCTGACCATCCGGGTCTCGTCACAGAACAGAACATTTAACAATAATCCACAAATATAAGCAGAAGTATCATCACCTGATATACATATACAGAACGGAATAGGAACCCGGGCCTCCAAGGTCACCCGGCCTCGAGACGTAACAAACATACGTTTTACCATATGACGGGTCTCGGATCACCAAACCACCGCCCTCACCCGAACCCGCCTCAACTAAACCCGATACACATCATATAACTCCTGAATGTATAACAAGAGAAGTTGAGCCCTTACTCAAAGAATACCGCTCCACAGACAATTCCCGGAAATCTCGGCCTGCCCGAAAAGTCGCAACTTGCCTTTACGGTCCCACTCTACTCCACCCACGCAGAAACAAGCTGAATAACCACAATTGAGTCGAACACACCAAAACAAACCCCGAAAATCAATCCCGCACGATCCCGCACTTTCCAAAGAAAAACTACGTAAAGCCTTGCCACAAACCGAGCTGTAACATTGTTATTAATACACCACCAAACACATTTCAACCTTTAAACCCACATTCAGGAAACCTTTCCCGGAAACCCAACATAAACCTAACTTTTCATACCATTGCCGAAAATGATGTTTCAAACACCATTACGAACCTACTTCCATCCACAATACCAATTTAGCATCCAAATCAACCAAAAACAAACTCCAACATGGAAAAAGAATCATTTCAAGTTTCGGTTCTTCACCCAATTTTCACCCAATTACCATTTCAATCCAAACAAGGTTCCATTTGCTCTCTTTAATCACCAATTACAATTCTTAAGCAAGATTACTAACCAATTTCACCTTAAACAAGCAAAATCAACCATGAACCCTAATCCACTATTCACTCAAATTGGGGCTTTTCTACTCAATCAATTTTCCACCAAATTGAAACCATAGAAAGCCTTAGAATCATGCTAGGAACCACATATCCAAAGCATGATCCAAAAACACAACAAATGGCCAATTTTAGAAACAACCTAATTTCGCCAAATTATGTTTCCACCATTCATGATGTTTTTCCAAAATTTAAACCTAGATTCTTACTCCTCTCCATCCCAAGAACAACATACTTAAATTTGGAAGCAAGAGAATCATCACAACTAGTAGGTAAGAGTAAACCCTAATTTGGTTTTATCTCTCTTTTTCCACCATAATCAAGCTTTCTACTTGCAAATCCATGGAGAGGAGGAACTTACCAATTTATGGAGCCCAAATCCTTGATGTTTCCAACCAAGAAATGAAGAACAAGAAGCTTGGGTGAATAGTGTCCATGGTGGATGGAAGAGGGAAGGAAGAAGAAGAAACGTGAAGAAGAAAATGAAGAAAAAACCATTTTCTTCCCTTTTATATTTTTTCCACATTATCTCTTCTCTTTTTCCATCTTTTAACCAAATAAGGACAAGTGTCCTTATCCTCCCCATTTAACCGACTTCAGCCCTTCTCTTTTCCACAATAGTTGCTGACTTTAGGGTTAATTGCAACTTAGTCCTCTAACTCTCCAAATCTTTACAATTTAACCCCAAACACAAATTCCTAACCCCAATTGAAACCAAAACTGAACACAACCCTCAGAATATCATAAAATATCCAAAACTTCTTTCCAAAGTCCATTTGGAAATCCAGAAAGTCCTACCGGGCCCGCTGAACCTGCGCAAATCCCGACGTGCGCGCGTGCCGACCTAAGCCACAATCCCATCATGCCAAAATTCCGCAAATATTACCATAAAATCCACCTTAAAATATAAGATACCTTACACCCAAGCCGTCGGACAGTTTCCATCCCGAGCCCCGGGAATCCCGCCCCGAGCCCCGGAGTCGCCGACCGAACGCCCCCACACAAAAATTATACTCCGTAAAAAGATCCGGACGTTCCTACGATTCCAAATATGCAAACGGTATCTCATTTTCGGCGGAAATGTCCGGGAACCCACACGACTTCAAATCCCAAGGATTCCCATAAATAATGCTCGATAAGTCCCGAGAGCCATTTAACCGCCCAAAACGTGACCCGCAGGCCAAAACCGGAGCCCTGGATCACCCGGGTCACAACCCGCTTGGGGTGACCGTAACATTCTCCCCCTTAGAACTCTTGGTCCTCCAAGAGTAACTCGCTAGATCCGTAATTGCAGAAATCCCGACACTCGCCTCGCACAATTCTTACCTTTCTTTCCCTATCATACTGACCACCGTGGCCGGGTGCGGCGAGAGTGGTAGTTTAGACTACCATCCCGAGCCTCTCGGCGCGCCTCATCCTCAAAGTTGCATCTCTTGCGCCCGAGTCAGCTTGCCGGTATTTCTACCTGAAACCCCAGACAAGACCGAAACTAAACCTAATCGACCTTTACAGTCATCCTCGAAGACGCCACGTGTAATGTATATAGTCGGGGGTAAAGCCAACCTAGCAACCCACTCTATAATCTCATGAGAACCGATATACCTTGGGGTAACTCGGCCCGCCTACTAAATCTGGCCGTCCCTCAGACCAATGCAACTCGTCACCAAACCCAAATCACATTTACCTACGTGCGAGGTGATGCGGTCAATCGCGGTCGCCATCCGTGCCTGGATCATCCTGATCTGAGCTGTGTTTTCCTCAACAATCTGAATCATCCGCTCCGATTTCCCATCGGGTTGAGAGTGATAACTGTACCCCGATGGAACAGCGTTCCCCAAGCCTTATGAAAAGTACTCCGTAATCGTGGCAAGAAATGCAGATCACGATCGATACAATGGAGTCCAAGACTCCATGCAATCGCTCAATTTCCTTGCCTCGCATTGAAATACCGGTGATAGTGCTCCTTTATTCTCTCCGCACAACTTCCTCAAACCCAGATCCTTCTCTCGTGCCTCACGCACTCCATCCAGCCTCCCGAAGAAGTGATCAAAGTGTTGACCTAAGTGTACTCCCAAAACTCCCATCTACACTATCGGTCTCCGATAAGGAGGAATAGAAATTAGAGTGAAATCCAATTGCGGACGTATTTTAAACACAACTTCCCGCCCTGTTGGCATCCCAGGTAAATTCTCTGGAAGCACCTGCGGAAATTACCGAACAGCTGGAATCCTATCCAGCTCCAACCGAGTATCTGTCATGGGCAGATCGTAGTACTTCTCCAAATCCACTGTCGGAACCTGATCCAAAACCTATAGTGCCATGCTGCTCTTACCATTTCCATCCCATCTGAATTCATGAGGTAACACCTCTTCCCGAAACCGTAATACTACGGTTAGCACAGTCAATGTGCACGGAATTCTTGAACAGACCAACCATCCCAACAATAACGTCATACATCGGTGTGTTCAAACCAACAGATCTGATAGAACCCTGTGTCTGCCCATAAATAGTACGCAGTCCTGTGACGTCTCACAAGGAAAACAAAACCGGCTCTCAGCCGTTTGTACTAGAATCATTTGGCAGCTCACTGCTAGCCAAATGCAGAAATTCGGCACACTTCTGTGCCGAAACCGAAACAGACTCTCCAGTACAAAGTATATCCCGAACAAAAATGTGTCACTCAGAAACAGAATACCTTGCAATGCCCCATGCTACAAAATGCCTCCCTGCTCAATCTGGAGAACACGTCCAGCTCTGGGTTACTGTGGCGGAGGGGGTGGCTGATACAAAGGTCACAACGGTGGTCTCAGAACGCCTCCCCCATAAACCACACCCTTGGGGTGTGTTGAGCTGGAACCAAGACTGCAGATATAAAACACTGCTGGGACCCTATCTCAGCATCAGAAAGCAATCCCGAATCCAGTGGTTATCTGTCCCACATTGCAAGCACTGCCCCGACTGCCTGAAACATGGCCGGCCGGGGTGCTGCTTGCCACAACTCGAACAAAACTGAACTATCACAGTCATCCAGCTACCCCTGCCACTCTGCCTAGTCCTGCCTGCCTTACCCATACCTCGACGATCCCTTCTGTGCAGAAACTCTTCCTAGATCTTGGGATCGGTGGGGGACGTACCGACTCTCAATCTCCTCCTGCTCCATACCGTGGTTCTTTGGTATGTAGCAACCCAGCCGGTCAAACTCTCTCACTCATACTCTCTGACAATCATGGTCCCCTGCTCCATATCACCAAACTGCACCTGTCAGAGGTCCCTGGCTACATCCCCGGTGCACTGTCAGCGGAAATTGTAGCCTCGCCAGGAGTTTGTCAACTCCTGCAAACCAAGTCTCTACTGCCTCCGGCCCTCCTCGGCCGTTGAACCTCGGGGGGGTCAAATGCTGAAACCTCTCCAGAAGTCTGACCTTGTCAGACTGGTACCTCTGACCTTCCCGTCATTGGTGGAACCGACGAGAGGTCTCTGTATTCATGTGATCGTCCTCCTCGGAGTCACTCTCCGGCTGGTCCTGGTCACTAAGGTGGCTGCTGCCCACCTCCTGGTCAGAAGGCCGTTGTTGTGGCCTAAGTCTCACTAACACCTCCTGATCCGAATGCCTATACCGAGGCATAAACAGATTTTCCTTGCCTACCGCCATCTCGAACTCGTCAGGCCGGGCAAGAAAGTACCCAAAGACACTGCACTGCCCAACACAAATACCAAACAGAAAGGGTCCCCGTGGATCGCTAGAACCCCGGGGGTGGTGATTGTGGTTGTTCAGACCCTGGGTTATGCTGAACCCGTATCCCATTCTTCAGAGGTGTGGGATCCCAGTCCCACCCCTCCGATGCCAAATCACGCTATTCGCGTGTAGTAAACACCTCCTTAAACAAAGTCCAACCAAAAACCAACTTATCCCATAACCAAAAGTCCAAACCAAATAACTCTTCTCTTCTCTATCTATCCAAAAGCCAGTAGCAGTATTCTAAGGCTCTGTAGTAAAATGCAATGCATGATGCAGAAATTCATTTTAGAATCACACAACCAAACATCAAATCCTCAAACACAGAATCCGTTCATGTTCATATCACAGAATCACACCATATACCAAACAACGAATTAAAGTACCTGGATCATATCAGAAGTCCAACATCCAAACCTTCCAGAATGCTTCAAAGAACCGCCTGCTGCTCCACACCCATTCCAAAGTGGTTCAAATAAGGAGGTGGCCAGTCTCCGTACAGAACCTCCCCAGAATGAAACGTAGAACCGGTGGCTCGCACTTCGAAGTCATCTCTCACAAAACTTACCCATGAACTAGCATGACTTGCTCCAAAAGTCCACTCCCGAGCTTGTATACTTGCCTTCCACAATCCACACTGAAACTGATCATACCTTACCTCTTGGGTCACACCGACCCGACCTGCTCTGATACCAACTTGTCACAGCCACCCCGCCCGGTTGCGGAGGCGGAGCCGGCCGCGACGTCGGAACAGGAACTACGGCGGAAAGCGCGGCAACAGAGCATCAAGCTCAAATAACAAATAGTCAAGTAGCAACTAGCAACCTAAATACTCATACAAGGCAAGCATACATAATAATCCAACTTCCACCAATCAAGCAGTTCATGGTATATCAAACTTCGATCATCGCCACAACACAGTAGTACCAAATCCATAATATAACATTTCCAATATAGGCAAGTCGGGGCTCCGCCCACGACTCAGAAGACAAACAAGTCAGATATACATATATATACCAGAATTTCCATCATACACAATCTCATGATCCGATAAATATGCATGCAACTACAACTATAGAGCCATCAAACTAAAACCTAGATGTACCTAAGTACGGAATCGGAAACCTTCTCGCTCAGGAGATTTTCCGCACATGGTACCCGCCGAGACCTGAATAACGAAAGCACCGCGGACCTCTATTCCGCCGGTTGCTTTTCGTAACAACCCGAAAGTTGGTAAACATATGAAAGGGTGAGTCCTCGAAAGGACCCAAAGAAGGGCTGAGGTAAAATGTAGTTTGCCCAAGTGGCAACAAGTGGACTCGCAAAACAGAATAACACAAGCATATACATATACATATGAACATAAAACATAAGGTGAGCCGGAATCCAATCATATGCGGTCCAACCGCCAGAACGACCCGAAACGACAGCCCTCTCGCAGAGGTCAGAATATACAGAACAGAACAGAACAGAAAGCACGGTACCGGCTGGGGTCGCGATCCCCAAACTGTCGTAGGGTCACAGAAGTATATCGGCACCCCAAGTGCGGATATACGCAGAATGTCGGCACCCTCCAGTGCGGACACAGAACAGAAGTATCGGCACTCCCGGTGCAGATACGCAGAACAGATCCAAGGAGCACCCGTGGCCTCTCTGACCATCCGGGTCTCGTCACAGAACAGAACATATAATAATAATGCACAAATATAAACAGAAGTATCATCACCTGATATACATATACAGAACGGAATAGGAACCCGGGGCCTCCAAGGTCACCCGGGCCTCGAGACAGAACAAACATACATTTTACCATTTGACGGGTCTCAGGATCACCGAACCACCGCCCTCACCCGGAACCAGCCTCAACAAAACCCGATACACATCATATAACTCCCAGAATGTATAACGAGAGAAGTTGAGCCCTTACCTCAGCAACACCGCTCCGTTGCACAATTCCCGGGAAATCCCGGCTCCCGGCCCGAAAAGTCGCAACTTGCCTTTTACGGTCCCACTCTACTCCACCCACGCAGAAACAAGCTGAACAACCACAAACCAAACAAAACACGTCAAAATACACCCCCAGAAACCAAACCCGCACAATCCTGCACTTTCCCGCAAAAATCCACAGAAAGCTCGGTTTCACGAACCGAGCCTGAAAATTGTTATTCATACACCCACAAACACCTTCCAACCTTTAAACCCACATTCCAGACACTTTCATCCTTAATCCCGCATAAAGGTAACTTTCTCGTTTATTATCCGAAACCAACATATCAAACACCAAACCGCACCTAAATCCAACCCCGATACCAATTTAGCATCCAATTCAACCCAATTACAACACTAACATAGAGAAAGTTCCATTTCTTCAATTCGGCCCTAAACCATCTTTTTACCCAACTTCCAATTCAATCCATTCAAGCTACCAAACATTCATTCTAACCACCAATTACACTTATTAACCAAGATTACTAACCAATTACACCTAAATCAAGCAAAATCAACCATGAACCCTAATCCACTATTCACTCAAATTGGGGCTTTTCTACTCAATCAATTTTCCACCAAATTGAAACCATAGAAAGCCTTAGAATCATGCTAGGAACCACATATCCAAAGCATGATCCAAAAACACAACAAATGACCAACTTTAGAAACAACCCTAATTTCGCCAAATTATGTTTCCACCATTCATGATGTTTTTCCAAAATTTAAACCTAGATTCTTACTCCTCTCCATCCCAAGAACAACATACTTAAATTTGGAAGCAAGAGAATCATCACAACTAGTAGGTAAGAGTAAACCCTAATTTGGTTTTATCTCTCTTTTTCCACCATAATCAAGCTTTCTACTTGCAAATCCATGGAGAGGAGGAACTTACCAATTTATGGAGCCCAAATCCTTGATGTTTCCAACCAAGAAATGAAGAACAAGAAGCTTGGGTGAATAGTGTCCATGGTGGATGGAAGAGGGAAGGAAGAAGAAGAAACGTGAAGAAGAAAATGAAGAAAAAACCATTTTCTTCCCTTTTATATTTTTTCCACATTATCTCTTCTCTTTTCCATCTTTTAACCAAATAAGGACAAGTGTCCTTATCCTCCCCATTTAACCGACTTCAGCCCTTCTCTTTTCCACAATAGTTGCTGACTTTAGGGTTAATTGCAACTTAGTCCTCTAACTCTCCAAATCTTTGCAATTTAACCCCAAACACAAATTCCTAACCCCAATTGAAACCAAAACTGAACACAACCCTCAGAATATCATAAAATTCATAAAACATGTTTCCAAAGTCCATTTGGAAACCCAGAGTGTCCTACCGGGCCCACTGAACCCGAGTAAATCCCGACGTGCACGCGTGTTAACCCAAATCCAAAACCCCGCCATGTCAAAATTCCACAAATATTACCATAAAATCCGTCTTAAATTATAACATACCTTACCCTAGAGCCGTCGGAGAAATTCCATCCCGGGCCCCGGGATTCTCGTCCCGAGCCCCGGGAGTCGCCCGGGACCGAACGTCCCCGCCCAAAAATTATACTCTGTAAAAATATCCGGGAAGTTCCCTTCATTCCCAATATGCAAACGGTTTCTCATTACGAGGTCCCGGGAGCGCTACCGAGCCCGCTGTACGTCCCGAGACAACCCCCGGTCCCGGAAAAATATTTTCGGCGAAAACGTCCGGGGGACCCACACGACCTCAAAACCTGAAGGATTTCCAGAAATAATGCTCAGATAAGTCCCGGGAGCCATTTAACCGCCCAAAAACGTGACCCGCAGGCCAGAACCGGAGCTCCGGGTCACAACCCGCTTGGGGTGACCGTTTGAAACCTTAGAAATATATAAAGACAAGCTTTAGATCTATATTTCCACCAACAATGTGGGATGAAAACTAATAGCAAAATAAGAAAGAGTGAACCACACAATGTCCCACATTGATGCTTGATGCTAGATAAAAAGGCTCCACACTTATTTGAATAAAGTTCTCTATCCAAGAGGTATTCTTAAGGCTTTAACTATTTATCCAACATTGGTCATTTACTAAGCCTTAACTCAAGTTTCCTCTCTATAATGATAGGAATTACAATCAAAATTTTAAAACCATGGATCAAGTCATTTTCTCCAAAGAAAAAAACTAGAACCGATGAAGGTCGGATTACCACCTTAAAACCGACCTAATCCGAAAAAAAAGTTTGGGTCGGCTTCGTCCAAAGATGCAAGGGTATAATAATTTTGGGTTCGGGTTGACCTAAATAAATTTATTCTTTTTTTTTTTTAATTCTGGAAAAGCATGAGTTTGGGTTACATGGGTCAACCCGACCCTAACCTGAGAATTTCGGGTTCGGGTTGACCCGAACCGAAAATATATATGGGTTGGATTCGGATTTGTATATAAGTAGTTCAAATTTTGACTTTGGGCCAAGCCGACCCGAAATTGGCCGGGTTGACCCCACTTACACCCCTAGCCACCGCAGAGGCAAGCGAGAAGAAGAGTCTTTCCAGATCGGGCTTTTATGACTGTCCTTCCGACGTGTCATAATTGGTAGGAATAAAAGAATTAGGACTTAACTGAAAGAAATAGAGTAGTTGTGGGTAAAATCGAAAAATTAGGAAACTTGGGATAAAATTGAAATGAATACAATTTGATTAATTTAGAAAATGACTTAACTGAAACCTAGTAACTAGGTGGGGTAAAATTGGAAAAAACTAAAAACAACCTAGGGAGAGGTTGGGTTGTTTTTATCAGAATCGATTTTGGAGGTGGGGGTTTTCGATTCAGGTGAGGTACGATACAGTTGAGGGTTGCAGCCGAGCAACGATGGTGGTTCCTAAAGATGAGTAATATCTTTCTCTTTTCCAGAATTTTATCTAATTGATTTTGTGTTTGTTTAATTATATTCTTGAATTCATAGTTCATTCAATTATATTCTAGGATGAATGCTTGGTTGCCTTGGACTTGATTGTTGTTTGTTTAAGTGGCTGAGTTTCTTTATGCTGCTGTTCAATTTATTTCGCCTATGAATCTTCTCTTGATTGACTTGTAGCAGATTTTGGAGCAAGGTTTAGTTAATTCACGTTTTAGAAATAAGGTTGTTTTGATGTCCATTGGCCATTCAGTGTTACATTTGCTATATTGAGAATTACTGATAGCTTACTGTTATGATTGTCAACTGCTATGACCATAGTTATTCTTGCCAAATCCTCTATTGTTAACTAAAGTAGCAATTGCCGCCCTATTGAAGCTTGTTTAAATTAGAAGTTTACTCTATTTCTTGTCATGTTGGATCTTCCAGACCTTTTAAGGAATTTTACCTCATAAGTGGACAGCTTCATGAAATTGTGAATTGATGCTAGAAGTAAAATCGACTCTTTGTTAGCAGACTAGCCGTTTACTTTGTTAACTTTTAGTGCTAAGCTACTTGTAGATATAGTTAGAACTTGATTTTAGGTGTTGGAGCAAACACGTGGGTTGCTATGTCACTTTTTATTATTCATACTAGTTGATAATTTGATGCGAGCAGATTATCTATTGATTTAAAGCATGAACCATGGTTGTTTCCTTGTTTAGCAATGCCTTAGTTTTCTATCTTCTTATTTTATTGCCATTCTTTTCTTCCTTAAATTTTTATGAAGTGATATTTGATTCAATTGGCTGCTTTTATTAATTATCCTATAGCTGTTAACTAAAATGAACCTGGAAAAGTAGAATAAACTTGAGAGTACTTTGGTAATTCAAATTACCACCCCTTGTGTATACTTTGATAATATACTTGTGTATTCCAAGAATCACGATGAGCATGTTGAGCATTTGAGGCAAGTCCTTGATACACAGATTAGAAAAATTGTATGCTAAATTTGAGAAGTATGTCTTTGCATCAAATGAGGTAAACTTTCTTGGATATGTAGTTGGTGCGAATGGTGTCAAAGTGGATGAAAGTAAAGTAAGTGCAATCTGAGATTGGCCTACCCCTCATTCCTTAACGGAAGTGAGATCCTTTTTAGGACTCGCCAGCTTTTATAGGAGATTTGTTAGGGATTTCTCTTCCATCGCCGCCCCTTTGCATGAATTGGCTAAAAAGAATGTAGCATTTGAATGGGGTAAAACACAAGAGGAGTCTTTTAATGAATTGAAATCTCGGTTGACAAATGCACTTTTGCTTACTTTACCAAACTTTGACAAAGTCTTTGAAGTGGAGTGCGATGCAAGCGGGATAGGCATTTGTGCCGTTTTGCACCAAGAAGGCAGCCCCATCGCCTTCTTTAGTGAAAAGTGATATGAACCTTCAGTGATTCACAATTTGGAGGATCTAGCCTGTTGAAAAAGTGATAATGTAAGGCTGGTCTTCACCACCTCCAAGCTATTTTCGGCTTGGCAATGGAGAAGATAATGTCGGGGTGTAGATGGTTTTAGCACCTTTCTACTCTAAGATACAACAATACTAGAAATAAAGTTTGAAACCACTTTGATGGAATCAAGGAGGCGAAAATAGCAAACTAAGGAGAACAAAAGCTTTGGAGAAGAAAAGCTCACAAATGCTTCAATTGAGTTCTGAGTTGAGAAGTGGAATAAGAGGCCCTATTATAGTGTTAGGGCGCCTAGGGTTACAACAATAGAGCCTAGAATGTTCCTAGAATATGCTTAGAATATGCCATCCTAAAGATACTATTTCCAAAAATAAGAATTGTGTGATTTCCAATTTGATCTTCAAGATATGATGCTCCACAAAATAAGGACCTTCCAAAAGATTCTCAACTTGTTCACCAAGCTAAAAGAGGCGCCACTTATTAAGGAGACGAGTGGGCCTTGGCTAAAATAGGTCAAATGCTCTTGATATTGGTCTTAGACTAGAAATAAAGTGCTCAAACTCCAAGCCTTGTCCTCCAACATTTGTTCCTTGTTTAAATATATCCAAAAAGCTTCAATTTTGTCTTTTGCAACTTGAACTTCCTCTTCTTGTTCCTCTCTTTCTGCCATTGCTCCCATGAAGAGGCCCAATGCTTCTCTAGTCTTCTTTGCCCTAGCCCTTGTCATAGGTCCACCAATGTTGTGTAAAGGGCTAGGGGTTGATCTTGTGGGCTTGGGTTCTTGCTCCTTTGAGTCATGGAGCATGGATTCATATCATCCTTCCTGCTTGGAAAGAATCTGACCACGGATTCACATCTTCAATATCACCTTCAAATGGAGCAAGATCACAAACATTAAAAGTAGCATGGATATTGTAAGAACCATCAGAAGGTAAGTCCAAAACATAGGCATTCTCCCCTATTTTGTTAATGTTTTGAAAAGGTTAATCTCCTCGAGGTGCAAGCTTATTCTTTCTAGCTTGTGGAAATCTTTCATTTATAAGGTGTAACCACACCCAATCTCCAATGTCATAGCTCATCATTCGCCTTCCTTTGTTTGCCTTCCTTACATAAGCCTCATTGGCTTACTCAAGCTACCTTTGTACCTTAGCATACAACTCCTTCATGCTTTCAGTCTTCTTCCTGCCACCTATATCAACAACATCATCTCGAGGCAAAGCAATCAGATCTAGAGGGGTTAGGGGGTTGAAACCATAAACTACCTCAAAGGGACTATGTGCAGTAGAAGTATGAAAGCTCCTGTTATATGCAAACTCCACATGAGGCAAACACTTCTCCCATTCTTTCAAGTTCTTTTTAAGAATTGTTCTAAGTATTGTGGTGAGAGTCCTATTAGTTACTTCGGTTTGACCATCAGTCTGAGGGTGACTAGAAGTAGAGAAAACCAAACTAGTACCTAGTCTAGACCAAAGTGTTTTCCAAAAATGACTCAAGAACCTAGAATCTCTATCACTCACAATTGACCTAGGTATGCCATGGTACTTCACAACATTCTTAAAGAACAAATCTGCCACATGATTTGCATCATCAATTTGATGACAATGGATGAAGTGTGCCATCTTAGAAAACCTATCAACCACTACAAAAATGGCATCATGACTATGAGATGTCCTAGGCAATCCACTAATAAAATCCATGCTAATATCAACCCATGGAAGAGTAGGAACAGGGAGAGGAGTGTACTTCCCTTTTGGTTGGAGTTTGGACTTTGCCTTCTTGCATTTCACACACCTTTCACAAACTTTGGCGACATCTTTCTTGAGGTGTGGCCAATGAAAGTTCTCCCTGACAATCTCATAGGTCTTCTGAATGCCAAAATGTCCCATCAATC
The DNA here is from genome assembly GCA_024586325.1 of Stellera chamaejasme. Lineage (NCBI taxonomy): Eukaryota > Viridiplantae > Streptophyta > Magnoliopsida > Malvales > Thymelaeaceae > Stellera > Stellera chamaejasme. The sequence goes on from CM044979.1 coordinate 21,564,006, forward strand.
CTCCACTATGTGCCTCTTGGACAATGACTTCCCTCATGGAGCACCTTGGTATGCACAACCTTTTCAACTTAAACAAATAGCCATCAAATACATAGTAGCCATCTAGGCCACCTTGAGCACAAGCATCATAAATCATACCAAAGTCAACATCACCTTTGTACATTTCTCTAATGCATTCAAAACCTATCACCTTAGCATCAAGAGAAACAAACAAGGCATATCTGCGGGACAGAGCATCCGCAACAACATTCTCTTTTCCCTTCTTATACTTAATCACATAAGGAAAGGATTCTATGAACTCAATCCATTTTGCATGCCTTTTATTCAAATTTCCCTGCCCTTGGATATACTTAAGAGAATGGTGATCCGTATGAACAACAAATTCCTTAGGAAGTAAATAATGAGACCAAACCTCTAAAACACGAACTAAGGCATACAATTCTTTATCATAAGTAGAGTAATTCAAAGTAGTACCACTCAATTTCTCACTAAAATAGGCAATGGGCTGCCCTCTTGATGCAACACAACACCAATACCCACACCACTTGCATCACACTCAATTTCAAACAGTTTATCAAAATTAGGCAAAGCAAGCAAAGGGGCGCTCATCAGCCTAGTCTTAAGCTCATCAAATGCACTTTGTTGGGCCTCTCCCCACACAAAGGGTGCATTCTTTTTAGAGAGCTCATGTAAGGGGGCGGCTATGGAAGAGAAATCCTTCACAAATCTCCTATAGAAACTAGCCAAGCCATGGAAGGATCTCACTTCAGTAAGGTTCTTAGGAGTTGGCCACTCCTTGATTGCCTTAACCTTGGCATCATCCACCCTTATTCCCGCACCACTAACAACATATCCCTGAAAGTTTACCTCCTTAGCACAAAACACACACTTCTCCATTTTAGCATACAAGCTTTGTTGTCTAAGTGTTTCAAACAAAATTCTTAAGTGCTCAACATGCTCATCAAGTGTGGGTGAATACACTAAGATTTCATCAAAGTAAACAACAACAAACTTTCCAATCAAATCACGCAAGACATGGTGCATAAGTCTCATGAAAGTGCTTGGTGCGTTAGACAACCCAAATGGCATCACTAACCACTCATATAACCCCAACTTGGTTTTAAAAGCAGTTTTCCATTCATCCCCATCTTTCATCCTAATTTGATGATAGCCAGATTTTAAATCTACTTTAGAGAAGAAACAAGCACCAGATAGTTCATCAAGCAAATCATCAAGTCTAGGAATAGGATGGTGATACTTTACAGTGATCTTGTTGATGGATCTACGGTCCATGCACATTCGCCATGTTCCATCAGCCTTTGGCACTAACAAGACAGGAACAGCACAAGGAGACAAGCTCTCCCGAATGTAGCCCTTGGCTAGAAGTTCCTCCACTTGTGCTTGAATTTCCTTGAATTCTGTTGGGTTGGTCCTATAGGCGGCTCTATTTGGCAAAGGTGCTCCCGGGACTAGGTCAATCTGGTGTTCAATGCCTCGATAGGGAGGCAACCGATATGATCACGGCCACGCTCGAACTCCACCAAGTGGTTACAGAGGAGTGAGAGATCACGAGCTTGGATCTAGCTTGAAGGAAGCAGCTTCAGCAGGAATGGAAACGAAACAGGGAAGAACACAAAGGAAACAAAGTCGGCCAAGGGAACCTCCGCACTACGAGGTGAGGCAATGCCCTTGAAAATGCCTGGGAAGGAAAATGGAACCTAGAACCTTCGATTACTAGATCGACAATGCTAGGTATTATATTGGATCCTCTCGCATGGATCACTTAAGGATTGATGGAGCAAGATTTGAGACCCCAAGAAGAACAAACCGTGTTCTTACAATATATGAATTCTCTCAATATATGGGTTCTGCCTAATTCTTAGGTTACAGCTTCCTTTTATAGAAGGGAAAAGAAAGAAGGAAATAATAAAGAATGATTTGCCAAGGGAACATCTTCCTCGAAATACGGTAGGCAAAGCGTGGGGTGGCAGGTGATTTGACATTGTAGGCTACCTGCTTTTGCGGCTCCCAATTCCCCAGGAATTGTAGTTGGCAGGAAAAGGGGAAGAAGAGGGCCTCTGCACAAGTTGAAGAGTTCGCCTGACTTGTGGATGGAGGCCTCTTCTGCTTGGCGAACACCTGGGCCTCGCTTGTACTGGGAAGTTTGGTGCAGGGTGTTCTTCAATAAGGCATGGCTTTGCGGAGAGACCATGGGCTCGCAGTATGACCTTGTGTTTACTAATGGGATATGGCTTCGCCAAAGACCGAGGGTTCGACCTAAGGGGCTTCGCGAACATGGTCTTGCCTTGGCATTTGGTCTTAGCTTGGGGAAGGCGTCAGTGGTCCTCTCCCGAGATCCGGCAAGTGTGACTTTGCTGTGGAGGCTCCTTTTGGTTGGCGAATGCCTGGGCTTCGCTTGCTTCTGGAAATGAGGTACAGGGCCTTCGCCAATTACCACGGGCTCGCTGTTGGAGCATGGCCTCGCCAAAGAACAAGAGTCCGCCAAAGGGACATGGGTGCGCCAAGCGCCTTGCGAGTACGGACTTGTCTTAGGGCCTCGCCAAAGGCCTGAATGTGGCTTCCTCCTTCTCGAGCCTTCGCCAAGGGCCCTTTAGATCCTCCGTGGAAAGGTTGCGCCTTGTCACAAAAATGGGGCTGATGTCCACATCAGCAACCCTTTGGGTTCCTCAAAGATGTCCTTGAATTCCTGCAATGCTAAAGACACACATTCAGGAAGAGAAGATATGTGAGCGTTAGTTAACAAAGTATGGTGGGGGACAAGGAGAAAATAAGTCTTTCGGCCAAGTAAAGCTTTCTTTATGTCTTTCTTTGGCCATGGTGGGTGAGCTCTCTTGTTTTCTCTCAATCTTACTCTTTTCTCTTGGATCACTCACTCTGGTTTTCTCTTAAGGTTCCTTGAACCTTCTCAAGATCTTCTCTCTTCTCACTACTCTCACCTTTCTTTGTCCTCTCAGCCTCACTTGCCAAGTGCAGTTGATCTTGAAGTGCTTGAGTTGGGGACAAGGGTAGAAGAGTTTAGGCTCGGCCTAGGTGAGTGAGAGCATATTTGTTAATGGCGCCATAATGGATTGCTTCTCTATCGAATTGCCATGGCCTCCCAAGAAGTATGTGAGTGGCTTGCATTCTTACCACATCACTCAACTTGCTTCAAGACCTTCACATGGGCTCTGTCATCAACCCATTGGAGTGAGTAGGGGTTTGGATGCTTGGTGGTCTTGAGACCCAACTTCTCTACCATGCTCTCACTAGCAGCATTCACACAACTCCCGCTATCAATGATGAGGCTACAAAGTTGGCCATTTACTTCAGCCCTGGATTGAAACAAGTTCTCTCTTTGTGAAGTTTCTATTACCTTGGGTGTAGATTGCAGCACTCTCTTGGTGACAAGTATGAGACCTTCTGGGGGTCTCTCTCCTTCTTCACTTTCTTCAATGTTGTCCATAATGGTAGCTTCTTCCTCATCTTCACTTGATAGCTCTCCATTTGGCCTTACCACCATCACCTTCTTGTTGGGACACTCAAAGGCATAGTGGCCCTTGCGCTGGGTTGGAGGATTAGGTCTATGGTTGGTGTTTGGCTTTGGATTGGGTTTTTCTGGTGGAGGAGGGTTTCTTGAAGGATAGTTTCTTGTAGGTAGAGGTGGAGTAGGCTTGATGGATGAGTTTGGCCGAGACCAAGGGATTTTGTTGGAGGTTTGTGAGGGAGTGGGGCAGGATGTGCTCTTCTTCAGTTGTCTCTCCACTCTGATGGCTTTGTGGACCAACTCCAAGTAGTTCCTGTAATCACAAAGTTCCACCGTCTTTGCAATATCATTTCTCAAGCCATACACAAACCTGGCCATCTTGGCTTCTTCACCTTCTTGTATGTTGGCTCTCATTAGTGCACTCTCCATGTCCTTGGTAGTCTTCCATGGATCTATTACCTTGCACTAGGTGTTGTAACTTTCTGGCAGCATTCTCTGTCATAGTAAGGGGGCACAAATCTGTTTCTCATCACAGCTTTGAGTTGCTCCCATGAATCAATGGGTTGCATGTTGCACCGAGCTCTCTCCATATTGGTTTGCTCCCACCATGTGAGTGCATAACCAGAAAATTCAATCACTGCCAGCTTGAGCCTAAGATCATCAGTATAACCCAAACAAACAAAGATCATGTCAGGTTTCATTACCCAATCCAAGAACTCTTCTCGGGTCACTTCGCCAAAGAAAGGGGCGACTTGAAGCTTCACATTTTTGAGGGCTTGATGTTCTTGGTTTGGCACCCTCCTTCTTGGAATTCTGTTTCTCTGTTGGGGCAAGTCATCCCATTCTTCTTCTTCTTCATGCCACCTTCTTCTTTGTCCTTGGGCTAGAGGCTCCCCATAGTAGTCTTGATTTGGATCGAAGACGTGGGTGAAAGGGGGTTCTCCACCAAGGTTGTTTTGAGGAGGTGGTTGGAAGTGGTTTTGAGATGAAGGTTGAAAATTGGTGGTAGAGTTTTGGTTAGGATTACCTTGAGGAGGTGGAGTGGGATGGATAACCTCTGGAATGTGTGTCTTGCTTCCTTCTGGCTGCTTGCCTTGAGCTATTTCCAACTGCTTTACCTTCTCATTGGTAGTTCCTAGTGTTAGCTTCATCTCCCTTATCTCCCGTGTGAGTGTCTGAAGAGCTTCATACAAGGGCAATTGGCTGGCATGTGGAGGAGTAGTGTCAGATGACTCCATTACTTCAAGTAACAAAGTGTTTACTCTCTATCTCACTTGTGTTTCACTCAATTGGCTTTTTCTTGATGTATCTCTCTTGCCTTTTACCACTCAAGCTCCTTGCTCAAATTCTCCAAGGATGCTTCAATCACCCAAACTTCCCGACTCAAAGGTTGGCAACAAAGTGAGCACAAACCAAATTTTCAAGTACAATTCAAAACTAGAGTAAGAAAAACACTAGTTACTTTTTGACTTGGGTGAAAAGTGTTTAAGGTGGATGGGGTCGAAATAAAAAGGTTGGAGATTTAAAAAGGGCTTTTTTCAAAAGATTGGTGGTGCACCTTACAAATTCCACAAACTCTTGCTTGTTTTGGTGCCAAGTGGTAACCTCCGGCTGTCAAGGGTTCTCTGATGACCGAAATAGAGCAACTCCGGTACCTGGAAGGACAAGACAAAGGACACTTTCAGGTGCAGACAGAGAAGGGAAGTGTGGGTGTGTAGTAATCACCTTATTTGAGGCAGGCACCACCCAATATATAGGGTGGTGCTAGGTCCCGTTATGGGGCCTTGAATGCTGGAGAATCTCCATAAATGTGTCCATAATTGGGATGGCGGCGTATTAATGGTGTAATAACAGTGGAGTTATTGCGGAGTTACTCCCTCTCCTTTGGCTTAATGCCATAATTTAGTGTAACGGCTGACTTGAAGGAGGTAGCAAGTGTTAGTTGCTAACGAGACTATTCGAAGGGCGTTTTGTTGTTACGAGGCCGGCCCTGGCGGACGCGGCCCATATGGCGTTTGCATTTGACAATACAACCGTATGGGCTGGCCCATATATATCAGTATGTCCTCCCCCCACAGCGGAGGATGGGTTGGGCCCCTGTGCTCCGTTTTGGAAAGAAGTATCGTGGTAGATGTTGAGCCCATGTGGTATTGTGCCGTTTTGGAGCCTAATTGGGGAAGAACCCAGAAGTTGTCCCAACGTTGGCCCAAGTGTTGGCCCAATACCATTTGTGGCGGTTTGTAAAGCACTTTTTCAAATTTTGCGCTTTTGCGCCGTTTGTAATTATGGAGGAAGTCGCTTCACCTCCCATCGGCCTCTACTTATACGTCAACCCATGTGAGGAGTCAGTTTTCCCGAATTCTCGTTTTCCTTGCTTTTGCGTTTCAGTTTCCTCTTCACCGTAGTTTCCATTTTTGGCGATTACCGAAGAATTTTCGGTGAGATTCAAGAACCCAACCGTTGAATCTTTCGTTTTCGTCTCCGGCGTAACAATCAGTATCACCGTGTTATTTCATCTTTTTCCGCCGCGACGATTGTCGCGAGTGAGTCGTCGTCGCGCCACCGCCCGGGTTCTTGGGTTTAGGGTTTAATTTTTCAATTTGTGCTCTACTTGTGTAGATGGCTCCCAAGAATCCAAGCAAGCCCGGCGTTGGCCCTGATGTCGGGGAGCTATGGCCCCGAACAGCACTGTCGGAGAAGAGAATGGCGGATATTTGCCAGAACCACCATGTGTATATACGGGTGGTCTGCGGGCTTTCTCCGGCAGATGTGTTGAGAAAAACGGGAATGGGGTTGAGCGACGAGGCCATGAGGGAACAGACCATGGTCGTCTACGAAGCCCAGTTGAAAGCTGGGCTGAGACTCCCCCTATGCTCGCTGTTGCTACAGTTGTGCGAAGGTTCGGGAGTCTGCCCCGGGCAACTGGCCCCGAACGTGTTTACCACCGTAAACGCGTTTGTGGTGGCCTGTCACTTGGCGAAGACGGTGGTGTTTCCAGAGACCTTCTTGCAGTTCTACACCTTGAAGAGGCCGGTCGGACACCCCCTTTTATCAGTTGACCCCGAGGAGGTGAAGGTGGGCACCAAAATGGTGAAGATCGGGGTCTGCTGAAACTACCGGCTCGTGGGGAGCTGGAAGAACAACTTCTTTTTCATCCTCAAGGAGGATAGCTGGGGGTTCTCTGCGTACTTCATCAAGGAGAAGGACACGAGGGTGTCGGTGAAGCCCTCTTTGTGGATGGGTAGCGAGGGGAAGAAAGGCCTCGACGCCCTGTGTGAGTGGGTAGGCTCGAGGAGTGTAAGGGTGGGTTTCCCTTCACTCTATCCAGCCAAGACGAAGTGGTCCTGCGGAGAGTAGGGATTAGCAGGGCCCATCGCCTTCCAAGCCACGTAGACACCCTAAAGAACTGGGTGGAGGGCCTGGACGGGGACCTTATCGAGCGCTTCGAAGGCGCCTTCAGCAACCCCCATTGTCTGTTTCGTACCCCTTGCTTTTATGTTTCTGTGTTTGCACATTTTGAATGCTATTATAACCTGACCTTGTGTTTTGTTACAGCCAAGATGTCGCACCCCAGCACCCTTTTTGCCAAGAAGCAGGACTTGAGGGAAGCCCTCAAGATGAAGATGGACGAGGATGTCCCTGCAGAGCCCGTTCAAAGGGCTATTGAGGGGTCAATTGCTGGGACCTCGAAGGGTGGAGAGGCCCGAGGTGAAGAGGCCTTGGTGACGGTTGCTCAACCAGTCAGTGCGGTTGGCCCCGTAATCATCGAGGAGAGCTCCGAAGAGTCGGATGAGCTTAACCTTCGCACGAAACGGCCCCGAATCGCAGGTATTGCTTTTGTCTCCTCTAGGTGTTTGGTTAACCTCCTTTATTTTGCATTCTCATCCCTTTTTAACTTTGCAGCAGCAGAGGGCTTGGAAGTGTCTTCGGACAGCAGTCCGAGCCCCGTGAAGGACAAAGGGAAGGGACCGGCCCTCGAGGAGCCGTCTACCAGCCCCGTTCGAAGCATGAAGGAGCCTGTGGGGCTCTTGGCAGATGCTCGAAGGGCTGTTGTGGCCCCTCGAGCAACTGCGAAGAGGCCCTCGAGGATTCCGAAGACCCTTAAGGGAATAGATCTCGTTTTCGAGCCCCAACTGCTTGAGGATTATCGGCGGGAGCTGCGGGAGAAGTCCTTTAAGCGCAAGGGCCTGGCCCTGGTGGAGGCCTGAGACCCCGTGATAAGGGTGACTCGTGACGAGTCACTGCTCCTCGGGGACAGGGAGGTGAGATTAAAAGTTCTTTGAGGGGCTCTCACTTACCCGTGACCGGCACTTTTTGAAGTATACGTCCTCGGGGCCCCTGGATATTGCGAAGGATATCTGCCAGGGCCTTACTCGAGTAAGTCACAATTCTCGACTCCCTTTATGTTATTTATTGTTTTTGTCAGCGTATTTTTGTTTATACGCTTTGCGTTTGTAACTTGCGGAGATCAGTATCGCTCAAGGCACGGTGGCCAAAATCGAGGACCTCCAAGCCCACGTGAGGAGCCTCGAGGCCAAGGCCAAGGACTCCGAGGCGGTGGAGAGCCTAAAGAAGGCCCTGGTTGAGAAGGAGGCCGAGTTGGCTTCCTCGAAGAAGGAGGAGACTTCCCTTCTCAAGGCTATGGGTGTCCTTGGCCGACAGCTGAAGGCTGCCATGACTGATGGGAAGAAGTTCGAGGCCCTCTTCCTCACCGAGCACCATGCGAACAACGACCTCACAGCTGAGATGGAGCAAGTGCTCGGGGAATTCCAAAGGATGGAGGCCCAGGCCGAGGTGAAGGACAAGCTCATTGAGGAGCTAACCCTGAGGGCTGCCAAGGCAGAGGAGCAAGCCTCGACGGCGGCGGCCCAGGTCGAAGAATTGGCCAGAACCCTCAATGATGTGATGGGCTCCAGATTGGCTGACCTTACAACCTTCGTAGAACTTGAAGGCCAAATTGGTCTTAAGTTGTACGGAGGTGAAAGTGTTCAGCCGCGTGTTTTTGTGAAGTCCATCGCTGAGAGGACTGCTCGAATGGGCAAGGCCTTCGAGGTGCTGACCGACAAATTAGTCGATGCTCAGGCCATGGAGGGGGTCCGCTATGCGGAAGGGTTCCTTCGCTGCCGCCACCAAGTGGAAGCCCTGCTTGGGAATGCACAGCTAGAACCCCTCGATGCGACCAAGGTCGAGGAGCCCTCCCAGGCGCTTTTGTTTGAGTGGGGTAGGGCAGGGAAAAAATTAGGAGTGAAATATCCTTATGATATTCTGCCTGGGCATGTAGAGGATGCCCCTGCTGTACCCCCAAACGATGATGCCCCCAAGTAAATTTGGGGTTTAACTTGTAATTAATTGTTGCTCTTACTTTATAAAGTATGAACAATTTTATAGTAGTTGTTGCGTTTATTTGAAGCATAAATACTACTTGCATAGTACGAAGTGCTTGTATTGCTTTAAGGCAAACTTCTTTAAGATAAAACGTGCAACTCTTCGTCGAGTTGACTGCCTTTTATTCGATGTGTATTGCTCGAATTTTAAAGCCGTAAAGAACTTTAAATGTTCAATACCCTGGAATTGTACCTTGTAATTAATTTTTGTCCTTACTTTATAAAGCAGTTGACAATCTTCGTAGAGTTGACTGTGTGTCAATGTTGCTTGCATAATGCGAAGACTTTGAAGATTGTTTCGTATCAGTCATCATTTTTTATTCGATGTACGAATACCGACTGTACAACGCAAAGAGTTTGAATATCTTTGCTAATTTAATGAAAGGAAAATACATTACCTAGACGTAATAAGGCCTCAAGTCGTTGACGTGGTAGTCGTCTTTGAGCTTTTTGCCTTGATGGTCCTTTAGTTTGTAGACGCCTCCTCTTTCTTTACTATGTACGATGTAAGGCCCTGCCCATCTGGAATGAAGGGCGCCATGGCCAGGGTTACGACCTGACAACTCTGCCCTTAGCAAGACCATACCACCCACGCAGATCTGTTTTGCCCGAATTTTAGCGTTGTGGTCGAGGTTTGCTCTTTGCCGTAAGGCCATAAGCCTAAGTCTGGCACCCTCGCGGAGTTCTTCGACGAGGTCCAGACGTGCTCAAGCCCGTTCTCATTATGAGGGCGTCGTAATATAGTGTTCGGATTGTTGGTATAGAGACTTCGATTGGGAGCAAGGCGTCGACGCCGTAGACCAAGGAGAAAGGAGTCTCCCCGTAGGTCCTCGCGCAGCTTGTTCGATAATCCCGAGAGGACGCCGGGTAGCGCCGACCCATTTCCCTTTGTTGTCATCGAGGCGCTTTTTCAGGCCTTCTTTGATTGTGCGATTTGTGACTTCTACCTGGCCATTTGATGTGGAGTGCGCCACGGGCGTAGAGCATTTGTATATTCATTTTAATGGCCCAATCCTTAAGTTTTTGCTCGCGAATTGAGTCCCATTGTCTGTGATTATGGCCTTTGGTGCGCCGTATCGCGCCACGAGGTCGTGCGGAGGAAGTGTATGACCTTGGCGCTTGTTATTTTCTTGAGTGGCCGGACCTCGACTCACTTAGTGAAGTAGTCGACAGCCACTATACAAATTTGAACTGCCCCTTGGCCTTAGGCATTGGCCCGATTAGATCGAGGCCCCACAACGCGAAGCGGTATAGGATACGTCTCCGTAACCGCTTCGTTTGCATCTTTGTCGCTGGATGCGAGAGTTGAGTTGGCATTTATGGTACGTTCGCACCAAATCATGTGCATCTTTCCTCAAAGTTGGCCAATAATAACCGAGGCGCAAGCATTTGTGCGCTAGCGCATCGGAGCCAATGTGTGCTCCACAAACTCCTGAGTGGACTTCGTTCAGGATGAGTTTGGAGTCATCGGGGCCGATACACCGTTGTAAAGGAGCAGAATACCCTTTACGCCATAACGTACCATCTATGATGACATGGTGGGATGACTGCGTCCTTACTTTATTTTGTAACGGTGGTGAGCCCTCGATTGCGCCGGTTTGGAGATCTTGAAGGATTGGGTGCCTCAGTCGGTTGCTACATTGGCATTGATCGCATGAATTGTATTTATCGAAGGTTGCGCTAAGGTTTCGAGGATTGCATCCGTCCATCCCTTAGACAACTTGTCACCACGATGTTTTGATCCCTTGGGATCTTATTAATATTCAGCTGTTCGAATTGCCCTTGTAGGCTTTTGACGAGGCGCAAGTACCTCGAGAGTACGGGATCCTTGCACTCATTAGTCCCGTAACCCGGCTTACGACGAGCCGTGAGTCACTTGGCACGGTCGACGTCGCAAGCTAGCTTTCGGGCGATCTTGAGACCCGATACGAGGGCCTCGTACTCTGCCACGTTGTTTGTGACGGGAACCGGAAAGCCACTCGTAAGTTGGCCTCCATGCCGTGTGGGCCCCCTCCTGGACGATCCGCACTGGATGAACAAACCACGAACATGTCCCACTCGGGAGGCTCCAACTCTGCTGGTGGCTCCCTCGAAGGACCATGTTCGAGGGGATAGATGGAGAGCTCGGCCATGAAGTCCGCCAAAGCTTGTGCCTTTATGGCTCGCCGAGGCTCGAACTTGTTGTCGTATTCCCAAGCTCGATGCACCAACGGGCTAAACGACCACTATGTTCTGGTCTGTTTAGGATGTCCCTGATTGGTAGATCCGTTCTGACGATGATCGTGTGGGCTTGGAGATATGCTCGTAATTTCCTGGCAGCCACGATCAGAGCGTAAATCGTTTTTTGAAGGGGAGGGTAGTTAACTTCGACCCCTCGTAGCGTGTGACTTGTGTAATAAACGGGCCATGTTGCGGGCCCTCCTCTTAACGAGCACCGAAGAGACAGTGTTGTTCGAAGTGGAGAGGTAGATGACGAGTTCGTCCCACAGGCTGCGGGCACTTCGGTGTTGGCAAGTCGAGAGGTGCTTCTTGATTTGCTCGAAGGCTTCTTGGCATTCCGGTGTCCAAGTGAATGCCTTTTTCATGCGAAGCTATTCAAGAACGGCTTGCACTTGTCTCCCAATTTGGAAATGAATCGCCCAAGGTAACAATTCTTCCTGTGAGTTGTTGGATTTCCTTAATGTTCCTTGGTGGCGCCATATCCGTGATGGCTGATATTTTCTTAAGGTTGGCGTCGATTCCCCTTTCGGAGATCATGTAGCCCAGGAATTTCCCGGCTCCAACGAAGAAAGAACACTTAGCTGGATTGAGCCTCATGTTGTATCGTCGGAACGACTTGAAAGTCTCGGCCAGATCTTGAAGGTGGTCTTCGAATGTCATGCTTTTCACAATGACATCGTCGACGTACGCTTCAAGGTTACGGCCCATTTGGTGGGCAAAGACCTTGTTCATTAGACGCTGGTAGGTGGCTCCAGCGTTTTTGAGCCCAAAAGGCATTCGAATGTAGTAATATACGTCATCGCCCGTCGTGAACGCCGTTTTGAAGGCGTCCTCAGGATCCATGTAGATTTGGTGGTAACCACTTTTAGCGTCCATGAACGACAAGTATTTGTATTTGGAACTGGCGTCCACGAGTTGGTCGATGATCGGTAACGGATAGGGTCCTTTGGACAATGCCTATTGACGCCCGTGAAATCGACGCACATACGAAGTTCACCATTAGTTTTGTCAGCTAAAACTATGTTAGCGAGCCACTCGGAGTACTGAATTTCTTTTATTATTCCGGCGTCGAGGAGTTTAGAAACTTCCTCTTTTACAACTAATTTTTCGAGGGGGCCATACCCCTTTTCTTTTGTCTAACCGGTTTTGAATCCGGGAATACATTAAGCTTGTGGGTGATGACGCTAGGATCGACGCCCGGTAGGTCCTTCAAGCTCCAGCCAAAGACGCCGAGGTTTGCCTCGAGGAGGTGGATGAGGGCCATCTTCTCCTTATGTTTAAGGTTTTTGCCAACCTTAAATTTCTTGCACGGGACGATGTCGATTTCCTCCGTTACGTCATCGAGGCGCGGCCTGTCGTCGGGTTCCACGGGTTCCTCGATGCTTCGGGCTTGTGGATCAACCGTTGAGCTCAAGGAGGCCACGTAGTTTGTCCTTGCCGATCGCTGGTCGATGTAGATGTTTGCGTCCCCACGAGGTGTTGCGAATGTGACCGTGAGAGAGCGGATGTCACACCTCATGTGGAACTCAACTTGGCTCGGTCGACCGACGATGGCGTTGTATGTGGATGGGACCTCGAGCACCAGAAACTCCGTCATAATGGAGTGGCAGTCAACCGTGCCGAACTGTGTATCCCCGATTAGCATGAGGGGCAGGTTGACGACCCCTATTGTTGGCACAATGTCCATGCCGATGCCAAAGGTAGGGCCGGAGCTTCTTCTTATAGCGGACATGTGTATCCCGAGTTTGTCGAGAATGTCCTTGAAAATGACACTGGTGTTTGCACCAGTGTCGATGTAGACCCCGCTAGTGTCGTAACCCGCGATCCTTCTTTGTTATAAGCGGTGGGTCGGAGTGTGGAACGACAACCTTTGTCCCGTTGGTTCGGTAGATGACGTTCTCCTCGAGATGATCGATCTGCAAGATTTCTCTTGCATAGCGCTTCCTGGAGGAGGTGCCCTCTGATTTAGTGAGCATGTGAATGATGCCCGCTGGTGGTGGTGGCGGCAAGTTTTGCCTCCGAGGGCTGTTGTGCCGACGGCGCGTTTTTTCGCGGTCGTCGCTGTCGTCATCCCTCTTGCGGCCTTTGGGGAATTCCTTGCAGGGGGAAGAGGAGTCGGATAGGAATTCCTTGAGCTTACCCTGCTCAATCATCTCAGAGATGAGATTTCTGAGTTGGAAGCACGCCTCCGTGTCGTGGCCACGGTCCTTGTGGTAGAGGCAGTACTTGTCAAACCCCCTCGTGTTCTTATGCTGGATGGGTTGAGGCCACTTGGGGACCTTGTTCTGCTTCTCCAGCTTTAGAAGAATGTTTGTGCGGGTGTCACGAAGTGCGGGGTGGTGGTCGGAGGTCCTCGAACCAATGTTCGAGGGCTGGTACCTCGATGAAGCAGACCCCTTGTCGAATTTTTTGTTGCGGTCGCTTGTGGGGGGCCTGCTGTAGGGCTTATTCATCTCCTCGGAGTTCATGAATCGAGTAGCCCGATCGATGAACTCACCCATCGTTGTGACGGGGTTTTCATTAATGTTGTACGCGAGCCTTGACTCGCGTTGAAGGCCTTGAGTTACGGCCAGGAGCTGCATGTCCGAGGAGAGACCCTGGACTTGGACGGCTTCTGCCTGAAACCGTCGAATGTAGGTGAACAATTGGATGTAGATGGGAAAAAGAAAGCTCAACACATGAAAGATTTGCATGCTAAGATTCAAAAGCAACTGGAGAAAGTTAATGAGTCCTATGCGAAACGGGTTAATAAGGGAAGGAAGTTTAGAAGCTTTCAAGTTGGGGATTGGGTGTGGTTGCACTTAAGAAAGGATCACTTTCCCCAAGTTAGGAAAAATAAACTTGCGCCAAGAGGCGATGGTCCTTTTCAAATTACTAAGAAAATTGGTGATAATGCATATGTGCTTGATTTACCATGTGATAGATCTTATAATGTGCATGCAACATTTAACGTATGTGATTTGACACCTTTTGAAGGTGATGAAGATTTTCAGAATCTGTGGACTGATTCTTTTGAAGAGGGAGAGTATGATGTGGGCATCGCCCCAAGGACTCCACAAGCTCAAGAGGGAGGTCAACCTCCAACGCGCGTGTCCCCAAATCCGCTCCAAGGTATTGGGGGACCCATGACAAGGTCCCGGTTCAAACAAGTCCAAGCGAGACTCATGGCGCAAGGAGAGGAACAAGAGGAGGTTCAAGAAGGACCTTACAATTAAGCCGTCTCTGCATTTTATTGGAGGAGGAGTACGCAAAGCCCTTCGGAGCGTTGAACGTAAGTACGATTGAGGAAGGAGGTAAGGCCCCCGCGCGAGACCTCTAGGCGAAACCTTGAGGCGAGACCATCCAGACGAAGCCCTGAGGCGAAGCCTCGAGGCAAAGCCAATCAGGCGAAGCTCGAAGCGAAGGCCTCCATGCGCTGCCCCTCGACATAGGCGGAGCCTCCATACCCAGCAATCTGGCCAACCACCCAAGCCAATCCGAAATACCCTTCCTTCCATGAGGATATTTGGGATGACAAATATTTACTTTACGTGTAAAAGACATGAGAAGACTTTTTAGGATAGCTTTCACCTTTTCACCTTTTTCCTTTTAGGAAGATATGCATGCAAAAGCACTTTATGCTTTTGGAAGGCTTTGCATGCATGCAAAAAGACTCTTACACCTTTTGCCTTTCCTTAAACACCAACCCTCTCCATTTAAGCTAGTTTACAACACATTTGTAAGTAAAACATAATTTTGAATGAAAGAATTCGGCCAAAAATCTGCCAAATGAGAATTGGCTTTTGTGTTCTCTTTTCTTCCATTTCCATCTCCCTTATGGTCCATGCAAGAGGATCCAAACATAATATCTAGTTTTGCTTGATCTTGTAGTCAAGAGGTGCTAGATTTCATCTCCTTCCCTAGGCAGTTTCAAGTGCATTGCCTCACCTAGTAGTGAGGAGGTTCATTTGGCCGAAATAGTGTGGAATGTTCGTGTCCGCCTCCGCCAAGCTAGATCCGCGATCTGCTTGATCACACGTCCCTTCGCCGTGATCATATCAGTCTCAAGGAGGACATCGCCAAAACGGTGGAGCTTTCGATTATAGAGATTATCAAGATCTCGTGCATAAGGCTATAAGGGTGGAGAAGCAACTTAAGAGGGGAAGCTCCTATCATTCATTTCATAATCCTGGTCGAGGCTCAGGGAGCAAACCTACCCCCTTCGCCAAGCCAACACCTTCGAAACCCTACCAGCTTGCCACCGTGATACCCCCTCACCAAAACTACCCTAACGCGAGGCCTCCATCCCACCCTCAACCGAGAACCAACACCTATCCTAAACCTTATGACTCCCCATGCCAAACAAGGAGCATTGATTGATTCAAGTGTTTGGGTAAGGGACATTATGCAAGAGATTGTCCCAACAAAAAGACCATGGTCATCCGGCCAAATGGGGACATCTCTAGTGAAGATGAAGAAAAGGCTAACCTGGAGTCTCAAACTGAAGAATTGGAAGAGGAAGAAGGAGAGCTGCCTTTAGAAGGCATGATTTTGGTCACTAAGAGAGTTTTACAAAGCTCTCCAAGTGTGGCCGAAAGTACCCAAAGAGAAAACTTGTTTCAATCAAGAACTTTGGTAAATAGGACTCTTTGTAGTCTCATAATTGATAGCGGAAGTTGTGTAAATGCGGCAAGCGAAGACATGGTTGCCGAATTGGGTCTTCGCACCATCGCGCATCCAAAACCTTACCAACTTCAATGGGTCGATGATAGAACCTTTGTGAAGGTTGTAAAGTAAGTAGAGGTGCCAATAAAGATTGACAAGTATGAAGATTCAATCACTTGCGATGTGGTGAGGATGCAAGCTACACACATTATGTTGGGAAGACCTTGGCAATATGACAAAGAGGCCATACACTATGGCAAGGTCAACAAATACACCCTCACACATATCGGCCAACCCTACACCCTACTCCCTCTCACGCCAACCCAAGCCCTCCAAGACCAATTTCATCTGGCAAGTAAGGCCGAGAAGAAAAGAAACAGCAAGGGCAGATAGAAGAGAGAAAATGGTGAGAAGGTTTAAGGAAGCTTGAGTGGAAAGAAAGAGTGTGCATTGATGAGAAACACCATGAGTGAGCGAACGAGAGAATAAGAGTGCATCCCTCCCATGACGAAACACAAAGATTTCAAAAGAGCACTTTTTGGAAACAAAATTTGTTTTCCCATGATTCCAACTCTTTGCATGCTAACACTTGACCATGTATCTTCTCTCCCTTTGTATGTGCAGGAAGTTTTGAAGGAATTTGGTGAAGTATTTGATGAACCGTGAAGCCTCCCTTCTTATCGCGGTATCGAGCATCAAATAGATTTACTCTCGGGTGCGCCTTTACCCAACAAGGCCGCGTACCGAACCAATCCCCAAGAGTCCAAAGAGATCAAATCCCAAGTGCAAGAGTTGCTTGACAAGGGGTTCATCCGCGAAAGCCTCTTGCCTTGCGCAATGCCGGTCATACTCGTACCCAAGAGCGATGACACTTGGCGGATGTGCATGGACTGTCGCCTCATCAACTCTATAACTGTAAAGTATCGCCGCCCTATACCTAGACTTGATGACATGTTGGATGAATTGAGTGGTGCTTGTGTGTTTTCAAAAATTGATCTTAGAAGTGGCTATCACCAAATTAGGATGAAGGAAGGTGATGAGTGGAAAACGGCATTCAAAACTACAATTGGTTTATATGAATGGAATGTCATGCCCTTCGGATTCTTTTGAAGAGGGAGAGTATGATGTGAACATCGCCCCAAGGACTCCACAAACTCAAGAGGGAGCTCAACCTCCACCGTGGGCGTCCCCAAATTCGCTCCAAGGTATCGGGGGACCCATGACAAGGTCCCGGTTCAAACAAGTCCAAGCGAGTCTCAATGCTTTCAGGAGACTCATGGCGCAAGGAGAGGAACAAGAGGAGGTTCAAGAAAAGACCTTATAACTTCGTTGTCTCGGCATTTTATTGGAGGAGGATTACGCGAAGCCCTTCGAAGCATTGAACGTAAGTACGCTTGAGGAAGGAGGTAAGGTCCCCGCGCGAGAACCCGAAGCGAAACCTCGAGGCGAGACCAACCAGGTGAAGCCCCGAGGTGAAGCCAACCAGGCAAAGCCCCGAAGCGAAGGCCTCCATGCGCTGCCCCTCGACATAGGCGGAGCCTCCATACCCAGCAATCTGGCCAACCACCCAAGCCAATCCGAAATACCCTTCCTTCCATGAAGATATTTGGGAGGACAAACATTTACTTTACGTGTAAAAGACATGAGAAGACATTTTAGGATTGCTTTTACCTTTTGACCTTTTGCCTTTTGGGAGCTTTTAGGATGACATGCATGCAAAAACATTTTATGCTTTTGGAATGCTTTTTGCATGCATGCAAAATGGCTCTTACACCTCTTACACCTTTTTGCCTTTCCTTACACACCAACCCTCACCATTTAAGCTAGTTTACAACACATTTTTAAGTAGAACATAATTTGAATCAAGGAATTCGGCCGAAACTCTCCCAAGTGAGAATTGGCTTTTGTATTCTCTTTTCTTGCATTTCCTTCTCCCTTGTTATCCATGCAAGAGGATCCAAACGTAATATCTAGTATTGCTTGATCTTATAATCAAGAGGTGCTAGATCTCATATCCTTCCCTAGTCATTATCAAGTGCATTGCCTCACCTAACAGTGAGGAGGTTCACTTGACCGAAATAGTGTTGAATGTGCGCATCCGCCTCCATCAAGCTAGATCCGCGAACAGCTTAATCACACACCCCCTCGCCGTGATCATATCATTAAAGTCATTAAAGACTACACGAAAGACCTTGAGGAGACAATGGACGAAGTTGTGCTCCAAGAGGAAGATAATATACTTCTGCTTACCCCGTTTCTGTCCTCACCCAGAAAGATGAGAGAACCACTTGGGATAAACATTTACTTCAAGACCACCACCATATCAAGCCCTTCAACCCCAAACATGTCCTGTCCTTTAAGGTTTAGGACCATCCAAGTTAAACAAATACAATTTCTAAAAAATTACACACATTTTCCCTTTATCTCTATATTTTATGTATCATATTTTGTGCAATGTCCGCTCCATAATAATCATGTTAAACTATATAAAATCTTACATTCACGTTAATTTCTATCTCCAAGTTCAATTATAAACCATCCAATTTTATTTGGGACAGAGGGAGTAACAATAAACTCCCACTAAATTCTACTTCTAACGGACAGTTCCCGCTTCATTTGATCCCTCAAAACTCTCCTCATAAGTTTATTAGAGGCAGTTCGGGGAAACTCTGGCACTATCTTCACAAAGCTTACCTGAAACCACACAAACAAATATATATATATATATATATATATATATATATATATATATATATATATATATATATATATATATATATATATGAGCAGTCTAACTACGAAGTATCATGACCTCCAAATGCAAGTCCATACCTTAAAAAGAGGGTTTAGATTCTGTTGTATGGCTCGAGAGAATATTGTCTTTAACTTGTCTGGTTGGACATTGAGACCCTTTTTCAAGACCACATATATTATTAACAGTTCTGGACCTCCATTTGGTGGTGCTACGCTCACAGCTGCGGTCTCCGAAATGCTTTCATCTGCCCGGTCACAGACCCGTTCTATTTCAATCGAACTTGTCTGCATTTTTGCTAAGTATTCAGTACTTGTATGAACTTGACGTAAGCTTATGAACGCAGGTAACACATGAGTGGAACAAAACTTAAGTTAGTTGAACCGTTAATTGCTACTCCTTCCATCCAGTAAAGATTATTCCATATTCTATTATGAGCAGTCCTACAAAGATTGCACCATTTTCTATTAAGGAAAATTTTATCCAACAAATTTACCTCTTTATCCTTAATTTCTCTTCCCATTAATAATTACTACTTAATTGCTAAAACACCACTCAAAGGGGCAAACTTGGAAAATTTTACTAGTCAACAACACACAACACACATTAATATGCGTGCCCAGTAAAAGGGAACAAAGTTTATGGGACGGAGGGAGTAAAATATATTGCTAAGCGCTACATCAGCTAAAATGGTACTTCGTATTTTATGAGTACTATGACTGACAGTCAAACTCCACCAAAGATCTTATTTCCAATTATGAAGAGAAGAATTGTTGTTAACTAGCTATGTGAGAAATATTGCTAAAATATATTGCTCAATATGTGGAAACCATGTACCTTAATTCCACCAAGATTCATGGTGTCATCAGCCCTGCCTTGAACAATAAAGTAACCTCCAACTGTCCTCTTAATGATATCTCCATGTCTTCTGAGTTGCTGCAAATGGAAATCCCAATCGAAAACGTGCCAAATTTCAGGAATAGTGAGAGCAGTGAGAATGCACTAGACCATACCATCCCCTTATACATGGGCATCCCTTTGAAATAAATCTCCTCGTGATCTGCATTCAGCAATCTGTCTGATGCTCCAAGATAAAGTGGGAATAAACCTACTTCACCGACACAAGGTTCATCATCTGACTGCAATCGCTTAGCAATATTATCATTTCGAATAATTGAAACGGAGGAAATATACCAATGGTTCAGTTTAGAACATTCATAGTTTAGATAAGAGTAAGAGATGACTCAGGACAATGGTCTTACAAATGGGATTCCATTTTCATCGAGTATGACCATGCCAGTTGTCATAGAGGCAGTGCTAAAAGCTCCAAATGCTTGTGGCTGCAGAACACTCCCTTGAATGTATGATGATGCAAGTTCTGTGCCTCCACAGCATTCTATTATAGGCTTGTAGTAGGATTTTGAAGAGAGCCAAAGATCATCATCAGCATTCGAAGTTTCTCCAGTGGTAGCAAAGGATCTATGCAGGCATAATAATTGTTAAATTGCTCTAAAAAAGACAACCACATGCAATAAACAGCCATTAGAGAGTAACTCACATTATATTTGACCAGTCTAAGCCTTCCATACAGTTTGTGCTTTTCCAAGCTTTCACTAAGCTAGGAACTGTACCAAGAAGAGTCACTCCAGCGTCCTGTATAGATTTAAGATAAATTTGTAAAGACAATAATGTCTCTATTCCACAGTTGTTGAATACCAAGGAAAGTGTAGTTAGCAATGGAACCTGGACAAATTTTCCGAAACCACGACCCAAAGGAGAACCATGATACAAAGCAATTGTTGCTCCATTAAGAAAGCAAGAAAAAATTAAAATTGGTCCCATCACCCATCCTAGATTTGTTGGCCAGCAGTAGACATCTCCCACTCCAACATTAATGTGCGAAAAGGCATCAGAGGAAGCTCGTATTGGGGAGAGCTGTGTCCACGGAATAGCTTTTGGTTCACCTGGTTTAGCGCAATAGGCAAGTCAGGAAAATAATGCCTTATTTGCTTGAACTTGAGCCATTGGTTTAAGTCCAACTTAATCAAGGAAGTGATAATTTCTTTGCAATTTACCATAAAACGTTAAAAAACAGTAAGTGGCTTAATTTCTTTGCAATATTTTAATTTCATAAATGACTTAATCCATTGGATTAAGCTGAAAGTGCCTTAAGTAGAATAATCCATTGAATTGAGTCATTTATGTGGTTAATAATTCAGAATTCACTCTCGATTTAAGTAAATTTACTGTTTTTGAACGTATTTTTTATGAAGTTTAAATTGAAAAATAATACTATCATTTGCTTGATTAAATTGGAAAGCCAATGGCCTAAGTCCAACCAAATAGCCTATAAAACCTTTGTCAAGATCACAAATTCGGTTTTCTAACAAATATCTACCTGTCGTCCCAGATGAGAATAGTATATTTATAGCAGCATCTGCTGGTTTATAAACTGGAGAATAATCATATGGTCTGAAAGAAAGAAAGCATAGAAAATTTGAGATGCCTCATTCAGTAAGAAATGGCTAACAATTTAAACCCTGCTGTAAAAAAAAAAAAGAGATGCATCATTCAGTAACAAAATGACTAACATCTTAAACCTAACCGTCTTTATTACCTGGAATGATGCTTCAGACAAGATAAGAAATCTGTCCATAATAGATCCTGGTCTCTCAAACTGACGCCTACAGCATTTCCGCTTGCAGGCAGCACAATAATTTTGTGAGGGGAAGCATCCGCAACACGACTGCACAAAAAAGGAAATTATAAAGTGAGAACGGGCATTAGCAATTATGTTTGCCTCCCATGGCAGGTAGGTCTTACAATTTAAGTAATCAGAGTAGGCCTTTAACATTTCATTCAAACTTCCAACTGCAATATTATTGACTTACAGTTAAAAGAAAAGCAGCATAGTGCAAACCAGAAGACAAGTTGCATCAGTATAAACCTTAGAGAAGGTCTTGTTCATATACCGAGTCATAGGGCATTATGTTATCTTGGAAAATATCATGTAAGTTAATGAAAAGGATGAAATAGAAGTTGAATCATCTACCTGTACAAAGGAAACTTTCGACCTCCTCTCAATATAAAATCCTGAAATTAATCAAAAGGAAAATTATTGTTTATTCAAGGATGAAAGAAGAACTAGCATGTGAATAGCAGCACTGCTATTAAAAAAATACATGTTCCTAATTATAAAGCCATTGTTATGTGTAGCTTCAGTTGTTTCAAATGCAAAAACTTAAGGTGACAAAAGAAATGATAAATACCTGAGTGAATACAGCCTTTGCTTTAGAGACACGCAGACGGGTCGCAATTTCCTTGGCAGCAAAACTGTCTGCTATTGATACCACTACAAACCCAGCTAATACAATGGCAAGGTATATAATCACGGCATTAACAGTCATTGGCATGTCAATCGCAATTGCATCACCCTTTGAGAAATTTGCATCCAGGGCATTGGCAACAAACCTGTGGATAGAATTGAACGAGAATTGAAGATATTAGGACATTCACTTGTTCTGTTTCAAAATACGTTTCCCTTGCAAATATAACGGTAAACTAACTTTGGTGGCAGAACAGTAAGTTGGGAAGCTTTGACAAATCTGCTACAGCTTACGACTTAAGTGACCAGGATGGTTAGATCCATGTCTTCGATTTCTTCTTTTTTCTTTCTTTGATGAATCCAAGTTTTTAGTCATAACTCAACAAAAGAAGAAATGAATTTTGTAGCTCTAAAAATACTTACGGTAAGGGGGTGTGTGGTTGAGGGATTCCAAGATTATGGACTGGGTAGATTTTAGGAATGTTTCAAATCCCTTCTTCAGTTATAGAAGGAAAAGAATTCTTCCCATTTTGACAATCTCCCAACAATTTTCACAATACATTGTGGAATCACCAACACAACAGTGACTAGTGTCATGGACTTATTTTCTCACTATGCCCGTGCGCGACACTTAGTCACGCACCCTCGTGGTTAAGTTAGCCTAACTCGACCCAATGTGCCTAAGTCTTACTTGAGAACGCTTGAGAAAAGAGCAACAAAGTTAGAATGAGAGAAATACTCGAAAGCTATACAACTTGCTTGTATTGCTCAAGTGTTGGATACAATGTTGGCTACGCTTGGATAGCTTGGAGTTGATACAAATAAGCTCCCCCAAGGAAATATATATAGGTCTCAACCTCCACAATGGACGGCCAGGTTGAATCTAATCCAATGGTGGAGATTGACTCTTTAGAACTCTCTACACATATCTATACAAGTCTACATACATCCACACATATCTACATATGTCTAGCACATAGTAGACTTCTCCATATAGTTCTAGCCCAGCCTAGAACTCTCTAGACCAAGCTAGAGACATCCAGAGTGCTCTGGAGGGTTCCACATGCTTCTAGAACCTTCCAGCACCTCCTAGCACTCTCTAACGCCTTCCAGAACCTTCTAGCGTGTCCTGGGGCCTTCTAGCAATCTCTAGTCCACCCTAGACTCTTCCGGTCCCTTCTAGACTCATCTGGCACCTTCTAGACAAACCTAGAACATCCTGGAGCATTCTAGAATATTCCAGCACTAGAATGTCCTCCCAAGGTGCCTTCCTCACCTTGGGTCTTCTTGAATCCGCCTTACACACTCTCAAGTGTGTCGCCCCGTGTCCCGGATCCTTAGCCCTATGCCGTCCGCGTGCTCTAGCTATTGCACCGCGCCCCCCAACACATATCTCGCGCACACTGTCGAAAGCGGGTCGTGACACTAGACATGGTACTGTTAGAATCTATAGATATATTATAATTGTAAAATTACAACAAAGCCCTCAAATTTTTGTTTATTTACAGAATGGTTACAATAGAATTTTTAAATCCTTCAACCAAACATGAGATTTTAGAATAATCGTTCTTAATGAGATATGAACCAAACATAAGATTCTAAGGATTTTCTTTTTATGGATTTCTACTTTCCGTCATTCATACTTTCTACATTTTCACATTCCATGGATTTTTAGAACCCGTGAACCAATCACCCTCTCAGAGTCTCAACCTTAATATAACCATTTTCTACATAAAAGGAGGATTATTGCAGGAGAGCATACATTACTTGTTCACGAAGTTGTTTTAGAGTGAGGCGTTTGAGAGTCGAATCATCCGAGGCTTCATCTCTCCAAACAACTGCGCAACTGCTGTCCTCCTTCTGTGGATGAGTGGAAGGAAGTATACAAGATTCAGCAATGTTCAGTAGACTGCTGGGAAGCCAAGTGCCGCCAGGTCTGGACTTGTCAGTGGTATCCAAAATGCAGTCAGGGGGCTTGTGAAAAACAATGGACAGCTCTGGGATGATGGCTGACCAGTACTCCTGAAAAAGTGTTCCAAAGTTAAGATCAATGCAAGGGGTGGTGTGACATCAACATCTTGAAAGCATTATAATACATTTTTCTAATTCATAGCTTATTCTTAATCACAAAATATCACGTGAAAGCTAGTACTAATATTTAGGACAAAATACCTACTCTGTAGTGACTTTAGTATCTCAATTCCTAGATTATGACTACGGTGACTCGATTCTTTAACAATGCGTCGCTAAGCACTATGCGTGATAGAAATACTCCTTATCAGAGAAAGAAGGGAAAAAACTGAGATCTCATTATTAACAGCAAGACACCACTACCCTTATATAGGAAGATTACAAGAAGCAAGTAATGACGTAGGAAGATAGGACCTTGGGAAGGTAGGAAGACAATAAATGTTGTAGACTAGCACTAGCTAATACTCCATCCGTCATCGAAAAATAGATACATTTGTTTTTGCTCTTTCACAGTATTTAATCTATGATTTGTTTCATGAGTGTTTACACATTTAAGTTAAATGATTCTTATTCCTATAATAATTTGAAGTATAAATTTTCTAAATATATTTTTTTATGATTTTTTTGACTATCTATCTTTATAAAAATTTGAGTGACTGAGTTAAACACTAAACCTTGAAACATGAAAGTCAAATGTATATATCTTTTGAGGACGGAGGGAGTACTACATAATAATAATAATAATAATAGTAATAATAATAATAGACGATTTCATTTTCGGAGTAGGGCAACACGAGGGCAGGAGGGTGCGGGGTCGGAGAAAGTTGAATCTTTTGCATTCTAGGAGAATAATTCGTTAATTGTACTCGCTCTGCCCTGGAAAATTGGTGCCTTTTTCGATGTTGTGGAAGATTCAGATTATTATTAGAAAAAAACTCATTAAAAAATTTGGAAAAAATATCTTTAGTAACTATACACAGTAATCTATAATTTGCATCTAAATTATTTGACTTTATATACCAAAATATTGAAGAAATAAAATCATAAATTAAATGCTGAAAAACAAACGCACCATTTTTTTTGGGACGGAGGGAGTATTAATTATCGATGGTTTACTTGTTATTTACATATTATTTTGTCAAAATCAAATACTCTTTATCTGATTTTCAGAGAAGTGTCGAGCATAAAGTATTTTGGCCTAATATACAACTCTTCCTCTTAGACAGTAGTCATAAAACTTAACGTGGACAGAAAAATAAAAACAAGAAAGTTATTTACCTTTTATAAAATTATATTAAAATATTCTTCGGACCAGCATTGGCAATACTTTATCCATTGCAAAAAAGAAAAAGAAAAAAAAACAATGATTTGTTTGAATTGACATAAAAATTGTACAGTGCAGAAGACTTGATGATAAAACAAGAAATAAAAATGAGCATACTGATAAGAATAACGTTTTGAATGTGAAGAGACTATAAAATAGGTAGTTAAATAGTTATGTAACAAGAAAATGTGAGTAGTAATTTGTACGCAGAAAATTTTAAAACACTTGTTTTTCAACTCTTTATCTGTCTTTTATTTTACTAGCATTCTGAAATACTCGTCGTATAAGTTCAAAGTTTATGTACACAAATGGTAACTTGATATATGAACATATTTTTGAAAAATCTTTTCTACTAAGAAAGAAGATAGATGAACTAAAGTAAAAGAGACATCAGATTTTAAAAAATTCAGGGACATGGGAGTAACAAATATAGAGTGCAAAACCGAATTTGATCACTCACCTCTTGGTGATGGACTGTATACTGGCGGAAGGCTTCAAAACTTGCAATAGGGTCCCTGTAGGCCGCCCCCAAAACCCTGGGACCATGAGCCTCCATAACACGCCCCAAATTTGTGCACTTCGATTCATTTCTGGGTAAAAGAAACCAGAAAACAGTAAAAAGCAGTAAATTATTTAGTCATCATGATATGAGAGTATAAAAGGTGGGAAGCTCCCTTACAAGGAGGGGAACCAGTAAGGCGGGGGGCCCTCGGCAAGGGCATCCCAATGAGCGTAAACAGAGTAGTAGAGAAGTTGATGCAGGGCATGTGGGTGTGAGGGCCTTAGCAGTCTCCGGCCCACCAGGCGCCGCCACACCTCTCTTGGGTCAGGCCCAGATTCAGATACGACCTGGCTGATAACCGTGTAAAGAGCTTCTGCCTCACCGTGGCTCAGATTGCCGGCTTGGATCAAGTCTTCAACACCCACTTGTGCGATGCTCTGCTTTCCCATCCTTGTGATCCTTTCAGCTCTGGATCGTTTCCGATCAGCGTATATACTATGATAGTGTGCAGTTGCTAAAGGTAGGAGTGTGGTTGTAGGTGAGGGGTTTGGTGGTGTGGTGGTTACGAATACAATAGTATGGTTGAGAGGTAGGTGATCTGTCGTCGTATGTGAGACAGATGCGTAGTCAAGATTTATTATAAGTATATATTAAACTAGATTTATTTTTAACCGCGCTTTGCAGCGGCAGAATTTTTTTTTTTTTTAAAAAGACATAAACTAATAATTGAAAATTTCTGAAACAGAGAAATTATCATTGTTTCTTCTGATTATAAGTAATTATATTGCACATTTTGAGTTTTCCAACATCTATTTATATCAGGTGTAACTGGAATTTTTAGGTTTTACTCTTTGATCATTATAATTGTTCTGTATTCATTTATATTACTGTGATAGTTCGTAGAAAGAGTAAAATGAAATAGTAATATTG
Source organism: Stellera chamaejasme (assembly GCA_024586325.1). NCBI lineage: Eukaryota > Viridiplantae > Streptophyta > Magnoliopsida > Malvales > Thymelaeaceae > Stellera > Stellera chamaejasme. Next base: position 21,590,542 of record CM044979.1, read on the forward strand.
AACGTAAATGTTTTCACATTAAATGTTTAGGTTAATGTCAAAAATCAACGAAAATGAACATATTAAACCAAGCCACTCGGAAGTGGTAATTACAACAAATTAATTCGTGGATGTCTTTTCGTTTCATATGAGCCATCAATATTTAAAGAAAAAATTATGACTAAAGCGTAAGAAACGAAAAGCATACTGGAGTCTAAAAGCATAGTGGAGTATCTGGTGGCAATTGGATGGATAATCATGGATAGCTCATATCCGCGAACCGCAAACCGCGGTTTTTTCGTGTCCGCGGTTTGCGGTTACACTTATCACGGATAGGAATTTAAATCCGTATACCCGCGGTTATCCTTTGAAGTGTGTCTTCTCCAGCCACAGGCTATTGGATACCCGCGGTTAACCTGCAACTACATCAACACACACCTTTTTTGGAATGGCTGGACTGGAAGAGATTGTCATTCAAGCATAATTGTTAAACTCAGAAGCCCAAAAATATCCATCATGCATAAGGAAAATAGTGGTCACTGATCATGAAAATGGTTCTTAGCAATATGTTCTTAATAGATGAATATGAAGAGCACCTAAAATGAAGACAGGAAAAAGAAGGGAAAAAAATAACGGAAGAAAAGCTGCATCTTAAATATGCCATCAAGTTATAGAATTGTCACATTAGCAAATGTTTATGGAGTTTTGCGAAGAAACTGGAACCATGTAGAACCACATTAGCGAGCAGAATTTTCAATTCTCGGTAAAAGCCTGTACAAGACTTTTACCTCCACATCGAAGAAACTGCACCAAAGTTAGAAATGTTGTGCCCATTGGATATCTCATTTTGCAACTTTTCCCCTCAAATATTAATGAACTGAAATACCAATTTATCGGTATGTTGTAAGCTAAGAAAGATGATAACAGATGTCGATGAGGGAAAGTGATCTTTGAATATGCACGACATACTACCTTATGAAATGGCTTTCTGTCGTAAATGTTTGAAGGAAGTCATCTTTACTCTCAACTAGAGTCTCACCAAAGACCCTCTGCAAGAGAGCATTCAATTAAAATCTCTATGGAAACGGAGATTAAACATATGATTATAAAAACAAACAAAATGCACTGTAGAGCAGATTTCATATCTGTAATACCCTTGCCTCCCTAAGATTAAAGGTAATTGGCATCAAATTCCTAATTCACATGTCACAACAAAAATAAACTTATACAAGGCCGAGAGAGTATATATACTTACATCGATGTACCATGAAACGAGATATCAGCATATGCGAAAAGGATATTTATCGGTTTGAAACGACATTACATCGATATTTATCTGTTTGAAACGACATTACAAAATTTGCGAGAGAAAGAGAATTAAGGAGAAAAACAAAAAAACCGTAAAAGGTCAAACATTGTGGCAGCCATTGCCACAATAAATAAATAAAATGAAACGGCAATGCTTAGCAGGAGTTTATCACCATATATTACCTTCACTCTTGGTACCCATATATCTTCCCATCATCATCAAAGAAGCTGTTCAAGTCTACAGGATCAATGGAGATGCACAGGCTATGAAGCTGAAAATGAAACAAGAAATTAGGAAACGCGTTTGATCGTAACATATATCTGAAATTACTAGTTTCGAAAAAGCCACGAACATATATCAAAATCGTTGAAGCACCTTGTGCGGCCGATTGACAACCACTGGACTTTTTGGGCTAAGAAACTTGATTGATAGCAAATGACCGAAAGCAACTCAAATATGAAAAAAGCCTTGTGTCACATAGCGACAAGTGTAGCAGAATAAAGTTGCAATTATTATTTTAGTTAATTAGAGGTTTAAAAAGACTACACATGCATTCGTAACCTGCTAGTTTCAATGAAAGAAAAAACAACACTATTTTTCGGAAAAATATGGTTGGGGTTGTTATTCTATATAATTCATCCAAACTAAAACATCACTTTGGTTATGATTCATATGACTTCTCTTATTACTCTAAATATGTGGTATATCAGTGCAACATTTTTACTTTTGTTGTTTGAATGGCAATACCTACAAAATATATACTAATGAGATAGAACAATGCATTTTATAAAAAAATGTAATGAAAAATTCTTTGATTGGTTCTTTCCATAGAAATTATCCATTTTAGTTTAGTCAACTTATAAATACAAACTATTTCTAATTAATTGATTTATTTACTTCAAGCATTTCACAACAGTCAACAGATACGTGAATACTCAAAATAGAACTAGGGTTAAATTCAATTGACTAAGTAATTAATGCCCTAGTTCGGACTTACTTGCCACCGGAGAGAAGCTTGAACAAGGAGTCCGCGACATGCAGGATTGAGCCGCTTAAGGTCAAGCAATCGAACTTGCGACGAGCTCCTAGCTAGCGTGGTGGTGGTGAGCTCGGCAACAAGAGGGTGAGAGAGAGCGGCGAGGATGGTTGCCGAACCGAGACGAAGGGGACTGCCGCCGTTGCCGCCGTTCTGCCTTCATCGGCTACACGATCGTCTTCGCTGCCGCCCAACCATAACGCAGCCCTGCCGTGTTCTCCAATGTTTCGTGGTCGCCTACTTCATTTTTGGATTGGTGAAGCCGAACTTCGCCGTAATCAAAGATGAAGGATTGATTGAAGAAGATGAAGGATTCGCGAATCGTGATGGTATCTACAAACGAACAGTGAGCTAAAGACCAAACAGGGGAAAATAGAGGGGACCCACTGTATGGTACTCCGACGCTCAAGTCAGTATGAGTGTATTTGGAAAGGGATGTGACAGCACCAAAGGAATGAGAGTGAATAGTTACCTTGAAATGAGTGTATGATAAGTGCTTTTATAGTCCCTTCTAATATAGTGGCATTATCATAATATTTCAATATAGAGAGGCAGCGTGTTTCATAGGACACGCGGCAATGGGTCCCGAACATGTATGGATCATGAATGTCTCTTAGGCAGTTCAAGTAGCAGATTGTTTGGGTTTTAATGGGGCCCCTATTATGAGCTACTGACTTGGCCTTTTGCTAGGCCTTATTGGGCTTTTCCGGGCATTGGTACCTGGTTGATTGGGCCTGACGGCCGTGTCTCGAGCCATTGAGGTTCGAGCTTCTAAAAGTTTTTCCCGAACGATAGCATTCGAGAATTAGAGGGCTTGTTTTGCCCCACTTTTGGTATCTCGAACCATTAAGGTTCAAGCCTTTCGGAGTATTGGGAGCTTTCACTTGTCCCCCTTTTGGTGTCTTGAACCATTAAGGTTTGAGCTTTTGAAAGTTTTTCCCAAATGATAGCATTCGAGAATTTGAGGACTTGTTTTGCCCCCTTTTTGGTATTGGTGGCTGATCTGTTTGGGTAGTCCCCATGTTCTGGTTATGTTGACGTGTCCTGACATTAGCTGACGTTATCGAGTTAATTCGGAATTCGAGAAGGAAAATTTGGAGAAATAGAGGGTGGTCCTCTGTTTGTATTTAGCGGGTGTTTGCAGATTCCGGAGACACTGGGGAGTCTTTGTTAAACGTTACCCCTTTTAGGTGTGGATAATGAATGCATTTATAGTCCAAGGTCAGAGTGGTATTATTGTAATATTCCAATATAGTGTGATAGTGTGTTAGAAGAGGACGTGTCCTTAAAATGTTCGAGAGTATAGTTCGAGAATCCCGTTGGTACGTTCGGGTCCATTATGTCCGGTGATGTTCTTGTGCGGGTTTATGAATTTTTTAATGGGGCCCTTATTTTGGGATATTGTTTGGGCCTTTTGTTAGGCCTTTTTTGGGCTTTTTATGTAGATTGGTTCTGGCGGCCATCAAGTCCCCCCTAGTACTTTGGCCGACTGCAAGGAGTCCAAAATTATCTACAGATTCCGACTTTGGAATGACAATGTTCGGGTATCTGAATCGCTTCTCGAAATAACGTTCGGGTTTTTGAAGTATTTCCCGGATGATAACGTCCGGGAAATTGAGGAATAAGATTCCTCCTTTCGTCTCGAACAACATTCGGGCTTTTGAAGTATTTCCCGAATGATAACGTCCAGGAATTTGAGGAATAAGATTCCTCATTTCGTGTCGAACAATGTTCGGGCTTTTGAAGCTTTTCCCGAATGATAACTTCCGGGAAATTGAGGAATTGGATTCCTCCTTTCGTCTCGAACAACGTTCAGGCTTTTGAAGCATTTCTCGGATGATAACGTCCAGGAAATTGAGGAAATGAATTCCTCCTTTCGTCTCGAACAACGTTCGGGCTTTTGAAGCATTTCCCGGATGATAACGTCCGGGAAATTGAGGAAATGAATTCCTCCTTTCATCTCGAACAACGTTCGGGCTTTGGAAGTATTTCCCGGTTAATAACGTCTGGGAAATTGAGGAATTGGATTCCTCCTTTCGTCTCAAACAACGTTCGGGCTTTGGAAGTATTTCCTGGTTGATAAAGTCCGGGAAATTGAGGAATTGGATTCCTCCTTTCGTCTCGAACAACGTTCGGGCTTTTGAAGCATTTCCCAGATGATAACGTCCGGGAAATTGAGGAAATGAATTCCTCCTTTCGTCTGGAACAACGTTCGGGCTTTTGATTTGTGGCAGTTTTGGAATCTGTATCTTCGGGATTTGTGACGGTTCACCCTCAATCGTCCGTTAACCGCTACTTTTGGATGAACGGTAGAGATCGAATATCTTTTGACGTTTCGTCTTCCCGGACTTCCTTCAAATAGTGAGTAGAGGAAACTCATTTCCTCACTTCTCATTCTTGCGTTCGTTCTTAAGTTCTCTCCCTCTCCTTTCTTCCTTGCAAATAAAAATCACGACGGACAACCCATCTTTCAAGGAGGCTGTTAGCATCTTTAAGAAGTGGAGAACCGTCGAAGAGATCCATCCGTAAGACTTCCTCGCCCTTTCTCGGTTCAGCCACCGTACTGGAAGGCTACGATGTTACTGATCACCCCGAGCGGGTGGTGACTTCTGTGAATCCTGGGCTCCGTTCCAAACATGCGGGCATGTTTTCTGTTGGTCGACAGCTCCGGATCTTTTCTAGGTAACATTCGGGAATGCTTTCATATTCAAGTCGCACGGGTCCCCAGACATTTCCGTGGAAAATATTTTTTTCGGGAACGAGACTTGTTTCTGGGCGATCAGTAAGCTCGGTAGCTTTACCGGGACCTCGGAAAAGGAAACTGTCAGCATATTTGGGATCGTACGAGCATTCCGCACCTTTTCACGGAATATATTTTTCGGGTCGGGATGTTCGTTCCCGGGCTACGCCCGGGTCTCGGGATGAAAGTTTTTTGACGGTTTTGGTGTGAGGCGTGCTATGACTCGGGATGAGTATTTTGGTGATAACCAAGCAAGTACGGATGACGGGATTACTCAGTTAAGCTAGCAAGCACACACGTCTGGATTTGCTTATGTTATTCTGGGACGGTATGACACTCGGGACTTATAATTAAACATGTGAAGCATGACTTGTGTGTGATATGAGGTCTTGAGAATGTGTCTTAGATTTTGTTCCGTTCGGAGTCACGGTTTGAAAGCTGCAAATTTCGGGTTGGGCTAAATTGTAACTTTTGAAAAGTTTGGGGACCAAATTATAATTTAGCATAAAGTTAGCAATAATTGGAAAGGAAGAAAGGTTGAAGTCGGCTAGGGGAAAGAGAGAAGGGACACTTGTCCCTTTTTGGTTAAATTGGAAGAAAAAGAAAAGAAAGAAAAAGGAAAAGAAAGTATAAAAGGGAAGAAAATACAATTTTCTTCATTTCTTCTTCTTCTTCTTCTTCATCCGTGAAGCTTCCATGGAAAAGACCACCATTAATGGCCAAAGGTGAACTTGGTGAAAACTCGAAGAAGCTTCGAGGTAAGGTTACCAAAACTCGAATCATCTGAGGTTGGTTTGTGAAGATTCAGCCCGGTTTGTAAACCGTGAGCTACTGAAATTTGGGAGTAATTATGGAACCACCTTCTCTGCTTGATTTATTGGTTTCTAAGAGTTCCCGGCACCTTCTTCTCGCGGGTCGGAAAATGACCATATGGTATAAGCACATAGCTCTGTATGCATACTTCATGAGCAAAGTGTTCTCGTGCACCGGGCCTTCGAGAACGAGACTTTGCGTGCCGGGTCATGTGACAACTACACTCAGCGAGTCTCTGTTGGGACGGATCTGTTTCCGTGTCATCCGCAACTTCCGCTTCGCCATCGCGGGACGGCATTGCCTCCACAACCGGGCGCGGGCGCACCCGTGAAAAGTTGGTATCAGAGTAGGTCGGTTTCGACTGTAATGGTCACCCGAGAGGGCGGAGTATGACCAGTCCCGGGGTGGACTTCGGAGGCAACTGTACCAGTCCCGGAGTGGACTTCTAGGACAGGAATGGTTAGTTCAAGGATGAACTTCTGCGGGAGATGACTTTGAGGGGCAAAGCTGACGTTCCGTGTTCTATTTCGGGGCGGTTCACACGGAGTCCTGCCACCTCCTTATTTGAACCACTTTGGAATGTGCGGTGGAGCAGCGGGCGGACCATCATCTGTCACAGCCACCCCGCCCGGTTGCGGTGGCGGAGCCGGCCGCGATGTCGGAAACAGGAACTACGGCGGAAAGCGTGTCAACGGAGCATCGAGCTACATACAAAAACGTCAAGTAACAACTAGCAACCTAAATACTCATGCAAGGCAAGTATACGAATAACCCAACTTTCACCACACAAGCAGTTCATGGTATATCCCATTTCAATCATCGCCACAACACAAGTACCAAATCCATAATATAGCAATTCCGATGTAAGCAAGTCAGGGCTCCGCCCGCGACACAGAAGACAGATAAAGCAGAATATATTCCAGATATAGACACATATACAAAACCATGATCTGATCTATATGCATGCAGTTACACTCTGAGCCATTAAACAAAATCCTATATATGTATACCTAAGTGCGGAATCGAAGCCTCGCGCTCAAGAATTCCCGCACGTGGTACTCTTCTTGCTACTGAGAACCCAAGATGTCGGGAAGCACCGCGGACCTCTATGCTGGTTGCTTGTCGATCGCTGAAAGATGGTAAACAAATAAAAGGGTGAGTCCTCGAAAGGACTCGGTAAGGGCTTAAGGTAAAAGTGCGGTTTGCCCAGGCAACAATCTGAACTCGCAAAAGCAGAATATCACAACATATGCATGTACATATAAGCATAAAATATAACGAAAATCAGAAACCAACATATGCGGTCCAACCGCCGAGCGACCATGTAACGACAGCCCTCAGCGAGAGGTCGAATATACTGGTCGAGCGAGCGAAGCACGGTACGGGTGGGGTCGCGAGCCCCAAACCGTCGTAGGGTCACGCAGCGAAATATCGGCACTCTGATGCGGATACGCAGAATGTCGGCACCCCTTCGGTGCGGACACAGGCAATGTCGGCACTCCAGTGCGGATACGCGAGAATGTCGGCACCCCTTCGGTGCGGACACGAGAGCAATGTCGGCACTCACAGTGCGGATACGCAGAATGTCGGCACCCCTTGGTGCGGACACGAGCGAACATATAATAATAACAAGAATGCATAAACATAAAGCGAAGTAACATTACCTGATAACCATATACAGAACAGAATAGGAGCCCGGGCCTCTAAGGTCACCCGGGCCTTGAAACAGAGCAAACGTACATTTTACCAAATTAAGCCCTTACCTCAGAAATGCTGCCCCGCAGCCCAACACTCGGAAGATCCCGACTCCCGATCCGAAATGCACAACTTGGCTCCTACGGGTCCGCGCTACTCCACCAACGCAGAATCAAGCTGTACAACCATAGTTGGATCAGAACACATCCAAACAACCCCAGAAAACAATTTCCGCGCAAACCCGCACTTTCCCTTCATCGAAACTTACTTCTCTTCATATCTAAGTTCTTCTTGGGTGAGTTTTGGCATGTGCACAACCTGTGCGCAAGCCTGTGCGCTGTGCACAAGCCTGTGCACAACCTGTGCGCAAGGCTGTGCGCTGCGCACAAGGCTGCGCACAACCTGTGCGCAAGGCTGTGCGCTGCGCACAAGGCTGCGCACAACCTGTGCGCAAGGCTGTGCGCTGCGCACAAGGCTGCGCACAACCTGTGCGCAAGGCTGTGCGCGCACAAGGCTGCGCTGTGCGCAAGCTTTGTGCGCTGCGCACATACATTTTCGTCACATCAATAATTCGGCATTTAAGGTTTCTTCAAACTAAGGAGTTTTCCATAATCCAACCATAGATTCTTACTCCTCTCAAGCCCAAGAATAACATACTAAAATTTGGAAGCAAGAGGATCATCAAAACTCATAGCAAAGAACAAACACAAAATCCTCTCTAAACCCATTTCCATCCAAATTCATGCTTCCAACCTTACAAAGAGAAGAAGAGGAGAAACTTACCAATGATTTGCACCCAAAACCTTGTTGATTCTTGGCCAAATGAAGAACCAAAGAAGCTTCATGAATAGTACCCATGGCTGCCTTTGTTTCGGCAGAGAAGGAAGAAAGAAGAAGAAAGAAGAAGAAATGAATTATCTCTAATTATTATGTAATACTTTACCTTTTATATCTTCTTTCTTTTTCTTCTTTAATTACAAGAGGGACATGTGTCCCTCACTTTTCACACACACACACTTGCTGCCGAAAAGGGCTGCTGCTGCCCATACGTTCTTTTATTAATTTTGCACCCCTTTGCAAATTAACTCCCAATTTTTCCGAAAGTTCCAATTCTTTTTGCCCAAAAATAATTACCGGATTCCAAAATTAATGAAACTCGGACACAATCTTCAGAATATTATAACATGCACAGAACATTTTTCAAAAGTTCATTTGCCTTTCCGGAGTGTCCTACCGAGCTCGCTGAACCCGAACCGAAACCCGACGTGCGAGCGTGACAACCTGAACCGAAATTCCGTCACCCCAAAATTCTATAAAAATACCCATAAATTCCATCTTAAATTCAAACACAACTTACCCCAAAGCCGACAGCAAATTCCCATCCCGAGCCCCGGGTTTCCCGTCCCGAGCCCCGGGAGTCGCCCGGAACCGAACGTCCCGTCCCAAATATTAAACTCCACAAACACCTCCGGGATATTCTCACGACTCCAAAACTGCAAACGGCTTCCCAAACTGAGGTCTCGAGAGCGCTACCGAGCCCGCTGTACGTCCCGAGGCGACCAGACAACCCCGGCACGAGAAAAATATTTTCGGCGGAAACGTCCGGGGGACCCACACGACCTCAAATACGGAGGGGTTCGCCAAAATGATACTCGGATAGGGCTCGGGAGCCGTCTGAACGCCGAAAAACGTGACCCGCAGGTTAAAACCGGAGCCCCGGGCCACCCGGTCGCAACCCGCTCGGGGTGACCGTAACATTCTCCCCCCCTTAGAACTCTTGGTCCTCCAAGAGTAGCCTGAACCAACCAGACAGGTGTCGCTACCAACCAGAAAATATAACCATTCCTCTAATCCAGAACAATCGGACCACCGTACTGGTGCGGCGGGAGTGGTAGTTTAGACTACCATACTGAGCCTCACGGCGTCCCACCCTCCGGGTGCATCTTATTGCACCCGAGTCAGATTGCTGGTATTTCTACCAGACAACCCCAGACAGTACCGAACCTAAATCTAACCGATCCACAACAGGCTATCCTGGAAGATACCACATAAAACAGAAACAGTTGGGGGGGGAAAACCAACCTAACAACTTACTCTGGAAACTCATAAAAACCGATATAACTCGGGGTAACTCGCCCCGCCTATCAAATCTTACTGTCTCTCTGATCGGCGCTACCTCCTAATTCTGTCACCAAACTCAGATTCCAGAGCCCTACGGCGACGGTTCGTATAAGCAGTGGTGCAGTCGTTCGCGGTTTTAATCTGCACCTGTAACAATCTGATCTTTGCCGTAGACTCCTCAAAAAGCTCGGGTCCCAGCTTAACCCCATCAGATGCATCTGTCCAACAGCATGGTGTCATACACCTCCCGTACAACACCTCATATGGTGCCACGTCAAACGTAGTCTGAAAGCAATTGTTGTACGAGAACTCTATCAAAGTAACTGCTAGTCCCAAACTCCTCCAAAATCCAAGGTACAGATTCGCAACATATCCTCCAATATCAGAATCACCCGCTCCGACTGCCCGTCCGTCTGTGGGTGATAAGCTGTACTCAGATGGAGTCGCGTGCCCAATGCTTCATGAAAAGCAATCCAGAACCGTGCCGTGAAACGCGGATCACGGTCAGACACAATGGAGTCTGGTACTTCATGTAATCGTACAATCTTACTGATGTAAAGCCGGGCAAGCTTCTCCAAAGGGTCTGTGACCCGAATAAGCAGAAGGTGTGCGCACTTTATCAGCTGATCCACAATAACCCAGATAACATCATGGCGAGACCGTGTCAGGGGCAGTGCAGTCAGAAAGTCCAAAGTAACATTACCCCACTTCCAGACTGGAATGGCAAAGTCTGCAGTGTCCCTGCCGGTTCCTGATGCTCACACTGCTCGAGTGTGCCTCCTCTAAAATCTCAATCCAGAACTCCGATCCTCACGGTACACAAAGGCGGTCTCGAAGTATGGCAATCCTGCCTATCTTGAAACGTCGGTAACAACTAAACCCTTATCTTCCCTAGATAACTTCTTCAATACCAGATCTCTACCTTGCACTTCGCGCATCCTATCATGCCACTCAGAATGTATGATAACTGTAATAACCTGAGCACGCTCCCAGAGCTGCTCCTGTGCCAAAGGCACGTCAGATCACTCTCCTCAGATCGGTCACCAACATTTCCTTTCTTAATTAAGCCAGTATACTTCCTGCTCAGAGCATCGGCAACCGTGTTGCCCATGCCAGAGATGTACTCGATACAACAACCATAGTCCTTAATGTATTCGAGCCATCCGCAATGTCTCAAATTAAGCTCCTTTTGCGTAAACAGATATTTCAGACTCTTATGGTCGGTAAAAATCTGAAATTTATTACCAAACAGATATTGCCTCCAATGATTCAACGCATAAATCACTGCAGCCAACTCCAGATCATGTGTCAGTCAGTTCAGCTCATGCGGTCGCAGCTGCCTCGACCCATAAGCTACCACAAAACGCTCCTGCACCAACACACATCCCAAACCAGACGTGGAAGCATCCGTATAATTCACATACGGTAAGATCGGATCTGAAAGAGTCAGAATCGGAGCGTTAGTCAACTGCCACTTCAACTCCGGAAAATTCTGCTCACACCTATCAGACCAGATAAACGGTTGACCCTTCTTGGTCAACTGCGTGAGCGGAGATGCCAGAATAGAAAACCCCGGTACGAATCTCCGATAATATCCTACTAACCCCAGGGAGCTCTTGATCTCCCGTGCCGTGGTAGGTTGTTTCCAGTCCTGAACTGCCCTCACCTTCTCTGGGTCCACAGACAGACCATGCTCAGAAATAATGTGTCCCAGAAAAGTGACTTCCCGAATCCAGAACTCACACTTTGAGAATTTAGCATAAAGCTGATGTTCCCAAAGTGTCTGCAGAACTATCCTCATATGATCCCGATGCGAATCCTCACCCCGAGAATATATCAGAATATCATCAATAAAACCACCAGAAATGAGTCCAAGTACGGTCAGAACACTCGATGCATCAGATCCAAGAATGCTACCGGAGCATTGGTCAGCCCAAATGGCATGACCGTAATCTCTAAGTGTCCAAATCGGGTGCGGAAAGCAGTCTTAGGTATATCCTCTTCCTTCACTCTAAGCTGAAAATACCCGGATCAGAGATCAATCTTTGAGAAAACCCTCAATCCCCAAAGTTGATCAAAAAGATCGTTAATCCTCGGTAACGGATACTTATTCTTCCCAATAAGAGCATTCAACCGTCTGTAATCAATACAAAGTCAGAGTGTCCCATCATTCTTCTTAACAAACAAAACCCGAGCACCCCACGCTGAAGTGCTCGGTCGGACGAAACTCTTTTGCCGTAATTCCTCCAGTTGCTTCTTCTACTCCTGCATCTCAGAAATAGGCATCCGATAAGGAGGAATAAATATCGGAGCGATGCCATTGCGGTGGGTGTCAAACACAATTCCCGCTCTTATTGTAATCCGGGCAACTCCTCCGGAAATACCTTAGGAAAATATCGAACCATGGCATACTATCTAACTTCAACCTAGTACCAGCCTCATTCAGACCATAACTTTCCCCAACACCAACTATCGACGGATGATCCGAATCTGCAACACTGCACCGTCTTTGCGATAGTCAAACCGATCCGAGTCGTGAGAGGTAGTACCTCTCCAGAAACCATAATGGTACGGGTTGCACAATCAATGTGCACAGAATTCTTGGATAACCAGTCCATCCCAAGAATAAAATCATAGTTCGGCGTGTCTAAAACCAACAAATCCGATACTGTCAAATGTCCGCCTACAGATATCGCACAACTCCGAACCATCTCCTTAGAAAACAGAAACTGACTCCCAGCAGTTTTTACTAAATGCGTTTGAGGCAAGGTACTAACAGACAGATACAGAAATGTAACACATTTCGGTGTTACAATGAGAACAAATGCTCCTGTATCAAATAACGCATGAACCGGTATTTCATTCGGAAGTACAGAAGACCTTACAGAACTTCCTGCGGACTCTTGCCCTACGGTATGGTGGAGGGCAATCCCGCCACCCAAAGAGTATCGGACGCCTGGGTTGCGTAACCATCGGCCCTTAAGCCGATAACAAATTCAACATGACATCCTGAACGATACCTACTTCAAATCGGATAAGATCGTGCGGTGGTGCTCCTCTCTACCTCTACTAAACCGCCCGAAACCGTAATTTCGACCCGAACATTTTTCTTCACGAGAAAAATGTAAATTATATCCCGACTCCAGACCTTCCTCAAAGCGCAAATCTGAGTCCGGGTCACTCCGGGAGCCGTTTCTCTGCCCTGAATCCCCGAAAATCGTCCGGCAACCCCGGCCCGAAAAATATTTTCCGCGGAAATGTCCGGTACCTTTGCCAGGACACTAGAAATCGATATCGGGTCAATCCGAACTCCGGTTCGAATCTGGAAGCAATCGGCCGGAGTAGCCGTTAACCCGGCGGCCAACCGACTCAGAATAGCCTCCCTCCAGGAGTTTGTCAATTCCTGCAAACCAAGTCTCTAATACCTCCGGCCCTCCTCGGCCGCTGAACCTCGGGGGGGATCCAAACTCTAAAACCTCTCCAAAAGTCCAACCTCGTCAGACTGGTGTCTCAGATCTCCCCGTCGTTGATAGGACCGACGAGAAGTCTAGGTGTCGCAGTGACCACCCTTGTCAGAGTCACTCACTTACCGATCCCAAACTATGGCGAGCAGTGGCTTAAGTCTCGCTATCACCACCAAATCAAAATGCCCTTACCGTGGCATAAACAGATTTTCCCCGCCTCGCCGCCTCGAACCGGCTAGGCTAGCGGTAATACCAAATCGAGAGAGGGTCCCTACGACCGCTAAACCTCGGGGCGGTGAGTGTGGTTGTTCAGACCCTGGGTTACGCTGAACCCGTATCCTATTCCACGGAGGTGTGGGATCTCAGTCCCGCCCCTCCGGTACCAAATCACGCTATTCGCGTGTAGTACACAATTCCTCAAACCAAGTCCAACCAGAAAAACAACTTATCCCAAACCAAATTCCCAAACCATATACCAACTCAACCCATAACCAACAGTTCAAACCCTATCTCTCGGAGGCATGGGATTACAATCCCCCCCCCTCCGGTCACAAAACACACTGCCTACGCGTGTGAATTCAACTGAGACATTCCGGACCAAAGCAGAATCCAGACAACTCGGTCACTCCTAATCTCTACGAAGCTAGCGGCGGTTTTCTAAGGCTCTGTAGTGTAATGCAATGCATGATGCGAGATTCTTTTCAGAATCTCACAACCAAATATTCAACTTTAAACCACAAAACCAAACCATGCTCATAACACAGAAACACCACACAAATCACCCAAGATTCATCAGAGTACCTCAAATTTTCCAAAGTGCTCCAAAGAACCGCCCGCTGCTCCACATCCATTCCGAAACGGTTCAAATAAGGAGGTGGCCAGTCTCCGTACAGAACCGCCCCAGAATGAAATGTAGAACGGTGGCTTGTACCTCGAAGTCACTTCCACAGTTACTTACCCATGAACAGACTTAACTTACTCCAAAAGTCCACCCTCGGACTTGTATACTTGCCTTCCACATTCCATACCCAAAACCAACATACTTTACCTTTTGGGTCATTCCGACCCGACTGCTCGATACCAACTTGTCACAGCCACCCCGCCCGGTTGCGGAGGCGGAGCCGGCCGCGGCGTCGGAAACAGGAACTACGGCGGAAAGCGTGGCAGCGGAGCGTCGAGCTCCAAACAAAACCGTCAAGTAACAACTAGCAACCTAAATACTCATGCAAGGCAAGTATACGAATAATCCAACTTTCACCACACAAGCGGTTCATGGTATATCCCATTTCAATCATCGCCACAACACAAGTACCAAATCCATAATATAGCAATTCCGATGTAAGCAAGTCGGGGCTCCGCCCGCGACACGAAGACAGATAAAGCGAGAATATATTCCAGATATAGACACATATACAAAACCATGATCTGATCTATATGCATGCGATTACAGCTCTGAGCCATTAAACAAAATCCTATATATATATACCTAAGTGCGGAATCAGAAGCCTCGCGCTCAAGAATTCCCGCACGTGGTACTGCTGCTGCTACAGAACCCAAGATGTCAGGAAGCACCGCGGATCTCTATGCCGCTGGTTGCTTGTCAGACTGCCTGAAAGATGGTAAACAAATAAAAGGGTGAGTCCTCGAAAGGACTCAGTAAGGGCTTAAGGTAAAAGTGCAGTTTGCCCACAGGGCAACAATCTGAACCTGCAAAACAGAATATCACAACATATGCATGTACATATAAGCATAAAATATAACGAAAATCAGAAACCAACATATGCGGTCCAACCGCGAGCGACCATAACGACGGCCCTCAGCGGAGGTCGAATATACAGGTCGAGCGAGCGAAGCACGATACCGGCTGGGGTCGCGAGCCCCAAACTGTCGTAGGGTCACAGACCAGAAGTATCGGCACTCCTGATGCGGATACGCAGAATGTCGGCACCCCTTGGTGCGGACACGAGCAATATCGGCACTCACTGGTGCGGATACGCGAGAATGTCGGCACCCCTTCGGTGCGGACACGCAGGCAATATCGGCACTCTGGTGCGGATACGCAGAATGTCGGCACCCCTTGGTGCGGACACGTAGCAGAACATATAATAATAACAAGAATGCATAAACATAAACTGAAGTAACATTACCTGATAACCATATACAGAACAGAATAGGAGCCCGGGCCTCTAAGGTCACCCGGGCCTTGAAACAGAGCAAACGTACATTTTACCAAATTAAGCCCTTACCTCAGAAATGCTGCCCCGCAGCCCAACACTCGGAAGATCCCGACTCCGATCTGAAATGCACAACTTGGCTCCTACGGGTCCGCGCTACTCCACCAACGCAGAATCAAGCTGTACAACCATAGTTGGATCGAACACATCCAAACAACCCCGAGAAAACAATTTCCGCGCAAACCCGCACTTTCCCTTCATCGAAACTTACTTCTCTTCATATCTAAGTTCTTCTTGGGTGAGTTTTGGCATGTGCACAACACTGTGCGCAAGCTGCGCACTGCTGTGCACAAACGTGCACAAAGCGCAGGTGTGCACAAGGCTGCGCACAACCTGCTACAGGCAGCGCTGCGCACAAGGCTGCGCACAACCTGTGCGCAAGGCTGTGCGCGCACAAGGCTGCGCACAACCTGTGCGCAAGGCTGTGCACAAGGGCGCACAAGCAAGGCTGCACAACGCGCAAGCAGTCTTATGCTACCGCGCATACACAATAATTGCTCGCATTTAAGGTTTCTTCAAACTAAGGAGTTTTTCCAAAATCCAACCATAGATTCTTACTCCTCTCAAGCCCAAGAATAACATACTAAAATTTGGAAGCAAGAGGATCATCAAAACTCATAGCAAAGAACAAACACAAAATCCTCTCTAAACCCATTTCCATCCAAATTCATGCTTCCAACCTTACAAAGAGAAGAAGAGGAGAAACTTACCAATGATTTGCACCCAAAACCTTGTTGATTCTTGGCCAAATGAAGAACCAAAGAAGCTTCATGAATAGTACCCATGGCTGCCTTTGTTTCGGCAGAGAAGGAAGAAAGAAGAAGAAAGAAGAAGAAATGAATTATCTCTCATTATTATGTAATATTTTACCTTTTATATCTTCTTTCTTTTTCTTCTTTAATTACAAGAGGGACATGTGTCCCTCACTTTTCACACACACACACTTGCTGCCGAAAAGGGCTGCTGCTGCCCATACGTTCTTTTATTAATTTTGCACCCTTTGCAAATTAACTCCCAATTTTTCCGAAAGTTCCAATTCTTTTTGCCCAAAAATAATTACCGGATTCCAAAATTAACGAAACTCGGACACAATCTTCAGAATATTATAACATGCACAGAACATTTTTCAAAAGTTCATTTGCCTTTCCGGAGTGTCCTACCGAGCTCACGAACCCGAACCGAAACCCGACGTGCGAGCGTGACAACCTGAACCGAAATTCCGTCACCCCAAAATTCTATAAAAATACCCATAAATTCCATCTTAAATTCAAACACAACTTACCCCAAAGCCGACAGCAAATTCCCATCCCGAGCCCCGGGATTCCCGTCCCGAGCCCCGGGAGTCGCCCGGAACCGAACGTCCCGTCCCAAATATTAAACTCCACAAACACCTCCGGGATATTCTCACGACTCCAAAACTGCAAACGGCTTTCCAAACTGAGGTCTCGAGAGCGCTACCGAGCCCGCTGTACGTCCCGAGACGACCCCGACAACCCCCCGGCACCAGAAAAATATTTTCGGCGGAAACGTCCGGGGACCCACACGACCTCAAATACGGAAGGGTTCGCCAAAATGATACTCGGATAGGGCTCGGGAGCCGCCTGAACGCCGAAAAACGTGACCCGCAGGCCAAAACCGGAGCCCCGGGTCACCCGGTCGCAACCCGCTCGGGGTGACCGTAACACCATCAAGGCATTCTGTTAAGATCAACTCCAGTGCTGGGATAGCACTTCGGGGATATTCAGAGTACTCCGGGAAGATTTGGGAATTCTGGACATCGGGGCGCGTAGTGACGCGCGGGTCAGATTCAGCTCGGGTGCGGGCTTCCGACATAATCCGGGTACCTTTACGTTTTGCTTGGTTGATCTTGTGATGTGATTCTGTGATATGATCATGATCTGATTCTATGACTTAGTATCCAAACATATATGATTCTGTGATTCTGAAAAGAATCTTTGCATCATGCATTGTATTACACTACAGAGCCTTAGAATACCGCTAGCTTCGTAGAGAGAGAGTTAAGCGTGCTGTATGAGTTGCTATATGGGTTGGACTGATTTCGGGAAAAGGTTAAACGCGTAGACAGCGTGATCGATTGCCAAAGGGTAGGGACCGGGATCCCACCCTCCGAGAGTTAGAAGACGGATTCAGCATAATCCATGGTTCGAACAACCACAATTACCACCACTGAACCTTCAGCACCCGCAGGAACCCCCTCCTGATTTGGTACAGGAGTTGTGTCAGGTACAACTGCTGCTGGGTACCTTACTGCCAGCGCAGTAGGTTCGGGAACAGCAGCAGGCACAGGGAGATCCGGTCATGCCACAGTAGGGGCATTCTGATCTGGAGGTGAACAGTGAGACTCAGACCACTTGTCACAGCCCACCCCGCCCGGTTGCGGAGGCGGAGCCGGCCACGACGTCGGAAAGCGAAATTACGGCGGAAAACGCGGCGGTGGAGCATCGAGCTCAAATGCGAATAATCAAGTGGTAACTAGCAACCTAGATATTCGTACAAGGCAAGCATGCATAACTTATCAATCTTTACCAAATATGCGTTCATGGTTTGTCAAACATCTATCATCGCCACAACACAGAAACCAAACCCACAATATAACAACACTTCCAGTATAGGCAAGTCGGGGCTCCGCCCACGACTCAGAAGACAAGCAAGAGCAGAATATATCTCAAACTATACAACATATACAAATACATGATCTGATCTATATGCATGCGATTCTGACTCTGAGCCGATAAACAAAATCCTATAAATACCTAGCGCGGAATGCAGGCGACCTCCGCACGTGGTACTGCTGCTGCAATCCAACCTCAAAATGAAGGAAGCACCGCGGAATCTCTACTCCGCCGGTTGCTTGTCAGGACGGCCTGAAAGTGATAAACAACAAAAGGGTGAGTCCTCGAAAGGACCCAGTAAGGGCTTAAGGTAAAAGTGCAGTTTGCCCATAGGGCGACAATATGAACCTGCAAAACAGAATATCACAGCATATACATATACATACGAACATAAAGCATAAAGTAAATCAGAATCCATCATATGCGGTCCAACCGCCAGAACGACCCGTAACGACAGCCCTCAACAGAGGTCAGAATATACAGATCAGAACAGAACAGATAGCACGGTACCGGCTGGGGTCGCGATCCCCAAACTGTCGTAGGGTCACAGAAGTATATCGGCACCCCAAGTGCGGATATACACAGAATGTCAGCACCCTCCAGTGCAGACATCACAGAACAGATCCAAGGAGTACCCGTGGCCTTTAAGACCATCCGGGACTCGTCACGTAATCGAACATATAATAAAGTATGCAAACACAACAGAAGTATCATACCCGATAACATATACGAGAATAGAGTAAGAACCCGGACCTCTAAGGTCTTAGGGCCTTGGAACGGAACAAACATACATTTTACCAAATTAAGCCCTTATCTCGAAACGCCGCCGCAGCCCAAAACTCGGGAAATCCCGGCTCCCGACCCGGAATGCAACAACTTGGCTCCTACGGTTCCACGCTACTCCACCAACGCAGAATCAAGCTGAACAACCATAATTTGGTCAGAACACATCCAAACAACCCCAGAGAGCAATTCCCGCACAAACCCGCACTTTCCCGCAAAAATCCACAGAAAGCTCGGTTTTACGAACCGAGCTAGAACCTTGTTATTCCAACACCCACAAACACATTCCAACCTCTAAACCCGCATTCCAGACATTTTTCCTGGTAAACCCGCATAAACCTAACTTTCTCATTTCTAACCCGAAAATGATATTTCAAACGCCATAACGCACCTACTTTCATCCACAATACCAATTCAGCATCCATTTTAATCAAAACACATCATCCACATGGAAAAAGAATCATTTGAACATTTTGGCCCTTAACCAATTTTTCACCACACTTCCAAATCAAAACATTCAAGCTTCCAATTAACTATACTAATCACCAATTTCACTTCCTAACCAAAATTACTAACCAATTGCATCAAAATCAACAAACCACAACCTTGAACATTTCGGCCAAAAAGGGGGTTTTCTATCCAACTTGTTTTCTATCAAATTGAAACCATAGATAGTCTTAGAATCATGCAAGGAACAATATACTTGAAGCATGATTCAAGAACACAAACTTACACAATTTTAGAAAATCAAGCTTAAATTCGGCAATTAGGGTTTCTTCCAACCAACATGTTTTTCCAAAATTCAACCATAGATTCTTACTCCTCTCCTCCCCAAGAACAACATACTAAAAGATGGAAGGAAGAAGATCACTCATTCATGTAGCCAAGAACAAACCATAATTTCGGTTTTAGCTCTCTTTCTTCCACCAAATCATGTTTCTACCTTGAAAAGAGAAGAAGGAAGGAAGCTTACCAATTCTTGAACCCAAATCCTTGAAGTTTCAGCAAAGATGAGTGAAGGACATGGAGCTTAGAAGAGGAAGAACATGGCGGCAGAAGAAGAAGGGAAGGAAGAAGAAAATGAAATGAATTTTTTGTGAATTATCATGTTTTATTTCCCTTATATATCTCTTCCCTTTTCATATTTAATAACAAGAGGACATGTGTCCTCCCTCACGGCTGCTGCAGCCGACTCAAGCCCAACTTAGGCCCAACACATTAATAACTTTTGGGTTAATTACAATTTAACCCCTAATTCTCCAAATCTTTGCAATTAAAACCCCAAATATAGGTAACGAACTCCAAATGAAACCAAAACTGACCAGAATCTTCAGAATATCATAACATTCATAAAACATTTTTCAAATATTTATTTACCCTTCCGTAGCGTCCTACCGAGCTTGCGATCCCGAACAAATCCCGGCGTGGCCGCATAATAACCTGAACCACAACCCGTCTCAACAAAATTCCACTAAATAACCATACCATCCACCTTAAAATATAACATAACTTACCCTGGAGCCGTCGGAGAAATTCCATCCCGAGCCCCGGATTCCGCCTGAGCCCGGGAGTCGCCGACCGCACGTCCCGCCCGAAAAATATGATCAGTAAAAAACACCGGGACGCTCCCACGATTCCAAATCAGCAATCGGTTACGCAATCCGAGGTCCTGGGAGCGCTACCGAGCCCGCTGTACGTCCCGAGCCAACCCCGGCAACCCCCCGGCGCCGGGAAAATATTTTCGGCGGAAATGTCCGGGGGACCCACACGAACTCAAATATGAAAGGGCTCGCCAAAATGATGCTCGGATAAGGCTCGGGAGCTGTCTGTACGCCCAAAATCGTGACCCGCAGGCCAAAACCGAGGCACGGGCCACCGGTCGCAACCCGCTCGGGGTGACCGTAACATCCTCCCCCCCATTAGGACTCTTGGTCCTCCAAGAGGGGTATCAATCGCTGGTACTGTTCGGGGTAACGCTCTCTGATATCCTTCTCGGTCTCCCATGTCGCTTCCCGGTCAGTATGATGTGACCACTGAACCTTGACAAAGGGAATCAACTTGCTCCGGAGTTTCCAAGTATCGCGGCCCAGAAAGGCAATCGGTACCTCCTGATATGACAAGTCAGGCTCCAGCTGAACCTCCTCCACTGGAATCGTCTGCACGGGATCCAAGATGCACTTCTTCAACATACTGACGTGAAAAACGTTGTGCACCGCAGACATACTCGGAGGTAACGCCAACTCGTAGGCCAACCTGCCTATTCGCTCCAGAATCTCATACGGTCCGATATACCTTGGGGCTAACTTACCCCGTCTGCCAAATCTGATTGTCCCCGAATAGGTGCTACCTTCAGCCAAACCACGTCGCCCACCTCAAACTCTAAGTCCTGCGTCTGCATTCGCATATGAGGTGGTGCGGTCGTTCGCGGTCTTCAACCGCGCCTGAATCAACTTGATCTTTGCGGTGGTCTCCTCAATAAGCTCGGGACCCAGCTCAATCTGTCTGACGCCTCAGTCCAACAGTGCGGTGTCATGCACCGCCGCCATCTGACGCCTCAAACTGTGCCATGCCGATGGTACTCTGATAGCTGTTGTTATATGAGAACTATACCAACGGCAACTGTCTATCCCAATCTCCTCCGAACTCCAACGTACAGCTCCATGACATATCCTCCAGAATCTGAATCACCCGCTCCGACCGACCGTCGGTTTGGGGATGGTAAGTGTACTCGGATGGAGTCGCGTGCCCAAAGCCTTGTGAAAGGCGCCTGAACCGTGCGGTAAAACGCGGATCCCGATCTGACACAATGGAGTCTGGTACTCCATGTAACCGCACAATCTCTCTGATATACAGATGGGCAAGCTTCTCCAGGGAGTCTGTCATCCGGACTGGCAGAAAGTGAGCACACTTCGTCAAGCGGTCCACGATAACCCAGATGGCATCGTGGTGAGACCGGGTCAGGGGTAGCGCAGTCAGAAAGTCCATCGTGATGTTGCCCCACTTCCTGACTGGAATGGGCAAAGTCTGCAACGTCCTGCCGGCTTCGATGCTCCACCTTCACCCGCCGACAAGTGGCACACTTAGACACATGTGAGGCAATGTGGCTCCGCATACCTGGCAACCAGAAATGGGTACGCAATTCCTGATACATCTTCTCACTACCTGGATGTATGCTCAATCGGCTAGAATGTGCCTCAGTCAGAATCTCATCCCGTAGTGCCTGATCCCCTGGCACATACAACCGATCCATGAAGTACAGTAGTCCCTGCCTGTACTGAAACGCCGGTAGTAGTGCCCCTTTGTTCTCTCCGGACAGCTTCTTCAGCTCTGGATCCCTCTCCTGTGCCTCTCGCACTTTGTCCAGCCACTCCGAATGAATGGTCAAAGTATACACCTGAGCCTGCTCCCAACGCTCCCACCTGTGACAAAGGCACGTCAAATCGTTCTCCTCAGTCCGATCCTCAGTGCTACCTCCTCTGACCACGCCAGTGTACTTCCTACTCAGAGCATCGACAACTGTATTGCCTTTGCCCTCGGTGTACTCGATAGTGCAATCGTAGTCCTTGATGTACTCGAGCCACCTGCGCTGCCTCATGTTCAACTCCTTCTGAGTGAACAGATACTTGAACTCTTATGATGCAGTGAAAATCTGAAATTTCTTTGCCGAGTAGGTAGTGCCTCCACTACTTCAGCGCATAAATCACTGCAGCCAACTCAAGATCATGCGTAGGATAGTTACTGCTCATGCGGTCGAAGGCGTCGCGACCCATAAGCTATCACGTTCCGCCCCGCATCAAAACACATCCCAACCCGGACCTAGATGCATCCGTGTAGATCACATAAGGTAGACTCGGGTCGGGTAGAACCAAGATCGGTGCGTTGGTCAAGCTGTCGCTTCAACTCCCGAAAGTTCTGCTCACACTTCTTCGACCACACAAATGGCTGCCCCTTCTTTGTCAAGCTGCGTAAGTGGGAAGCCAAAACGGAAAACCCGGCACAAACCGCCGGTAGTAGCTGCTAACCCCGAGAAAACTCCCCGATCTCCGTACCGAGGTTGGCTGCTTCCACTCCTGCACCGCCTTAACTTTCTCAGGATCCACTGACAAACCGTGCTCACCGATGATATGCCCCAGAAAAGACACCTCTCGGATCCAGAAGTCACACTTTGAGAACTTAGCGTAAAGCTGGTGTTCCCAAAGTGTCTGCAGTACAATCCTCAGATGCTCCCGGTGTGAATCCTCATCCCGAGAGTAAATCAGAATGTCATCGATGAACACCACCACAAATGAGTCCAGATACGGCCGGAACACTCTGTTCATCATATCCATAAACGCAGCCGGTGCATTAGTCAAACCAAACGGCATCACCGTATACTCATAGTGCCCATACCGCGTACGGAAAGCTGTCTTCGGGATGTCCTCCTCCTTCACTCGCAACTGAAAGTACCCCGATCGCAGATCGATCTTCGAAAAGATCTTCGCACCTCTCAGCTGATCAAAGAGATCGTCGATCCTCGGCAATGGGTACTTGTTCTTGATAGTGATGGCGTTCAGCCGTCTGTAATCAATACACAATCGGAGTGACCCATCCTTCTTCCTAACAAACAGAACTGGAGCACCCCATGGTGAAGTGCTCGGACGGATGAAGCCCTTCTCCTGCAGTTCCTCTAACTGCTTCTTGCTCCACCATTTCCACTATCGGCATCCGATAAGGTGGAATGGAAATGGGAGTAGAACCGGGTTGCAACTGGATCTCAAACACGATCTCCCGCTCTGGTGGCATCCCGGGCAAATCCTCCGGAAATACCTGCGGAAAATCTCGGACAATTGGAATCTTATCCAGCTCCAACCGAGTATCAGACGTGTTCAGACCGTAGTACTCCTCCGAATCCACTATCGGGACACGATCCGAACACTGCGGCTCCATGCTTGGTCCCGACCGCCTTCGTCCCATCTCGATCACGAGAGGGTAACACCTCTCCGTAAACCGTAACACTACGGTTGGCACGATCAATATGCACAGAATTCTTGGACAGCCAATCCATCCCAAGAATAACGTCATACTTCGGTGTGTTCAACACCAGCAGATCGACATAATCCGGTGGCGCCAATGGATAACACGCAGATCCCGTACCATCTCATTGAAAGCGGCCGACTCCCAGCCGTCTTCACCATGAAGACGCTCGGAAGCCCACTGGTAGTCAGGTGGAGAGACTCGACACACTTTTGTGCCACAATCGAAACAGACGCCCCAGTATCAAACAATGCACGAACAGGAGTATCGTTCAGAAGTAAAGTACCTTGGAGCGCCCCACGCTGCGAAGTCTCTCCACGCTCGATCTGAAACACCCGTCCTGCTGCGGGCTGCTGTGGTGGAGGTCCACGCTGCGATGTCTCACCCCGCTCCACCTGGAATACACGTCCTACTCCAGGCTGCTGCGGCGGAGGGGGTGGCTGAAAGCAGTCGTCTCGGCTGCTGTGATGGCCTCGGTCCGCCCGCTGTGAACCGCGCCCCGGGTGCGTTAGGCTGAAACCGAGGCTACGGTCGTGTAGAACTGCCGGATCCACGGCCCGGTGTCGAGGACAATCACGAATCCAATGATCATCGCCCCACAACGCAGACACTGCCCAGCCTGCCTGTAACATGGCCGGTCGGGGTGCTGCCCGCCACAACTCGCACAAACTGGTGATGCTGGCGTAGTCCTGCTGCCCCTACTGCTCTGCCCAGACCTGCCTGACCTACCTGAAGACCTCGCGGAACTCTGCTGTGCAGGAGCCCTCCCCCTGTCACTGGGTCGGTGTGGTAGGTACCGACTCTCGACCTCCTCCTGCTCGAGGAGTTGGGCCTTCTGCACAGCCTCATGGTACGAAGTGATGTCCAGAGGCCTCAAAGCCCACCGATACTCAGGACGCAAGCGGCGAATGAACCGCTTGGCCTTCTCCTGCTCCATGCCATAATACTGCGGCACATAGCGGACCAATCGGTCAAACTCCCGCTCGTACTCACCCACAGTCCTGGTGCCCTGCTCCAGTCATCAACCATGCTGTCGGAGGTCACGGCGGCATCCCCAATATACTGCTGATGGAAGTAGTAGGCAAACTGCTCCCAGGTCAAGTCCGAATCCTGCCTCCCGTCACGTACTGCCTCAGCTCTCAGACGGCCCTGGAGGCTCCTCCACCAATGATCTGCACTGTCCTGCAGATTGAACGTGGCCAATGAAACTCTAACCTCAGATGGGAGGTGTAGTCTCCCAAGGAGCTTGTCAACTCCCGCAAACCATGCCTCAGCCGCCTCAGGTCCTCCACGGCCGTTGAACCTAGGGCGGTTCAAACGCTGGAACAGCTCCAAGAGTCTCGATCTCATCGATCGACGTCTCGGCTCTTCCCGTCGTCGGTGGGACCGACAAGAACTCTCAAGACTGCACCGATCTCCCTCCTCGTAATCACTATCCGACACACCGAGGTGGCTACCGCCCACCTCCCGAACTGGCTGTCTCCGCTGTGACCCATCCGGACCTCCATGTGCTGCTGCCGCCCCGAATCCTGGGCTGGCACTAAGGTACTCAGTAAGTGCTGAACCTGACCCAACACCTGTAGTATATCAGGAGCGGGTCCCTCAGACTGCTGATCACTCGGGGGGGGTGTGTGACTGCTCAGATCCCGGGTTTCTCTGGACCCGCCTTCTAACCCTCGGAGGTGTGGGATCCCGGTCCCGACCCTCCGGTTCTTGCTCACGCTGACGGCGTGTTCTAGCCATACCTGAAAATAATTCAAACCCCAAAACCATATAACCACACAATTAACTTTCTCTTCCTAAAGCTAGCAACAACATTCTATGGCTCTGTAGTGTAATGCAATGCATGATGCAAGGATTCTTTTCAGAATCCCGAAACTAAATAATAAACCTTAACATAGAATCAGATCATGTTTATAATCACGGAATCACTTCATATAACACCCACACCTTCCATAATGCTCCAAAGAACCGCCACTGCTCCACACGCATTCCGTAATGGTTCAAATAAGGAGTTGATCAGGCTCCGTACCGAACCACTCCAGAATGAAGTGTAAACCAGTAGCTCGCCCTTCGAAGTCATTACTCGTAGTACTTACTCATGAACTAGCCTGACTTGCTCCAAAAGTCCACCCTTGGACTTGTATGCTTGCCTTCCACAACTCATACTTAAACTGACCATACTTTACCTCTTGGGTCACTTCGACCCGACCTGCTCTGATACCAACTTGTCACAGCCACCCCGCCCGGTTGCGGAGGCGGAGCCGGCCGCGACGTCGGAAAGCTTGAGGAATTACGGCGGAAAACGCGGCAGCGGAGCATCGAGCTCAAATGCAGAATAATCAAGTGGTAACTAGCAACCTAGATATTCGTACAAGGCAAGCATGCATAACTTATCAATCTTTACCAAATATGCGGTTCATGGTTTGTCAAACATCTATCTTCGCCACAACCACAGAATCACCAAAAAAAACCACAATACGACAACAATTCCAATATAGGCAAGTCGGGGCTCCGCCCACGACTCAGAAGACAAGCAAGTGCAGAATATATCTCAAACTCTACAACAATACAAATACATGATCTGATCTATATGCATGCGATTCTGACTCTGAGCCGATAAACAAAATCCTATAAATACCTAGCGCGGAATGCAGGCGACCTCCGTCCGTGGTACTGCTGCTGCAATCCAACCTCAAAATGAAGGAAGCACCGCGGAATCTCTACTCCGCCGGTTGCTTGTCGGGACGGCTGAAAGTGATAAACAACAAAGGGTGAGTCCTCGAAAGGACCCGATGAGGGCTTAAGGTAAAAGTGCGGTTTGCCCATAGGGCGACAATATGAACTCGCAAAAGCAGAATAACACAGCATATACATATTCATACGAACATAAAGCATAAAGTAAATCAGAATCCATCATATGCGGTCCAACCGCCGAGCGACCATGTAACGGACCCTCAGCAGAGGTCGAATATACTGATCGTCGAGCAGAGCAGATAGCACGGTACCGGGCCGGGGTCGCGATCCCCAAACTGTCGTAGGGTCACGAAGTATATCGGCACCCCAAGTGCGGATATACCGAGAATGTCGGCACCCTCGGTCTGGACATCACGAACAGATCCAAGGAGTACCGTGGCCTTTAAGACCATCCGGGACTCGTCACGAGAATCGAACATATAATAAAGTATGCAAACACAACGAAGTATCATACACGATAACATATACAGAATAGAGTAAAAACCCGGACCTCTAAGGTCTTCCGGGCCTTGGAACGGAACAAACATACCTTTTACCAATTTAATCCCTTACCTCGAAAGCGCGCCCGGACCCAAAACTCGGGAAATCCCGGCTCCCAGGCCGGAATGCACAACCTGGCTCCTACGGTTCCACGCTACTCCACCAACACAGAATCAAGCTGGATAACCATAATTTGGTCAGAACACATCCAAACAACCCCAGAGAGCAATTCCCGCACAAACCCGCACTTTCCCTACAAAATCCACAGAAAGCTCGGTTTTACGAACCGAGCTAGAACCTTCTTATTCCAACACCCACAAACACATTCCAACCTCTAAACCCGCATTCCGGACATTTTTCCCGGTAAATCCCCATAAACCTAACTTTCTCATTTCTAACCCGAAAATGATATCTCAAACGCCATAACGCACCTACTTTCATCCACAATACCAATTCAGCATCCATTTTAATCAAAACACATCATCCACATGGAAAAAGAATCATTTGAACATTTTGGCCCTTAACCAATTTTTCACCACACTTCCAAATCAAAACATTCAAGCTTCCAATTAACTATACTAATCACCAATTTCACTTCCTAACCAAAATTACTAACCAATTGCATCAAAATCAACAAACCACAACCTTGAACATTTCGGCCAAAAAGGGGGTTTTCTATCCAACTTGTTTTCTATCAAATTGA
Organism: Stellera chamaejasme; assembly: GCA_024586325.1. Lineage (NCBI taxonomy): Eukaryota > Viridiplantae > Streptophyta > Magnoliopsida > Malvales > Thymelaeaceae > Stellera > Stellera chamaejasme. The sequence goes on from CM044979.1 coordinate 21,618,302, forward strand.
AACCATAGATAGTCTTAGAATCATGCAAGGAACAATATACTTGAAGCATGATTCAAGAACACAAACTTACACAATTTTAGAAAATCAAGCTTAAATTCGGCAATTAGGGTTTCTTCCAACCAACATGTTTTTCCAAAATCCAACCATAGATTCTTACTCCTCTCAAGCCCAAGAACAACATACTAAAAGATGGGAGGGAGAGGATCACTCATTCACATAGCAAAGAACAACCCAAAATTTCGGTTTTAGCTCTCTTTCTTCCACCAAATCATGCTTCTAACTTGAAAAGAGAAGAAAGGAGGAAGCTTACCAATTCTTGAACCCAAATCCTTGAAGTTTCAGCAAAGGGAGATGAAGAACATGGAGCTAAGAAGAGGAAGAACATGGCGGCGAAGAAGAAGGGAAGGAAGAAGAAAATGAAATGAATTTTTGTGAATTATCATGTTTTATTTCCTTATATATCTCTTCCCTTTTCATATTTAATAACAAGAGGACATGTGTCCTCCTCAAGGCTGCTGCAGCCGACTCAAGCCCAACTTAGGCCCAACACATTAATAACTTTTGGGTTAATTACAATTTAACCCCTAATTTTCCAAATCTCTGCAATTAAAACCCCAAATATAGGTAACGAACTCCAAATGAAACCAAAACTGACCAGAATCTTCAGAATATCATAAAATTCATAAAACATTTTTCAAATATTTATTTACCCTTCCGTAGCGTCCTACCGAGCTCGCTGATCCCGAACAAATCCCGGCGTGGCCGCATAATAACCTGAACCACAACCCGTCTCAACAAAATTCCACTAAATAACCATAAAATCCACCTTAAAATATAACATAACTTACCCTGGAGCCGTCGGAGAAATTCCATCCCGAGCCCCGGGAACGGAGTCGCCCGGGACCGCACGTCCGCCCCGAAAAATATGCTCCGTAAAAATCTCCGGGACGCTCCCACGGTAAACGGTTCCTCAATCCGAGGTCACAGGAGCGCTAGACAGACGCCCCGAGCCAACCCGGCAATCCGGAAAATATTTTCGGAAATGTCAGAGGACCCACACGAACTCAAATATGAAAGGGCTCGCCAAAATGATGCTCGGATAAGGCTCGGGATACGCCCAAAATCGTGACCCGCGAGCCAAAACCGAGAGCCGGGCCACCCGGCGCAACCCGCCTGGGGTGGCCGTAACACCACCGCTAGCCTCGGTATTCGACAAGGGAAAGCTGAGGATGGCACGAAGACCGCAAACACTCTCGCGCACGGAGGGTGCGATCGGATCATCGGCTAGGATTTACTTTCCAATGGGATGACACGGAGTGCGATATTTGAGCACAAGATTTTGTGATCTGTTGGTGTTAAACACACCGAAGTACGACGTTATTCTTGGGATGGATTGGCTGCCCAAGAATTCTGTGCACATTGGTTGTGCTGACCGTAACACTATGGTTCTGGAGAGGTACTGCCTCTCTCTGTTTCAGCCGATGTGGATATCGTGAAGCGCAGCATGGAACTGCAGGTTCTGGATTAGGTTCCGATATCAGGTTCAGAGAAGAGTTATGATCTGAATACGGCAAACACTCGACTGGAGCTGGACCAGATTCCAGTGGTCCGGTATTTTTCGCAGGTGTTTCCGGAGGTTTTGCTCGGGATGCCGCTGGAGCGAAAAAATTGTGTTTGAGATCCTTTTGCAATCGGGTTCTACCTCGATTTTCGTCCCTCCTTATCGGATGCCGATAGTGGAGATGGTTGAACTGAAGAAGCAGCTGGAGGTTCATCGACAACACCGACGTCAGTGAGAGGATGATCACTGTGACACCGAGGCTTCCCGTCGGTCTCACCAACGACGGGGAGGTCCGAGGCACCAGTTTGATGAGGATAGACTTCTGGAGAGATTTCAACGCCTGTGTTACAGTCACCCCGAGCGGGTGGTGACTTCTGTGAATCCCGGGGCTCCGTTCCAAACATGCGGGGCATGTTTTCTGTTGGTCAGACAGCTCCCGGATCTTTTCTAGGTAACATTCTCGGGAATGCTTTCATATTTGAGGTCGCACGGGTCCCCCGGACATTTCCGCGGAAAATATTTTTTCGGGAGCGGGACTTGTTTCTGGGCGATCAGTAAGCTCGGTAGCTTTACCGGGACCTCGGAAAAGGGAACTGTCAGCATATTTGGGATCGTACGAGCATTCCGCACCTTTTCACGGAATATATTTTTCGGGTCGGGATGTTCGTTCCCCGGCGATGCCCGGGGCTCGGGATGAAAAACCCGGGGCTCGGGATGAAAGTTTTGTGACGGTTTTGGTGTGAGGCGTGATATGACTCGGGATGAGTAGTGTGGTGATAACCAAGCAAGTACGCATGACGGGATTACTCGGTTAAGCTAGCAAGCGCACACGTCGGGATTTGCTCGGGTTATGCTGGGACGGTATGACACTCGGGACTTATAATTAAACATGTGAAGCATGATTTGTGTGTGATATGAGGTCCCGAGAATGTGTCTCAGATTTTGTTCCGTTCGGAGTCACGGTTTGAAAGTTGCAATTTTCGGGTTGGGCTAAATTGCAACTTTTGGAAAGTTTGGGGACCAAATTGTAATTTAGCATAAAGTTAGCAATAATTGGAAAGGAAGAAAGGTTGAAGTCGGCTAGGGGAAAGAGAGAAGGGACACTTGTCCCTTTTTGGTTAAATTGGAAGAAAAAGAAAAGAAAGGAAAAGGAAAAGAAAGTATAAAAGGGAAGAAAATACAATTTTCTTCATTTCTTCTTCTTCTTCTTCTTCTTCTTCTTCTTCTTCTTCATCCGCGAAGCTTCCATGGAAAAGACCACCATTAATGGCCAAAGGTGAACTTGGTGAAAACTCGAAGAAGCTTCGAGGTAAGGTTACCAAAACGATCCTTGTGTTGTGTAAGTGAATAATCTGAGGTCGGTTTGTGAAGATTCAGCCCGGTTTGTAAACCGTGAGCTGCTGAAATTTGGGAGTAATTATGGAACCACCTTCTCTGCTTGATTTATTGGTTTCTAAGCGTTCCCGGCACCTTCTTGTGTATGTTTGATAACAGGAGTGTGAGCAGAAACGCGCCGGAAGCGTTGCAAAAATCGGTTCAAAGATTTGGTGCGAAAAATCAACTTTGCTTTCAGTGAAAGGTAAGGATATATTTGTGATCAGAGTGAAGAGATGAGTCTGTTGTGCTATTTGGTTTTGTCAGAAAAGGCTCGGTGTGAAAGCCGTTTTTCCCGGCCCGAGCCTCGGTTTTGGTGCCAATGATATTGGCTGATTCTGTGAATTCTGAACATATATTCTGTATCTGTGGATCATATGTGAACAGGGGGTAGTCAGAAACGCAGCTGAAACTCTGCCGAAATTTGTACCGGGACGACTGAACGGGAATTTCGATTCGGACTTGTGTGAACGATTTGGGAAGAAGGTATGATTTGAATGCTTGGTTGTGCTTGTTTAAGTGTAAATAACAATGTTCTAGCTCGGTTTGAGAAACCGAGCTTTCTGTGGAATTTTGCGGGAAAGTGCGGGATTGTGCGGGATTAGTTCCCGGGGTCTAGATTGGTGATTTCTGACTTGTGTGTGGTTGTTCAGCTTGAATCAACAGTTGTGGAGTAGTGCGGGACTTCGGAAGTCACACTACCGCGTTTCGGGCCGAGCGTCGGGATTTTGCCGGGATTCTTCTGCGGGTCGGTAATAGTGCGGTAAGGGTTTCAGTATTGCTCTCGATTCTGCATTTCGGATTACTTTATGAAATGCGTGTCTGGGTGTACCGAGTCTGAGTTTGGATTGAGGGTGGCCCGAGGATACCCAAACTTGGTCAGTCGGGATAGGCATTGGTGTGCAGTGCGAGGACTCGAAGAGATGTTACGATTCAACTCCTATGGTGGTGGTGTTCTGATTCAACTCCTACGGGGGTGGTGTGATTCAACTCCTACGGGGTGGTGTTCTGATTCAACTCCTACGGGGTGGTGTTCTGATTCAACTCCTTCGGGGGTGGTGTTCTGATTCAACTCCTACGGGGTGGTGTTACGATGGGGTTAGCTACCTCGAGCTGGTACCAGTCTCATGTGTCTGCGGTAATTCATTAGGACTATCGTTTCAGAGCGTGTCTGTTTGCTATACTAACAATTCTACTTATGTGCATTGCATATGTTTGTTTTGCATTGGTTGAGCATATGTTGGTTATCTGCTGCTTGTGTGCATTTTCTTTGTCTTTGTTGTGCAGGTTGTTACGTAAAGATAAACCGTGCCTATCCCCAAGCCCTTACTAAGTTCTCAAAAGAGGACTTACCCCCTTTCTGTTTACCGTTTTAGGAGTACCTGACCAACAACCCGCAGAGTGAGTCTGGGGTGTGTTGTCTGATTCTGTTTCCGGTACTCTTATGTTATGTCTGATTTTTTGTCTGTAAGGGGCATTCTCTTTGAGTAACTATAGTCTGGGATCTGATATCTGAATCTGAATAGTCTCAGATATCGAGTCTGAATCATTGTCTGAAATCTAGAACTGATATCTGAAGTCGAATCTGAATCGATATCTGAAATCTGAAATCTGAAATCAGTATTTGTATCGGGTCTGAATCTATAGTCTGTTTTCGACTTACGGATTTATGCTAACGGATAGCAAATGGGTTAACTCATAGTTAACTTATCTCTCTCTTCTTGTTGGTGTGTTAGCGGCGGCGGTACTTGCGGGGATCTTCGATCTCGGAGTTTCACCTAGATCCCGCACTTGGGTATTCTAAGGTTTTCCTTGGTCGGCTCTGTAGGTGTATATGCATGCATGTCATCTGTCTGATCATGCTATGTATCTTAGATACATTCTGCTTCTGTATAGATGTTTTGGATACTATGTAGGACCGGGGACTCGCCCATGACAGTGGAGGGCGGGACCCGGGGTATGATCATATTCTGATGTGTTAAGACACATTCTGTATCTGTATGATTCTGTGGATTTTATGAATGATGTTATCCATGAACTGCATGTTTGGTGATGGTAGAGTGCTCGCCTATTTCAGTGGGGCGGGGCTCGCCATGGATAGTTAGGGTTTATATTGTATGCTTGCCATGTTTGGGAATTGTAGGTTGCGGGTCGAATCACGACCGAAGGTTATAAGCGCATAACTCTGTCTGCATACTCCGTGAGCAAAGTGTTCTCAGGCACCGGGCCTTTGAGAACGAGACTTTGCGGGCCGGGTCACGGGACCACCACACTCAGCGGGTCTCGGTTGGACCGCTTCCGTGTCTTCCGCAGCTTCCGCCCCTTTTGGTATCTCGAACCATTGAGGTGAGAGCTTTCGAAAGTATTTCTCGAATGTTAGCATTCGAGAATTCGAACCATTAAGGTTCAAGCTTTTCGGAATGTTGGGAGCTTTCACCTGCCCCCTTTTGGTGTCTCGAACAATTAATCACGAACCATTAAGGTTCAAGCATTTGAAACGGTTTCTTGAGGCGGTTCCTTCAACGTTTCATCTTCCATCGGGCATTGATTGTATTTTTTGATCAACGGTGGAGATTGATGCGGTGGCGACGTTTCATCTTCCCCAACCTTTTTTAAATAGAGGGCTGAGTTCAGTCGCTCCTCACTTCTCATTCTTGCTCTCTAGCTCTCTTCCTTGTATTCTCAGTTCTTTAGAAATAACCTATCCACGACGGACAATCCAACTCTCAAAGAGGCGGTGAGTTTTTTCTAGAAGTGGAGGACCTTCGAGAAGGTTAACCCAAAGGAGTACTATTTTGACATGGATTTTCAACTTCAGAAAATCCGCATAACTGAAGAGATAAAAACATAAATGACGGAAGGTGAAAGGTTTCTAACCGTTAGACGCCGCACGTGGTGCTCCTTGAGTCGGCCATGCTAAAAAAGCGCCCTTTCGATTCCGCGGGCTTATAAAAGCGTGTCTGAGAAGATGAAGTTGTTCATCTTTCAATTTCGCACTCCTTTGCTTTCGCGTTGAGTAGTCTTTTCCGCTTTTCTGTGTTGTTCGAACTGCTCGGCGATCATTTGCGAGTGCTTTGCGGTGGTGCTGGGATTTCCGTTTGCAACTTTGTTTCCAGGTCGTGTGTTTGTCGTCTGCCTTTCAGTTTTCTTCACCGATTCTTAAGTAGGTATGATTTTGTTTCTGTGCACAACGAGTGCTTGATGAAATGTCTCTATTGGATTCTTGCAATTTATATGTCTACTGCCCAACTTTTGCAGGAACGGAGTCCAAGGAAGCCGTTTCACCAGAGTTAATGAAAGCCTTCTTCCCCCGGAGAAGGTACGGGTGTATCCGTCGCGCAAGGGCGCTTATAAATCGTTGGGCCTTTCCCCAACCGAGGAGAACCTAGAAGGAGCGGTGCTCTGCCTGTATACAGGGCAGCTTGCGGCTGGGTTGCGGTTTCGCTGCCGCCTGCAGTGTAAGATTCGTGCACGAGTGGGGGCTGTCACCATCACGATTGGCGCCCAACACGTTCCTAAACATTGCAGGCTTCACCGTTACTGCCGGATGGCGGTGTAAAACCGTTCTCGGCGTCTTCCAGCAATTCTACCGGCTGGAATTGCGCCGTGGGAGCGCATTCTTTCATGTGACCCCCATAAACGTTGGGGGAAATAACTCTATCTCCTTTATTCCTGCGCCCATATCCTACCATTCTTGGCACGAATCCTTTTTCTTCATGCCACGCGACAACTCATGGAACTTTCCAGTGGCGATGACGCAGCGATTAGTGCAGAACATCTCGCGGAGGCCTGAGCTAAGCGCCAACAGGCTGCGGTGAGTGCCTGTGATGAGCTTTTCCTTTCTCCGCCGCTCACTGGACGAGGCACGCCGAGGTGGGCTGGAATCAGCAGCTTCTGCTAGAGCGTGACATGCCCCCGCCATACGAGGATGGGCCTCGCCCATCGTGGGAAGTGGTAGATGCCTTTCGCGGCGGCGGGCAGGCCAGAGGTATGTTGTATATATGTGTGCATTGTATAAATGTAAATTATCTAGCTGAACACTGGTCCGAGGTCTTCTCTGTTTGCAGATGCCTCCCCTGAGTTTGTCGAGGGTAGGGGCAAGAGAGTGTCCATGCGTGCTGCACAGCAGGTGCACATGGCCTGCGCGTTTGGGAGGGATGCCCCCGCCGGGGCTGTCAAGGCGTTGGGACCCATTGTCCCTGCGAAGAAGAAGAGGGAATGATGTGGTTGTCGAATGCGCTGATACCAATTGATGTCGTTCTGGGAGGGAATCCTGGAACACGAGTACCAGATCTAGCCAACAAAGGAGAAACACGGGGAAGGTATGATTGATGAGGCGGAAATGTCAACAGGTTGTGAGATCCGAAATGCACAAAGCAAAAGCGATGCGGAAGCTTGTGAAACGAACGGATATGACCGCCAACTCCTCCTGGATCCTTGCCCAGGCAAAGATGGTGTTATGCCTTTGGCGACTCCTCCTTCTTGATACCGAAAAAAAGGTCCAAGACAAAGAAAGCCTTTGTTGCCAAAATTGGGGGGAATGATGATGGGGCCAACACCTCCTTCTTCCAATGAGAAGGCAATATTGGTCTTAGTAGACTTGTAAAGAAAACTTAACAAGAATTGAGTGGAAAATATAGATAGGTTGAAAAGAGAATCACTCTCAATTTCAAGGAAAAGGTGAAATATATTTGATGATTGAATTTTCTCTTGCAAACTAACCTAGACCTCCTTTTCTAGGACAAGGAAGCTAGGCATCCAAATCAATTTACAAGTCTCTTCATCTCCACACTTAATGATGGAAATTAAAAGGAAATGTAAATGTGAGAATTTAAAACAATTATTTCTAAATTTATTCTAGGCTAGCTAAGGGGTAGAACTAGCCAAAATATATCTAAAAACTGAAATAAAATGATAGAAATTCGAGTTGGAAGATGAGGGATTAGTTTTGGCCAATAAATGTGGAGTAAATGATCCTCATTTAAGTGCTCTTGATGGAGGGCTTCAAGGCTTGTAACTCCTTCTTCACCATTGGTTCTGGATGATTTTGGATGCCTCTTGAGTCCTCAAGGCTGCTGAAGTTCGTCCTTGAAGAGAAGTGAATGGTTGGAAGCTTTGGGAAAGCATTGAATGCGCCAGCTGCTGCCTCAACAAGTTGAGATATTCGTGAACCATGCACTTGGGTTAAATTGTCATTTGGTTGAGCCCAAACCGAAATGTTGAAAATTGTTTGCACAATTTGAGAATTGGGTTGACCCAAATTGAGGAGTTTTTGCACTTGTCCTTCATCTATGATGATATCTTCACTTTGCTTCTCACACTTTGGAAAACTGTGCATCAACAGGTTGAGAGCCTCCTTAGTCTTCTTGGTCCGGCTTCTTGTCATAGGTCCATTGAGGGTGGAAGTGTCATAAAAGCCAATGACCTCTTCTTTTGGCATGTGAGCTCTTGGATCCTCAAGGTTGCACATGAGTGCATCTAGATCACTTGTCGGTTTCGCGTCATTCCTCCCTCTTGAAAATGATTCGACCTCGAATCATAATGTTCGTAATGAAAAATATAGGAAGTTAGATGCAGCAATTCCGAACTTGTACGTCCAATGCATAAAGAAGTTGAGAAACAAATTACTTCCCTTGGTAGCCCTCTTGAAAATTTCAAGGGACTTATGTCTTGAAAATTGTTGAAGTAATTTCTCATGAATGTGGACATCTTTTTGGAAGCTCAAGACTTCAAATATGAATCCTTTGAATCTGCAAAAGAAATGTAGCCCTTTCTCTTTGGCTAGATTATAAACTTTATGGGTAAAAATAGCAACACATAAAATGTATGAGAACAAGATATGTAATTGCTTGGAAAAGTCAATGGTACCATGGTGATCATTGAACATCATGTCATAGCAAGGTGAATTAAATCCAGAACTTGTATATTGCAGGTCATCACCTTTTTCAGAAGACCGAAGTTTGGTAGTAGACAAACAATCACCATTGTTAATAAAAAGATTAGAAAAGACATCATCCTCATGCTTACTCAACAGGTTGAATGGATGCAAACATACTCCCGGATCAAACACGAATATGGATCTTTCATTCATTTCATTCAACAACAAAATGTATGTATCATCCATCTTAACACATAAGAACAATTCGTGAACAAAGTTGAAATCAACACTAATTCTAGAATTGTCCAATTTATTTCCGAAATATTCAACATGTTTAACATCCGCATGTGACCAATTGAATGGTGCAATTTTCAAATCACTCTCAACACGTTGAGAATTTGTTAGACAAGAATTAGCAACAAATTTGCTTTCAGCAATAGTAAGAATAGATGGTGAAAATAATGCATGCTTAAGAATAATTTTCCAATCAATCTTAGGCAATAACAATGAAGCATACAAGTCAACATATTCAACATGTTGAGAAGACAGAACAAATCCTAAACTAGAGCACAAATCATTCAATAGAATAATTTCATGCACAGTTTCAGATTTTCCAACATCAAGCAAATTAATACTCAAAGAATCATTTTTAACAAATAATTTATTTGAGTAAAGAGAGAAGTTACCATCCCTCAAAACTGATGTTTCCTCTTGACGCGATTCTTCTTCCTTTTTGGATAATGCGTCAAACAATGAGTTTTCACTTTGACTTTCAACATGTTGGACAATTGTAGACACAATTTCCAAAGGTGGCACAAGTGGTACTTCAACCACAACTTCTTGCTCTTCCTTAAGGTTGATGTTCTTACCTTCTTGAACATCATCATTCTCCTGCACAAACATTAAAGAAGAACAAACTTGCAATTCACTAGACGTTAGTAACTCATTTGGGATTTTTTAAGGCAAGGTGCTCGCTGGTTCAACACGTTGAGAAAGTGGAGGTGACTCTTGTATTTTCTCAAACTCATTATTTTTCCACTCGAAGCACTCAACTCTTTCTTTTGATAAGACAACTTGGGTCTTTTGCTCACCATTTTCTCTCAAGCACCCATCTCTCTTTTTCCTAGTTATTCTCTCACCATCCCAGAAGACACTTGACTCTTGCAAATCCACTTGGGATTTCATTTTATTTTCAATGTTTCCCATGTGTTTACCCATCTTACCCTTGGACTCCGCCGTCCCTATAGCGGACACCGCCGTCCCTATAGCGGCCGCTCCTGTAAGCGTAGTTGAGCCAGTCTCCCCTGAGGAGCCCTCCAACCTTGAGGCCTTCGTGTCTGGGCTCTTCGCGAGCCCTCCTCAAGCCAAAGGTGAAGACCTACCTGGGCATGTGGTTGCGGTAAGGATTGTTTCCGGGGGAACCGTGCCCCGTTACAGAGGCAGGATGTTAGCAGGCGCACTCCTACTGTCTATGAGGAGGAGGAGCAAGCTGGCTGCTAATGAGAGCAGCAGTTCTAGGCAGCAGGAGGCGGTGGCCATTCCTGCAGGGGAGGAGGCCCCTGTGGCGAAGGGCGGGAGGCCTCGAGCATTTAGGAGGCTTCTTCATTAAAAAACCCCCATTCCCCAGGGAGGGGTCGCAGAAGAGGTGCCTTCTGATAGTGAGGCCCCTATGGAGGGGGTGTTGGTGGCGCAGACCCCTGCGGGGACAAGTCGCTGGGAAGCAGCCCAACCTTCCTGCAGCCAGCCAGGGGCTAGTGGATGGGTGCAACCTTCTGCTGGTAAGTCATTTATTTTAAGACTATCCCAACTTTTCAGTGGTACTGATATTTGCAATCTGTTGATGCTGTAGGTGCAAGGCCTTCAGAGCAAGGCCACAGCCTGCGAAAGCGCAGTGGACTTGGGGGCCATGTCTACTGTCTTAGAAGAGACTGGGGTGTGGTCCCACTACCTGGAGCGAAGCGTGTCGGCTGCTGCCAAGGTCCCAAGTGGTCTGAAAAGCGTGACCGAGGCTCATGAGGGAAGACCTCGGGGCCAAAGTGTATAAGGAAGAGGAAGCCATTGCATGAGGCTTGGGACCCGGTCTTCCTTCTTAACAACCACAACTCCTTGTTGTTAGGAGGGAGAGCACCCTCCTATCGTGCACTGGAGGGCTGCGCACCCCTTATGACAGGGGAGGTAATAGGCGAAGCTTGGACTCCCTGCTGAGCTCATGAAGGAGGCAACCAAGCAAAATCTACAGTAAGACAGCCTTTGGTCTCTGTTTATAGGTTACATTGTTTCCTTTCTTTTCGCCTTGCTAAGTAATCTTGGGCACGAGCCGCCGTCCAGGGGTATGCTGCTATGGAGCAATGGCAAGACTTTTTGAAGTATGCCAACGGTCGGGATGGTGCCCAAGTTGCAGAGATTGCTTTCCTCAGGGAGGAGCTGAAAGCTGCCCAAGAGGGGGAGATGAGAAAACCAAGCGGGTGGTCCAATTGGAAACACAGTGCGACTACCTCAACAAGGAGCGAATCGCTTGTATCTTTGCTCCGGTGGGAGCGGCGAGTCTGATAGACGCATTTCTGCGCCGTTTCCTTCAACGGGATGCAAAGCTGAAAGCCAAGAAAATTGAGGCCGCCGTCTGAAGGAGTCACTCCTCTCTCTAGAGGCTGATACAAAAGCTGCCATTGCGGAGGCAAAGGCTGAAGTTGGTGGCGAGGGCCGCAGCTGAAGAAGCAGCGCCAGGCTACCGCCTGTGCCCGGTTAGTGAGGAGCGGGCGAAGATGCCAGGCTCGCTGCTGAGGACATCGCAAAGGCACGTCTGGAGGTCACCACTGATTTTATGAACGCGGTGGCCTCAGTGTGGGAGATGGAGAAGGCCCTGGGCCTTCCTCCTTTTGCAGATGAGGACTTGAGTCCCCTTCTTCTATCAAGGTGTCCATTCCGAGAAAGGATGCCTCGACTGATGGAGAAGCTTGGTGAGCTCCAAGCTCAAGGTGAAGGCGGGCGCGGCCTATGAGGAAGGTTGGCTGCGATGCCGCTTCCAAGTAGAGAAGTCGTTCCCAGAGCTAAGTCTTGGGACTTTGGATGCTGCAAACACCAGCGATCCAGTAGTAGAGGCCCTGCTCAACTATGGAGAGCAGGGAAGGAAGATGGGAGATGCATGGTACGCCATGCTTGGACTAGGGCAGAGGCTCCAATTTGTGGATGACCCCCCCTCTTTTGTGTATAAGGGATATCTGCAATTCTTGAATAATTTTGATAGTAGTAATGAAGCAAAATTTCAATTTACCTTCATTGTTTGTAGCCTCGCTTTTGTCTTGCGATAGCATTGTAGGGCACGTTAGCTAGGTTAACAACCGTAGGCTAAGTCCCGTTTGTGGCGAGGGGTCTGCTGGGGTTCGCGACGGCGAAGCCACATAGATCACTTGTTGAGACAAGCTGAAGATTAGAGATCACTTGTTGAGACAAGCTGAGACAGAGATAACTTTAGGGTTTGCAGTGGCGATGCCCTTGAAGACCATGGATGAGATTTTTCCATGTGGAAGGTCTGCAGGGGCTCGCGAAGGTGGCTCACGCAGAGATCTTTCTGGTGATATCGCGAGGGGTAAGCCCTTGGGTAGTGTTCAGTGTACCAAGGAGATACCTGCAAAGTGCTTACAAGCTGTATGACAAGAGTGAAGTAAAGCTCAGTTTACCTTGAGCCTGTAGTCGCGGGATGGCGAAGGCAGAGCAGCACTTGGTGAGACAAGTGAAGGGTCAATTGGAGTTATTAGAGATGAGACACGCAACTATCTGTGTTGAGGAGTCCCTGGAGAAACCAAAAGGGGATTACCCTTTCGCACCGCAAGAGGATTACCCTTGGGGAGAGGCGAGTTGAAGGTCAGTGGGGTTTGTAGAGACAAGACCCGCGGCTACTGTGTTGAGGAGTCGCGCGGAAGGTCTCTGCGCGCGCGAGGCGACTTACACATAGACCTCCCTGAAGTAACCAAAAGGGGATTACCCTTTCGCACCGCAAGGGGATTACCCTTGGGGCGAGGCGAGTTGAAGGTCAGCTGGGGTTTGTAAAGATAAGACCCGCAACTACTGTGTTGAGAGTCCACGCGGAAGGTCTGCTGCGGCGCGAGAGCGACTTACATATAGACCTCCCCGAAGAAGCCAAAAGGGATTACCCTTTCGCACCGCAAGGGGATTACCCTTGGGGCGGGGCGAGTTGAAGGTCAGTTGTGGTTCGTAGAGACGATACCCTCAAAGACCATTGGCACGACCGCAAGGGGTTTCCTTTGTGTGGGTGAGCTAGTGAGACTGACAAGGTCTGGTGCCGTGATTTAGGCGAGTGGCCAGTCTGACCGGGTGGGTGCAGAGGGTGATTGAGAGGGTAGTTGTGTTGCCGTGTAATGCTGTAAGAGAAAAAATACACTAGTATTTCATTGAATTGAAATATGAAGCTGAGGACTTACACGTAATATGGGCGTAAGTCATCCGAGTGAAAGTTGCGAGGGAGAAGACGACCATCATGGTCTTGTAATTCATAAACCCCTGGGCGGACCTGTTTATGAACAATGTAAGGTCCGTCCCAGTTGGGTCACAAGACGCCTGTTTGGGGTCGAGAGCGGTGAGGGCGGACTTGAGCGGTGCGAGGCCCCCTTATTGTAGCACCTTGGGTTTGACCACGGCATTATGATGAAGATTGAGCCTCTGTTTGAGGGCAAACATGCGGAGGCGGGCGCCTTGGCGTAATTCTTGAGCAGGTCGAGTTTGGCATGAAGCCCCGAGCGTTGGCCGTCGGTGAAGTTGATCATGCGGATCGTGGGGAGATCTGCCTCAATAGGCGAGCGCGTCTGCGCCATAAACCGAGGAGAAAGGTGTCTCGCCTGTTGGGGTGCGAGTTGTGGTGCGGTAGTCCCATAAGATGCTTGGGAGTTCATCCACCCAGCGGCCTTTTGCCCGCTCAAGGCGCTTCTTGAGGCCCTCCTTGAGTGTGCGGTTGGTGACCTCAACTTGACCATTGGGTCGGGAGTGCGCCATCGGGGCGAAAAGCATGCGAATATTGTTATCCTGGGCCCATTGTTGGGCCTTCTGGTGGCGAACTGAGTGCCATCATCTGTAATGATGGCGCGGGGGCTGCCGTATCGGCAAACGATATTCTTCCAGAGAAACTTTATGATTTTGGCGGAGGTGATGGAGACCAAAGGCTCTACCTCGACCCATTTAGAGAAATAATCAACCGCGACAACACAAAAGCGGTACTGACCTGGCGCGGTCGGCATTGGGCCAATGAGATCAAGGCCCCATAGGGCGAAGGGCACTGGGTTTGTCAGTGCTGGAGACTCCGTAGATGGCAGTCGTTGGATGCGAGAGTTGATCTGGCATTGGTGGCATGTTTTGACCAGTGCGGCGGTGTCCTTTTTTAGGGTGGGCCAATAGTATCCTTGGCGGAGGGCCTTGTGGGCAAGTGCCTCCGCCCCTATGTGTGCGCCACAGTTGCGTTGGTGGAGGGTGTCCAAGACGGAGTGTCCCTCGAGAGTGCTGAGGCAGCGTTGGAGGGGTGCTGCAAATCCACGATGCCATAGATGCTCATCAATGAGAACAAATCGGATGGCACGCTTGCGAGTTTGAGGGTTCGCGGCGCTGGCCTGAAGCTCAGCGATGATGGGGTCTCGCCAATCCTTAACTTGGTCTTGTGTTGCCAGTGAGGCAATATCGATAGTCTCTGCGATTCAAGGTTTGGCGAGAGTGGTCAGGGTGGAGGGTGTCTTTCCCTTGGACAGCATGTCTGCTGTAGTATTCTCAGAACAGGGGATGTGAATGAAGATGACTTCCTCAAAGTTGGTCCGCAAGGTGTTCACCAATTTGAGGTATTTGCTCAGGGTGGCATCTTTGCACTCAGCGCACCCTTGGACCTGGTGGATCACCAGTTGCGAGTCACTGTGGACATGGAGGCGGTGAATGCCTGCCCTTATGGCGAGCTTGAGCCCCGCGATGAGGGCTTCATACTGCAACATTATTAGTGACTTGAAACTGAAAATAGACGCGAAGGAAGCTTCCATACCTAAGGGTCCACGTAGGTATACGCTCCCGCGGGATCTGAGTTTGGATGAGCCATCCATAAACATGTCTCATTCAGGGAATGGGTTGTGGCGTGGGGCCTGTTCGGGCGGGGATGATGTTGATATCCGAGAATTCCGTAATGAAGTCGGCGAGGTCCGGCCCTTAATCGCCTTCTGGACTCATAGTTGATGTTGAAGCCATCTAGTTCAATACACCATTTGGCGAGGTGCCCTTAATGTTTGGGTCGCCTGAGGATCTCCTGACTTGGTAGGTCCGTTCGGACTATAATCGTGTGCCTTTGGAAGTAGGGCTTGAGCTTCCATGCTGCATATACCAGAGATAGAATAACCTTCTGAAGCGAAGGATACCTTGTCTCGGTAGCATGGAGGGTGTGGCTGGTATAGTAGACCGGCCACTGCCTAGCAGCTTCTTCCTTGATGAGGACAGAGGCGACGCTGTTGTTTGAGGTGGCCAGATAGAGGACCAGGTCATCGCCGGGTCTAGGACACTTGAGTGCAGGCAGTTCTTGCAAGTGCTGCTTGATTGAGTCATATGCCTCCTGGCATTCTTCTGTCCACTTGCAAGCCTTCTTCTTGCGGATTTGGTCGAAGAAGGGCTGCAGCGGTCCTTTGAGTTTAGAGGCGAATCGTCCTAAGGCCACCAGCTTCCCTGCCAGTTGCTGTACTTCTTTGAGTCCCGTAGGGGTGCAAAAATTGGTGATGGCCTCGATCTTCTTGGGATTCGCATGAATCCCTCCTTTGGAGATTTGGTAACCCAGAAATTTGCCTTCGTCGACGCCGAAGATGCACTTTTTGGGTTTAAGCGCATGTTATACTTGCGAAAGTTGGCTAATGTTTCTTCCAAGTCTGCTAGATGCGTCAATGTCACAGCCACCCGCCCGGTTGCGGAGGCGGAGCCGGCCGCGGCGTCGGAAACAGGAATTACGGCGGAAAGCGTGGCAGCGGAGCATCGAGCTCCAAACAAAACCGTCAAGTAACAACTAGCAACCTAAATACTCATGCAAGGCAAGTATACGAATAATCCAACTTTCACCACACAAGCGGTTCATGGTATATCCCATTTCAATCATCGCCACAACACAAGTACCAAATCCATAATATAGCAATTCCGAGGTAAGCAAGTCAGGGCTCCGCCCGCGACACAGAAGACAGATAAAGCAGAATATATTCCAGATATAGACACATATACAAAACCATGATCTGATCTATATGCATGCAGTTACAGCTACAGAGCCATTAAACAAAATCCTATAAATATACCTAAGTGCGGAATCAGAAGCCTCTCGCTCAAGAATTCCCGCACGTGGTACTGCTGCTGCTACATAACCCAGAATGTCCGGAAGCACCGCGGATCTCTATTCCGCTGGTTGCTTGTCAGACTGCCTGAAAGATGGTAAACAAATAAAAGGGTGAGTCCTCGAAAGGACTCAGTAAGGGCTTAAGGTAAAAGTGCAGTTTGCCCACAGGGCAACAAACTGAACCTGCAAAACAGAACATCACAACATATGCATGTACATATAAACATAAAGTATAACGAAAATCAGAAACTAACATATGCGGTCCAACCGCCCGAGCGACCATGTAACGACAGCCCTCAGCGGAGGTCGAATATCTGGTCGAGCGAGCGAAGCACGGTACCGGGCCGGGGTCGAGATCCCCAAACTGTCGTAGGGTCACTGAACAGAATTATCGGCACTCCTGATGCGGATACGCAGAATGTCGGCACCCCTTCAGTGCGGACACAAAACAGAAGTATCGGCACTCCTGGTGCGGATACGCAGAATGTCGGCACCCCTTCAGTGCGGACACAGAACAGAACATATAGTAATAACAAAAATACATAAACATAAACAGAAGTAACATTACCTGATAACCATACACAGAACAGAATAGGAACCCGGGCCTCTAAGGTCATCCGGGCCTTGAAACAGAACAAACGTACATTTTACCAAATTAAGCCCTTACCTCAGAAATGCTGCCCCGCAGCCCAACACTCGGAAAATCCCGACTCCCGATCCGAAATGCACAACTTGGCTCCTACGGGTCCGCGCTACTCCACCAACGCAGAATCAAGCTGTACAACCATAGTTGGATCAGAACACATCCAAACAACCCCAGAAAACAATTTCGCGCAAACCCGCACTTTCCCGGAAAATTCCACGAAGCTTCGGTTTTACAAACCGAGCCACGAACATTGTTATTCATACACTACCAAACCCATTTCAACCTTTAAACCCGCATTCCAGACACCTTTCCTGGAAAACCCCCATAAACCTAACTTTTCCTACCATTGTCCGAAAATGATGTTTCAACCAAAATTAGTCTTCCCCTTCATCGAAACTTACTTCTCTTCATATCTAAGTTCTTCTTGGGTGAGTTTTGGCATGTGCACAACCTGTGCGCAAGCTTTTGTGCACTGCTGCTTGCACTGCTTTGTGCACACATTTGCTGCTGTGCACAAGCTTGTGCACAACTTTGCTGTGCACAATGTGTTGCAAGGTTGTCTGCGCACAAGGCTGTGCTGCGCATGCGCAAGGTTGTGCGCTGCGCAAATGCACACCTGTATATTTAAATCTTTTGAAACGAGCTCGAATTGCGCTGCAAGAGCATGCCTGCAAGGCTGTGCGCAAGCTTAAGGTTTCTTCAAACTAAGGAGCTTTCCTGCCAACTATAGATTCTTACTGCTCTCAAGCAAGCTCGAATTTACACATCGGGAGCGGAATGCACAACTCATAGCAAAGAACAAACCTTTTTGGTTCTAAACTCCCTGTTCCACCAAAATCCATGCTTCTAACTAGCAAAGAGAAGAAGAGAAGAACCTTACCAATGATTTGCACCCAAAACCTTGTTGATTCCTTGCCAAATATGAAGAAGGAGAAGCTTGGTGAACAGTAGCCATGGCTGAACATGGTTTCGGCAGAGAGAGGAGAAGGAAGAAAGAAGAAGAAATGAAGTAATTCACTTAATAAATAAATAACCAAATATATATATATATATCCCCTTTTCTTTTTCTCTCTTAAATCAATAAGGGACAAGTGTCCCTTATCACTTACACACACACACATGCTGCCGAAAGCATCAGCTGCTGCCCATACGTTTTTTTTTTTTGTTAATTTTGCACCCCTTTGCAAATTAACTCCCAATTTTCCGAAAGTTCCAATTCTTTTTGCCCAAAAATAATTACCGAACTCCAAAATTAATGAAACTCGGACACAATCTTCAGAATATTATAACATGCACAGAACATTTTTCAGAAATTCATTTGCCTTTCCGGAGTGTCCTACCGAGCTCGCTGAACCCGAACCGAAACCCGACGTGCGGCGTGACAACTGAACCGAAATTCCGTCACCCCAAAATTCTATAAAAATACCCATAAATTCAATCTTAAATTCAAACACAACTTACCCCAAAGCCGACAGAAAATTTCCATCCCGAGCCCCGGGAGTCGCCCGGAACCGAACGTCCCGTCCCAAATATTAAACTCCACAAACACCTCCGGGACATTCTCACGACTCCAAAACTGCAAACGGCTTCCCAAACTGAGGTCTCAAGAGCGCTACCGAGCCCGCTGTACGTCCCGAGGCGACCCCGACAACCCCGGCGCGGAAAAATATTTTGGCGGAAACGTCCGAGGACCCACACGACATCAAATACGTAAGGGTTCGACAAAATGATACTCGGATAGGGCTCGGGAGCCGTATGAACGCCGAAAAACGTGACCCGCAGGCCAAAACCGGAGCCCCGGGTCACCCGGTCGCAACCCGCTCGGGGTGACCGTAACATTCTCCCCCCCTTAGAACTCTTGGTCCTCCAAGAGTAGCCTGAACCAACCAGACAGGTGACACTACCCACCAGAATATACAAACATTCCTCTAATCCAGAACAATCGGACCACCGTACTGGTGCGGCGGGAGTGGTAGTTTAGACTACCATACTGAGCCTCACGGCGTCCCACCCTCCGGGTGCATCTTATTGCACCCAGTCGATTGCGGTATTTCTACCAGACAACCCCAGACGATGCGAACCTAAATCTAAGCCCGATCCACAACAGGCTATCACTGGAAGATACCACATAAAACGAGAAATAGTTGGGGGTAAAATCAACCTAACAACTTACTCGAAACTCATAATAACCGATACAACTCGGGGTAACTCGCCCGCCTATCACATCTTATTGTTCCTGCGAGCGGTGCTATCTCCGATCAAATTCTATTACCAAACTCAGATTCCGAGCCTACGGCGGCGGTTTGTACAAACAGTGGTGCAGTCATTCGCGGTTTTAATCCGCGCCTACAACAATCTGATCTTCGCCTTAGTCTCCTCAAAAAGCTCGGATCCCCGCTTAACCCTATCAGACGCATCTGTCCAACAGTGTGGTGTCGTACACCTCCTCCCGTACAACACCTCATATGGTGCACATGTCAAACGTAGTCTGATAGCAATTGTTGTACGAGAACTCTATCAAAATAACTGCTGGTCCCAAACTCCTCCAAAATCCAAATGCTGATTCACGGCATATCCTCCAATATTAGAATCACCCACTCCATTGCCCGTCCGTCGGTGGGTGATAAAGCGTATTCGGATGGAGTCGCGTGCCCAATGCTTCATGAAAAGCAATCGAGAATTGTCTTTGTAAAACACGGATCACGGTCGATTCAATGGAGTCTGGTGCTCCATGTAAGCGTACAATCTCCCACGATGTAAAGCCGGGCAAGCTTCTCGGAGGAGTGCAGCTGACCCGAATAGGCAGAAAGTGTACGCACTTTGTCAGCCGATCCACAAAAAAAAAAACCCAGATAGCATCATGATGAAACCGTGTCAGGGCAGTGCAGTCAGAAAGTCCCTGCCGGTTCCTGATGCTCACACTGCTCGAGTGTGCCCCTCAAAAATATCATTCCAGAACTCCTGATCCTCTGATACACAAAGGCGGTCTCAGAAGTATAGCGATCCCTGCCTATACTGAAACGTCGGTAATACATAAACCCTTATCTTCCCCAGATAACTTCTTCAATACCAAATCTCTACCTTGCACTTCGCGCATCCTATCAAGCCACTCAGAATGTATAATAAGTGTAATAACCTGAGCACGCTCCCGGAGGCGCCACTGTGCCAAAGGCACGTCGAGATCACTTTCCTCGGATCAGTCACCAACATTTCCTCCCTTAATTAAGCCGGTATACTTACTGCCCAAGGCATCGGCAACCGTGTTGCCCGTGCCAGAGATGTACTCGATACAACAACCATAGTCCTTAATGTATTCGAGCCATCCGCAATGTCTCAAATTAAGCTCCTTTTGCGTAAACAGATATTTCAGACTCTTATGGTGGTAAAAATCTGAAATTTATTACCAAACAGATATTGCCTCCAATGATTCAACGCATAAATCACTGCAGCCAACTCCGGATCATGTGTCGGTTAGCTCGGCTTATGCGGTCGCATTGCCTCGACCCATAAGCTACCACAAAACGCTCTGCGCCAACACACCCCAAACCAGGATGTGGAAGCATCCGAATAAATCACATACGGTAAGTTCGGATCGGAAGAGTCGAGAATCGGAGCGTTAGTCAACTGCCGCTTCAACTCCCGAAAATTCTGCTCACACCTATCAGACCAGATAAACGGTTGACCCTTCTTGGTCAACTGCGTGAGCGGAGATGCCAGAATAGAAAACCCCGGTACGAATCTCCGATAATATCCTACTAACCCCAGGGAGCTCTTGATCTCCCGTGCCGTGTTAGGTTGTTTCCAGTCCTGAACTGCCCTCACCTTCTCTGGGTCCACAGACAGACCATGCTCAGAAATAATGTGTCCCAGAAAAGTGACTTCCCGAATCCAGAACTCACACTTTGAGAATTTAGCATAAAGCTGATGTTCCCAAAGTGTCTGCAGAACTATCCTCAGATGATCCCGATGCGAATCCTCACCCCGAGAATATATCGAATATCATCAATAAAACCACCGAAATGAGTCCAAGTACGGTCGAACACCCGATGCATCAGATCCAAGAATGCTACGGAGCATTGGTCAGCCCAAATGGCATGACCGTAATCTCTAAGTGTCCAAATCGGGTGCGGAAAGCGAGTCTTAGGTATATCCTCTTCCTTCACTCTAAGCTGAAAATACCCGGATCGAGATCAATCTTTGAGAAAACCCTCAATCCCCAAAGTTGATCAAAAAGATCGTTAATCCTCGGTAACGTATACTTATTCTTCCCAAGAAGAGCATTCAACCGTCTGTAATCAATACAAAGTCAGAGTGTCCCATCATTCTTCTTAACAAACAAAACCCGAGCACCCCACGCTGAAGTGCTCGGTCGGACGAAACTCTTTTGCCGTAATTCCTCCAGTTGCTTCTTCTACTCCTGCATCTCAGAAATAGGCATCCGATAAGGAGGAATAGATATCGGAGCAGTACCCGACTGCAGGTGGATGTCAAACACAATTCCCCGCTCTTATGGTAATCCGGCAACTCCTCCGGAAATACCTGCGGAAAATCTCGAACCAAGGCATACTATCTAACTTCAACCTAGTACCAGCCTCATTCAGACCATAGCATTCCCCTACACCAACTATCGACAGATGATCCAGAATCTGCAACACTGTACCGTGCTGCGCGATAGTCAAACCAGTCGGAGTCGTGAGAGGTAGTACCTCTTCAGAAACCATAATGGTACGGGTTGCACAATCAATGTGCACAGAATTCTTGAATAGCCAGTCCATCCCAAGAATAAAATCATAGTTCGGCGTGTCTAAAACCAACAAATCCAATACTATCATATGTCCGCCTACAGATATCGTACAATCCCGAACCATCTCCTTGGAAAACGAAACCGACTCCCGGCGGTTTTTACTAAATGCGTTTGAGGCAAGGTACTAACAGACAGATACGAAATGTAACACTTTTCTATGTTACAATGGAAACAGATGCTCTGTATCAAGTAATACATGAACCGACACCTTATTCGAAATAAAGTACCTGCAGAACTCCTGTGACTCGAGCCTCCTGTGGGTGGTACACGACCGCCGACTAGGTCCTCCCACGATAACTAGGGCCTCCCCCTCACTACGAAAAACTTGTCCTGCTCTCGAGCTGCTATGGTGGAGGGTGGCTGAAGCTGCTGTCGCTACTGAGGTCTCGGGCCACCCTGCTGAAACCCACGCCCTCGCGGCGCGTTGGGTTGCGTCCGAGACTATGGGCGCTGAAGACTGCCAAAACTTAAGTCTTGTAATAATAAGTCATGTGCTTTGCACATGACATCCTTTTGACATCATAGTGAATCATAATCACTAGAAATAACAAGAGACCAAGTCCAATACTTTCCACTAATCACATTTCGCCAAGTGTCACAGCTTGGCTCGCCCCGAGCCCGAAAACTGCCCGAAACCGTAATTTCCGACCCAGAACATTTTTCTTCACAGAAAAATGTAAATTATATCCCCGACTCCAGATCTTCCTCAAAACTGCAAATCTGAGTCCCGGGTCACTACCGGGAGCCGTTTCTCCGCCCAAAATCCCCGAAAATCGTCCGACGGCAACCCCCCGGCCCTGAAAAATATTTTCCGCGGAAATGTCCGGTACACTGCCAGGACACTAGAAATCAGATATCGGGTCAATCCGAACTCCGGTTCAGAATCTGGAAGCAATCTGACCGGAGTAGCCGTTGGCCCCGGCGGCCAACCGGCTCAGAATAGCCTCCCTCCAGGAGTTTGTCAATTCCTGCAAACCAAGTCTCTACTACCTCCGGCCCTCCTCGGCCGCTGAACCTCGGGGGGGATCCAAACTCTAAAACCTCTCCAAAAGTCCAACCTCGTCAGACTGGTGTCTCAGATCTCCCCGTCGTTGATAGGACCGACGAGAAGTCTAGGTGTCGTAGTGACTACCCTTGTCAGAGTCACTCACTTACCGATCCCAAACTATGGCGAGCAGTGGCTTAAGTCTCGCTATCACCACCAAATCAAAATGCCCTTACCGTGGCATCAACAGATTTTCCCCTGCCTACTGCCGCCTCTGAACCAGCTAGGCTAGCGGTAATACCAAATCAGAGAGGGGTCCCTACGACCGCTAAACCTCGGGGCGGTGAGTGTGGTTGTTCAGACCCTGGGTTACGCTGAACCCGTATCCTATTCCACGGAGGTGTGGGATCTCAGTCCCGCCTCCGGTACCAAATCACGCTATTCGCGTGTAGTACACAATTCCTCAAACCAAGTCCAACCAGAAAAACAACTTATCCCAAACCAAATTTCCAACCCATATACCAACTCAACCCATAACCAACAGTTCAAACCCTATCTCTCGGAGGCATGGGATTACAATCCCCTCCCTCCGGTCGCAAATCACACTGCCTACGCGTGTGAATCCAACCTGAGACAGTTCAGACCAAACAGAGTCCAGACAAAAATCGGTCACTCCTAATCTCTACAGAAGCTAGCAGCAGTTTTCTAAGGCTCTGTAGTGTAATGCAATGCATGATGTAGAGATTCTTTTTCAGAATCTCACAACCAAATATTCAACTTTAAACCACAAAACCAAACCATGCTCATAACACAGAAACACCACACAAATCACCCAAGATTCATAAAAGTACCTCAAATTTTCCAAAGTGCTCCAAAGAACCGCCCACGCTCCACATCCATTCCGAAACGGTTCAAATAAGGAGGTGGCCGATCTCCGTCTGAGAACCGCCCCGAATGAAACGTAGAACGGTGGCTTGTACCTCAAGTCACTTCCACGATTACTTACCCATGAACAGACTTAACTTACTCCAAAAGTCCACCCTCGAACTTGTATACTTGCCTTCCACATTCCATACCCAAAACCAACATACTTTACCTTTTGGGTCATTCCGACCCGACCTGCTCTGATACCAACTTGTCACAGCCACCCCGCCCGGTTGCGGAGGCGGAGCCGGCCGCGACGTCGGAAACAGGAATTACGGCGGAAAGCGTGGCAACGGAGCATCGAGCTCCAAACAAAACCGTCAAGTAACAACTAGCAACCTAAATACTCATGCAAGGCAAGTATACGAATAATCCAACTTTCACCACACAAGCGGTTCATGGTATATCCCATTTCAATCATCGCCACAACACAAGTACCAAATCCATAATATAGCAATTCCGAGGTAAGCAAGTCAGGCTCCGCCCGCGACACGAAGACAGATAAAGCGAGAATATATTCCAGATATAGACACATATACAAAACCATGATCTGATCTATATGCATGCGATTCTGACTACTGAGCCATTAAACAAAATCCTATATAATATATACCTAAGTGCGGAATCGAAGCCTCTCGCTCAAGAATTCCCGCACGTGGTACTCTTCTTGCTACATAACCCAGAATGTCCGAAGCACCGCGGATCTCTATTCCGCTGGTTGCTTGTCGATACTGAAAGATGGTAAACAAATAAAAGGGTGAGTCCTCGAAAGGACTCGGTAAGGGCTTAAGGTAAAAGTGCGGTTTGCCACAGGGCAACAATCTGAACTGCAAAAGCAGAATATCACAACATATGCATGTACATATAAGCATAAAATATAACGAAAATCAGAAACCAACATATGCGGTCCAACCGCCGAGCGACCCATAACGTGACCCTCAGCGAGAGGTCGAATATACTGGTCGAGCGAGCGAAGCACGGTACGGGCTGGGGTCGCGAGCCCCAAACTGTCGTAGGGTCACAGAACAGAAGTATCGGCACTCGATGCGGATACGCAGAATGTCGGCACCCTTCGGTGCGGACACAAAAGCAATATCGGCACTCACAGTGCGGATACGCGAGAATGTCGGCACCCGCCGGTGCGGACACGAGCAGAACATATAGTAATAACAAAAATACATAAACATAAACGAAGTAACATTACGATAACCATATACGAGCAGAATAGGAACCCGGGCCTCTAAGGTCATCCGGCCTTGAAAGCAGAACAAACATACATTTTACCGAATTAAGCCCTTACCTCAGAAATGCCCCGCAGCCCAACACTCGGAAAATCCCGACTCCCGATCCGAAATGCACAACTTGGCTCCTACGGGTCCGCGCTACTCCACCAACGCAGAATCAAGCTGTACAACCATAGTTGGATCAGAACACATCCAAACAACCCCAGAAAACAATTTCCGCGCAAACCCGCACTTTCCGGAAAATTCCACAGGAAGCTCGGTTTTACAAACCGAGCACGAACATTGTTATTCATACACTACCAAACCCATTTCAACCTTTAAACCCGCATTCCGGACACCTTTCTGGAAAACCCCCATAAACCTAACTTTTCCTACCATTGTCCGAAAATGATGTTTCAACCAAAATTAGTCTTCCCTTCATCGAAACTTACTTCTCTTCATATCTAAGTTCTTCTTGGGTGAGTCTTGGCATGTGCACAACTGTGCGCAAGCTGTCTGCGCTGTGCACAAGCCTGTGCACAACACTGCGCAACAATGCGCTGCGCGCAAGGCTGCTGCACAACGTGCTGCACAATCTGCATGTATGAGTTGTCAGGTGCATGCGCACAAGGTCTGTGCATGCTGCTGGTATCGCAGGTGCACATGCGCAATGCTGCGCAACAAGTTGCACAACAAATGCGCAAGCATAGATGCGCTGCGCATATATCTCGTGCTGCAAGAAAGCATAGCTCGAATTTACACATCAGGGAGCGGAATGCACAACTCATAGCAAAGAACAAACCTTTTTTGGTTCTAAACTCCCTTTTCCACCAAAATCCATGCTTCTAACTAGCAAAGAGAAGAAGAGAGGAACCTTACCTATGATTTGCACCAAAAACCTTGTTGATTCCTTGCCAAATATGAAGAAGGAGAAGCTTGGTGAACAGTAGCCATGGCTGAACATGGTTTCGGCAGAGAGAGGAGAAGGAAGAAAGAAGAAGAAATGAAGTAATTCACTTAATAAATAAATAACCAAATATATATATATATATCCCCTTTTCTTTTTCCCTCTTAAATCAATAAGGGACAAGTGTCCCTTATCACTTACACACACACACATGCTGCCGAAAGCATCAGCTGCTGCCCATACGTTTTTTTTTGTTAATTTTGCACCCCTTTGCAAATTAACTCCCAATTTTCCGAAAGTTCCAATTCTTTTTGCCCAAAAATAATTACCGAACTCCAAAATTAATGAAACTCGGACACAATCTTCAGAATATTATAACATGCACAGAACATTTTTCAGAAATTCATTTGCCTTTCCGGAGTGTCCTACCGAGCTCGCTGAACCCGAACCGAAACCCGACGTGCGGCGTGACAACCTGAACCGAAATTCCGTCACCCCAAAATTCTATAAAAATACCCATAAATTCCATCTTAAATTCAAACACAACTTACCCCAAAGCCGACAGCAAATTTCCATCCCGAGCCCCGGGATTCCCGTCCCGAGCCCCGGGAGTCGCCCGGAACCGAACGTCCCGTCCCAAATATTAAACTCCACAAACACCTCCGGGACATTCTCACGACTCCAAAACTGCAAACGGCTTCCCAAACTGAGGTCTCAAGAGCGCTACCGAGCCCGCTGTACGTCCCGAGGCGACCCCGACAACCCCCCGGCGTCAGAAAAATATTTTCGGCGGAAACGTCCGGGGAACCCACACGACCTCAAATACGGAAGGGTTCGCCAAAATGATACTCGGATAGGGCTCGGGAGCCGTCTGAACGCCGAAAAACGTGACCCGCAGGCCAAAACCGGAGCCCCGGGTCACCCGGTCGCAACCCGCTCGGGGTGACCGTAACAGAACGTTTCCTCCAATTCTGCTAGATGCGTCGAGGTGGCCTTGCTTTTGACCACTATGTCATCAACATAGGCCTCAAGGTTTCGGCCCATTTGATCTGCGAAGACCTGATTCACAAGCCTTTGGAAAGTGGCCCCTGCGTTTTTCAAGCCAAAGGCATCCGGATGTAGTGGTAGACCGCTTCGCCGGTGGTTAAGGCAGTTTTTACCGCGTCCTCCGGGTCCATAAAAACTTGATGGTACCCACTATATGCGTCGAGGAAGGAGAAGACTGAGTGATGGACGGTTTAGTCCACTCGCTGGTCAATAGAGTGTAGGGGATAGGGATCCCTTGGGCAAGCCCTATTGATCCCTTTGTAGTCTACACAAAGTCGCCACTGGCCTCCTTCTTTATCTGCGAGTACTATATTGGCGACCCATTCAGAGTAGTGAACTTCCTTGATTATATTAGTCTTAAGCAATTTTTGCACTTATGTGCGTACAAAATCCTTACGATCGGGGGCCATACCCCTAGTTTTCTGCCTAACCGGGCTAAAGCCGGGGAGTACGCTCAGTTTATGAGAGATAATGGAGGGATCCACACCTGGTAAGTCATCAGGGCTCCATGCGAAGACGTCGCTATTGGCATGGAGGAGATGGATGAGTGCTTGCTGGTCTTGTTCCTGAAGGTCTTGTCCCACTCGAAACTTCTTGCCAGGAGAGATCTTAACCTCTTGAAGGCCCCAGACAGTCGGGAGCGGCCTCGCTGCGGGCCCGGTCTCTTCCATAGGCGTCTTTCTCTTAGGCTCGATGGTTTGGGAAGTTGAGGAGTCTGCGAGGCGAGACGTAATTGCCCCGGCCATGTTCAGTTAACGAAAATATAGGTGTCTCCCACTGCGGTGTGGAAAACGAGTTAAGGCCCGCACATCGCGGTGGGACGTGGAACTCGATGCAGGTGTGGTGCCCAATGATGGCGTTATGCGGTGTGGGGAGATCAAGGACAATGAAGTCCACAAAGCTAGAGTGGCAGACACTGCTTCTTTTCTTTGGTGACCCCCATCACCATGAAGTGGAGTGTGATTATTCCCAAGGTTGGGATTTCTTCCCGTCCCACTCCAAAGGGATCTGTGATAGGGGTACCTTTGCTTCAACAAGAGTGTGTTTGTAGACAACATTGGCGTTCGCCCCGGTGTCCATGTAGACTCTATCAGTGTCCCACCCGGCAATGCGGGCGGTGATGACCAAGGGGTCCGCGTGAGGTATTGCGACGGAGGTCCCATCACGGCGATGAAGTAGGTGAGTTGAGGAATGATCAATCTGATAGATCTGCCTCATGTAACGGCGTCTTGCCGCTGCGCCTTCACACTGTGTGATTACGCTGATGTGTCCCCTAGCTGGGGGAATTTGATCTGTATTCTCTCGATCTGGATTCTGTCTGGAGCGACCCCGCCTGTGGTCCCCTGTCTGTGGTCCTCCTGATTGCTTTCTCGTTTGCGACCCCCACCTGAGTCGTGAAGCAAGAACTCCCTGAGTTTGCCCTGAGCGAACATGTCTTCGATCATGCATTTGCGCTCAAAGCAATCCTCAGTGTCGTGACCTTTGTCGCGATGGTAGCGGCAATACTTGCTGCTCAGCCGAATCACCTCACAGGAGAGGGGCGAGGCCAGTTGGGGACCTCCCTCTTTTGTTCCAGGGCATGGAGGATGTTGGTGCAAGATTCTCTAAGTGGTGGGAGGGTTGGATACGTCCTCTCCTGTTGGGTGTGTGGAGTCTCGCCTGGGACCTGGAGTCCATTCGCGGGGGCTGCCCCTTCGCATCTGTTGGGGTGGTGCGGGTAAGTGGTCGAGTGACCTCTTCTGTGTTCATGAACCGGGATGACGTGCTCAGGAACTGCTCCATGTTGCAGGGGGGTTGGTGTGTACATCCACAAAGAAAAGAGATTCCCAGCGGAGACCCTGAATGGTTGCGAGCAGACGGGCCTCCTCCCCCAGATTTGGGACTTGGATGGATTCCGCCCGAGGATTCATCTTTCTTGTCATATCTTGAGGAGGTGTCCTGCCGTTTTGGGGGAGGTTTGGACACCACGAAGTGATTAGAGAAATTGCGGAGAGTTCCTCAAAGGAGTCAAATCGCTTTTGCGAAGGATGGAATACCGGTTGCCGCGGCCCCTGTGAGTGTGGAGCTGAAAGCCCTACAGAGGGTGTTGTCTTCGCCCTCGCGATGGCCATCGCGAAGACGTGGCGTTGCAGATGAATATCCGGATCCGACAAACCGTCATAAGCATCCGGCTTAGGTGGCGAAACTGATCCGGAAGAGGGTCTCTAAGACCCGCCGAGTGAAAGGCTGGGTCCAGAGGTGGTCCAAACCCATCCTGGTGATGTTATGGACGCTAGCCCTCTCTTCCCTTTTCTCCATTTCCTCTAACCGTCTAGTAAGTGCCATAAGTATAGACGAAGGAGGGTCAGGATGACTTACTTGTTGAGGCGGGGTGGCAGGGCGTTCAGGTTGGCTGGTTCGTAGCGTTCCCACGCTATCCAAAACTCCTCTGAGAGTACTAGCGAGTGTCTCGCGTAAGTTATGTGCCACAGCCTGCGAGAGTGGTGTGCTCCTAAGGCACGTTACGGTTAACATGGGAGGAGCTCTCCTCCGTCGAATGAACCAAGAGTTCCCCTAGTTGTGGGCGGCCGTTGTTCGGGAGCCTTCCGATTGCGGGTCGTTGTTAGTGACCGTGATGGGAGGATTCCTCCTTCCCTGGCGGCTATGCCTACTTGCGCTCCGGGTAGTTGGCATGGCTTGTTTCTTGTGGTTTTTTATATGGGTTTTTGATGAGAGCTTTCGTTCCCACAGAAGGCGCAAATCTGATAGTCACGTTCCTTTGCAGGTCCGGACTCTCAGATGATTTGTTGATGGTGTTGTGTTCTTGAGGACTCTAAGCTTTCTGTTCAGAGTGATCTGTAAAAGGTAAAGAGAGCACTCAGGAGTAGCAAGAGAGGAGTGGGGGGGCGTGAAGTAGCTTACCCAGTTTAAGGTGGACATCACCCTATTTATAGGGTGATGCCGGGAGAAACCTCCCAGGTTGAAGCCTTTAGTCAATTTGTTTGAGATAAGGCGGCTGATGATGAATGTGTCGATAAACCGCCTTAGTTGATTCGTTTGTCGAGAAGATATCGGCATGTGAATCAGTGAAGATCACTCGAGCTCGTGCTGACCTCCTTATTGGTTGCTTAATGTCATGACCAAGTGGTCTTTCCTTAGTTGGGTATGCAGCGGCGAAGGCCAGCAAGGGACGAAGGCCAGCAAGGGGCGAAGGCCTAGATAAAGCAAAGCCAATAAAGGTAAGAGTCGCATGAACCGTGAGTGCAAGGGCCTTGTCCGGCGGGGCCAGTATAGGCATGAGAGACCTCGTGAAAGCGAGTTGAGACCGCGAGGGCGAGACCCAAGAAGGTGAGTCTTGAGACCGCAAGGGCGAGACTTACGAGGGCCTATGAGACTCGCGGAGGCGAGTGTAAGACTGCAAGGTGAGACTGCGGAGGCGAGACTTGAGACCGCGAGGCGAGACCTACGGGGCCAGTATAGGCATAAGGGACCTCGCGAAGGCAAGCTGTGAGACCACGAGGGCGAGACCTCGCGAGGCGAGACTTGAGACCGCGAGGCGAGACTTGAGACCACGAGGCGAGACCTGCGAGGCCTTGTGCAGTGGAGCCTTATGTCATTCGATGTGATGCGAGGACGCATTTGCTTGGGTAGTGTACCAAACATAGTTATTTATACTTACACTTGCACAACTAAGCATTCAGATCATTCTTTTCCAAATTTACGCAAGCAAGCAAGTAGGTCGGTTATGTTCACAATTTCAGAAAACAATGTTCCAAACACCGTTTGTTACCTACTTCAATTCTCGATATCATTTCAATACCAACACATCCAAAATCATTCCATCTTTCACATAAACAATTCGGCCCATTTGGGCACTTTTCATCCAACATGCTCACCTTCAAATTGAACCATAATATCAATTCCTAATCATGCTAGAAACAACATATCCAAAGCATGATCCAAGATGACATCAATTCAACATACTTAGAATTTAACCAATAATTCGGCCAAGTGAGGGTTTCTTAACCCAAGGTGTTCTTCCATAATCCAAACCTTGATTCCTACACCAAATCATACCAAGAACAACATACCCAAAGCTTGAAGCAAGAAGATGAACAAATCATCTAGCTAAGGCTTGTCATGATTTCAGATCCAACATGTAAATCAACCACAAATCATGCTTCAATTATACCAACTCATGAAGAAGACAAGCTTACCTCAAGCTTACACCAAGAACAATCCTTCCTTAAACCCTTGGAAGATGAAGAACTCATGTGAGGGAGAGGGAGAGATGTAGATTTAGAGATTCATAGCATGATGTGTTTTCCATAATCATGCCTCTCCACTTTCACAAGGAAGAAAGAGGAGGAGGAGGAGGAAGGAGTAGAGATAGGAAGCATACCTTGCACCCTTGAGAAAACAGCGTAAGGATCTTTGTCCTTGCTCCAAACGTTTGCTCCAAGTCTTCCGGTTGAATCCTCGGGCATGAATACCTTGTTAGATCAGCATTAATACCTTGTTAGATCAGCATTAATACCTACATAAATTCCTAAAATACCAAAGCAATTCCTAAAATACTAAAATAATTCAATGTATACAAAAATGATTCCTAAAATACTAGAATAATTCCTAAAATACTAAAATTCATAAAATATTCTTATTTTCCTAAAATACCTAAGTATATACTGAAATTCCAAAAATACCAAAAATTTCATAAATAATACCTAAAATACCTAAATAATTTCCAAAAATACTAAAACGAATTCATAATTCTAAAAAATTTGTTGATCAATCTTCTTTGTCATGTTGATCTTCTTGTTCACCATGTTGATCTATCTTCTTTGTCATTTCAAACCTAGTACTAACTACTATGTCTTGTAAGGATATGACGTCTCCGACGCGTGATAGTGGCCACAGTCAGGTCGTGATCCACAACCGGGGCCGTTCTGCGGGTCACATCGGCTCGATCCAGACAGAGGTGGTCGCACTCTGCGGTCCAAAGACTTCGCTGGATCCTCGCGCACTTCGTCACAACAGCCCGTGGAGGATCGACATGAGACCCCGACGGATGAAGAGCTCGTGTAGTTGCTTCCACCTCCAGAGATAGCTGCAGATGGTAGAAGCACGATTCTCGTGGGCCGATAAGTGTTTAAATTTATGATTAATTTTATAATTTTAATTTATGTATATGAACTTTATTGTTTTAATTGTTTTTACTTTTAATTTCGTAGCCTTGGATCGTATTCTGATCACCCCGAGCGGGTTGTGACTTTGGTGACCCGGGGCTCCGTTTCAGGCTTGCGGGTCATGTCTTCGGGTGGTCAGACAGCTCCCGAGTCTTTTCTGGGTTTCATCTTCGGGAATCCTTTCATATTTGAGGTCGCACGGGTCCCCCGGACATTTCCGCGGAAAATATTTTTTCGGGAGCGGGACTTGTCTCGGGACGTTCAGCGGGCTCGGTAGCTCTCCCGGGACCTCGGAAAAGGAAACCGTCAGCATATTTGGGATCGTATGAATATTCTGCATCTTTTTACAGAGTATAATTTTTGGGACAGGATGTTCGTTCCCGGGCGACACCCGGGGCTCGGGATGGAAGTTTTGTGACGGCAATGGTGTTAGGTGTGATATGACTCGAGATGAGTAGTGTGGTGATAACCAAGCAAGTACACATGACGGGATTACTCGGCTAAGCTAGCAAGCGCACACGTCGGGTTTTGCTCGGGTTATGATGGGACGGTATGACACTTGGGACTTATAATTAAACATGTGAAGCATGATTTGTGTGTGATATGAGGTTCCTAGAATGTGTCTCAGATTTCGTTCCGTTCGGAGTTACTGTTTGGATGTTGCAATTTTCGTGTTCGGCTAAATTGCAACTTTTGGAAAGTTTTGGGGCCAAATTGTAATTTAGCATAAAATCAGCAATTAGTTTGGGGGCCAAATTGTAAGTTAGGGAGGGATAAGGGACACTTGTCCTATTGTTAAAGGAGATGGAAAAGAAAAGAAAAGAAAAGAAAAAGAAGGGAAAAAAATATAAAAGGTGGAAAAATGGAAAAAAATGCCATTTCTTCTTCCTCTTCATGCTCCATCCATAACTTTCACCATGGTTGCGCCATTTGAAGCTCCAAAACTGATTTCCTTCAATACTTGAGGAAGCTTCGAGGTAAGCATGCCAAAACGATACCTGTGTTGCGTAATTGAATAATCTTTGGTCGGTTTCTGAGGATTCAGCCCGGTTTGTAAACCGTGAGCTGCTGAAATTTGGGAGTAATTATGGAACCACTTTCTTTGTTTGATTTATTGGTTTCTAAACGTTCCCGACACCTTCTTGTGTATGTTTGATAACAGGAGTGTGAGCAGAAACGCGCCGGAGGCGCTGTAAAAATCGGTTCAAAGATTTGGTGCAAAAAATCAACTTTGCTTTTAGTGAAAGGTAAGGATATTTGTGATCTGAGTGAAGAGATGAGTCATTGTGCTATTTGGTTTTGTCGAGAAAAGGCTAGGTGTGAAAGCCGTTTTCCCGGGCCGAGCCTCGGTTTTGGCGCCAATGATTTTGGTTAATTCTGTGAATTCGAACTTGTATTCATGATCTGTGGATCATATGTGAACATGGGGTAGTCGAAACGCGGCTGAAACTCTCCGAAACTTGTACCGGGACAGCTGAACGAGAATTTCAATTCGGACTTGTGTGAACGGTTTGGGAAGAAGGTATGATTTGAATGCTTGGGTGTGCTTGTTTAAGTGTAAATAACAATGTTCTAGATCGTTTTGAGAAACCGAGCTTTCTAGGGAATTTTGCGGGAAAGTGCGGGATTGGTTTCCGGGGGTCTATATTGGTGATTTCTGACTTGTGTGTGGTTGTTCAGCTTGAATCAGAAGTGGTGGAGTAGTGCGGGACTTCGGAAGTCACACTACCGCGTTTCGGGCCGGGAGCCGGGATTTTCCCGGGA
The DNA here is from genome assembly GCA_024586325.1 of Stellera chamaejasme. Lineage (NCBI taxonomy): Eukaryota > Viridiplantae > Streptophyta > Magnoliopsida > Malvales > Thymelaeaceae > Stellera > Stellera chamaejasme. The sequence continues at coordinate 21,651,928 of CM044979.1, forward strand.
CTTGGCTGTGAAGCGTTTGTGGCCACAGTAGAGTTTTCCGTTTGGCTAAGGTAAGGGGTTTAACTTTCTTAATGCTCATTTATGTGTATTAGGTTAGTTAAGGGCTAGTACTAGGGTCGAGGGTGGGGCCCGGTGACTCCGGGGCTAGTCACAAGGTACGTAGCGGTTTGCGAGGGTTTTATGTTTGGACTTATTATATATCGGGGGTCGATGACGGACCCATTATCTGCTGTGCTTTCTGGACCTCTGCTATATCGGTTATACTTATCGGGGGTCGACAACGGACCCATATTTATGTTCTGTACATGAGAAGTCCGTGAGTTACGGTTGACGGGAACACCGGGACCTAAGCCGGTATGCCAACCGTGGTCGTTAAGCAGCGATGTTATGTGCCGGCATTGTGCCGCTTTATGTCCGACAGTTAGGGGCGATATCCCTTCGCCGGTACCATGCGCTCTGATCCCGATAATCGGCGTGAGCCTAACAAGCCGCCGTAGGGAGCTGTCACCTGTATGGGTTATGTACCACCTGTTATCGACTGATGGGGATGCCAGTGAGTCTGGTATGCCAACCATGGTCGTTAACTTATATATTGGATCTGCTTATCGGCTGATCGGGACGCCAGTTTTACTGGTACGCCAACCATGGTCTCTAAGTTATTGGATCTGTTTATCGGCTGATGGGGACGCCGATTGACTGGTATGCCAACCATGGTCGCTAAGTTATTGGATACATTTATCGGCTGATGGGGACGCCTTGATTGGGGTAATGCCAACCATGGTCGATTACATCACCATCCGACGGGACTTGAGTATCATGACCTTGCATATCATATTTCGTTTATATATTTAGGATCGTATTATCTACTAGATCATTGCACGCTCAAAGCAACCGCCGCACAATAACGTGTACGACCCGGAATTCTTTAGGTGGAGTAATGTGTCGTTTAACCCATTCTCTTTGGGGTTCAACAGACAGGCGTTCGACGATTCAAGCACCATTCCCCGCCGTGTGAGAATCAGGGTGACGATTACGATCTGTCTCCCCCGTAGGACACTTTTGTAAAAACTATTTGATTTTGGATGTGTTTTATTGTAATTGATACATTTGGATAATTTTTAATTAAATTTATTTTTGTTTTTAATTATAATCTATAAATATTAATTAATAATATTATTATTCAATCATTTATTAAATGATGCAAATAAAGAAATCATTTTTAAAAAAAAGAAAAGATGGTAGCAGGCAGGGTAGGGGGTGAGGAGTTACCAGCTCTGTCAGCTGGCAGCGCCCATGTGGCTCGGTGGTGCTGATTATTATACCCCGATGATGGCGACGCCACAACAGCAGGCACCTCAGCAGCTGCCGCACAATAACGTGTACGACCCGGACTTCTTTAGGTGGAGTAATGTGTCGTTTAACCCATTCTCTTTTGGTGGAGTTACCAGCTCTATCAGCTGGCAGTGCACATGTGGCTCGGTGGTAGCGAGTTGCCCGCTACCGAGCCCCCTACTACTAGTGTTACGGTCACCCCGAGCGGGTTGCGACCGGGTGACCCGGGGCTCCGGTTTTAGCCTGCGGGTCACGTTTTTCGGCGTTCAGACGGCTCCCGAGCCCTATCCGAGTATCATTTTGGCGAACCCTTCCGTATTTGAGGTCGTGTGGGTCCCCCGGACGTTTCCGCCGAAAATATTTTTCTGGCGCCTGGGGTTGTCGGGTCGCCTCGGGACGACAGCGGGCTCGGTAGCACTCTCGAGATTTCAGTTTGGGATGCCGTTTGTAGTTTTGGAGTCGTGGTGACGTCCCGGAGGTGTTTGTGGAGTTTAATATTTGGGACGGGACGTTCGGTTCCGGGCGACTCCCGGGGCTCGGGATGGAAATTTTCTGACGGCTTTGGGGTAAGTTGTGTTTGAATTTAAGATGGAATTTATGGGAATTTTTATAGAATTTTGGAGTGACGGAATTTCGGTTCAGGTTGACACGCTCGCACGTCGGGTTTTGGTTCGGGTTCAGCGAGCTCGGTAGGACACTCCGGAATGGTAAATGAACTTCTGAAAAATGTTCTGTGCATGTTATAATATTCTGAAGATTGTGTCCGAGTTTCATTAATTTTGGAATTCGGTAATTATTTTTGGGCAAAAAGAATTGGAACTTTCGGAGAAATTGGGAGCTAATTAGTAATTGGCTACAAAAATCAAAAGTATTCAGCATGGGCAGCAGCAATCAGTTTCGGCAGCAAGTGTGTGTGTGTGTGTGATGAGGGACACTTGGTCAATTTTAATTAAAAGAAGAGAAGCATGGGCAAAAAGTGGGAAAATATAAAAGGATTAGTAATTGCATAAAAAGAAACTCATTTCATTTCTTCTTCTTCATCTTCTCCAAGCTTCTGCCGCCATTCTTCCTCTTCTTCAAGCTCCAAGTTCTTCATCTTTTCTTGCTGAAATCACAAGGATTAAAGCTCCTAAATTGGTAAGCTTCCTCCTTTCTTCTTCTTTCCAAGTTGAGGACATGATTTGGGTGGATAAAGAAGGTGTTTTCAAAGTATGAGTTTGTTCTTGTCTACTTGAAAGAGTGATCCTCTCCCTTCCATCTTTTAGTATGTTGTTCTTGGGCTTGAGGGGAGTAGGAATCTATGGTTGAATGTTGGAAAACTCCATGGAAGGAGGGAACCTAGGGGTGCCGATTTCATGGGTGATTTTCCAAAATTGTGTGTGTTTGTGTTCTTGAATCATGCTTCAAGTATGTTGTTCCTAGCATGATTCTAAGACAATCTATGGTTTCAATTTGAAGGAAAACATGTTGGGTAGGAAACCCCTCTTTGGGCCGAATTGTAATGTGAAGAGGTTTTATTGATTTTGAAGCAATTGGTTAGTAATCTTGTTTAATAATTGCAATTGGTGATAAAAGAGTGCTAATGGAACTTTGTTTGGATTGAAATGGAAGTTGGGTGAGGAATTCTTCTTTTGGCCGAATTGTTTAGGAAAGGGGTTTTGTTGTTTTGATGCAATTGGTTAGTAAGTTTGGTTAGGAAGTGAAATTGGTGATTAGTGGGATTAATTGGAAGCTTGAACGGTTTGAATTGGAAGTGTGGTGAAAAATTGGTTAAGGACCAAATTGTTGAAGTGATTCTTTTTCAATGTTGGTGGGGTGTGTTGATTGAATTGGATGCTAAATTGGTAATGTGGGTGGAAGTAGGTGCGTTATGGTGTTTGAAATACCATTTTCGGGTTAGAAATAAGAAAGTTAGTTTTATACGAGTTTACCGGGAAAAGTGTCTGGAATGCGGGTTTAAGGGTTGGAATATGTTTGTGGGAGTTGGAATAGCAAGGTTTTAGCTCGGTTTGTGAAACCAAGCTTTCGTGGAATTTTCCTGGAAAGTGCGGGTTTGTGCGGAAATTGTTTTCTGGGGTTTGTTTGGATATGTTCTGATCCAACTATGGTTGTACAGCTTGATTCTGCGTTGGTGGAGTAGCGCGGACCCGTAGGAGCCAAGTTGTGCATTTCGGGTCGGAAGTCGGGATCTTCCGAGTGTTGGGCTGCGGGGCAGCATTTCTGAGGTAAGGGCTTAATTTGGTAAAATGTACGTTTGTTCTTTTTCAAGGCCCGGATGACCTTAGAGGCCCGGGTTCCTATTCTGTTCTGTATATGGTTATCAGGTAATGTTACTTCTGTTTATGTTTATGTATTCTTATTATTATTATATGTTCTGTTCTGTGTCCGCACTGAAGGGGTGCCGACATTCTGCGTATCCGCACCGGGAGTGCCGATACTTCTGTTCTGTGTCCGCACTGAAGGGGTGCCGACATTCTGCGTGTATCCGCACCGGGAGTGCCGATACTTCTGTTCTGTGACCCTACGACAGTTTGGGGCTCGCGACCCCAGCCGGTACCGTGCTATCTGCTCTGCTCGACCAGTATATTCTGACCTCCGCTGAGGGTCGTTACATGGTCGCTCGCGGTTGGACCGCATATGTGTTGGATTCTGATTTACGTTATACTTTATGTTTATATGTACATGCATATCTTTGTGATATTCTGTTTTGCAGGTTCAGATTGTTGCCCTGTGGGCAAACTGCACTTTTACCTTAAGCCCTTACTGGGTCCTTTCGAGGACTCACCATTTTATTTGTTTACCATCTTTCAGGCAGTCTGACAAGCAACCAGCGGAATAGAGATCCGCGGTGCTTCCGGACATTCTGGGGTCTCAGAGAAGAAGAGTACCACGTGCGGGAATTCTTGAGCGAGAGGCTTCTGATTCCGCACTTAGGTATATATATAGGATTTCGTTTAATGGCTCTGTAGTTGTAGTTGCATGCATGTAGGTCAGATCATGAATTTGTATGTGCCATATGATCGTAAATATATTCTGCCTTTGATGCCTTCGAGTCGAGGGCGGAGCCCGACTTGCCTATATTGGATTTGTTATGATATGAATTCGGTGTTTCTGTGGTTGTTGCGATGAGCAATGTTTGGTATACCATGAACTGCTTGGTTGGTATTTTGTCGAGTTATCATGTATACTCGCCATGTATGGGTTCTGTAGGTTGCTAGTCGATACTCGTTTGTTTTGTATTTGAGCTCGATGCTCGCCGCCGCGTTTTCCGCCGTAATTCCTGTTTCCGACGACGCGGCCGGCTCCGCCTCCGCAACCGGGCGGGGTGGCTGTGACAAGTTGGTATCGAGCAGTTGGGTCGGATTGACCAAAAGGAAAAGTATTTTTGGTTATGATATGAAATGTGGAAGGCAAGTATACAAGTCAGAGGGTGGACTTTTGGAGTAAGATAAGTCTGTTCATGGTTAAGTACCTGCGGAAGATGACTTCGAAGGGCAAGCTACTGGTTTACACCTCATTCTGGGGTGGTTCGGTACGGAGCCTGATCAACTCCTTATTTGAACCATTTCGGAATGCGTGTGGAGCGGTGGCGGTTCTTTGGAGCATTATGGAAGGTGTGGGTGTTATATGAAGTGATTCCGTGATTATAAGCATGATCGATTCTATGTTAAGGTTTATTATTTAGTTTCGGGATTCTGAAAAGAATCCTTGCATCATGCATTGCATTACACTACAGAGCCTTAGAAAACTGCTGCTAGCTTCTGTAGAGATTAGGAGTGACCGACTTTTGTCTGGATTCTGTTTGGTCTGAAATTTTTGAGATATGGTTAACACGCGTTGATAGCGTGATTTGGTACCGGAGGGGCGGGACTGGGATCCCACACCTCCGTGGAATAGGATACGGGTTCAGCGTAACCCAGGGTCTGAACAACCACACTCACCGCCCCCGAGGCTTAGCTGTCGTAGGGACCCCTCTCTGATTTGGTATTACCGCCAGCCTAGCTGGTTCAGGGGCGGCAGTAGGCAGGGGAAAATCTGTTTATGCCACGGTAAGGGCATTTTGATCAGGTGGTGATAGCGAGACTTTAGCCACTGCTCGCTACAGCTTTGGAATTGGTAAGTGAGTGACTCAGAGGAGCGTGGTCACTAAGACACCTAGACTTCTCGTCGGTCCTATCAACGACGGGAGATCTCGAGACACCACTGACGAGGTTGGACTTTTGGAGAGGTTTGAGTTTGAATCCCCCGAGGTTCAGCGGCCGAGGAGGGCCGGAGGTAGTAGAGACTTGGTTTGCAGGAATTGACAAACTCCCGGAGGGAGGCTATTCTCGAGCCGGTTGGCCGGGGCCAACGGCTACTCCGGCCGATTGTTTCGCATTCGAACCGGAGTTCGGATTGACCCGATATCGATTTCTAGTGTCCTGGCAGGTACCGGACAATTCCGCGGAAAATATTTTTCGGGCCGGGGTTGCCGCTGACGATTTTCGGGATTCGGGCGGAGAAACGGCTCCCGGAGTGACCCGGGACTCAGATTTGCGCTTTGAGGAAACTCGAGTCGGGATATAATTTACATTTTTCTCGTGAAGAAAAATGTTCGGGTCGGAAATTACGGTTTGGGCGGTTTCGGGCTCGGGCGAGCCAAGTGTGACACTTGTCGAAATGTGATTAGTGGAAAGTATTGGACTTGGTCTCTTGTTATTTCCAGTGATTATGACTCACTATGATGTCAAAAAGGATGTCATGTGCAAAACACATGACTTATTATTACAAGACTTAAGTTTTGGCAAGTCTTGCAAAAATGCAAACGTATTCTTTTTCCTTCTTCACTGCCGAATTCTTCCTCTCTCTAAAGCCACCATTGTTGTGTTTTACAAGCTTCCAAAGCTTGCTCTAGATTGCTTCTTGGTCCGAGAGTTCAATCGGGAAGTTGATCAAAGAACTCGAGTACTACGTCTGTCTGAGGTATGGTTCGATTCTGTTGAGTGTTTGGCAATATTGGAAAGTTGATGTTCTTGGCTTAGATCTGAGTTTAGATGGAATTGAACCGTTGGATCGTTGTGTGGTTCATATATGTTGATGTTGGGTAGGTAAGGATTAGGGAAACAACGTTGGATCGTTGGAAACACAACACGGGTGAGAACTCACCATATGGCCGAATTTTTGACTGATTATGTTGGGAATTTCTGTTGAATTTGATGGGTTCTGTGGATTGATTTGTGATTATTGAAGTGAATTCTTGCATGTTCTGAGTCGGTTCTGAATTCTGATGTTTCTGCGGAAAACTGGAATTTTACCGAAATTCTGCCGGATCTTCGATTTTGGGTCGGGGGTGTAGTTTGGTAGTGTGGTTGGTAAAGTTGCTAATTCAGCTTGAATTGACAGATTCTGAGGTCCAGAAGGTTGAAAAAGAAAGGTTTCCGGGTTTCGGGTCGCGGGAAATTGTGTTTGAGATCCACCGCAGTCGGGTACTGCTCCGATATCTATTCCTCCTTATCGGATGCCTATTTCTGAGATGCAGGAGTAGAAGAAATAATCGGAGGAATTACAGCAAAAGAGTTTCGTCCGACCGAGCACTTCAGCATGGGGTGCTCTGGTATTGTTTGTTAAGAAGAATGATGGGACACTCTGACTTTGTATTGATTACAGACGGTTGAATGCTCTTATTGGGAAGAATAAGTATCCGTTACCGAGGATTAACGATCTTTTTGATCAACTTCGGAGTTTGAGGGTTTTCTCAAAGATCGATCTCTGATCCGGGTATTTTCAGCTTAGGATGAAGGTAGAGGACATACCTAAGACTGCCGCACCCGATTTAGACACTTTGAGTTTACGGTCATGCCATTCGGGATGACCAATGTTCCGGTGTCATTCAAGGATCTGATGAATAGTGTGTTCCGACCGTACTTGGACTCATTTCGGGTGGTTATATTGATGATATTCTGATATATTCTCGGGATGAGGATTCGCATCGGGATCATCTGAGGGTAGTTCTGCAGACACTTTGGGAACATCGGCTTTATGCTAAATTCTCAAAGTGTGAGTTCTGATTCGGGAAGTCACCTTCTCGGGACACATTATATCCGAACATGGGCTGTCTGTGGATCCAGAGAAGGTGAGGGCGGTTCGGGATTGGAAACAACTTACCACGGTACGGAGATCAAGAGCTCCACAGGGTTAGCAGGATTTTTATCGGAGGTTTGTATTGGGATTTTCTATTCTGGCATTTCCGCTTATGCAGTTGACTAAGAAGGGTCAACTGTATATCTGGTCTGATAGGTGTGAGCAGAATTTTCAGGAGTTGAAACGGCAGTTGACTAACGCTCCGATTCTGACTCTTTCAGATCCGATCTTACCGTATGTGGTTTATTCGGATGCTTCCACATCCAGTTTGGGGTGTGTTGGCGCAGGAGCGTTTTGTGGTAGCTTATGGGTCGAGGCAGCTGCGACCGCATGAGCTGAACTGACTGATACATGATCTGGAGTTGGCTGCAGTGATTTATGCGTTGAATCATTGGAGGCAATATCTGTTTGGTAATAAATTTCAGATTCTTACCGACCATAAGTCTGAAATATCTGTTTAAACAGAAGGAGCTTAGCATGAGGCAGCGCAGATATCTCGAATACATTAAGGACTATGATTGTAGTATCGGGTACATCTCTGGCAAGGGCAACGCGGTTGCCGATGCTCTGAGCAGGAGGTATACCGGCTTAATTAAGAGAGGAAATGTTAGTGACCGATCTGAGGAGAGTGATCTGACGTGCCTTTGGCACAGGGGGGCAGCTCTGGGAGTGTGCTCAGGTTATTACACTTACCATACATTCTGAGTGGCTTGATAGGATGCGCGAAGTGCAAGGTAGAGATCTGGTATTGAAGAAGTTATCTGGGGAAGATAAGGGTTTATGTGTTACCGACGTTTCAGTATAGGCAGGGATCGCTATACTTCTGAGATCGCCTTTATGTACCTGAGGATCGTGGAGTTCGGAATGAGATTTTCGAGGAGGCACACTCGAGCGGTTTGAGCATCTGGAACCGGCAGGACACTGCAGACTTTGCCCATTCCAGTTCGGGAGTGGGGCAATGTTACTATGGACTTTCTCGACCGCACCGCCTTGACACGGTCTCGCCATGATGTTATCTGGGTTATTGTGGATCAGCTGATAAAGTGCGCACACTTTCTGCTTATTCGGGTCATAGACCCTCTGGAGAAGCTTGCCGGCTTTACATCAGGAAAATTGTACGTTTGCATGGAGTACCAGACTCCATTGAATCTGACCGTGATCCGCGTTATACAGCACGGTTCTGGGTTGCTTTTCATGAAGCATTGGGCACGCGACTCCATCTGAATACAGCTTATCACCCACAGACGGACGGACAGTCGGAGCGGGTGATTCTGATATCGGAGGATATGTTGCGAATCTGTATTTTGGATTTTGGAGGTGTATGACACCATACTGTTGGACAGATGCGTCTGATCGGGTTAAGCTGGGACCCGAGCTTTTTGAGGAGTCTACGGCAAAGATCAGATTGTTACAGGCGCGGATTAAAACCGCGAACGACTGCACCACTGCTTATACGAACCGCCGCCGTAGAGCTCTTGAATCGGCGTTTGGTGATAGAATTTGATAGAATTTGACTGGAGGTAGCACCGTTCAGAGAGACAGTAAGATTTGATAGGCGGGACGAGTTACCCCGAGTTATATCGGTTTTTATGAGTTTCCAGAGTAAGTTGTTAGGTTGGGTTTTTTCCCCCAATCAAGCTTCTCATTTTATGTGGTATCTTCCGGGATAGCCTGTTGTGGATCGGTTAGATTTAGGTTCGGCATCTGTCTGGGGTTGTCTGGTAGAAATACTGCAACTGACTCGGGGTGCAATAAGATGCACCCGGAGGGTGGGACGCCGTGAGGCTCTGTATGGTAGTCTAAACTACCACTCCCGCCGCACCAGTACGGTGGTCCGATTGTTCTGGGTTAGAGGAGCGTTCATATTTTCTGGTTGGTAGCGGTTCAGGCTACTCTTGGAGGACCAAGAGTTCTAAGGGGGGGAGAATGTTACGGTCACCCCGAGCGGGTTGCAACCGGTGACCCGGCTCGGTTTTAGCCTGCGGTCACGTTTTCGGCGTTCAGACGGCTCCCGAGCCCTATCCGAGTATCATTTTGGCGAACCCTTCCGTATTTGAGGTCGTGTGGGTCCCTCGGACGTTTCCGCCGAAAATATTTTTCTGGCGCCGGGGGGTTGTCGGGGTCGCCTCGGGACGTACAGCGGGCTCGGTAGCACTCTCGAGATTTCAGTTTGGGATGCCGTTTGTAGTTTTGGAGTCGTGGTGACGTCCCGGAGGTGTTTGTGGAGTTTAATATTTGGGACGGGACGTTCGGTTCCGGGCGACTCCCGGGGCTCGGGACGGGAATCCCGGGACTCGGGATGGAAATTTTCTGACGGCTTTGGGGTAAGTTGTGTTTGAATTTAAGATGGAATTTATGGGAATTTTTATAGAATTTTGGAGTGACGGAATTTCGGTTCAGGTTGTCACGCTCGCACGTCGGGTTTTGGTTCGGGTTCAGCGAGCTCGGTAGGACACTCCGGAATGGTAAATGAACTTCTGAAAAATGTTCTGTGCATGTTATAATATTCTGAAGATTGTGTCCGAGTTTCATTAATTTTGGAATTCGGTAATTATTTTTGGGCAAAAAGAATTGGAACTTTCGGAGAAATTGGGAGCTAATTAGTAATTGGCTACAAAAATCAAAAGTATTCAGCATGGGCAGCAGCAATCAGTTTCGGCAGCAAGTGTGTGTGTGTGTGTGATGAGGGACACTTGGTCAATTTTAATTAAAAGAAGAGAAGCATGGGCAAAAAGTGGGAAAATATAAAAGGATTAGTAATTGCATAAAAAAAAAACTCATTTCATTTCTTCTTCTTCATCTTCTCCAAGCTTCTGCCGCCATTCTTCCTCTTCTTCAAGCTCCAAGTTCTTCATCTTTTCTTGCTGAAATCACAAGGATTAAAGCTCCTAAATTGGTAAGCCTCCTCCTTTCTTCTTCTTTCCAAGTTGAGGACATGATTTGGGTGGATAAAGAAGGTGTTTTCAAAGTATGAGTTTGTTCTTGTCTACTTGAAAGAGTGATCCTCTCCCTTCCATCTTTTAGTATGTTGTTCTTGGGCTTGAGGGGAGTAGGAATCTATGGTTGAATGTTGGAAAAACTCCATGGAAGGAGGGAACCTAGGGGTGCCGATTTCATGGGTGATTTTCCAAAATTGTGTGTGTTTGTGTTCTTGAATCATGCTTCAAGTATGTTGTTCCTAGCATGATTCTAAGACAATCTATGGTTTCAATTTGAAGGAAAACATGTTGGGTAGGAAACCCCTCTTTGGGCCGAATTGTAATGTGAAGAGGTTTTATTGATTTTGAAGCAATTGGTTAGTAATCTTGTTTAATAATTGCAATTGGTGATAAAAGAGTGCTAATGGAACTTTGTTTGGATTGAAATGGAAGTTGGGTGAGGAATTCTTCTTTTGGCCGAATTGTTTAGGAAAGGGGTTTTGTTGTTTTGATGCAATTGGTTAGTAAGTTTGGTTAGGAAGTGAAATTGGTGATTAGTGGGATTAATTGGAAGCTTGAACGGATTGAATTGGAAGTGTGGTGAAAAATTGGTTAAGGACCAAATTGTTGAAGTGATTCTTTTTCAATGTTGGTGGGGTGTGTTGATTGAATTGGATGCTAAATTGGTAATGTGGGTGGAAGTAGGTGCGTTATGGTGTTTGAAATACCATTTTCGGGTTAGAAATAAGAAAGTTAGTTTTATACGAGTTTATCGGGAAAAGTGTCCGGAATGCGGGTTTAAGGGTTGGAATATGTTTGTGGGAGTTGGAATAGCAAGGTTTTAGCTCGGTTCGTAAAACCAAGCTTTCGTGGAATTTTCCGGAAAGTGCGGGTTTGTGCGGAAATTGTTTTCTGGGGTTTGTTTGGATATGTTCTGATCCAACTATGGTTGTACAGCTTGATTCTGCGTTGGTGGAGTAGCGCGGACCCGTAGGAGCCAAGTTGTGCATTTCGGGTCGGAAGTCGGGATCTTCCGAGTGTTGGGCTGCGGGGCAGCATTTCTGAGGTAAGGGCTTAATTTGGTAAAATGTACGTTTGTTCTGTTTCAAGGCCCGGATGACCTTAGAGGCCCGGGTTCCTATTCTGTTCTGTATATGGTTATCAGGTAATGTTACTTCTGTTAATGTTTATGTATTCTTATTAGTATTATATGTTACATGCTCGTGTCCGCACTGAAGGGGTGCCGACATTCTGCGTATCCGCACCGGGAGTGCCGAGAGTTCTGTTCTGTGTCCGCACTGAAGGGGTGCCGACATTCTGCGTGTATCCGCACCGGGAGTGCCGATACTTCTGTTCTGTGACCCTACGACAGTTTGGGGCTCGCGACCCCAGCCGGTACCGTGCTATCTGTTCTGTTCTGATCTGTATATTCTGACCTCTGTTGAGGGCTGTCGTTACGGGTCGTTCTGGCGGTTGGACCGCATATGTGTTGGATTCTGATTTACGTTATACTTTATGTTTATATGTACATGCATATCTTTGTGATATTCGCTTTGCAGTTCGATTGTTGCCCGTGGGCAAACCGCACTTTTACCTTAAGCCCTCATCGGGTCCTTTCGAGGACTCACCATTTTATTTGTTTACCATCTTTCAGCGATCGACAAGCAACCAGCGGAATAGAGATCCGCGGTGCTTCCGGACATTCTCGGGGTCTCAGTAGCAAGAAGCAGTACCACGTGCGGGAATTCTTGAGCGAGAGGCTTCGATTCCGCACTTAGGTATATATATAGGATTTCGTTTAATGGCTCTGTAGCTGTAACTGCATGCATATAGATCAGATCATGAATTTGTATATGCCATATGATCGGAAATATATTCTGCCTTTGATGCCTTCTGAGTCGAGGGCGGAGCCCCGACTTGCCTATATTGGATTTGTTATGATATGAATTCAGTGTTTCTGTGGTTGTTGCGATGAGCAATGTTTGGTATACCATGAACTGCTTGGTTGGTATTTTGTCGAGTTATCATGTATACTCGCCATGTATGGGTTCTGTAGGTTGCTAGTCGATACTCGTTTGTTTTGTATTTGAGCTCGATGCTCGCCGCCGCGCGTTTTCCGCCGTAATTCCTGTTTCCGACGTTGCGGCCGGCTCCGCCTCCGCAACCGGGCGGGGTGGCTGTGACAACTAGTAACGGTGGGTAGCGCCAAGATTGACGAAATTCTTCTTATTCTGATCACCCGAGCGGGTTGTGACCGGGTAACCGGGGCTCCAGATTGGCCTCGCGGGTCAAGTTTTTGAGTGGTTAAACGGCTCCGGAGACTTATCTGAGTATTATTTTTTAGAATCCTTCGGGTTTTGAGGTCGTATGGGTCCCCCGGACATTTTCGCCGGAAATATTTTTCGGGCGGGACTTGTCTCGGACGCGTAAATGAGATCGGTAGAGCTCCCGGGACCTCGGAAAAGGAAACCGTTTGCATATTTGGAATCGTGGGACGTCCCGGATCCTTTTATGGAGTATATTATTTGGGGCGGGACGTTCGGTCCCGGGCGACTCTCGGGGCTCAGGACGGGATTCCCGGGCTCGGGAGGGAATTTTCCGACGGTTGTGGTGCGAGGTATGTTTTATCACGAGACGGATTTTATTGTAATATTTGTGAAATTTTGGCATGACGAGATTTTGGTTCAGGCCGACACGCACGCACGTCGGGAATTACGCGGTTGGAGTTGGCGCGGGTGGTGCGCCAAACACTTAGCCATTTTTCAGATTAGTGGCTAGTGGTGAGTCATGTTTATGGGTTAATTGGCATGGGACAAGTGTCCCATGACTCACCCTTGGAAAATATAAAAGAAAAGAGGGATTTATGAAAATAAGTCATGTGTTCATATCATCTTCTTCTTCTTCCTTTTCTTCTCCATTGCCGCCACCACCTTCTTCTTCCAAGCTCTTGGTGTTCTTCATTTATTGGCTGGAAATCATCAAGGTTGGGCTCCAACAATTGGTAAGCTTCTTCTTTTCATCTCTTTGCAAGTAGAAAGCTTGTTCTTGGTGGAAAAAGAGAGATGAATTCGAATTTGAGGTTACTCCTTGCTATGAGTTTGGTTGATCTTCTTCCTCCCATCTTTTAGTATGTTGTTCTTGGGATGGAGAGGAGTGAGAATCAAGGTTTAGATTTTGGAAAAACATCTTGGATGAAGAAACCCTAAAATGCCGAATTCTTGGTGGATTTTCTAAAATGATGTAGAGTTGTGTTCTTGAATCATGCTTTGGATATGTTGTTCCTAGCATGATTCTAAGACTTTCTATGGTTTCAATTTGATGGAAACCATGTTAGGAAGAAACCCCTCTTTGGCCGAATTGTGCAAGCTAGGGTTTATGTTGATTTTTGGTGTTTAATGTGAAATTGGTTTGTAATCAAGCTTAAGAAGTGTTATTGGTGGTTAAAGTGAGAAATTGGAACCTTGAATGGATTGATTTGGAAGTATAGTGAAAAGTTGGTGTTTTGCGAAACTTAGAATGAAACTTAGAATGAAACTCGAAGTAGCAAGAGAGAAGTGGGGGCGTGAAGTAGCTTACCTGATTTAGGGTGGACATCCCCTATTTATAGGGAGATGCCAGGAGAAGAACCTCCCCCAGATGAAGCCTTGGACAGGCAGTGAGATAGGACTGACAAGTCTGTCAGATTAGATGTAAGGAGAAAAGTCTGTGTCAGACTGATTGGAGATAAGGCGGCTGTTATGATGAAGATCTCAGCAAACCGCCTTAGGAGATTCACCTGTAAAGGAATGTTTGGCGTACAAATCTGGTGAAGATCACTCAGGNTCGTGNTGGCCTCCTTATTGGCTGATTGATGTCAGATGACCAAGTGGTCTATTTCCAGGTGGAGCAAGCGGTAGGCGAAGGCCTGTAAGGGGCGAAGGCCCAGATAAAATATAGCCAAGTAAGGAGTGAGGGTCGCACGAACCTGAGTATAAGGGCCTTATCTGGACGAGGCCAGTATAGGCAAGAGAGTCCTCGCGAAGGCGAGTTGAGGCTGCGGGAGTAAGACCTGCGAAGGCGGGTGAGATCGCAAGGGCGAGATCTGAGATCGCGAGGGTGGCCCGCGAAGGCCCAAGAGACGCAAAGGTGAGTGTGAGACATCGCCCATGCGAGACTTGGGGCCCGCGAGGGCAAGACCCCGCGCAGGTGAGACTGGAGACCACAAGGATGAGACCTTGCGAAGGCGATACTGGAGACCACAAGGATGAGACCTCTTCAAAGGCCTTGTATGATTCTGATGCGACGCGAGGGCGCGATTGCTTGGGTAGTGTACCAAGATGCCTCCTCCTGAGAGCGGAGTATGGCGTGGTCCCGTACTGCTTTTGAAAGTACTTTTGCTGAGGACCGATGTAGTAGCCATAAGTGAAGATCTTTCATGATCTGATAGTTTGTGTTGGATCCTTCCTGACCCTTTACTCTGTGTTGAAAATACTGTTGAAAATACCATGTTGAGGGCAGTAGCAGCCACAGAACTGAGTTTGTGTGGAGCGCGATGACCTTTTATGGTCTGATATTCCGTGTTGGATCCTTCATGATCCTTGTGAGCTTTTGAGGAGGCATTTGCTTGGGTAGTGTACCAAGATGCCTCCTCCTGAAGGCAGAGTATGGGCAGGGTCCCGTACTCTGTTTATATTCCAAGTCTTTGTAACTGGCGAAGGCACTCAAGCCCTTTGCGGACCGTTTGGGTACAACGGCAGTGAAGAGTCCCTTCAGCATTTAAAGCAGGAGAGATAGTGGGAGATGGGAGGTTTACTGACCGTTATGGGGCGCGGCACGTGGCGCTTCAGGGGTCGATTACGCTTTTCAAAAGCGTTTTTCCTTTTCTGCACGGAAGGGGAGAGGTTTAGTAACCGCTGGATGCTGGCACGTGGTGCCTCAGGAGCCAATCACGCTGAAAAAGCGCTTTTCATTTTGGCGGGCTTATAAAAGCGTATCCGAGAAGATTGAAGTCTTTTACTTCCACTCTCGTATTTCCTCATTCTGCTCAGAGTATTCTTTTCGCGTTCTTGTGCTTCTTGAACCGTTATTCAGCAGTTTAAGAGTTTTCGAGCGGTGATTCCCCACTTTTTGCTTGAGTTTCCACCGGTCAATTCGTCCGTTTGCCAACCGCTACGTCCGTCTTACTCACCGGTAACGAATCAGGTAAGATTTCATTTTCCGGCACACTGAGTGCTTCAAGTTCTCTGAGCGCACTGAGCGTTTGACGAAATGCCTTTGCTAGGCTGTTTCGATTTATATGTCTGTTGCTTCCTTTTTGCAGGGATGGAATCCAAAGAAGCTGTGCGCCCAGTAATTCCTACCGTGGAGAGGGCCATAGTGAAGTTTGACAAGATCCACCAGGACATGGTGGATGCCTTCTGGCCTGTGGGGCAAAGTGCACTGCATATATGTCATGTTCAAAGGCGTCACGCGGGCGAAGGGCTGGCCCGAGACCAAAGAGGTCAAGGAGAGCCGGGTGCTGTGTTTGTACACGGCGCAGCTTGCGGCGGGGTTGCGGTTTCCTCTGCCGCAATTGGTGCAGGATTTGTGCGCCGATTGGGGGATGCCACCAACGCAGTTGGCGCCCAACACCTTCCTATCCATAGCAGGGTTCATTGTTGCCTGCCACATGGTAGCGTAAAGCCGTATGCCGACATCTTCAACCGTTTCTACCGGTTGGAGTTGAGGAGTGGGAGTGCATTTTTCTATGTCTCTCCCATAAACGTCGGAGTTAACCAATCCATTTATTTCACTGCCTCGCCCAAATCCTACCACAACTGGCATGGGTCATTCTTCTTCCTGCCACGCGACAAGCGATGGGACTTTCCTGTGCGAGGACGCAGCTACTGTGCACAGCATTGCGCGGAGGCCTGAACTAACTCACGAGGGAGTGCGGTGGCGGGCGTACGTCCAACTATTGGGGTGGTTGGACGACGTTCTCTCAAGGAGTACTTGCGATGAGTTCTTTCCTTTCTCTCCTGCACAACTGGACGAGACCACCCTGAGGTGGGCCGGGATCAGCACGGGTTTCGTGTTGGATCCTGAAGTTCCTCCGCCGTACGAGGATGGGCGGATGCCTCGACTGATGGAGAAGCTCGATGAGATTCGAGCCCAAGGTGAGGCGGGGGCGCAAGCCTATGAGGAAGGCTGGCTACGATGCCGCTTCCAAGTGGAGAAGGCGTTCCCAGAGCTGAGTCTTGGGGTTCTGGATGCTGCTAACACCAGCGATCCGACAGTGGAGGCCTTGCTCGACTGGGGGGAGCAAGGAAAAAAGATGGGTGCAGCCTGGTATGCCCTTCTGGACTAGGATGGAGGCCCCAACTTGTGGACGCCCTCCCATTTTTTGTGGACCAAAAATACCTGCATTCATGCATTTTTTTGATCTGATAGATGAAGTGAAATTTCATTTATCTCCATTGTCTGTAGTCTCGCTTTTATTTCGCGATAGCGATGTAGGGCACGTTAGCTCGGTTAACAACCATAGGCTAAGTCCTGTTTGTTGGGAAAAAAAAAGGGGTCTTTCTGGGGTTCACAACGGCGAAGCCACAGAGGTCACTTGTCAAGGAGCCGGAGACTTGGTTTGAGTTTATAGTGACGAGGCACTTAAGATCCGCAATGGCGGAGCTACATATATCTTTTAGATAATTTGTGGGTTCACTTGTTGAGATACGCTGAGATGGAGACCCCTTGTTGAGGCAGGTTAGAGGCCCTTTTCAGTGGCAACTTTCAGTGGAGTAAGCCCTTGGGTTGTGTCTGATGTACCAAGTAGAAGACCCCTGCAGAAGGCTCATCATTTATATGATAGGGATGAAGTAAAGACTCGGTTACCTCGAGCCTGAAGTCGAGCGCCGGTGAAGGCAGCAGGGTACTTGTTGAGACAAGTGGAGAACCATCTGAGGTTCTGGGGAGTGAGACCCGTTGCTGTGTTAAGAAGCCCGTGCGGAAGGTCTGCTGTGGAGTTTGAGGACGACTTACACATAGACCTTCCTGAAGGAGCCAAAAGGGGGTTACCCTTCCGCAGCGCAAGGGGATTACCCTTGGGGCGGGGCGAGTTGAAGGTCAGTTGGGGAATGAGACCCGCAACCACCTGTGTGGAGAAGTCCGAACGGAAGGTCTGTTGTGGCGTGCGAGGACCACTTACACATAGACCTTCCTGAAGGGGCCAAAAAAGGAGGTTACCCTTCTACAGCACAAGGGGATTACCCTTGGGGCGGGGCGAGTTGAAGGTCGGTTGGGGAATGAGACCCGCAACCACCTGTGTGGAGAAGTCCGAGCGGAAGGTCTGCTGTGGCGTGCGAGGACGACTTACACATAGACCTTCCTGAAGGAGCCAAAAGGGGGTTACCCTTCCGCAGTGCAAGGGGATTACCCTTGGGGCGGGGCGAGTTGAAGGTCAGTTGGGGAATGAGACCCGCAACCACCTGTGTGGAGAAGTCCGAGCGGAAGGTCTGCTGTAGCGTGCGAGGACGACTTACACATAGACCTTCCTGAAGGAGCCAAAAGGGGGTTACCCTTCCGCAGCGCAAGGGGATTACCCTTGGGGCGGGGCGAGTTGAAGGTCAGTTGGGGAATGAGACCCGCAACTACCTATGGCGCGACCTCAGGGGGCTTCCCTTTGTGTGGGTGCGTAAGTGAGACCTGACAAGGTCTGATGCCATGATTCGAGCAAGTAGCTTGATCGGACCGGTTGGGTGCGAGAGGGCGATGGATAGGGCATTTGTAATGTCATGTAAAGTCAGTAAGACAGAAGAAATACACATGTATTTTATTGAATTGAAGACGTAAGATTGAGGACTTACACGTAATATGGGCGCAAGTCAGCCGCATGAAAATTGCGGGGAAGAAGACGACCATCATGGTCTTGTAGTTCATAGACTCCTGGGTGGACCTGTTTATGAACAATATAGGGTCCGTCCCAGTTAGGTCGCAAGACACACTGTTTGGGGTCGCGAGCGGTGAGGGCCGATTTAAGCATGGCAAGGACCCCTTGTTGTAGTGCCTTGGGTTTTACCCTGGCATTATGGTGAAGACTGAGCCTCTGATTGAGGGCAGACATGCGGCGAGCGCCGCGTAATTCCTCGATTAAGTCGAGCTTGGCGCGGAGCCCTTGAGCATTGGCCTCATCTCGTGAAGTTGATCATACGGATCGTGGGAGGTCTCGCCTCAATGGGCAGGAGCGCATCTGCGCCATATACCAGAGAGAAAGGCGTTTCACCCGTTGGGGTTCGCGTTGTGGTGCGATAGTCCCACAAGACACTTGGGAGTTCATCTACTGATGTGGTCACGGTGGGGGTACGTGATCACGAGCTCGGATCTAGCTCGTTGGAGGCGGTTTCCAGCAAGAATGGAAACGAAGAACAGAGGAAGAACACGAAGGAAACAGAGTCGGCCAAGGGAACCTCCTCACTACGAGGTGAGGCAATGCCCTTGAAAATGCCTGGGAAAGGAAGCGGGATCTAGCACCTCTTGACTACAAGGTCAAGCAATACTAGATATTATGTTGGATCCTCTTGCACGGATCACTTAAGGAGATGGAATGCAAGAAATGAGAACAAGAAAGCCAAAACCTCACTTGGAGTATTTCGATTTCTTATAAATTTGTTCTGCCTTTACAATGGTTACAAGCTGCCTTATATAGAAGAAACGGTAAAGGAAAATAAAGAATGATCGGACAAGGGAACCAGCTTCCCGGTTCTATGGTAGGCGAAATGAGAGGTGGCGGGCGAGGTGACAAAGATAGGCTGTGTAGACTTCCGGCTTTAGCGGCTCCCAATTTCCCAGGAATTGTAGTTGGCGGGAAAAGGGTGGATGAGGACCTCTGCTCAAGTCGAATGGTTAGCCTGCCTTACGTAAGGAGGCTTCCTCTGGTTGGCGAACACCTGTGCTTCGCTTGTGTCTGGAAGGATTGCGCAGGTCTTCGCCAAGGACTATGGGTTCGCCAATGACCATGGCTTCGCCAAAGACCATGGCTTCGCCAAAGGCCAAGGGTTCGCCAATGGACTCGGGTTCGCCAAGACTCTTGCGAACACGATTCTGTCTTTGGGGCTTCGCCGATGCCTAGAATGCCACTTCTTCTTTGTCCATGCCTTCGCCAAGGGTCCTTTAGACCCTCCGGAGGAATGGTTGCCTCTTTAACTCACAAATAGGGGCTGATGTCCACATCATACCCTCCCTCTTCCGAAGAATCCGTCCTCGGATTCATAAAGAATTTGTCCCTACAAATCTTAAGACACTACAATAAACTTGAAGAGGCATTAAGGGTTAGTGGACTAAAGCTGTAAACATGAAAATCACAAAAATGGTTTGAAAGAGTGAGATGGACAATCCGCCCTTTCTTTTCACTTCAACCTTACACATAGCTCAAGGTCAATCCCGGGGTCAAATGTAAGCCTAGGCCTTTCATTCTTATGATCAAAAAATAGGATTCATGATCATGCATTGAAGAGAATTCATGGCTAGGGGTGAGTGGTATGGGATATGCATCATGTACATACAGCTCATGGTCAACCGAATCATTATGCTTCATGCTTTCAAGTGGAAATTTGAATATGTCACACTTATCATGGTTGAGAGAATTAAGCAATGGGTGAGATGCATGCTCGTTTTCGGGTAAGGCTTCACATTCACGCCTATTCACTTCGTCACTAAAAGAAAAGAGTAGGTTACCTCTCCCCAAGTTAGGGGAGGGAGGGTCCTCCTCCAGAACCGAAAATCTTTCTTTTTCAAGGCAGGGCGCATCCGTGTCCGTCTCTCCTTCATACTCTTGCACAAATAAAGAAGAATAACAAGATTTAGAAGACGAAATGGTTAATTCTTCTGGGAGTTTGGTTGAAGGCTCGGGTGCAAAATCCTTTTCACTTGTTTGGCTAAGGAGAGCCCTTTCCTTTTTTTTTCTCTTTCTTTTTCTTTTTCTCTCTCTCATATTCTTCAAACTCTTTCCTCAGATTCTTAATCATTTGAGAAAGATCTTCACTTGAATCTTGGCGAGGACTTGGGTTTGGGGAAGGAGTTTGAGTGGTGCAAGTGTTGGGCGGTGGAGTACATGGCTCGGCCGATGGTGTTTGTGGAGGTGTGGGGCTCGGTCTCCTCCGACTATGGTTCTGAATGTGGGTGGAGGATGTAGGCCGAGAGGGGGACCTTCTTGTTTGGGAGTGGAGCGGAGAGGGTGGCCCTTCTCGAGGTGAACCATATCTTTCCACTAGTAACCTCTTCAATCCGCTCCAAGTCCGAATGGAGGCTTCATTGTAGTGCTCTCTTTGAGCGAAATCTTGTCGCCACCATCTTTTGGCTTCTCCCTTTAGACACCTTATGGCAAGGTCTAACCTCTCTTCTTTATGAAATTGGTAATACCAAAAGTGGTATTCCAATTCCTCGATCCATTGCCATAAGTCATCTTCAAGTTTGCGCTCCCTTTCAAGGGATGAAACCCAATGAAATGCAGGTCTTCTTCCTCCATTTGGCACACCTACACACTTAGACAATAAAATTAGTGCCACTCATTTCCTCACGTGTTTGGTTGAGCACTCCCCACGGTTTCACTCTTGATTCTCCACTCAAGGTTTTCACAAGTTCTCTTAACTTGATCACACTCAACTTTAGATCAAATGCAAACACACAAGTAGGAACAAGCAATAATATCTAGTGAAAACCGAAACTTGCAATTCAAGAAAGATAACTAGTTACTTGAAACTAGCTTTTGAATGATTTAAGGTGGATGGTGGTTGAAAGAAGTATGGTAGGGAGTTTAGAAAGGGGCTTTTGCAATCACAAACACGTTTTCTTCAAGTTCATCAACTTCATATGAAAGTCTCAAGAACACCAAGAACACTCAAGAACACATGAACTTGTTCATCATTTTCTTTTTCTTCAACAACCTTTCTTTTGCACTTTTTCACACAATACATAACTTTTCCTTTTCCAAATTGAAATCACTTTTCTTTCTCACCCGACTTCAATAATCGGCATTCAAATATGCACTTTGCTCCAGTCACATGAACCACACACAAATATGAATATTTCGGTTTCTCTTGAATAACAACAAAACGTTTTTCTTCAAGTGTAAGAAAGAAGGCAATGGTTTTACTTGAAGAAAACAATCAAACAACTGATACGGTACCTCCAATGAGCGCTTTGGCTCTGATACCACTTGATGTGATCACGGTGGGGGTACGTGATCACGAGCTCGGATCTAGCTCGTTGGAGGCGGTTTCCAGCAAGAATGGAAACGAAGAACAGAGGAAGAACACGAAGGAAACAGAGTCGGCCAAGGGAACCTCCTCACTACGAGGTGAGGCAATGCCCTTGAAAATGCCTGGTAACGGAAGCGGGATCTAGCACCTATTGACTACAAGGTCAAGCAATACTAGATATTATGTTGGATCCTCTTGCACGGATCACTTAAGGAGATGGAATGCAAGAAATGAGAACAAGAAAGCCAAAACCTCACTTGGAGTATTTCGATTTCTTATAAATTTGTTCCGCCTTTACAATGGTTACAAGCTGCCTTATATAGAAGAAACGGTAAAGGAAAATAAAGAATGATCGACAAGGGAACCAGCTTCCTGGTTCTATGGTAGGTGAAATGAGAGGTGGCGGCGAGGTGACAAAGATAGGCTGTGTAGACTTCCGGCTTTAGCGGCTCCCAATTTCCCAGGAATTGTAGTTGGCGGGAAAAGGGTGAAAGAGGACCTCTGCTCAAGTCGAAGGGTTCGCGACTTACGTAAGGAGGTCTCCTCTGCTTGGCGAACACCGTGCTTCGCTTGTGTCTGGAAGGATTGCGCAGGTCTTCGCCAAGGACTATGGGTTCGCCAATGACCATGGCTTCGCCAAGGACCGTGGCTTCGCCAAAGGCCAAGGGTTCGCCAATGGGGCCTGGGATCGCCAAGATTCTTGCGAACACGCTTCTGCCTTTGGGCTTCGCCGACGCCTAGAATGCCACTTCTTCTTTGTCCATGCCTTCGCCAAGGGTCCTTTAGACCCTCTGGAGGAATGGTTGCCTCTTGACTCACAAATAGGGGTGATGTCCACATCACCAGCGGCCTTTGGCCCCCTCAAGGCGCTTCCTGAGGCCTTCCTTGAGAGTGCGGTTGGTGACCTCAACCTGCCCATTAGACTGGGGGTGCGCTACTGGGGCGAAAAGCATGCAGACATTATTGTCCTGAGCCCACTGTTGGACACTGCGACTGGCAAACTGGGTGCTATTGTCTGTAATAATAGCTCGAGGGCTGCCGTACCGGCAGACAAGATTCTTCCAAAGAAATTTGATGATTTTGGCGGAAGTGATGGAGACCAGGGGTTCCACTTCGACCCACTTAGAAAAATAGTCCACTGCAACAACACGAAGCGGTGCGACTGGAGCGATCGGCATTGGACCAATGAGTTCAAGGCCCCACAGGCGAAGGGCACCGGATTTGTCGATCTTTGGAGATTCCGCAGATGGCAGTCGCTGGATGCGAGAATTGATCTGGCACTAGTGGCATGTTTTGACCAGTGCAGCGGCGTCCTTTTTCAAGGTAGGCCAGTAGTACCCTTGTCGAAGGGCTTTGTGGGCAAGTGCCTCCGCAGCAATGTGTGCCCCACAGTTGCCTTGGTGAAGAGTATCCAAGACAGAGTGCCCCTCGAGGGTGCTGAGACACCGTTGCAGGGGTGCCGAAAACCCGCGATGCCATAATTGGTCATCAATGAGGACGAAGCGGATGGCCCGTTTGTGAGCTTGGGGATCTGTGGTGCTGGCGTTCAGCTCAGCAATAATAGGATCTCTCGATCTGCGACCGGATTATGTGTTGTAAGAGAGGCGATATCAATACTTTCCGTGATGGAAGGACTGGCCAAGGTGGCCGAAGTGGAGGAGTCTTTCCCTTTGACAAAGATGTCTGCTGTAGTGTTCTCGGAGCGAGGAACATGTATGAAGATGGCCTCTTCAAAGTTGGTCCGCAAGGCGTTTACCAGCTTAAGGTATTTGATCAGGGTGGCGTCTTTGCATTCGGCGCACCCTTGGACCTGGTGAATCACCAGTTGCGAGTCGCTGTGGACATGGAGGCGGCGAATGCCTGCCCTTTTGGCGAGTTTGAGCCCCGCGATGAGGGCCTCATATTCCGCAACATTGTTAGTTACTGGAAATTGAAAAGAGACACGAAGGAATACTTCCATACCTAGGGGTCCACGTAGATAAACACCCCCCGCGGGGGATTCAAGTTTGGATGAACCATCCACAAATAAGTCCCATTCCGGAGGAATGGGTTGAGGCGTGGGCCCCGCTCGGGGCCGGGATGATGTCGGCATCCGAGAACTCCGCAATGAACTCGGCGAGGGCCTCGGCCCTTAATTGCTCTTCCGGGCTCATAGTTGATGTTAAAACCACCAAGTTCGATACACCACTTGGCGAGGAGCCACGAATGTTCGGGCCGCCCAGGATATCTTGAATTGGTAAGTCTGTCCGGACTATAATTGTGTGCCCTTGGAAGTAGGGTTTGAGCTTCCTTGCTGCATATACAAGAGACAAAATAGCCTTTTGGAGAGGGGATACCTTGTTTCCGTATCCTGGAGGGTATGGCTGGTGTAATAGATGGCCATTGTTTGGCAGCCTCTTCCTTAATAAGGATGGCGACGCTTTTGTCTGAGGTGGCGAGGTAGAGGACCAGGTCATCGCCTGGTCTAGGGCACTTGAGTGCTGGCAGCTCTTGTAAGTGCTGTTTGATGGAGGCATATGCCTCCTGGCATTCCTCTGTCCACCTGCAAGCTTTTTTCTTGCGAATTTGATCGAAGAAAGGTCTGCAGCGATCACTTAGTTTAGAGACGAATCGTCCCAAGGCAACTAGCTTTCCTGCTAGCCGTTGAACTTCTTTGAGTCCTCTAGGGGTGCGGAGAGTAGTGATTGCCTCAATCTTTTTGGGATTCGCATGAATCCCTCCTTCGAGATCCGGTAACCCAGAAATTTCCCCTCGCCCACACCAAAGATACATTTCTTTGGGTTTAACCGCATATTGTATTTGCGGAAGTTGGCGAATGTTTCCTCTAAATCTGCGAGATCGGTGGAGACGGCCTTGCTTTTGACCACAATGTCATCGACATAGGCCTCAAGATTTTGGCCAATTTGGCCTGCGAAGACTTGATTCACAAGCCTTTGGAAAGTAGCCCCCGCATTTTTTAAGCCGAAGGGCATTCTGATATAATGGTAGACGGCATCGCCAGTAGTGAAGGCGGTTTTCACCGCGTCCTCTGGGTCCATAAAAACTTGATGGTACCCACCGTCTGCGCCAAGGAAGGAGAAGCAAGAGTGATGAACGGTCGAGTCAACCACTGGTCGATGGAAGGTAGGGGATAGGGGTCCCTTGGGCAGGCCCTATTAACCCCTTTGTAGTCCACGCAGAGTCGCCACTGACCGCCCTCTTTATCGGCGAGGACAAAATTCGCAACCCACTCAGAGTAGTGAACTTCCTTGATTATATTTGCCTTAAGCAATTTCTGCACTTCAGTGCGTATAAAGTCCTTACGGTCGTGGGCCATGCCCCTTGTTTTCTGCCTAACCGGGCTAAAGCCGGGAGTACACTCAACTTGTGAGAAATGATAGCAGGATCTACCCTGTAAGTCCTCGTGGGTCCATGCGAAGACGTCGCTATTGGCATGGAGAAGATGGATGAGTGCTTGCTGATCTTTTTCTTCGAGGTCTTTTCCCACTCGGAACTTCTTTCCAGGGGAGATTTCAACCTCCTCAAAGGCCCTAGACAAGTCAGGAGCGGCCTCGCCGATGGGCCCAGCTTCCTCCATAGGTGTCTTTCTCTTAGGCTCAGATGGTCGGGGGAGGTGAAGAGGTCCAGCAAGGGCGGAGACATAATTGCCCCTGGCTATGTTCTGGTTGACAAAGATAAAGGCATCCCCACCGCATGATGTGAAAAACCAAAGTCGTGGTCCGCACATCACGGCGGACATGGAACTCGATCGAGTATGACGCCCAATGATGGCGTTGTATGGTGTGGGGAGATCTAGGACGATAAAGTCCACAAAGCTTGAACGGCATCGGCTTCTTTTCCTTGGTGATTTCCATCATCATGTAGGGTAAGGTGATTGACCCCAAAGTTGGGATTTCATCCCGTCCTACCCCAAAGGTGGCCCCTTTCGCGGGCTGGATGCGGGATAAAGGCACCTTGGCCTCAACCAGAGTGTGCTTGTAGATCACGTTGGCGTTTGCCCCTGTGTCCATGTAGATTCTGTCAACGTCCCACCCCACAATACGGGCAGTGATAACCAAGGGATCTGCATGCGGCACTGCAACAGAGGTGCCATCGCTGCGATGCAAAAATTGAGTAGAGGAGTGGTCAATCTGGTAGATCCGCCTCATATGACGGCATCTTGCGGACGCGCCTTCACACTGTGTGATCACGCCGATGTGTCCCCTTGCCGGGATTTGGACCAGATTATCTTGTCACGGGTTTCTTTGGGAGCGACCTCTCCGGCGGTCCTCCTACCGGCGATCTTCACGGTCACCCTCTCTTCTGCGGCCTCCTTCCGTATGGAGCAAGTATTCCCGAGCTTGCCTTGAGCCAACGTCTCCCCAATCATGCGTTTGAGCTCAAAGCGATCCTCGTATCGTGACCTCTGTCACGGTGATAGCGGCAAAACTTGTTGCTTTGCCTGGATATTTCGGGAGAGGCGAGGCCAAGTGGGGACCTCCCACTTTTGTTCCAGGCATGGAGGATGTTGGTACGAGATTCCCTCAACGGGGAAGAGAGAAATACGCCTTTTCCCCGCCGGGTGGTGTGTGGTCTTGCCTCCGGGACACTGGAGTCCGGTCGCGAGCGTTGTCCCTTCGCATCCGCCGTGGCGGCTCTGGCGAGTGGTCGAGTGACCTCCTCCGTATTCATAAACCGAGACGCCGTGCTCAAAAACTGCTCCATGTTGGTGGGAGGGTTGGTGTGGACATCCATAAAAAAGAGAGATTCCCAGCGGAGGGCCTGAATGGCCGCAAGCAGGCAAGCTTCCTCTCCCAGATTAGGGACTTGGATAGACTCGCACGAAAGCGCTGAATATATTCCCAAGCGGCTCATCCTTTTTCCGCCGTATCATAAGAAGGTGTCCCGCCGTTTTAGGGGGAGGTTTTGACACCACAAAGTGGTTGGAGAAGTTACGGGAGAGTTCCTCAAAGGAGTCAAACCGCTTATCGCGGAGAGTGGTATACCAGTTGGCAGCGGCCCCAGTAAGCGTGGAGCTGAAAGCTCTACAGAGCGTGTTGTCGTCCGCCCTCGCGATTGCCATCGCGGAAACGTAACGTTGGAGATGAATATCAGGGTCTGAGACCCGTTGAGTAAAAGGCTGGGTCCAGAGGTGGTCTAGACCCATCCTGGAAATATTATGAACACTGGCCCTTTCGTCCCTTTTTTCCACTTCTTCTAACCGTCTAGTAAGAGCGATAAGTAATGACGAAGAAGGGTCGGGGTTACTTACTTGTTGAGGAGGAGTAGCTGGGCGTTCAGGCTGGTTAGTCCGTAGCGTTCCTACGCTATCCAGAACGCCCCTCAAAGTAGTGGCGAGTGTTTCGCGCAAGTTGAGAGCAACCGCATCCGTGATTGTTTGCAGAACAGTCGGATCAAGGCCCGTTGGTGGAGTGTTTGGTGGTGGAGTGTTACGCTCCTGGGGTGCGTTACGGTTCGTGTGGGAGGAGCTCTCCTCTGTTGAGTGAACAGAAAGTTCCCCCGTTGTGGGGAAACGTTGCTCGGAGATGGCTCCGATGGTGGATCATTGTTCGTATGCGTCTCGGGAGGATTTCTCCTTCCCCGGCGATCGTGCTGTTGCACTCGGGTAGTTGGCATGACTTGCTACTTGTGGTTTGTGATATGTGTTTACGATAAGAACTTTCGTTCCCACAGACGGCGCCAAACTGATAGTTACGTTCCTAAGGAAGGCCCGGACTCTCAGTTGATGAGGTGGAGAAGATGATGTTCTTGAGACTCCAAGCTTGTCATTTTGAGTAATATGTAAAAGATAAGGAGGATACTCGAAGTAGCAAGAGAGGAGTGGGGGCGTGAAGTAGCTTACCCGGTTTAAGGTGGACATCCCCTATTTATAGGAGATGCCAGGAGAAGAACCTCCCAGGTTGAAGCCTTGGATAGGTGTGAGATAGGGACCGACAAGTCTGCCAGATTAGATGTAAGGAGATAAGTCGTGTCGATCGATTGGAGATAAGGCGGCTGTGATGATGAAGATCTCAGCAAACCGCCTTAGAAGATTCACACTGTAAGGGAATGTTTGGCGTACAAATCTGGTGAAGATCACTCAGGCTCGTGTTGGCCTCCTTATTGGCTGATTGATGTCAGATGACCAAGTGGTCTACTTCCAGGTGGAGCAAGCGGCAGGCGAAGGCCCAGATAAAATATAGCCAAGTAAGGAGTGAGGGTCGCACGAACCTGAGTATAAGGGCCTTATCTGGACGAGGCAGTATAGGCAAGAGAGTCCTTGCGAAGGCGAGTTAAGGCTGGGAGTAAGACTGCGAAGGCGAGTGAGATCGCAAGGGCGAGACCTGAGACCGCGAGGGTGGCCCGCGAAAGCCCAAGAGACGCAAAGGTGAGTGTGAGACATCACCCATGCGAGACTTGGGGCCCGCAAGGGCAAGACCCCGCGCAGGTGAGACTGGAGACCACAAGGATGAGACCTTGCGAAGGCGATACTGGAGACCACAAGGATGAGACCTCTTCAAAGGCCTTGTATGATTCTGATGCGACGCGAAGGCGCGATTGCTTGGGTAGTGTACCAATTTGGATGGTAAATTGGTATCGGGGATGGAATTAGGTGCGTGTTGATGTTTGAAACGTCGTTTTCGGGCATTAGGAGCAAAGTTAACCTTTATGCAGAATTAAGGGTAAAATGTCTGGAATGTGGAATTTAATGGTTGGAGTATGTTTGTGGGTGTATGAATAACAATGTTCTAGCTCGGTTCGTGAAACCGAGCTTTCTGTGGGTTTTTGCGGGAAAGTGCGGGATTGTGCGGGTTTGGTTTCCGGGGGTTTGTGTTGGTGAGTTCTGATTGGTTTGTGGTTGTTCAGCTTGTTTCAGCATTGGTGGAGTGGTGTGGGACCACAAAAGTCAAGTTTCACTTTTCGGGCAGGGAGCCGGGATTTCCCGGGATTTGTATTGCGGGGCAGCTTTTCTGAGGTAAGGGCTCAACTTCTCTCGTTATGCATTCTGGGAGTATTTGCATGTATATCGGGTTTAGTTGAGACGGGTTCGAGTGAGGGCGGTGGTTCGGTGATCCGAGACTCGTCATATGGTAAGATGCACGTTTGTTCTGCTTTCAAGGCCGGATGGTCTTGGAGGCCACTGTTTTATGTTCTGCTCTGTATTTCCGCACTAGGTGTCTTTATTATGTGTATACCTTTTTGGTATACTTCTGTTTATATTTTGTTTTGTTTTGCATATGCATTATTAGATGGTTCTTTTCTGTGACGAGACCCGGATGGTCTTAGAGGCCACGGGTTCTCCTTGGTTCGCTTCAGGTATCCGCACTGGGGTGCCGATACTTGTTCTGTTGTGTCCACACCGAGGGTGCCGACATTACATTACGTGTCCGCCTTTGGAGGGTACCGACATTCGTGTATATCCGCACTGGGGTGCCGATATACTTCGTGACCCTATGAAAGTTTGGGGATCGCGACCCCAGCCCGCATCGTGCTTACATTACGTATATTCGACCTCTTGGAGAGGGCTGTCATTCTGTGGTCAGCGGTTGGACCGCGTACGATGGGTTCCGGCTCACTTCTGACTCTGCATACATGTATATATATGTATATGTTTGCTTGTGTTTGTTCTGTTTTGCAGGTTCGGTTCAACGGCACTTGTACAAACTGTATCTTACCTCAGCCCTTACTGGGTCCTCCCGAGGACTCACCCCTTATTGTTTACCACCTTTCAGGTCTACCTGACAAGCAGCCCGCGGACTAGGGATCCGCGGTGCTTTTGGTTGTTTTGGTTTTCAGGTATTGACAGTTTCCTTTGTGGAACTTCTGTTCTGTTATGTTTTGTTCTGTTCGGGTTAAGCGGTGGTTCCGGTAGAGGTTTTTGATTGGTGTTTCTGATTTCAGTTCTGATGGATTACGGTTAACTAACTCTCCTCTCTTTGGTTGGGTTTTAGCAGTTGCAGCAGTACCTCGTGCGGGAATCTTCTGGGCGAGAGGTTTTCTTGATTCCGCACCTAGGTATACTAGGGTTTACTTTGGTGACTATGTAGGTGTAGTTGCATGCATGTATTTCGGATCATGATTTTGTATATGATGTATAATCTGAGATAGGCGGGGCCGGCCGCGACGTCGGGACCGGAAACTACGGCGGAAAGCGCGGCAACGGAGCGTTTTGCTCAAAAGACGGAATAGTCGAGCAACGACTAGCAACCTACAAAACTCTTATCTGGCAAGTATACAAGGTAACTCAACGTTTTACCAAACATGCAGTTCATGGCAACAAACACAGAAACACTGAATTCATTTCATAATATATCCAATATAGGCAAGTCGGGGCTCCGCCCTCGACTCAGAGGACAACAAAAGCAGGATATATATATATATATATATATATTATATATATATATATATATATATATATATATATATATATCTCCGATCATATAACATATACAAACCCATGATCTTAAATACATGCATGCAGTTACAGCTACAGAGCCACCAAACAAAATCCTATAAATACCTAAGTGCGGAATCAGAAGCCTCTCGCTCAAGGATTCCCGCACGTGGTACTGCTGCTGCTACAGAACCCAAAATGTCAGGAAGCACCGCGGATCTCTACTCCGCTGGTTGCTTGCCAGGACGGCCTGAAAGATGGTAAACAAATAAAAGGGTGAGTCCTCGGGAGGACCCAGTAAGGGCTAAGGTAAGATACCGCTTGCTTAAGCAGTAGTAAGCGTAAACTGCAAAATGTAACAAGCACAAGCATATGTATATATATACATACACAAACATAAATAACAAGGTGAGCCGGAATCCCATCACATGCGGTCCAACCGCTGACCCTTATAATATCGCAGAACGACAGCCCTCTCCAAGAGGTCAGAAATATACAGAAGCACGGTACCGGCTGGGGTCGCGATCCCCAAACTGTCGTAGGGTCTCAGAAGTATATCGGCACCCCCAGTGCGGATATACACAGAATGTCGGCACCCTCCAGTGCGGACATAACCAACCAAACCATGGAGCACCCGTGATCTTAAAGTCCATCCCGGGTCTCGTCACAGAACAGAACGTATATATGTAAATATAAACAGAAATATCGGCACCTAGTGCGGATATATAGAATAGAATATGAACCCGGGGCCTCCAAGACCATCCGTGCCTTGAGACAAAACAAACATGCATCTTACCCTATGACGGGTCTCGGGGTCACCGAACCACCGCCCTCACCTGGAACCCGCCTCAACTAAACCCGATATACATGCAAATACTCCCAGAATGCATAACGAGAGAAGTTGAGCCCTTACCTCGAAAAGTCGTCCCTTGAACAAATCCCGGGAAATCCGGCTCCTGCCCGAAAAGTAAAACTTGACCTTTATGGTCCCGCACCACTCTACCAAAGCTGAAACAAGCTGAACAACCATAAACTAATCAGAACTCATCAAATTAGACCCCCAGAACCAATCCCACACATTCCCGCACTTTTCCGCAAAAATTCACAGAAAGCTCGGTTTTACGAACCGAGCTAGAACATTGTTATTCATACACCGACAAACATATTCCAACCTTTAAACCCTACTTTCCAGACATTTGACCCGAAATCCCGCATAAAGGTAACTTTTGCACCCAACACCCGAAAACAGCGTTTCAAATACCATTTTCACCTAATTCCATCCACGATACCAAATTACCATCCAATTCAACCAAAACACAACACCAACATAGATAAAGATTCACTTTAAGTTTCGGCCCTTTGCCAAGTTTTTACCCAACTCCCATTTTAATCCATTCAAGATTCCAAACATTCACTTTAACCACCAATTACACTTCCTAAGCAAGAATGCTAACCAATTTCACCTTTAACAACCAAGAACATTCACAAATCCTAACCCACATTTTCGGCCAAAAGGGGGTTTCTTCCCTAACATGCTTTCTATCAAATTGAATCCATAGATAGTCTTAGAATCATGCAAGGAAAAACATATCCCAAGCATGATTCAAGAACACAAGTCTACATCATTTTAGAAAATCAAGCATAAAATCGGCCTCTCTTGGGTTTTCCATCCATGGAGTTTTTCCAAAGTTTAACACTTGATTCTTACTCCTTCCTACCCAAGAAGAACATACTAAAAGATGGGAGGAAGAAGATCATCTAAACACATAGCTAAGAGCAACATCAACTTCGGAGTTCTCTCATTTTCCACCAAGAACATGTTTTCCAACTTGTAAAGCGATGAAGAGAGGAAGCTTACCAATTGTGGAGTCCAAATCCTTGAAGTTTCAGCCAAGAAATGAAGAGCCCAAAGCTTGGAGAAGATGGAGGCTATGGCGGATGGAGAAGCGACCGAAGAAGAAGAAGAAGATGAAAATGAAGTAATAACTCATTCTATTTTCATAAATCCTTTTTAAACCTCTTTCCTTTCCATCTTCAATATGCACTTGACAAGTGTCCTTACCCTTACCCTTGGGTCAACACTTATGACTCACCCTTAGCCACCAAAAATCTGAAATTTGGCTAAGTCATGCCCCCTTCGGGAGAACCCATGTCCCCTTCGGGAGAGGACCCATGTCCCCTTCGGGAGAGGACCCATGTCCCCTTCGGGAGAGGACCCATGGCCCCTTCGGGAGAGGACCCATGGCCTCTTCGGCAGAGGACCGAACGTCCCACCCCAAAATATTTTATAGCGTAAAAAGCTCCGGGACGTTCCCACGATTCCAAATCCGCAAACGGTTTCCCAATCCGAGGTCCCGGGAGCGCTACCGAGCCCGCTGTACGCCCCGAGACAAGTCCCGGCCCCCTTCGGGAGAGGACCATGTCCCCTTTGGGAGAGGACCATGTCCCCTTCAGGAGAGGACCATGTCCCCTTTGGGAGAGGACCATGTCCCCTTTGGGAGAGGACCATGTCCCCTACGGGAGAGGACCATGTCCCCTTTGGGAGAGGACCATGTCCCCTTCGGGAGAGGACCCATGGCCTCTTCAAGAGGACACTTACAACCACAAATATGCAAGGGCTTGCCAAAAAGATACTCGAACAAGGCTCAGAAGCCATCTGACCGCCAAAAGCCCGATTTCGTAGGCCAAAACCGAAGCCCCGGGTCACCCGATCGCAACCCGCTCTTGGAGTCAAGGCGGAGCCCCGACTTGCCATATTGGATATGTTATGAAATGGGTTCGGTGTTTCGTGTTACATTGCGATGAGCAATGAATGGTATTCCATGAACTGCATGTTTGTTTGTTGAGATATTTTGTATACTTGCCATGTATGTGTTTTATAGGTTGCGGGTCGAGAAACGACCAATCCGTTAAGTGAGCAAAGTGTTCTCAGGCACTAAGCCTTCGAGAACTAAACTTTGGGGGCCGGGTCATGGGACCACTGCTCGTAGCGGGTTCGGTAGTTCCGTTATCGCGCTTTTCACCGTAGCTTCCGTTTCCGAGCGTCACGGCCGTCCCCGCCTCTACAACCGGGCGGGGTGGTCGTGACACTTCAAGGAGCGGTAATAGTACGGTGAGTGTTCAAGTTGTCTCGTCATACATTTTGGGAGGGATATCATGTATATCGGGGTTAGTTGAAGCGGGTTCCGGGTTGAGAACGGGTGTGTAGGTTCAAGGCCCGGGATCGGTTATATAGTAAGGTACAGGTGTGTAGGTTCAAGGCCCGGGATAGTCTCGGAGACCTCGGGTTCTTCGGTATTCTATTTCTGCACTTAGTTATGATATTCTGGGTATACCTTGCGGTATACTCTGTCTGTTGTATACCCTGCGGTATACTCTGTCTGTGACCCTACGACAGTTGGGGATCGCGAAGTTGGTACCATGCCTCTGTCAGCTTCGGCTTCTGACCTCTTGGAGAGGCTTGTCGTTCTGTCTGTATGCTTCCATGGGTCTTCGGCGGTTCTAACGGCATCCTTCGGGACTCTGTCTGTTATTTATGTTTATATCTGTTTAGTAATCCTTTGCATGATGATAGCATGATAATGTTTGATACATGATGTTTGCCGTTATGTTGTGGTGTTTGGTTGCATATGTCTCGGTACTCGTCCTATTTGTATATATTCTTGTGTTTGTGTGTTTTCCTTGTTTTGCAGGTACCCGCGCACTTAGCTTACTTTATACAACTGTACCTTACCTCAGCCCTTACTGGGTCCTCCCGAGGACTCACCCCTTCTGTTTACCACCTTTCAGGTCTACTTGATAAGCAGCCAGCGGACTAGAGTTCCGCGGTGCTTTCTGTATTTTGATCAGGTATCTGCAGTTCCGACACGGAACTTTTGTTAAGTTATAGGGGTAGTCTCGGTAGAGGTTATAGTCTACTTTCTGATTTCTGGACTATGCTAGGCATAGTATATGGGTCTTCTCACAGTTAACTTGTCTCTCTCCTCTGTTTGTGTGTTAGCAGCAGCAACAACGGTACTTGCGGGAATCTTCTGATCTCAGAGTTTCTCCTAGACCCGCATTTAGATATTCCGGGGTTTTCCTTTGTCGGCTCTGTAGATGTATATGCATGCATGTTATTTGTCGATCATGATATGTATCCTAGATACATTACGCTTTTGTATACATATCCTGGATATTCTCAGTATGACCGGGACTCGCCCATTCCGGTGGGGCGGGGTTCGTGATGTGATCACATTTTGATGTGCCGGACATATTCTGTATCTATATGATTACATTATGCGTATGTATAATGATGACTTTGTACTCGCCCATTCCGGTAGGGGCGGGGCTCGTCTCTATATTATCCATAAAGCGCATGTTTGGTGATGGTGAAGTACTCGCCTATTTCAGTGCGGTGGGGCTCGCCATGGATAGTTAGGGTTTATCTTGTCTACTTGCCATGTATGAGATTTGCAGGTTGCGGGTCGAAAACGACCGAAAAATACTGTCTGCATACTCCGAGAGCAAAGCGTTCTCGTGCACCGAGCCTTCGAGAACGAGACTTTGTCGGTCAGGTCACGAGACCACCACACTCAGCGGATCTCGGTTGGACCAACCGCTTCCGTTTACGCAGCTCCCGCCACGCTCACCTTACGTCGCCGCAGAGCGGCCCCGCCTCTGCAGCCGGGTGACATGCATTATAGTTCATGTTCCCTATTTTATTTATTTATTTTTAGTAAATAAGGGAGAGCGTAGTTTTATTAATTTTAGTAATTTAGTGTTAATTAAAATGTATTAAAAGTTAAAAGTTAAAATAAAATATAAAAAAAGATAAATCTGAAAAATTCGGTGGAAGACATGCCGACGTCGTTCACGTTCTTCTGATCTCTTCTCCAATCCTTCAATCCATCAGAAAACTAGCTTCACCCTATCATCATTGCCTCCAAGCCCTATCAATACATCACCCTTGCCTTTAAATAGAACTGATTGGAGGAGTTGAACCAAGAAATCAAAGAAAGAAGAAAAAGAAAGCGTAGAAGAAGAAGTGGAGATTCGGTCGGCCAACCCCTTCTCCGTTTTCGCCTCTAAACTCCATCACCATTAACGGAGCAAACCAACCTTTCCACGTCGTAAGAGAATGAAGCCGGAAATCGTTGCCGGCACGAACGCTTTTTCCTCTCCAACCGGAGCTCCATTCGCCGCAAAACTACTACTAAACATCTCCTCCTCCGCCTACGCACCAACTAGCACTTGTTTTAATTTTTTTGGGAAACACTACAGTTAGTCCTTTTCCCTCATCTGTTCCTCTTGTTTTACTTAAGCCTCTAAGTTTCAATTAAGTTTCATTCCTACGACACTTTATAGTTTAAAACTTAACATTTTAGTCATGGTTTAAACTTTGCATTTTATTTTCATTCAAATGTTTAAGCTTACTCACTTTCTTTTAAAATTTCAAACTTTATTATTCATACTCATATTACTTTTAATACGTCAAACTAAATTGTTTTATTGTTGTTTCCAACATATTTAGAGTTTTAGTAACTTTATAATTTACTAAAATTTATTTTATTTTATTTTCTTGTAAAGTTATATTCTAGAAATTAGAAAATTCATATATAAGGGAGTCAACAGAGCATGTCCCAAAGACCCATACCCCTTACCACCAATCGACCAACCTGGTGGACTCCAGCATGCGATACTCGACTTGTCCCGCCTAGACGCGGACAATGGTTATCATCAAATTTTCATGGAACCAGACGATGTAGTGAAGACCGCATTCACAACTAGCGATGCCATCTACCACTATGTCCGCATGTCATTTGGTCTCAAAACGCAGAGCAACTTTCCAAAGGCTGGTGAACAGGGTCTTCGCCAATCGAATGGGGAGAAAATTAGAAGTCTATGTCGATGACATAATGGTCAAGAGCAAAGCGATTAACACCCATCTGCGGGACCTAGAAGAGACACCTTCGCCAACATCAGCCAATACAACATGCGGCGAACCCAAAGAAGTACATCTTTGGCGTCGGCGAAGGCAAATTCATGGGCTACCAAATATCGAAGGTGGGGGTATACACGCGAATCCAAAGAAGATTGAATCCATCGCCAACTGCGCCGCCCCAAGGGCTGCGCGATGTCCAAAGATCTCACCGGCGAGATAGATGGCATTGGGGCGATTCATATCCAAGTTTGGCGGCGATTGCAAGCCTTTCTTCAACCAGATCGAAAGAAAAAGGCCTCGAAAGGGATAGAGGATTGCCGGGAGGCCTATGAGGCCATCAAAAAAGCTCCAAGACCTCCCAACACTCAAGTGCCACAGGCCTGGCGATGACTTGATCCTCTACCTCTCTACAACCAATGACAACGTCGCTTTAGTCCTCATTAAGGAGGAAGATGGCAAGCAATGACCCATCTACTACACGAGCTACACGTTGCAGTCGGAAGAGACGCGATACCCTCCGTTACAAAAAGTGATCCTAGCGCTGGTCTACGCCGCTCAAAAGTTGAAGCCTTTCTTCCAAGGCCACACAATCACGGTCCACACCTCTCAATAAAGGAAATACTACAATGCCTAGAACACTCGGGTCGCCTCACCAAATGGTGCATTGAGATGAGCGAGTACAACATCAATTATGAGCCGTGCAAGGTGATAAAGGGACAAGCGCTTGCAGATTTCATTGCTGAATTCGCTATCACGGACATGCCAACCCCCCAAGGATCAGAACCACCAGCGGAGCCGCTACCACCCGAATGGAATATGTTCGTCGACGGTGCCTCAAAAACAAGCTCACCTTACGTCATATACAAGTGCACCTTGGTGTAGGCGAAGGTCCCTCTGTCGTGTATCCAACTGCGAAGGGAGCAACTTATGGCATCGGTAAAGAGGAAATCCCCACACTAGGGGCAATCACGCTCCCATTCATGATGCTAGGCACCACGAAGGAAAATGTTATGGTCACCCCGAGCGGGTTGCGACCGGGTGACCCGGGGCTTCGGTTTTGGCCTGCGGGTCACGTTTTTCGGAGTTCAGGCGGCTCCCGAGCCCTATCCGAGTATCATTTTGGCGAACCCTTCCGTATTTGAGGTCGTGTGGGTCCCCCGGACGTTTCCGCCGAAAATATTTTTCTGGCGCCGGGGGGTTGTCGGGGTCGTCTCGGGGACGTACTGGCGGGCTCGGTAGCGCTCTCGAGACCTCAGCTTGGGAAGCTGTTTGCAGTTTTGGAGTCGTGAGAATGTCCCAGGTGTTTGTGGAGTTTAATTTTTGGGACGGCACGTTCGGTTCGGGCGACTCCGGGGCTCGGGATGGAAATTTTCTGACGGCTTTGGGGTAAGTTGTGTTATAATTTAAGATAGGAGTTATGGGTATTTTTGTAGAGTTTTGGAGTGACGGAATTTTGGTTCGAGTTGACACGCTCGCACGTCGGGTTTTGGTTCGGGTTCAATGAGCTCGGTAGGACACTCTGGATTAGTAAATGAACTTTTGAAACATGTTTTATGAATGTTATAATATTCTGAGGGTTGTGTCCAAGTTTCATTCAATTTGGAGTTCGGTAGTTATTTTTGGGCAAAAAGAATTGGAACTTTCGGAAAAGTTGGGAGATTAAGTTGTATTTGGTTACAAAATAAATAAAAATCAGTATGGGCAGCAGCAGCTGATTTTTTCGGCAGCATGTGTGTGAGAATTAGAGGACACTTGGCTTTTTCTTATTTAAGATGAGAAGTATGGGTTAAAAAGTGAGGGGAAATATATATTATGCTTATTATTTCATAAAAGGAGATATATCCCATTTTCACTTCTCTTCTTCTTCTTCCTCTTGCTATTGCCGCCACCATTGAAGAGCACCTCCAAGCTTGAAGTTCTTCGTCTTGGCTCAAATCAAAGAGGAATTGGGTGCTTTATGTGGTAAGCATCCTTCCTTCTTCTCTTTACTTGTTGGAATCAAGGTTTAGGGAAGAAAAGAGGAGATTTTGCAAATGATGGGTTTGTTCTTAGCTATAAGCTAGGATGATTCTCTTCCTCCCATCTTTTAGTATGATGTTCTTGGGTAGTAGGGGAGTGTTAATCAAGTGTTGGATTTTGGAAAACACACCTTGGATGAAAACCCCTAAATTGCCGAAATTCTTGGAAAATTCCAAAATGATGTGTGTTTGTTATCTTGATTCATGCTTCAAGTATGTTAATTCTAGCATGATTCTAAGCTTATGTATGGATTCAATTTGATGGAAAATAAGTTGGGTTGGAAACCCCCTTTTGGCCGAAAGTTAGGTTGATGTTCAATGTTGGATTTTGTTGTTTTGGATGCAATTGGTTAGCATTCTTGGTTTAGAAGTGTAATTGGTGGTTAGTATGATTAATTGGAAGCTTATTTGGATTGAATTGGAAGTTGGGTAAAATGTTGGTTAAGAACCGAATTATTGGAATGATTCTTTTTCCATGTTGGGGTTTGATGTTGGTTGAATTGGATGCTAAAGTGGTATTGGGGTTGGATTTAGGTGTGGTTTGATGTTTGAAGCATTGATTTCGGGTAAGAAATGGAAAAGTTACTATTAAGCGGGTTTATCGGAAAATGTCGGGTAATGAAGGGTTTTAAGGTTGGTTTTGGTCGGTTCTACTTGTTGGATGATGTTTGTCAATGTACAACCTTGCATTGCCTAAGTTGGTTACGAATTCGAGGTTTCTATGGAAATCTGGAATTTTACTGAAGTCAGCCGGATTTTCGAGTTTTGGGGTCGGGGTGTAGTTTGGTAGTGTGATTGGTAAGGTTGCTAATTCAGCTTGAATTAACAGATTTCGAGGTTCGAGGTTAGAAAAGAGAGGTTTTCCGAGTTTCGGGTCGTGGTTTGGAAATCATCCAGAACCGGTCAAATACTCTGGATTTGTGAGGTAAGGGTTTGGTTCTGTTATTTTGGTAAGATTGGTATATGTTTTGTTTCACTTTCTGTGCTGCAAGTATTTCGGTATTATATGCCTAGGGCATAAATTGTAGTCTGTAGGTGTATGCGTTGTTGCACTACATTTTGCAGGTATTTCGGAAATTTCGCTTTAAGGTACGTTACGTAATTTATAGGTGTATGCCTTGTGGCATACTTTGTGCATTAACCCTACGGCGGTTGTGGGTTCGCTACCCCAGCTGGTGCACCATGCTTCTGTAATAGCTTCGGCTTCTGACTCCCGTAGAGGGAGGCTGTCGTTATGATTTGTTATAATGGTTTATGGCGATTTAGTATCGCACATCCTTCGGGATTTTGATCTGTTTTTATTGCATGTACGATATTCTGTATTCTGTTGCATATATTCTGTATATTGCTATCTTTCTGTTTTGCAGGGTTACATATGCTTATCTTACCCCATATCCCTTGCGGGTCCTTTTAGGACTCACCCTTTTTGGGTTCTGTTTTGGGTTTCGTAGACTTGATAAGCGGCTTGCGGAGTAGGTTTCCGTGAGGTTTCTACCTTGGTTGAGGTTAGCAGCAGCTGCACCTTGCGGTCCGGGATTTGTCTATTTGGTCTGAATCCCGCGCGAGGTATTTTGATACTTAGATCTAGGGCTGGCTCTGTAGTTGCATATGCACACTTTCTGTATTCTTTGTGATGATTGTATATTTGTATATATTTATATATTTTGTTACGTGCATGCTCGAGCGCTTGGCGCTTGCTAGACATCTTAGGTTACGTGAACTCGTATGTATCTATGTTTTGGTGCGTAAGCACTCGTCCCACTTAGGGCGGGGCTTACTCTGTTGCTAATGCATGAATTGTATGTTTGAATTTTATTTAGTTATATGTATGAAATTTTTATTAGGTTGCTTCCACAATCGTTTCGCTTTGGGTCCGCTACGCGCGGCGGGTCTCGATGGACCTGCCATTCTGTATTCATTCCGGCTTCCGCTTCCGGCATCCCGGCGCCCCCGCCTCCGCAACCGGGCTCGGGTGGCATACGGTGACAAGTTGGTATCAGAGCAAGTAAGTGACCGTATTGGTCGTCAGTGGTGACTTGTAGTGACAACTAATGTTGTACATTTTGTTTTAGAATGGTTTGGTACGGAGATTGGCCACCTCCTTACTTGAACCACTTTAAAATAAAATTGTGGAACAAAGTTGATCCTTCAAGTTATCCTGATAGTTGCAGATTTCGGAACTCGGGATTTCTGGATTCTGGTAAGATTATTACGATCGAGGATTGTGGAAAAGATCCGATACGTAAACTTGTGTGTTAGGAAAAGATTTGGTGAGATAAGCATGAAGCTTACGTGATTACGTGAAATACATGATTTTATCATTCGGGTAATAATTTACGTGTCAAGTATTGCATTGCACTACAGAGCCTTAGAAAACTGCTGCTAGCTTCTGTAGGGATTAGGAGTGACCAATTTGTCTGGACTCTGTTTGGTCTGAAATGTCTCGAGTTTGGTTAACATGCGTAGACAGCGTGTTTTGCGACCGGAGGGAGGGGATTGTAATCCCACGCCAACGAGAGTTAGGGTTTGAACTGTTGGTTATGGGTTGAGTTGGTATCTGGTTTGGAAATTTGGTTTGGGATAAGGTGATTGTCTGGTTGGACTTGGTTTGAGGAATGGTGTACTACACGCGAATAGCGTGATTTGGTACCGGAGGGGCGGGACTGGGATCCCACACCTCCGTGGAATAGGATACGGGTTCAGCGTAACCCAGGGTCTGAACAACCACACTCACCGCCCCCGAGGTTTAGCGGTCGTAGGGACCCCTCTCTGATTTGGTATTACCCGCCAGCCTAGCTGGTTCAGGGGCGGCAATAGGCAGGGGAAGATCTGATTATGCCACAGTAAGGGCATTTTGATTAGGTGGTGATAGCGAGACTTAAGCCACTGCTCGCCACAGCTTTGGGATTGGTAAGTGAGTGACTCTGAGGAGGATGGTCACTACGACACCTAGACTTTCCATCGGTCCTATTAACGATGGGGAGATCTGAGGCACCAGTCTGACGAGGTCAGACTTCTGGAGAGGTTTCAGAGTTTGAACCCCCCCGAGGTTCAATGACCGAGAAGGGCCGAGGTAGTAGAGATTTGGTTTGCAGGAGTTGACAAACTCCTGGGAGGCTACATTTTCCACCGGCGGTGCGGCGGGGATGTAGCCGAGGATCTACGTCG
This sequence comes from Stellera chamaejasme, assembly GCA_024586325.1. Lineage (NCBI taxonomy): Eukaryota > Viridiplantae > Streptophyta > Magnoliopsida > Malvales > Thymelaeaceae > Stellera > Stellera chamaejasme. Next base: position 21,692,988 of record CM044979.1, read on the forward strand.
AGGCATAGTTCGGTGAGCTTCATCGGGAGACAAGATTGTCGGAGAGTTTGAGTGAGAGTTTGACCGGTTGGTTTATTACGTACCGCAGTACCATGGTATGGAAGAGGAGGTTGAGAGTCGCCTCACCTCACGCCGAGGTCGGGGAGTACGAGGGGCTCTACACGGCAGGGACCCCGGCAGATTTCTGGATGGCCGAACAGGCCCGGGCAGTCTAGTAGAGGCAGAGAGGAGCACCACCGGCACGATCTTATCCGATTTGCGGTAGGGCAGGGTTTTGTGATCTTGGCGTCCACGGTCTCGGGCACGGCCCAACGCGCCGTGGGGCGTGGGTTTCAGCTGGGTGGCCGAGACCTCGGCGGACAGCGGCTTCAGCCACCCTCCACCACGGTAGCTGCAGTGGGACAAGTTTTTCATATTGAGGGGAAGGCCCTAGTTATCAGGGAGGACCTAGTCAGCGGTCAGGTACCAGTCAGCAGGGAGTTCTGCAGGGTACTTTGTTTCTGAATGAGGTGTCGGTTCATGCATTATTTGATACAGGAGCATCTGTTTCCATTGTAACACAGAAATGTGTTACATCTCTGTATCTGTCTGTTAGTACCTTGCCTCAAATGTACTTAGTAAAAACTGCTGGGAGTCGGTTACTGTTTTCTAAAGAGATGGCCTCGGGGTTGTACGACATCCGTAGGCGGACATCGATGGTATCGAATTTGTTGGTTTTAGACACGCTGAACTATAATTTTATTCTTGGGATGGACTGGCTATTCAAGAATTATGTGCACATTGATTGTGCAACCCGTACCATTATGGTTTTACGGAGAGGTACTACCTCTCATGGCTCGACTAGTTTAACTATAGCTCGGCATAGTAAAGAGTTACTGATTCTGGATCGGGTGTCGATAGTTGGTGTAGGTGAATGCTATGATCTGAATGAAGCTGGTATTAGGTTGAAGTTGGATGGTTTACCATTGGTTCGAGATTTTCCGCTGGTATTTCCGGAGGAGTTGCCCGGATTACCACCGAGCGGGAAATTGTGTTTGAGATCCACTGCGGTCAGTCTTGCTCGAAATCTATTCCTCCTTATCGGATGCTTATTTCGAGAGGCGGGAGTAGAAGAAACTTGATTGGAGGAATTACAACGAAGGGCTTCATCCGACCGAGCACTTCACCGTGGGGTACTCCGGTTACATTTGCTAAGAAGAAAAATGGGACGCTCCGACTTTGCATTGATTACAGACGGTTGAATGCACTTACTGTGAAGAATAAGTATCCGTTGCTAAGGATTGACGATCTTTTTGATCAACTTCGGGGTTCATGAGTTTTCTCAAAGATTGATCTCCGATCTGGGTACTTTCAGCTTAGGGTGAAGGAAGAGGACATACCTAAGACTGCTTTCCGCACCCGTTATGGACATTTTGAGTTTACGGTCATGCCATTCGGGCTGACCAATGCTCCGGTGGCATTCTTGGATCTGATGCATCGGGTATTCCGACCGTACTTGGACTCATTCCTGGTGGTTCTTATTGATGATATTCGATATATTCTAGGGATGAGGACTCATGGCAGGAGCATCGAGGGTAGTTCTGTAGACACTTTGGGAACATCAGCTTTATGCTAAATTCTTAAAGTGTGAGTTACGGATTCGGGAAGTTACTTTTAAGGACACATTATATCGAGCATGGTGCATGCTGTGGATCCAGAGAAGGTGAGGGCAGTTCGGGATTGGAAACAACTTGCCACAGTACGGGAGTTCAGGAGTTTCCTGGGGTTAGTAGGATTTTATTAGAGGTTTGTACCAGGGTTTTCTATTCTGGCATTTCTGCTTGTGCAGTTGACCAAGAAGGGTCAACCGTATTTCTGGTCTGATAGGTGTGAGCAGAATTTTCAGGAGTTGAAACGGCAGTTGACTAACGCTCCGATTCTGACTCTTCCAGATCCGAACTTACCGTACGTGATATATACGGATGCTTCCACATCCAGTTTGGGGTGTGTGTTGGTGCAGAGCGTTTTGTGGTAGCTTATGGGTCGAGGCATGCGACCGCATGAGCTGAACTGACCGACACATGATCTGGAGTTGGCTATAATAATTTATGCGCTGAAACATTGGAAGCAATATCTGTTTGGTAATAAATTTCAGATTCTTACCGACCATAAGAGTCTGAAATATCTGTTTACACAGAAGGAGCTTAAACATGAGGCAGCGCAGATGGCTTGAATACATTAAGGACTATAGTTGTTGTATCGAGTACATCTCTGGCACGGGCAACGCGGTTGCCGATGTACTGAGCAGGAAGTATACCGGGTTGGTTAAGGGAGGAGGTGTTGGGGACCGATCCGAGGAGAGAGATTCGATTTGCCTTTGGCACAGGTGGCAGCTCTGGGAGCGTGCTCAGGGGTATACACTTACCATACATTCTGAGTGGCTTGACAGGATGCGTGAAGCGCAAGGTAGAGATTTGGTATTGAAGAAGTTATCCGGGAAGATAAGGGTTTATTGGTTACTTGACATTTCAGTATGGCAGGGATTGCTATACTTCCGAGACCGCCTTTATGTACCAGAGGATCAGGAGTTCTGAAATGAAATTTTAGAGAAGGCACACTTGAGCAGTTTGAGCATCAGAAACCGCCAGGGACACTGCAGACTTTGCCCATTCCAGTTCGGGAGTGGGGCAATGTTACTATGGACTTTCTCGACCGCACCGCCCGACACGGTCTCGCCATCATGTTATCTCGGGTTATTGTGGATCGGCTGATAAAGTGCGCACACTTTCGCCTATTCGGTCACTGCACTCCTGGAGAAGCTTGCCCGGCTTTACATCGGGAGATTATGCGTTTACATGGAGTACAGACTCCATTGTATCGACCGTGATCTGCGTTTTACAGACGGTTCGGAGAGCTTTTCATGAAGCACTGGGCACGCGACTCCATCCGAATACAGCCTTATCACCCAGACGGACAGGCGGTCGGAGCGGGTGATTCGATATTGGAGGATATGTTGCGAATTTGTATTTTGGATTTTGGAGGAGTTTGGGACTAGCGATTGCTTTGATAGAGTTCTCGTACAACAACAGCTTCCGGACTACGATTGGCATGACACCATTTGAGGCGTTGTACGGGAGGAGGTGTATGACACCACACCGTTGGATAGATGCGTCGATGGGGTTGGTGGGACCCGAGCTTTTGAGGAGACTACGGCGAAGATCAGATTATTACAGTGCTCGGATCAAAACCGCGAACGACCGCACCACTGCTATACGAACCGCCGCCGTAGGGCTCTGGAATCTGAGTTTGGTGATAGAATTTGGTGGAGGTAGCACCGATCGGAGGGACAATAAGTTTTGGTGGGCGGGGCAAGTTACCCCGAGTTTTATCGGTTCTCTGAGTTTCTAGAGTAAGTTGTTAGGTTGGTCTTTCCCCCAACTGTTTCTGTATTACGTGATGTCTTCCAGTATAGCCTGTTAAGGATCAGTTAGATTTAGGTTCGGTACTTTCTGGGTTGTCTGGTAGAAATACCGGAAACTGACTCGTGGTGAAATAAGATGCACTCGGAGGGTGGGACGCCGTAAGGCTGTGTATGGTAGTCTAAACTACCACTCCCGCCGCACCAGTACGGTGGTCCGATTGTTCTTAGTAAGGAGGATATTTATATATTCTGGTTGGTAGCGACACCTGTATGGTTGGTTCAGGCTACTCTTGGAGGACCAAGAGTTCTAAGGGGGGGAGGATGTTACGGTCACCCCGAGCGGGTTGCGACCGGGTGACCCGGGGCTCCGGTTTTGGCCTGCGGGTCACGTTTTTAGGCGTTCAGGCGGCTCCCGAGCCTTATCCGAGTAACGTTTTGGCGAACCATTTCGTTTTTGAGGTCGTGTGGGTCCCCCGGACGTTTCCGCCGAAAATATTTTTCCCGGGACGTACTGGCCTGGGCTCGGTAGCGTTCTCGAGACCTCAGCTTGGGAAGCCGTTTGCAGTTTTGGAGTCGTGAGAATGTCCCGGAGGTGTTTGTGGAGTTTAATTTTTGGGGCCGGACGTTCGGTTCGGGCGACTCCGGGGCTCGGGACGGGAATCCGGGGCTCGGGATGGAAATTTTCTGACGGCTTTGGGGTAAGTTGTGTTATAAATTAAGATAGGAGTTATGGGTATTTTTGTAGAGTTTTGGAGTGACGAAATTTTGGTTCGAGTTGACACGCCGCACGTCGGGTTTTGGTTCGGGTTCAGCGAGCTCGGTAGGACACTCTGGATTTGTAAATGAACTTTTGAAATATGTTTTACGAATGTTATAATATTCTGAGGATTGTGTCCAAGTTTCATTCAATTTGGAGTTCGGTAGTTATTTTTGGGCAAAAAGAATTGGAACTTTCGGAAAAGTTGGGAGATTAAGTTGTATTTGGTTACAAAATAACTAAAAATCAGTATGGGCAGCAGCAGCTGATTTTTTTTCGGCAGCATGTGTGTGAGAATTAGAGGACACTTGGCTTTTTCTTATTTAAGATGAGAAGTATGGGTTAAAAAGTGAGGGGAAATATATATTATGCTTATTATTTCATAAAAGGAGATATATCTCATTTTCACTTCTCTTCTTCTTCTTCCTCTTCTTCTTTGCCGCCACCATTGAAGAGCACCTCCAAGCTTGAAGTTCTTCATCTTGGCTCAAATCAAAGAGGAATTGGGTGCTTTATGTGGTAAGCATCCTTCCTTCTTCTCTTTACTTGTTGGAATCAAGGTTTAGGGAAGAAAAGAGGAGATTTTGCAAATGATGGGTTTGTTCTTAGCTATAAGCTAGGATGATTCTCTTCCTCCCATCTTTTAGTATGATGTTCTTGGGTAGTAGGGGAGTGTTAATCAAGTGTTGGATTTTGGAAAACACACCTTGGATGAAAACCCCTAAATTGCCGAAATTCTTGGAAAATTCCAAAATGATGTGTGTTTGTTATCTTGATTCATGCTTCAAGTATGTTAATCCTAGCATGATTCTAAGCTTATGTATGGATTCAATTTGATGGAAAACAAGTTGGGTTGGAAACCCCCTTTTGGCCGAAAGTTAGGTTGATGTTCAATGTTGGATTTTGTTGTTTTGGATGCAATTGGTTAGCATTCTTGGTTTAGAAGTGTAATTGGTGGTTAGTATGATTATTTGGAAGCTTGAATGGATTGAATTGGAAGTTGGGTAAAATGTTGGTTAAGAACCGAATTATTGGAATGATTCTTTTTCCATGTTGGGGTTTGATGTTGGTTGAATTGGATGCTAAAGTGGTATTGGGGTTGGATTTAGGTGTGGTTTGATGTTTGAAACATTGATTTCGGGTAAGAAATGGAAAAGTTACTATTAAGCGGGTTTATCGGAAAATGTCGGGTAATGAAGGGTTTTAAGGTTGGATTTGGTCGGTTCTACTTGTTGGATGATGTTTGTCAATGTACAACCTTGCATTGCCTAAGTTGGTTACGAATTACGAGGTTTCTATGGAAATCGGAATTTTCTGAAATTCTGCCGGATTTTCGGTTTTGGGGTCGGGGGTGTAGTTTGGTAGTGTGATTGGTAAGGTTGCTAATTCAGCTTGAATTAATAGATTCTGAGGTTCAGAGGTTAGAAAAAGAGAGGTTTCCGAGTTTTGGGTCGTGGTTTGGAAATCGTCAGAATCGGTCAACTACTCTGGATTTGTGAGGTAAGGGTTTGGTTACTGTTATTTTGGTAAGATGGGTATATGTTTTGTTTCACTTTACTGTTCTGCAAGTATTTCGGTATTATATGCCTAGGGCATATTCTGTAGTCTGTAGGTGTATGTGTTGTTGCACTTCTGTTTTGCAGGTATTTCGGAAATTTCTGCTTTAAGGTACGTTCTGTAATTTATAGGTGTATGTCTTGTGGCATACTTTGTGCGTTAACTCTACGACAGGTTGTGGGTTCGCTACCCACTGGTGCACCATGCTTCGTAATAGCTTCGCTTCCGACTCCCTTAGAGGGAGGTCGTCGCTCGATTTTTTATAAGTGTTTATGGCGATTTAGTATCGCAAATCCTTCGGGATTTTGATCTGTTTTTATTGCATGTACGATATTCTCGTATTCTCATTGCATATATTCGTATATTGCTATCTTCTGCATTTTGCGAGGGTTACATATACTTATCTTACCCCAAATCCCTTACGGGTCCTTTTAGGACTCACCCTTTTTGGGTTCTGTTTTTGGGTTTCGAGTAGACTTGATAAGCGGCTTGCGGAGTAGGTTTCCATGAGGTTTCTACCTTGGTTGAGGTTAGCAGCAGCTGCACCTTGCGGTCCGGGATTTGTCTATTTGGTCTGAATCCCGCGCAAGGTATTTTGATACTTAGATCTAGGGCTGGCTCTGTAGTTGCATATGCACACTTTCTGATTTGCTGTGATGATTGTATATTTGTATATATTTATATATTTTGTTATGTACATGTTCTGAGCGCTTGGCGCTTGCTAGACACCTTAGGTTCTGTGAACTCTGTATGTATCTATGTTTTGGTGCGTAAGCACTCGTCCACGGAGGGCGGGGCTTACTCTGTTGCTAATGCATGAATTGTATGTTTGAATTTTATTTAGTTATATGTATGAAATTTTTATTAGGTTGCTTCCACAATCGTTTCGCTTTTCGGGTCCGCTACGCGCGGCGGGTCTCGATGGACCTGCCATTCTGTATTCATTCCGGCTTCCGCTTCCGGCGTCCCGGCGCCCCCGCCTCCGCAACCGGGCTCGGGTGGCGTACGGTGACAAGTTGGTATCAGAGCAGGTAAGTGACCGTATTGGTCGTCAGTGGTGACTTGTAGTGACAACTAATGTTGTACATTTTGTTTTAGAATGGTTTGGTACGGAGATTGGCCACCTCCTTACTTGAACCACTTTAAAATAAAATTGTGGAACAAAGTTGATCCTTCAAGTTATCATGATAGTTGCAGATTTCGGAACTCGGGATTTCTGGATTCTGGTAAGATTATTACGATCGAGGGATTGTGGAAAAGATCCGGGTACGTAAACTTGTGTGTTAGGAAAAGATTTGGTGAGATAAGCATGAACTGCTTCTGTGATTCTGTGAAATACATGATTTTATCATTCTGGGTCATAATTTCTGTGTCAAGTATTGCATTGCACTACTGAGCCTTAGGAAAGCTGCTAGCTTCGTAGGGATTAGGAGTGACCAATTTGTCTGGACTCTGTTTGGTACGAAATGTCTCGAGTTTGGTTAACATGCGTAGACAGCGTGTTTTGACCGGAGGGAGGGGATTGTAATCCCACGCCTCCGAGAGTTAGGGTTTGAACTGTTGGTTATGGGTTGAGTTGGTATATGGTTTGGAAATTTGGTTTGGGATAAGTTGTTTGTCCGGTTGGACTTGGTTTGAGGAATGGTGTACTACACGCGAATAGCGTGATTTGGTACCGGAGGCGGGATCGGGATCCCACACCTCCGTGGAATAGGATACGGGTTCAGCGTAACCCGAGTCCGAACAACCACACTCACCGCCCCGAGGTTTAGCGGTCGTAGGGACCCTCTCTCGATTTGGTATTACCCGCCAGCCTAGCTGGTTCGGGCGGCAATAGGCGGGAAGATCTGATTATGCCACGGTAAGGGCATTTTGATTAGGTGGTGATAGCGAGACTTAAGCCACTTTGCTCGCCACTGACTTTGGGATTGGTAAGTGAGTGACTCAGGAGGATGGTCACTACGACACCTAGACTTCCCGTTGGTCCTATTAACGATGGGGAGATCTGAGACTCCCGTCTGACGAGGTCAGAGAGGTTTCAGAGTTTGAACCCCCCCCGAGGTTCAATGACCGAGATGGGCCAAAGGAGTAGAGATTTGGTTTGCAGGAGTTGACAACCTCCTGGGGGAGGCTACATGTTCCACCAGCAGTGCAGCGGGGATGTAGCCGAGGATCTACGTCGAGGCATAGTTCGGTGAGCTTCATTAGGGAGACAAGATTGTCGGAGAGTTTGAGTGAGAGTTTGACCTGTTGGTTTATTACGTACCGCAGTACCATGGTATGGAAGAGGAGGTTGAGAGTCGCCTCACCTCGCAGGCGAGGTCGAGGGAGTACGAGGGGCTCTACACAGGGGACCCGGCAGATTTCTGGATGGCCGAACAGGCCTGGGTAGTCTAGTAGAGGTAGAGGGGGAGCACCACCGGACGATCTTATCCGATTTGAGGGCAGGGTTTTGACAGTCTTCAGCGTCCACAGTCTCGGGCACAGCCCAACGCGCCGTGGGGGCGTGGGTTTCAGCGGGGTGGCCCGAGACCTCAGCAGCGACAGCAGCTTCAGCCACCCCCTCCACCACAGTAGCCCAGAGTGGGACAAGTTTTTCATATTGAGGGGGAAGGCCCTAGTTATCAGGGAGGACCTAGTCAGCGGTCAGGTACCAGCCAGCAGGGAGTTCTGCAGGATACTTTATTTCTGAATGAGGTGTCGGTTCATGCATTATTTGATACAGGAGCATCTGTTTCCATTGTAACACAGAAATGTGTTACATCTCTGTATGTGTCTGTTAGTACCTTGCCTCAAATGTACTTAGTAAAAACTGCTGGGAGTCAGTTTCTGTTTTCTAAAGAGATGGCTCGGGGTTGTACGACATCTGTAGGCGGATGTCTGATGGTATCGAATTTGTTGGTTTTAGACACGCTGAACTATAATTTTATTCTTGGGATGGACTGGCTATTCAAGAATTCTGTGCACATTGATTGTGCAACCCGTACCATTATGGTTTCTGGAGAGGTACTACCTCTCATGGCTCCGACTAGTTTAACTATAGCTCAAAGATAGTAAAGAGTTACAGATTACGGATCGGCTGTCGATAGTTGGTGTAGGGAATGCTATGATCTGAATGAATGTGGTATTAGGTTGAAGTTGGATGGTTTACCATTGGTTCGAGATTTTCCACGGGTATTTCGGAGGAGTTGCCCGGATTACCACCAGAGTGGGAAATTGTGTTTGAGATCCACTGCGGTCAGTCTTGCTCCGATATCTATTCCTCCTTATCGGATGCTTATTTCGAGAGGCGGGAGTAGAAGAAAGCAGCTTGGAGGAATTACAGCAGAAGGGCTTCATCCGACCGAGCACTTCACCGTGGGGTACTCTGGTTCTGTTTGCTAAGAAGAAAGATGGGACGCTCTGACTTTGCATTGATTACAGACGGTTGCATGCACTTACTGTGAAGAATAAGTATCCGTTGCTAAGGATTGACGATCTTTTTGATCAACTTCGGGGTTCGAGAGTTTTCTCAAAGATTGATCTCCGATCTGGGTACTTTCAGCTTAGGGTGAAGGAAGAGGACATACCTAAGACTGCTTTCCGCACCCGTTATGGACATTTTGAGTTTACGGTCATGCCATTCGGGCTGACCAATGCTCCGTGGCATTCTTGGATCTGATGCATCGGGTGTTCCAACCGTACTTGGATTCATTTTCGGTGGTCCTTGTTGATGATATTCTGATATATTCTAGGGATGAGGACTCGCAACGAGAGCATCGAGGGTAGTTACGTAGACACTTTGGGAACATCAGCTTTATGCTAAATTCTTAAAGTGTGAGTTACGGATTCGGGAAGTTACTTTTCCGGGGACACATTATATCTCGAGCATGGTGCATGCGTGGATCCAGAGAAGGTGAGGCAGTTCGGGATTGGAAACAACTCGCCACAAGACGGGAGTTCAGGAGCTTCACTGGGGTTAGTAGGATTTTATTAGAGGTTTGTACCAGGGTTTTCTATTCGGCATTTACGCTTGCAGATTGACCAAGAAGGGTCAACCGTATTTACAGTCCGATAGGTGTGAGCAGAATTTTCAGGAGTTGAAAGCGGCGGTTGACTAACGCTCCGATTCGACTCTTCCAGATCCGAACTTACCGTACGTGATATATACGGATGCTTCCACACCCAGTTTGGGGTGTGTGTTGGTGCAGAGCGTTTTGTGGTAGCTTATGGGTCGAGGCAACTGCGACCGCATGAGCTGAACTGACTGACACATGATCTGGAGTTGGCTATAATAATTTATGCGCTGAAACATTGGAAGCAATATCTGTTTGGTAATAAATTTCAGATTCTTACCGACCATAAGAGTCTGAAATATCTGTTTACACAGAAGGAGCTTAAACATGAGGCAGCGCAGATGGCTTGAATACATTAAGGACTATGGTTGTTGTATCGAGTACATCTACGCACGGCAACGCGGTTGCCGATGTCTTGGCAGAAGTATACCGGGTTGGTTAAGGGAGGAGGTGTTGGGGACCGATCCGAGGAGAGAGATTCGATTTGCCTTTGGCACGGTGGCAACTCCGGGAGCGTGCTCGGGGGTATACACTTACCATACATTCGAGTGGCTTGACGGGATGCGCGAAACGCAAGGTAGAGATCCAGTATGGAAGAAGTTATCTGGGAAGATAAGGGTTTATTGGTTACTGACATTTCAGTATGGCGAGGATTGCTATACTTCCGAGACCGCCTTTATGTACCGGAGGATCGGGAGTTACGAAATGAAATTTTAGAGAAGGCACACTTGAGCGGTTTGAGCATCGAAACCGGCGAGGACACTGCAGACTTTGCCCATTCCGGTTCGGGAGTGGGGCAATGTTACTATGGATTTTCTCGACCGCACCGCCCGACACGGTCTCGCCATGATGTTATCTGGGTTATTGTGGATCGGCTGATAAAGTGCGCACACTTTACGCCTATTCGGTCCGCTGACCCTCCGGAGAAGCTTGCCCGGCTTTACATCGGGAGATTGTGCGTTTACATGGAGTACCGAGACTCCATTGTATCGACCGTGATCTGCGTTTTACAAGACGGTTACGGAGAGCTTTTCATGAAGCACTGGGCACGCGACTCCATCCGAATACAGCTTATCACCCATGCATTTAACGGGCAGTCGGAGCGGGTGATTCGATATTGGAGGATATGTTGCGAATCTGTATTTTGGATTTTGGAGGAGTTTGGGACTAGCGGTTGCTTTGATAGAGTTCTCGTACAACAACGGCTTCCGGACTACGATTGGCATGACACCATTTGAGGCGTTATGCGGGAGGAGGTGTATGACACCACACTGTTGGATAGATGCGTCGATGGGGTTGGTGGGACCCGAGCTTTTGAGGAGACTACGGCGAAGATCAGATTGTTACAGTGCTCGGATCAAAACCGCGAACGATCGCACCTGCTGCTTATACGAACCGCCGCCGTAGGGCTCTTGAGTTTGAATTTGGTGACAGAGTTTGACTGGAGGTAGCACCGATCAGAGGGACAGTAAGATTTGGTATGCTTGGCAAGTTACCCCGAGTTTTATCGATTCTCTTGAGTTTCTAGAGTAAGTTGTTAGGTTGGTCTTTCCCCCAATTTGTTTACGTATTACGTGATGTCTTCAGGATAGCCTGTTGAGGATTGGTTAGATTTAGGTTCGGTACTATCTGGGGTTGTCTGGTAGAAATACCGGCAACTGACTCGGGGTGCAATAAGATGCACCCGGAGGGTGGGACGCCGTGAGGCTCTGTATGGTAGTCTAAACTACCACTCCCGCCGCACCAGTACGGTGGTCCGATTGTTCTTAGTAAGGGGAATATTTATATATTCTGGTTGGTAGCGACACTGTATGGTTGGTTGCTACTCTTGGAGGACCAAGAGTTCTAAGGGGAGGATGTTACGGTCACCCCGAGCGGGTTGCGGCAAGGTGACCGGGAGCTCGGTTTTGGCTGCGGGTTACGTTTTTCGGCGTTCGAGGCGGCTCCCGAGCCTTATCCGAGTAACTTTTGGCGAACCCTTTCGTATTTGAGGTCGTGTGGGTCCCCGGACGTTTCCGCCGAAAATATTTTTCCGGCGCCGGGGGGGTTGTCGGGGTCGTCTCGGGACGTATAGCGGGCTCGGTAGCGCTCTCGAGACCTCAGCTTGGGAAGCCGTTTGCAGTTTTGGAGTCGTGAGAATTTCCGGAGGTGTTTGTGGAGTTTAATTTTTGGGGCGGGACGTTCGGTTCGGCGACTCCGGGGCTCGGGGCAGGAATCCCGGGGCTCGGGATGGAAATTTTCTGACGGCTTTGGGGTAAGTTGTGTTATAATTTAAGATAGGATTTATGGGTATTTTTGTAGAGTTTTGGAGTGACGGAATTTTGGTTCAGGTTGACACGCTCGCACGTCGGGTTTTGGTTCGGGTTCAGCGAGCTCGGTAGGACACTCTGGATTTGTAAATGAACTTTTGAAATATGTTTTACGAATGTTATAATATTCTGAGGATTGTGTCCAAGTTTCATTCAATTTGGAGTTCGGTAGTTATTTTTGGGCAAAAAGAATTGGAACTCTCGGAAAAGTTGGGAGATTAAGTTGTATTTGGTTACAAAATAAATAAAAATCTGTATGGGCAGCAGCAGCTGATTTTTTCGGCAGCATGTGTGTGAGAATTAGAGGACACTTGGCTTTTTCTTATTTAAGATGAGAAGTATGGGTTAAAAAGTGAGGGGAAATATATATTATGCTTATTATTTCATAAAAGGGATATATCTCATTTTCACTTCTCTTCTTCTTCTTCCTCTTGCTGCTGCCGCCACCATTGAAGAGCACCTCCAAGCTTGAAGTTCTTCATCTTGGCTCAAATCAAAGAGGAATTGGGTGCTTTATGTGGTAAGCATCCTTCCTTCTTCTCTTTACTTGTTGGAATCAAGGTTTAGGGAAGAAAAGAGGAGATTTTGCAAATGATGAGTTTGTTCTTAGCTATAAGCTAGGATGATTCTCTTCCTCCCATCTTTTAGTATGGTGTTCTTGGGTAGTAGGGAAGTGTTAATCAAGTGTTGGATTTTGGAAAACACACCTTGGATGAAAACCCTAAATTGCCGAAATTCTTGGAAAATTCCAAAATAATGTGTGTTTGTTATCTTGAATCATGCTTCAAGTATGTTAATCCTAGCATGATTCTAAGCTTATGTATGGATTCAATTTGATGGAAAACAAGTTGGGTTGGAAACCCCCTTTTGGCCGAAAGTTAGGTTGATGTTCAATGTTGGATTTTGTTGTTTTGGATGCAATTGGTTAGCATTCTTGGTTTAGAAGTGTAATTGGTGGTTAGTATGATTAATTGGAAGCTTGAATGGATTGATTTGGAAGTTGGGTAAAATGTTGGTTAAGAACCGAATTATTGGAATGATTCTTTTTCCATGTTGGGGTTTGATGTTGGTTGAATTGGATGCTAAAGTGGTATTGGGGTTGGATTTAGGTGTGGTTTGATGTTTGAAACATTGATTTCGGGTAAGAAATGGAAAAGTTACTATTAAGCGGGTTTATCGGAAAATGTCGGGTAATGAAGGGTTTTAATGTTGGTTTTGGTTGGTTCTACTTGTTGGATGATGTTTGTCAATGTACAACCTTGCATTGCCTAAGTTGGTTACGAATTACGAGGTTTCTGTGGAAATCTGGAATTTTACCGGAATTCTGTCAGATTTTCGGTTTTGGGGTCGGGGGTGTAGTTTGGTAGTGTGATTGGTAAGGTTGCTAATTCAGCTTGAATTAACAGATTCTGAGGTTCAGAGGTTAGAAAAAGAGAGGTTTTCCAGTTTCGGGTCGTGGTTTGGAAATCGTCGAATCGGTCAACTACTCTGGATTTGTGAGGTAAGGGTTTGGTTCATTATTTTGGTAAGATGGGTATATGTTTTGTTTCACTTTACATTACTGCAAGTATTTCGGTATTATATGCCTAGGGCATATTCTGAAGTCTGTAGGTGAAAGTGTTGTTGTACTTCTGTTTTGCAGGTATTTCGGAAATTTATGCTTTAAGGTACGTTCTGTAATAATTAGGTGTATGCCTTGTGGCATACTTAGTCTGTTAACCATACGACAGTTGTGGGTTCGCTACCCACTGGTGCACCATGCTTCTGTAATAGCTTCGGCTTCTGACTCCCTTAGAGGGATGCTGTCGTTCTGATTGGTTATAATTGTTTATGGCGATTTAGTATCGCACATCATTCGGTATTCTGATATGTTTTTATTACATGCACGATATTCTGTATTCTGTTGCATATATTCTGTATATTGCTATCTTTCTGTTTTGCAGGGTTACATATACTTATCTTACCCCAAATCCCTTACGGGTCCTTTTAGGACTCACCCTTTTTGGGTTCTATTTTTGGGTTTCAGGTAGACCTGATAAGCGGCTTGCGGAGTAGGTTTCCGTGAGGTTTCTACCTTGGTTGAGGTTAGCGTGTGCACCTTGCGGTCCGGGATTTGTCTATTTGGTCTGAATCCCGCGTGAGGTATTTTGATACTTAGATCTAGGGCTGGCTCTGTAGTTGCATATGCACACTTTCGTATTCTTTGTGACGATTGTATATTTGTATATATTTATATATTCTACATTACGTGCATGCTCAGCGCTTGGCGCTTGCTAGACATCTTAGGTTACGTGAACTCTGTATGTATCTATGTTTTGGTGCGTAAGCACTCGTCCACGGAGGGCGGGGCTTACTCTGTTGCTAATGCATGAATTGTATGTTTGAATTTTATTTAGTTATATGTATGAAATTTTTATTAGGTTGCTTCCACAATCGTTTCGCTTTTCGGGTCCGCTACGCGCGGCGGGTCTCGATGGACCTGCCATTCTGTATTCATTCCGGCTTCCGCTTCCGGCGTCCGGCGCCCCCGCCTCCGCAACCGGGCTCGGGTGGCGTACGGTGACAGAAAGAGACTAGTCTGCCACACAAGATTCGTGGAATTTATCGTACTAGATCTACCATCCCCTATAACGCAATTATCGGGTGATAAACGCAGACAAAGTTCCACATCCACCGTGACGTGCGCACCTTAACGCCGGTATTCAACACCAGCTCACGGGGACACATATATATACGTTAACCAAAACGTAGCCGGAGGAAACTACGTCGCCACACCGGCTGGCCTCCCGCAGCTCCCACGGTGCATGGAGCCGAAGCGAAAGAAGCTGCGGATGAACTTGACCACGGCAAAAATTCTGCTCTGGACCTCTCTGGTGCATTTGAAGAAGTCGAAATCTCCCCAAGAAAGAAGTTCTGCGTGGGAAAGGACCTCCCGTATCGAGACGAGGAGGCACTCATCCACCTCCTTCATACCAACATGGATGTCTTCACATAAAGCCCAGCAGATTTACCCGGCATAACCCCTCGATCATTACGCACAAACTCAATGTACTCCCTGGCTTCAAGCCAGTTAGGCAGAAAACTAGGGGCATGGCCCCGATTGCAAACAATTCGTACACACTGAGGTGCAGAAGTTGTTGGATGCTAATATAATTAAGGAGGTTCACTACTCCAAATGGGTCGCTAACATCGTCCTCGCCGTCAAGGAAAACGGGGAATGGCGCCTCTGCGTAGACTATAAGGGAGTCAACAGTGCGTGTCCCAAAGACCCATACCCCTTATCCCCGATCGACCAACTGGTGGACTCCACCATGCGATACCCTGTCCTGTCCTTCCTCGACGCGTACAACGGCTATCATCAAATCTTCATGGAGCCTGATGACACAGTAAAGACTGCATTCACAACTGGTGATGTCGTCTACCACTATGTCCGCATGCCATTTGGTCTCAAAAACACAGGAGCAACCTTCCAGAGGCTGGTAAACAGGGTCTTCCCAGACCAAATGGGAAGGAACTTGGAAGCCTATGTCGATGACATAGTGGTCAAAAGCAAGAAAATTAACACACCTGCAGGACCTGGAAGAAACCTTCACCAACTTCCGCTACTACAACATGCGATTGAACCCATAGAAGTGCAACTTCGGCGTCGGTGAAGGGAAATTCTTGGGCTACCAAATATCAAAGGGCGGGTACACATGAATCCTAAGAAGATTGAAGCCATCTCTAACCCGCGCCAGCCTCAAGGGTTACGCGATGTCCATCAACTCACTTGCAAATTAGTGGCACAGGGGCCATTCATATCCAAGATTGGCGACATATGTAAGCCTTTCTTCAACCAGATAAGAAAGAAAAAGGCCTGCAAATGGATAGAGGATTGTCAGGAGGCCTATGAAGCCATCAAGAAACACCTCCAAGATCTCCCAACACTCAAGTGCCCTAAGCCCAGCAATGACTTGATCCTCTACCTCTCTACAACTAATAACGGTGTCGCCAGTTCTCATTATGGAGGAAGATGGCAAGCAATGACCCATCTGCTACACGAGCCACACATTGCAATCGACAGAAACACGATACCCTCCCTTACAAAAAGCGATCCTAGCGCTGTTCTACACCGCTTGGAAGTTGAAGCCTTACTTCCTAAGCCACACAATCACGATCCGCACTGACCTCCCAATAAAGGAAATACTGCAACGCCCAGAACACTCTGGCCGCCTTGCCAAATGGTGCATCGGGATGAGTGAGTACAACATCAATTATGAGCCGCGCAAGGTGATAAAGGGACAAGCCCTCACAGATTTCCTTGCTAAATTCGCTATCACAAACGTGCCAACCCCCAGGGATCAGAACCACTAGCTGAGCCGCTACCAACCGAATGGAATATGTTCGTCGATGGGGCCTCAAAAACAAGCTCACCGGCGGGTGGCATATACCCTTAGGGACCTCTAGGTATGGAATTTTCTTTACTAGTCACATTCTAGTTCCCGGTAACTAATAGTGTTGCAGAATATGAGGCCCTAGCCACGGGCATCCATCGCCTCAACATTCACAGCGATTCCCAACTGGTCATCCACCAAGTCCAGTGTTGCTCGGAATGCAAAGATCCCACATTTATCAAATATCTCAAGCTCATCCATTCACTGGGCACAAACTTTGAAGAGGTCATCTCAATCCACATCCCACGCTCAGAAAACGTGAAAGCTGATTCGCTATCAAAAGGAAAAACCCACTCAGTTTGCAAGACCCTCGCCAAACCGTCAATCGACGAACCACTGGACATCGGTACCATCACCGTAGCTTCGGAGGAGCCGGCAGACTGGCTAACTGCCATCATCACCGAGCTCAAGACAACCGAGAAAGGCGGTGCACATAACAAAAAATCCCGCACTCGCGCAACAAGATTTGTACTCATCAACGACCTCCTATGGCGCCACAGATACTCTTCTCCGCTCCAACACTACCTTAGCACATGCGAGGGGCACACAGTACTCGAGAGCGTACATCAAGGTTCATGCGGTGCCCACATTGCAGCGGACGCACTGGCTCACAAAACACTAAGCCTAGGCTACTATTGGCCAACAATGAAGAAAGACGCAGTTGCGATGGTACAAAAATGCCATCAATGCCAAATCAACTGCAGGGTGCAACAACTCCCCTCCACAGAGTCACCCGTAATCACAAACCCCATCCCCTTCGCTATGGGGCAGCGACCTAATCGGACAGATGCCAACAACACAAGGTCAATTCCGATTCTGCATAGTGGCAGTCGACTACTTCACCAAATGGGTCGAAGTTGAACCACTTGCAAAGATAACCTCTGAACGTGTCATCAGCTTCCTATGGAAGAACATAGTCTGTCTATATGGAAGCCCACGCGTGATCATCACGGACAATGGAACTCAGTTTGTCGCCCATAAAGTGCAGCAATGGGCTGAAAACAACAACATATACGTCCCTGTGGCCCACCCGCAGTCCAACGGCCAGGTCAAAATCCTTAGCTATTTTTTTATTGAGTGGTCTCTAACCCCTTTTTGTTTGTCTTATTTAGAATCTAGTTTGATTCTTTATTCTGATCTGGTGATTGAGACAATTGAAAACGGTATTTCCTTGTTCCAGGACCCTTTAACTTGAATCATTGGGTTTAGACATTACTTCGGAGATCTTTAATCATTTCAAAAAATGGCAGCAACATGCCCCTTTTTTCTCTTTTTTGTGTTTGTGATCTCTTTCTATCAAGGAATCGTATGAACAATAGATTCCCGCATGAGAATCTTTTGATCGAAAGAGCTTTACCAATTCCAACTAGTTTGCTTTTTTTTTTTTAAATGCTTTGAGTCAGACCCTTTCCATTTCTATATCAAAAATAGACTTATGTACGAAGTTGTTCCAACTTATTGATTTGATTTACATTAACTAACCCTAGATCCTTTCCCTTTAAAAATCAAATCAAAATTTTCTACTCGAGCTCCACCCTATACTGTTTATATCCCAACCCAACAAAAACACGGATTCTGATAGAAAAGAGTAGAAAAGAATGTCGAGCCAAGAGCACCTTCATTTCTATATAATAAAAGGTGGTGGTTTGTTTTAATATCCACAGCAAATCGATCATGTCCTTCAAGTCGCACGTTGCTTTCTACCACATCGCTTCAAACGAAGTTTTACCATAACATAAGATTCCTCCGGTTTTTAATAGGTGTGTACGTAATTGATTGAATTACGGAATCATGAATAGTCATCGGTTCAGTCAGTACGTAGTAATCTATAGCTCTTCCTAATATACTTAATATTAAACTTATTTTATTCTTCTATATGAATCTATTCATATTATGAATAGATTCAAATCAAATATGAAAATAATAAAGAAATAGGTAATTTATGATGAAGAATATGAAAATAATAAAGAAATAGGTAATTTATGATGAAGAAAAAGTCTCAGTAATAATTTTAATTAACCCTATTTTCTATGAATACAATAGATATCTATTTCTTTTTTATTACAAAAATAAAAATATAGCAGAAATAGTCTCAATTTTAAATAAAAGCAAATAAATAAAAAAAAAAAACGAATCTTTTTGAATCCGCCTTACGTTGGTTGCATCTTCAAATAAGTCGATAGATATAGATTCGACAATCTAATATTTTTTCAATTCAATATTTATATTGAATTGAAAAAATTTCCTATTTGATTTAAATAAAGTTTGATCCATAAATTGTATTTGATCACCATAAGAGAGAGAAATCCATATATATTGAATTGAGATTCAAACCGAACCGTCGATGACTTAAATGGGATAGTTAGATAGAAAAAGAAATCCAATTTTTAAAAATTGAATTGGATAAAAAAACTGATGAAGGAGAAAGTTGAATTTCACTGCTTTTCTTTTATTTCATTCTGAAATAGAAAATCAGAATGACAAAGTATGTGAAATTGCCGTATTCAGAAGAAATTCTGGATATTCTATATTAAATATTTAGTTTCTGTTTAGTTTCATATCTATAATTAAGGTAAGGATTCACAAACAAAATAAAAAATAGTAATATTAAAAAAAAAATGGCACTATTAGGTTAGCAATCTCTGTGTATAAACATTCCCTCCTTTTTTTCGAGGCTTCTTTGGCTTGAGGTCCAACTAATCTTTCTCGAAAGTAGAGCGAATGGGAGATATGAATCACACCCACGTCAATTGTTAATTGAATTACAATTATTCATTAGAACCAAACACCAAATAACCTAAGAGGTTCAAAGAAAAAAAACATCTTTTCGTATCTAATTTGATTTTTTATCAATAAGATTTGGGCTGGGCATAGACAGATATTCAAATTGATATTTTTCTTACATTACTGATTAACCCCTATCTACTCTCCCAATTGATTTTTATGGGAATGGTGAATCATAAAAGAATGCCCGATTTTTGATCTTATCTTAAAAGGCAGTTAAGAAAGATCCACTTTTTTTCTTTTATCTTTATTCTGATATAGAAAACAAGTATACTCTGGGACGGAAGGATTCGAACCTTCGAATAGCGGGACCAAAACCCGTTGCCTTACCACTTGGCCACGCCCCATTTTGATTTCTATTTAAAACTACTAAAGAGTAATATGGGTATTCTTTTTTCGTCAATTTGAGTTCCTAAAATGTATGAAATAGATTAGTTTATTGTTAGAATTTTGACACGTCTAGATATAGAATTCAACCGAATTTATTGATCATTATATGGAATTCAATTAAGATATTGTATGAAAGTCTCATTTCTTCAATTCTCTTCTAAAATCAAAATGGAAGGGCTTTTTTGATTGGATGAGTTCAAAGAAATATGTGTGTTTTTTTTTTTTTAATCAGACTTATTTTCCTTTCTTTATTTTTTCCTTATCTCAAAATAGATTAATAACTTAATCAAAATAATATCCAAGAAAAAAAAAATGAATTTGTTATGCTTAATATCTTTAATTTGATCAGTTTTTGTTTTAATTCTACGCCGTTTTCGGATAGTTTTTTATTCGCCAAATTACCCGAAGCCTATGCTTTTTTGAATCCAATTGTCGATGTTATGCCAGTAATACCTCTTTTCTTTTTTCTCTTAGCCTTTGTTTGGCAAGCCGCTGTAAGTTTTCGATGAGATCCTTAATACTGTCCTAGAAAAATTCATGATTTATTCGAGAAAAAAATTCTAACAATTGCGAAAATCAGAGACAAAATCAGATAAGTATAGGTCTGACAGTATGAAGGAACCCTCAATTCTAACTTTGAAATTTTTTGATAGCCGTGATAAATCTGGATTACCCCATTTCCTCATTCCAACCCGTTTTTAATCGAAAAGACTACTTAGACTTGGAGTCCACCACTCACTATAGAAAGGCGTTTTTTTGTCATGAAAAGCTCCATTCTTATTGCAAATAAATACATTTTTGAAACTCTTTTCTATTTCGACAATTTCTAGAAAGAAATCGCTTCCTTGATTTCTTGGTGTCAAGGTCAATGAGATAGGATATGTGGTCTAAAAATAGGGAATCTATTCTCTCTTTTTTTTTTAATGATCTTGGAGATTGTGTAATGCTTACTCTCAAACTCTTTGTTTACACCGTAGTAATATTCTTTGTTTCGCTCTTCATCTTCGGATTCCTATCTAATGATCCAGGACGTAATCCCGGGCGTGAAGAATAAAACAAAAAAAGTGGGGTTCCTTGCTTCATTTAACATTAAATGGTATTAGGATTTGTTTGATCGATTCCACTGTCAAAAATCGAAACGGAAAGAGAGGGATTCGAACCCTCGGTACGAATAACTCGCACAACGGATTAGCAATCCGACGCTTTAGTCCACTCAGCCATCTCTCCTAATTGAAAAAAAAAAATAATGACTATGTTACAGTTCTCAAAAAAGAATGATAATGCTTGAAAAAAAAAGCTCTTTTTTTTATTCTTTCTTATTATATATATCTTTCTTATTATATATATAGATTTTATCTAATCTATTTGAAATAGAAATTTCAATAAATAGATTATTCTATAGATACCACTTTTATCAACAATTTCATTCCATTTTTTTTTTTTATAGAAATATCAAAATATCTTTTTCATAAAAAAAAAGGGCTTTTTTAAGTTCGAATTTCCACGGCTTGGCCTGGTCAGCCCGACCCGGCCGGGCTCCTTTTTTCAAATCCAATCCATTTTTTTTATCTATGATTATCTACGATTCCTATAATTCTGCAATCTCCTTTGCTTGCTGTAGAAAAAAATCTTGGTATTTTTTGAAATCTAAAGTAAAAGGATAATCCGAAGGAGAAAAGGACTCTTTCTCTTCCTAATAATATAACAAAAAAGGCATTTCTATTCTTTCTTTTCTGACTTCTTCACTATTTTGATTTATTAATAGCCAAAGAATTTTGGCTAAATAATAAAAAGAAAAAAAATCAAGGGTAATGAGTATCCCTCTTTCTAATTTTATCAAGTCTTCTAGCGAAAAACGGCAACGCTCTCATTTTCAGGATTTTTTCTCATCCTATCTTGAGGACACCAGAGTCCCTTGTTCGACAAAGAGTCCGTTTATATACAATAATAATATTGTAGCGGGTATAGTTTAGTGGTAAAAGTGTGATTCGTTCTATTAACCTCGTCAGTAGTTAAGGGGTCTTTCGGTTTGATTTATATTCCGATTAAAAACTTTTTTTCTTAAAAGGATTTAATCCTTTACCTCTCAATGAAATATTGGAGGAATAATATACATTATCGTCATTTGTCTCCAAAAGCCAATTAGAAATTGAAAAATTGGATTATGAAATTACGAAACATAATTTTTTTATTGGATCAAAACTTCCAATTGAATAAGTATGAGTAAAGGATCCATGGATAAAGATAGAAAAGTCTATTTCTAATCGTAACTAAATCTTCAATTTTTTTTTTGATAGGATAGATTGAAGCAAAATAGCTATTAAATGATCACTTTAGTTTACTAGAGGCATCGACACCCCTTTTTTTCTTAGCTCGGTGGAAAAAGAACAAACTTTTCCTAAGGATTCTCAAAAATAGAAATAAAGAACGAAGTAATTAGAAAGATTGTTAGAATCCCACCCTTCCCTTCTTTCTAGAAGGATCATCTAGAAAGCAAAACGCATTTTTTTGAATGCAGTCAGGCAGAAAAGCTAACATAGATGTTATGAACCGAATTTTGATTTCCTCCTGTCTTCCTTTTTTTTTATTGATCCCATCCTCCCTTCCATAAAGGAGCCGAATGAAATAAAAGTTTCATGTTCGGTTTTGAAGTAGAGACGTTAAAAATAAAAATGATGAATCAACGTCGACTATAACCCCTAGCCTTCCAAGCTAACGATGCGGGTTCGATTCCCGCTACCCGCTTTATTTTCTAATTTGATCGATTTGAATAGTTATTTTATGAATTCAATGATGAATTCATGCATCATTGAATTCATAAAATATGTAATTCCGAAAATGGTCTTTCTTTTTCCAAATAAGAAAAAAAGAGAAAAAAAGCCAAAATGAAAAAAAAAACATCATCGTAATGAAAAGCGTCCATTGTCTAATGGATAGGACAGAGGTCTTCTAAACCTTTGGTATAGGTTCAAATCCTATTGGACGCAATGCAGTTTACAATATACTTCCATATTCAGTTTCTTTTTTGATTTCCATCTACAATTATGATATCAAGAAAGATATATTGAATGATTTGAATAAAAGACGCTTACTTGGAAATATAAACTTTGTAAATATAAACCATAGTAAACTAAACAAATAGCTGGAATCTTTTTTATTTATATATATTTTATTAAGTAATATTAATTGAAGTAGTATTAAGATTCAAAAAATGATCGATTTTTTCTAATTTTCTTTATTTAGAATTTTAATTAACCACTCAACAATTCTTATTGTTCCTGAAGTAGAAAACGTTCCATTTGTTCTTGAATAGCTTCTTTCAAAAGTGTTTCCGCTTCCTCAGTGAATGTCTTGGTAGAAAATAGGATTTCTTGGAACTGAGGTTTATTGGTTTTTAAATAAGTACGTAACTTGGCAAGAAATTTCCTTACTTGTCCAATTTCTAATGAATCAAGATAACCATTTGTTCCGGTATAAATAGTCATTATCTGTTCTGCCACGGTAAGAGGTTCCGATTGGGATTGTTTGAGCAACTCACGTAATCGTTGACCTCTTGCCAATTGATTCTGACTAGCTTTATCGAGATCAGAAGCAAATTGTGCAAAGGCTTCTAATTCGACAAATTGGGCCAATTCCAATTTTAATTTGCCGGCGACTTGTTTCATAGCTTTAATTTGAGCCGCGGATCCGACTCTGGAGACAGAAATACCCACATTAATAGCAGGTCTGATTCCGGCATTGAATAGATCGGCGGATAAGAATATTTGTCCGTCTGTAATCGAAATTACATTAGTAGGAATATAGGCGGAAACATCTCCCGACTGGGTCTCAACTATTGGTAAAGCAGTCATACTTCCTTCACCTAACTGAGAACTTGATTTAGCGGCTCTTTCTAAAAGACGCGAATGCAAATAAAAAACATCCCCCGGATAAGCTTCACGACCGGGAGGTCTTCGTAAAAGAAGAGACATTTGGCGATAAGCCTGTGCTTGTTTGGAAAGATCGTCATAAATGATTAAAGTGTGTCGTTTGCGGTACATAAAATATTCAGCCAGGGCTGCTCCTGTATAAGGAGCGAGGTATTGTAATGTAGCTGGGGAATCCGCCATTTCGGCTACCACAATAGTGTACTCCATTGCCCCCCCTTCTTGGAAAGTGGTCACTACTTGAGCTACAGAAGATGCTTTTTGACCAATAGCTACATAAACACATATTACATTTTGCCCTTGCTGATTGAGAATCGTATCCGTGGCTACTGCTGTTTTACCGGTCTGTCTATCCCCAATAATTAATTCGCGCTGACCACGTCCTATAGGGATCATCGAATCAATAGCAATAAGCCCTGTTTGAAGGGGCTCATAAACGGAACGTCTCGAAATAATACCAGGCGCGGGGGATTCAATTAACCGAGATTCAGAAGCTGGAATTTCACCCCGACCGTCAATAGGCTTAGCCAGGGCATTTATAACACGACCCAAAAAAGCCTCACTCACGGGTATCTGAGCAATTTTTCCTGTTGCTTTTACAGAACTTCTCTCTTGGATCATCAAACCGTCACCCATTAATACAACACCAACATTATTTGATTCTAAATTCAAGGCAATTCCTATTGTACCCTCTTCAAATTCTACTAATTCGCCCGCCATTACTTCATCAAGACCATAAATACGAGCAATGCCGTCGCCCACTTGAAGGACGGTACCCGTATTTACAATTTTGACTTCTCTAGTATATTGCTCAATACGTTCACGGATAATATTACTAATTTCGTCAGCTCTAAGGGGTACCATGATTATTTTAAAATTATTTTATTTTTGGAAGCAAAAAAAATAATGCCTATAGTTAGTTATAGGAAAGTAGTAAAAAAGGGCTAATCTGTTAGTTCCTTCATTACCCCAAACATAGCAATATTAGCACTAATTGTACGTAAATGTAATTCATTGTTCAAACAACTATTCAGAGTTCCTAGAGCTCCTTGTAAAGCTTGTTGGAAAACCCGTTGCCGGACTTGATTAATCGTTCTTTCTTGTTCAAAAAGAATGGTTTCGTTTTTGTAATTTTCTAATTGTTCCAAAATTTTATAAGTTGAATTAATCAAATTCAATTTTTCTCGTTCTATCTCAGAGTATCCATTTACCCGAAACTGATCTGCCTCCATTTCCACTTTCCGTAAGCGGGCCTGGGCTTTTTCCAGCTGTTCAACAGCTCTCCTTCGCAATTCTTCTGAATTTCGAATAGTATTCAAGATCTTCTGTTTTCGATTATCTAATAAATCACTTAATGAAAGTAGATTATCTTTCCATTCATTTTCATTTCGAAAATTCCATGATCCCTTCCCGAACCAAACATGAATCTTTCGATTCATTTGGCTCTCACGCTCAATTACTTATCAATTACTTAATTGATAGAGAATTCATTCCCATACATATAGATACACATATACTCTATATATATATATTTCGCGTAATGAGCCTATCCTCTCCCTCTTTTATCTATTCCTATTTTAATTAAAAGATTGATCTCTACTTATATTTCACAATATTGAAACTGATCAATAATTATAATCCAAGACTAAAATAGTCGGAGGATTCTTCTAACAAAAATATATCAAATATAGAAATATATCAAATCAAATATATTTGTTTATATAATATAGAATTTAGAATTAATAGAAAATTTCTAATGTTTAATTTTGTAATTGTCAGCAAAGTTGTTTCTTTTTTTTTTCTTTCAAATCCAAAGAATTCTTCTAACTTTATATATAGGTCATCAATTCAGCATTGTAAAAAAGGCTCAAATCATTTTATCGATATGAGTGTTTTATATCGAAAAAGATTCGAACCATTCGTTTTGATTTCTGTATTGTCTAAAAAAAATTCTTTATTTTATAAACTATGTATTTCTAAACTAAACATAGTAGTAGAAAGAGTACCATGCTGCATCTGAACTTCAAACAGTTTGGCTTTAACCATATTAACGGTCCCAGATTATTGGTTAATAGAGAATCAGAGTCGATATACCAATGAATGAATCACGAAATGCTATGGTTCTAAAATATGATTTTTGAATTGATTCAGAAGTCATTCGTGGGATGATGCACTCTTTTCCTTCCTAGCTCGAACAAAAAAAGTGCAGCTGGGTGAATCCAGCCTATTCTTGAAATAAACAACTCGCACACACTCCCTTTCCAAAAGAGATCAATACACCAAGCACTACGCTTAGATTTATTGGATTTGTTGCAAAAATATCGGTATTAAACCCGAAACTCCCGGCAGATGGCCAGTGACCCAAGGAAACGAAAGAATCGGTTACATTTTTCATATGATCTCCTATTTTGTTTTATGTGGACTAAAAAAAGAACTCTGTCTCTTTTTGTATTATATCACTTTCAATTCTTTTTCTATTTTTCCTTTATATTTCTATATTGATTTTATTCATTTTAATTTACCTATAAAGAATCAAAAATGGATTCTATTTCTATAGAAATGTATTTTTTTTTTTCAATTACAAAAAAATACCAAAAAGAATTATCATTATTAGAATTAGGGACCAAGTCTCATGTCAATAGCGAAAAACCTCATTTGTTGAAATACTCCTTAAATAAAAAAAAAGGCTTTACTTTGAACTAAGAAAAAGGGGAAGAAAGGAGGCGAGTCGGTGTGGTAATTCCTCATCCTCAAATAAATCCTTCCCATAGATTATTGACCAACGAAAAAGGAATTGTAGGAGTGAAATCTTGATATACTTTGAAAAAGCAAGGGGTAAGTCTTAATTCATAAAAAAAAAATAAAGAATTCTCCTATTTATAGAACTAAACAAAGGGATTGGCAAATAAAAGGGCCAATGCTACAACCAGACCATAAATAGTTAAGGCTTCCATAAAAGCCAAACTAAGCAATAAAGTACCTCGTTCCAACCGCCCAATCGACCCTTATAATGAAGTACAGACGACAGCCCTCTCCAAGAGGTTCCAATATCCAATAGCACGGTACCGGCTGGGGTCATGATCCCCAAACTGTCGTAGGGTCCCAATGGTATACCGGCACTCCCGGTGCGGGTATACATAAAGTGTCGGCACCCTCCAGTGCGGACACACCAATAAACCACAGAGCACCCGAGGTCTCCAAGACCATTCGGGCGCATCTTACCATATGACAGGTCCCGGGATCACCGAACCACCGTCCTCAACCCGGAAACCCGCCTCAACTAAACTAGTATACATAAAGTCCCATACCAATATGTATAACAAGAAAAGTTGAACCCTTACCTTAGCAAAACCGCTCCGCAGTACAAATCCCGGGAAATCCCGGCTCCCGGCCCGAAAAGCGAAACCTTGACCTTTATGGTCCCACACTGCTCCACCAACGCAGAAACACACTGAACAACCACAAACAAGTCAGAACTCACCAAAATAAACCCCCAGAAACCAAACCCGCACAATCCCGCACTTTCCCGCAAAAATCCACAGAAAGCTCGGTTTCCCAAACCGAGCTAGAACATTGTTACTTATACATCCATAAACACAACCAAACCTTTAAATCATACCTTCTTCCCAAATCGTTCACACAAGTCCGAATCGAAATTCTCGTTCAGCTGTCCCGGTACAAATTTCGGCAGAGTTTCGGTCCAATTTCAAAGCAACTCCCTGTTCACAATCAATTCCATATACAGAAAACGCATTCAGAATTCACAGAATCAATCACTAACAATGGCGCCAAAACCGAGGCTCGGGCCGGGAAAAACGGCTTTCACACCGAGCCTCTTCTAACAGAACCGATTACACTAATCGTAACAGAACTTCTACTCTGAACACAGAAATGCTCTTACCTTTTTCTGAATTCTCCGTCGAAAATTACACCCAAATTTTCAGACGCTAATCGGCACAACCTCGGGTGTGTTTCTTCCTACGTTCCTGTTATCAAACACGCACAAGGAAGTGCCGAGAACGCTTAGGAACCGAAAAATCACACAAAGGAGCATATGACACTATTCACTCCAAAATTCAAATGCTCATAACTTGCAAACCACACTAAATCTTTCAAAACAGACTTCAGATTACTGATCCATACAACCCAATGAACGAACTGAGTACCTTACCTCGAAGTTTGCTCGCGAAACGGCGGAAATCAGTTGTGAAGCTCAAGCTCCAAAAATGGCGCAAGGTGAGGGACAGAGAGAGAGATACGGTTTGTGGAAGAAGAAGAAGTGAGAGTGTTGACTAATAATCCCCTTTTCTATTACTTATACATATATATATATATGCATTATTGACATAAATACATATATATATATATATCCCATAATTCCTTTTCTTTCCTTTTCTTCTTCCACCAAAAAGAGGACACATGTCCCTTCCCTTTTCTCTCCCATCCGCCCCATCCCTTCTTTTTAGCCAAAATGTCCAATTTTCCATTATCTCACATACTTACCAAACTGCATTTTCGCTCAGCCCGAAAATGCAACTTTTTACCAAACTTACTCCGATTGGAACCAAACTTTAACCACATACTCAGGACATCACAAAACCCATAAAACCTATTTTTTTTCACCCAAATATAAGTCCCGAGTCACTCAAAATTGCAACTCCCGGGAATTACGCGCACCCGCGTAATAAATTCTAAATCCGTCCCGGGTTGCCCCAAAATTCACCAAATTAAATCCATAAAATCCGTCTTAAAATATAACATACTTTACACCCAAGCCGTCGGAAAATTTCCATCCCGAGCCCCGGGATCCCGCCCCGAGCCCGGAGTCGCCGGGACCGAACGCCCCGCCCCCAAAAACATACTTCGTAAAAAGATCCGGGACGTTCACACGATTCCAAATATGTAAACGGTTTCCCAATACGAGGTCTCAGGAGTGCTACCGAGCCCGCTGTACGTCCCGAGACAAGTCCCGGCCCCGGAAAAATATTTTCGGCGGAAATGTCCGGGGGACCCACACGACCTCAAAACCCGAAGGATTCCCATAAATAATGCTCAGATAAGCCTCGGGAGCCGTTTAACCGCCCAAAACCGTGACCCGCAGGCCAAAACCGAAGCCCCGGGTCACCCGGGTCACAACCCGCTCGGGGTGACCGTAACATTCTCCCCCCCTTAGAACTCTTGGTCCTCCAAGAGTAGCCTGAACTATACAGGTGTCGCTACCAACCAGAATATATAAATATTCTCCTTACTAAGTATAATCGGACCACCGTTACTGGTGCGGCGGGAGTGGTAGTTTAGACTACCATCCAGAGCCTCTCACCGGCGTCCCACCCTCCGGGTGCATCTTGTTGCACCCCGAGTCAGTTGCCGGTATTTCTACCTGACAACCCCAGACAGTACCGAATCTAAATCTAACTGATCCTCAACAGGCTATCCTGGAAGACATCACGTACAACAGAAATAGTCGTGGGGTACCGCCAACCTAACAACGTACTCTGGAAACTCATGAGAATCGATATAACTCGGGGTAACTTGCCCCGCCTACCAAATCTGACCGTCCCTCAGACCGATGCTACCTCCAGCCAAACCCTGTTACCGACCTCAAATCCCAAATCCTGCGACGTTTATCCATGTATGAGATGGTGCGGTCATTCGCAACGCCTGAATCATCCTGATCCTTGCTGTGGTCTCCCCAACAATCTGAATCAGCATCGCATGCCCAAAACCTTGTGAAAAGTACTGCAGACCCGTGCGGTAAAATGCAGATCACGATCAGACACAATGGAGTCTGGTACCCTCTATAACCGCGCAATTCCCCTGAGGTACAGATGGGCAAGCGCCTAAAGAGAGCTTGTCACCCGTATCAGCAAAAAGTGATCACACTTAGACATATAAATGTCAATGTGGCTCCGCATATCTGGCCACCAAAAGCAAGTGCACAAATCTTGGGATATCCTCTCCCTACCGGGGTGTATACTTAACCGGCTCAAATTGCCTTCTCCAGAGTCTTATTCCGTAGTACCTGATCCTCTGATACCTACAACCAATCCCCAAAATATAACGATTCCCGCATGTACTGAGATGTCAGTAGTAGTACTCCTTTGCCCTCTCCGGACAGCTTCCTTAAACCCGAATTCTTCTCTTGTGCCTCACGCTCTCTATCCAGCCTCTCTGAAAGAGCGATCAAAGTGTTGACCTGAGTGTGCTCCCAAAACTCCCACGTGTGCCCAAGGTACACCGAGTCATCCTCCTGGGTCCGATCTTCCGTGTTGCTTCCTTTAACTAACCCGGTAACCTCTCTACGCAAAGTATCGGCAACTGCATTGCCCTTGCTAGCAGTGCCCTAGATACCACCATCCTAATTCTTAATGTCCTCGAGCCACCTATGCTACCTCATGTTCAACTCCTTATCTTGCGTACTGAGGCTGGCTGCCTCCAATCCTATACAACCTTAATCCTCTTGGAACCCGCTGAAACCCATATTCACCGATGATGTAAAACCAATGTTCCCAAAGCGCCCGCAAAATAGCTCTTAGATACTCCTGGTGCGAGCCTTCATCTCGAGAGTAAATCAGAATATCCTCGATGAACACTTCCCAAAAGAGTCTAAATATAATCGGTACACCCGATTCATCATGTCCATGAACGCTGCCGGTGCGTTGATCAGACCAAATGGCATTACCCTACTCCTAGTGTCCATACCCAATCCAAGAAACAGTCTTCGGCATATCCTTTTCCTTCATCCACACGGAAAGTATCCCGCTTGCAAGTCAACCCTGGAAAAGATCCTCATATCTCCCAACCGATCAAGGAGGTTATCAGTTCCCAACAACGGGTACTTATTCTTACTTGTGATGGCATTCATCCGCCTGTAGTCCATACCCACTCGGAGTAACCCATCCTTTTCCTTAACAAACAGAACCGGAGCACCCCAGGGTGAAGTGCTCGGGCGGATGAAACTCTTCTCCTGTAGTTTCCCCAACCGCTTCTTCAACCAAATCATCTCCACTGCCAACATCCGATAAGGAGGAATGAAAATTAGAGTGAAATCCCACTGCAGACGAATCCCAAACACAATTTTCCTCTCTGGGCATCCCAGGCAAACCCTCTGGAAGTACCTGCGGAAAAATCCTGAACCGTTGGAATCCTATCCAGCTCCAACCGAGTATCTACCGTAGCCAGATCGTAGTACTCCTCCAAATCCACTATCGGAACCTGACCCAAAACCTGCAGCTCCATGCTGCTCCTTACCACCTCTACCCCATCAAAACCCATGAGAGGTAACACCTCTCCAGAAACCGTAATACTACGGTTAGCACGGTCAATGTGCACGGAACTCTTGAGCAGACCAATCAT
Source organism: Stellera chamaejasme (assembly GCA_024586325.1). Taxonomy (NCBI): domain Eukaryota; kingdom Viridiplantae; phylum Streptophyta; class Magnoliopsida; order Malvales; family Thymelaeaceae; genus Stellera; species Stellera chamaejasme. The sequence goes on from CM044979.1 coordinate 21,723,955, forward strand.
CCCAAAAAATAACATCATACTTGGTGTGTCCAACACCAACAGACCTGACAGAATCTTGTGTCTGTCAATAGATAGCACGCAGTCCTGTGTCACCTCATAGAACACAAAACCGGCTCCCAGCCGTTTGTACCAGAATCATTTGGCAGCTCACTGCTAGCCAAATGCAGAGATTCGACACACTTCTGTGCCGAAACCGAAACAGACTCTCCAGTACCAAGTAAATCATGAACAAGTGTATCATCCAGAAACAGAATAACTTGTAATGCCCCACGCTGCAAGGTGTCTCCCTGCACAAACTGGAAAGCGCGCCCAGCTCTGGGCTGCTGTGGCGGAGGGGGTGGCTAAAACGGGAGTCGCCGCTGTGATCTCGGGACGCCCTCCACTATAAACCACACCCTCGGGTGTGTTGGGCTGGAACCAAGACTGCGGACATAAAACACTGTTGGATTCCTATCCCAGCACCAGAAAGCAATCCCGTATCCAACAGTTATCTGCCCTGCATCGCATGCACTACCCCGCCTGCCTGCAGCATGGCCGGCCGGGGTGCTGCCTAACACAACTCAACCAAAACTGAACTATCACAGCCACCCAGCAACCCCTGCCACTCTACCCAGTCCAGCCTGCCTTACCCATAAACCTAGACGAACTCTGCGGTGCAGTAACCCTCCCTCGCTCTTGAGATCGGTGGGGACGACCGACTCTCAACTTCCTCCTGTTCCACACCTTAGTACTGTGGTATGTAATGAACCAGCCAATCAAACTTTCACTCATACTCTCCGACGGCCGTGGTCCCCTGCTCCAGATCATCAAACTGCGCCTGTCGGAGGTCCCTGGCTACATCCCCGCTGCAATGCCGGGGAGAAGTGTAGCCTCCCCAGGAGTTTATCAACTCCCGCAAACCAAAACTCTACTGCCTTCGGCCCTCCTCGGCCGTTGAACCTTGGGGGTTTCAAACGCTGAAACCTCTCCAGAAGTCTGACCTCGTCAGACTGGTGCCTCAAACCTTTCCGTCGTTGATGAGATGGACGAGAAGTCTCGATGTCGTAGTGACCATCCTCCTCAGGGTCACTCACTTACCAATACCAAAACTGTGGCGAGCAGTGGCCTAAATTTCACCATCACCTCCTGTTCATAATGCCTTTACCGTGGCATAATCAGATCTCCCTTTGCCTACCGTTGCCCCGAACCCGTGTCTTTGGCGAAAAGTGCCCCAACATAGCCGTACTGACCTAACACAAAATCATATCAGAAAGGGGTCCTTGTGACCACTAAAACCTCGAGGGTGGTGAGTGTGGTTGTTCAGGCCTTGGATTACACTGAACCCGTATCCCATATCCTCGGAGGTGTGAAATCCCAGTCCCAACCCTCCAGTACCAAATCACGCGGTTTGCGTGTAGTAACCCATTCCTTAAACCAAAACCAATCAAATGCCAACTTAACCCATAACCAAAAGTCCAAACCAAATAACTCTCTCTCTCTCTCCAAAAGCTAGCAGCAGTATCCTAAGGCTCTGTAGTGTAATGCAATGCATGATGCAGAAATTCTTTTCAGAATCACAGAACCAAATACCAAAACTTAAGCACAGAATCAGATCATGTTCATAACACAGAACCACACCACAATACCAACCAACAAATAAGAGTACCCGGATTATGTCAGAAGCCCGCACTCGAGCTTTGCGCTTCTCTACATGCTCCGAAGTCCAAAATCCCCCAAAATCTTGCCAAAGTACTCCAAACCTTCCAAAATGCTTCAAGGTACCGCCCGCTGCTCCACACCCATTCCAAAGTGGTTCAAATAAGGAGGTGGCCAATCTCCGTACCGAACCGCCCCAGAATGGAGCACAGAACAGCAGCCCGCACTTCGAAGTCTTCTCCCGCAGACACTTATCCATGAACTGGCATGACTGCTCCAAAAGTCCACTCCTGGACTGGTATACTTGCCTCCAGAAACCCATACTGAAACTGATCATACCTTGTCTCTTGGGTCACACCGACCCGACCTGCTCTGATACCAACTTGTCACAGCCACCCCGCCCGGTTGCGGAGGTGAGGCCAACCGTGACGTTCGGAAGCCAGTAGCTGCGGCGGAAAGCGCGGAAACGGTACTACAACCCGCAACCTACAACATTCATATACGGCAAGTATACAAACGCGCAGTTCATGGAAAATCATGCATAGCAACAGAACACACGATCACAAAATCTATTTCCACGTCAAAACCAGTATATACAACATAGGCAAGTCGGGGCTCCGCCCTCGACTCAGAAGACAGTTCAACATCAGCAGATATCCAGAATATATATCAGATACAAACTCATGATCCACTATATATGCATGCAACTACAGCTACAGAGCCATCAAAAACTAAAGCCCAAATATACCTAGTGCGGAATCGGAGAAACTGCTCTTTCTCAGTAGATTTCCGCACGCGGTACTGCTGTTGCTGCTGAAAACCCAAAAACAACCAAAGCACCGCGGATCTCTATCCCGCCGGCTGCTTAACAGGTCTGCCTGAAAGGTGGTAAACAAATAAGGGGTGAGTCCTCGGAAGGACCCAGTAAGGGCTGAGGTAAGATACAGTTCGTATACGTGGTAACCAACCGAACCTGCAAAACAGAGCAATACAAGCACAAATATACACATACCAAAATAAGTACAATGTCCCGTAGGACAAGGTGAGTCAAAGATCCCATACACGGTCCAACCGCCCAATCGACCCTTACAATGAAGTACAGACGAGAACCCTCTCCAAGAGGTTCCAATATCCAATAGCACGGTACCGGCTGGGGTCATGATCCCCAAACTGTCGTAGGGTCCCAATGGTATACCGGCACTCCCGGTGCGGGTATACATAAAGTGTCGGCACCCTCCAGTGCGGACACACCAATAAACCACAGAGCACCCGAGGTCTCCAAGACCATCCGGGCCTTGGACAGACACGAACATGCATCTTACCATATGACAGGTCCCGGGATCACCGAACCACCGTCCTCAACCCGGAAACCCGCCTCAACTAAACCAGTATACATAAAGTCCCATACCAATATGTATAACAAGAAAAGTTGAACCCTTACCTTAGCAAAACCGCTCCGCAGCACAAATCCCGGGAAATCCCGGCTCCCGGCCCGAAAAGTGAAACCTTGACTTTTATGGTCCCACACTGCTCCACCAACGCAGAAACACACTGAACAACCACAAACAAGTCAGAACTCACCAAAATAACCCCCAGAAGCCAAACCCGCACAATCCCGCACTTTCCCGCAAAAATCCACAGAAAGCTCGGTTTCCCAAACCGAGCTAGAACATTGTTACTTATACATCCATAAACACAACCAAACCTTTAAATCATACCTTCTTCCCAAATCGTTCACACAAGTCCGAATCGAAATTCTCGTTCAGCTGTCCCGGTACAAATTTCGGCAGAGTTTCGGTCCAATTTCAAAGCAACTCCCTGTTCACAATCAATTCCATATACAGAAAACGCATTCAGAATTCACAGAATCAATCACTAACAATGGCGCCAAAACCGAGGCTCGGGCCGGGAAAAACGGCTTTCACACCGAGCCTCTTCTAACAGAACCGATTACACTAACATAACCAGAATTCTACTCTGAACACAGAAATGCCCTTACCTTTCGCTAAATTCTCCGTAGAAAATTACACCCAAATTTTCAGACGCGAATCGGCACAACCTCGGGTGCATTGCTTCCTACGTTCCTGTTATCAAACATGCACCAGGAAGTGCCGAGAACGCTTAGGAACCTAAAAATCAAACAAAGGAGCATATGACACTATTCACTCCAAAATTCAAATGCTCATAACTTGCAAACCACACTAAATCTTTCAAAACAGACTTCAGATTACTGATCCATACAGCCCAATGAACGATTTAAGTGCAATACCTCGAAGTTTGGTCGTCAAACGACGGAAATCAGTTGTGAGCTCAAGCTCTCATCAATGGCGCATCACAGAGAAGAAGAGAGAGAGATACGGGTGAGAAGAAGAAGAAATGGGAAGGTTGACCAATCTCATCCCTTTTTCTTTTCTACTTAAACCTATATATATGCATTATTGACATAAATACATATATATAGTGGGCCTCCGTGCGCCACTTTCACGTGATTTACAAAATTGTCATTTTCATTCAAATTCGTCTAAGTACGTTCGCCGTAATGCTCCTGCGCATTTTAAATAATGCGCGTTCGTCTCCAAATGATGATTCTACGTACCTTAATGGTGTGTGAGCTGGAAATTGAGAGTATTAATCTTGTCATGAGAGCGAGTGCATCATAATGCAACAGGGAGTGCATCATAGTGGTTACCAAAGACATCATTTTGAAAGATTAATAAAACGAGTGTAACATTTGTCATGAGAGCGAGTGCATCATATTTTGTAATGGAGAGCATTATAATGTATCGGGAATGCATCATAGTGTTTTACCAAATGCATCATTTTGAGAGGTTAATAAAAAGTGTAACATTTGTCATGAGAGCGAATGCATCATATTTTGTAATGGAGAGCATTATAATGTATCGGGAATGCATCATAGTGTTTTACCGAATGCATCATTTTGGGAGATTGAAGGAAGTGTGTGCTTCATTAAGTTATCGAACTAGTGCATCATGTTTGTTACGGAAAAACATCATTATGCATCGCAAATGCATCATTGGGTAGAACAAAAGGATCACGTGGGGTTGTAGAACAAAAGCATCATTAACTCGTCAAAGAGAGTGCATCATATTAATGTTATGGGAGTGCATCATAGTGTATCGGGAATGCATCATTCTTCTTCGTATACTTCTTCTCTTTAGGGGCTTAAGGTGCGCTACAGCGCACCGTATACCGCTCTATATATATATATCCCATAATTCCTTTTCTTTCCTCTTCTCCTTCCGCCAAAAGAGGACACATGTCCCTTCCCTTCTCTCTCCCATCCGCCCCATCCTTTCTTTTTATCCAAAATGTCCAAATTTTCAATATCTCACATACTTACAAAACTGCATTTTCGCTCGGCCAAAATGAAACTTTTACCAAACTTACTCCGATTGGAACCAAACTTTAACCACAAACTCAGGACATCATAAAACCCGTGAAACACATTTTCTTATCCAAATATAAGTCCCGAGTCACTCAATTGCAACTCCCGGGAATTACGCGCACCCGCGTAATAAATTCTAAATCCGTCCCGGGTTGCCCCAAAATTCACCAAATTAAATCCATAAAATCTGTCTTAAAATATAACCCAAGCCGTCGGAAAATTTCCATCCCGACCCCAGGATCCCCGTCCCGAGCGCGGGGAGTCACTCGGGACCGAACATCCCGCCCCAAAAATCATACTCCGTAAAAAGATGCAGAACGTTCCCACGAATCCAAATATGAAAACGGTTTCCTTTTCCGAGTTCCCGGGTGCGCTACCGAGCCCGCTGTACGCCCCGAGACAAGTCCTGACCCCGGAAAAATATTTTCGGCGAAAATGTCCGGGGGACCCACACGACCTCAAAACCCGAAGGATTCCTATAAATAATGCTCGGATAAGCCTCGAGAGCCGTTTAACCGCCCAAAACCGTGACCCGCAGGCCAAAACCGGAGCCCCGGGTCACCCGGTCACAACCCGCTCGGGGTAACCGTAACACCCGTATTTTCCTTCCGCCTCGGGCTGTCTTGCAATACCTTCTACAGCTTGTCCCGCAGCAGTGCCTTGACCAACCCCAGGCCCAATAGAAGCAAGCCCTACAGCTAACCCAGCAGCAATAACGGAAGCGGCGAGAAATCAATGGATTCTTGATAAATTCCTCGCACGAAAATAAAGAAAAAGAAATAGTTAATGATACAATCATTCAATGAGTTTTGGCTTAATTATTCCGTCGCTAAGATTCAACCAGCTGAAGTAACTAAAAACTTCGAATTGAGAATTGAAGTAATAATATTCATTATTGAACTTTCAGAAAGAGCTATTTCCATATCTCTTTTTTAGTTCCTATCCAAAGGATTTTTGTGAATGCATACATACACCCTTTACCCGTCCACTTCTGTTTTCCAAACCATTATTTGAATTTTCCATTATTTTTCTTTATTTTATTTCATATATTTATTGATTCAATTTCGAATCAAAGACGAAACAGAAGAACTCCTATTGGAATCCCTATCTAAATATACAACAGTCCAATGCGATAGATTAGATCTATCTTGAGTTCATATATAACTAGTTAATATCTAATATCACATATACGCGTCTTTCTTTCATAATGGAAACCAACTCCTCTACTTCTATCTTAGCTTCAATCAGATTTTTAAATCTTAAAGGATGCGCAAGAGTTAGTGTATAGCCATTAACTTACATATACCTAATTCTAACCCCTTTCCTAAAAAATAAAAAAAATTAATCTCGTTTGTTGTAAATTCGTCTCTTCCTTTTTTATCATTATCTCACATGGATCTCATTTTAATTAATGAATTCATTAAATCAAATCGTTGCATAGAAAAAAATAACAAAGAGTATTTAATTTAGCTAAATTCATGCAATTTATTATTTATAAAAATTGGATTTTGGTCAATCATTTAATTGAATGAAATTGACTGAAATGGGAATCATTCTATAGAACATCCTTTTTAAACTCACCCACCATAAATTGATACCACAAAAATTCCTATTCAATATAGGACTCAAAATATTGAAATTGAATAAACAAAACAATTAATGTAAAGAGAGAATTTTCATTGAAGGGAGATATGATATAAAAAAATCAAAATAGACCAAATCCGAATTTTAGGAAAAAAATCTTTTCGATCTCTTTCCCTCTTTTTATTAGACTTTAAAATTTATTTACTAATAGTAATTGCTGAATATTTTTTGCTATTACTCTAGATCCTTTCTTTTTTTATTTATGTTGCCTAAGCATAAGCAAATTATCTTGTTGAGTTGGGCATTCATTGCTTGATTGGACGGACGAAGTTACAAAAAAAAGACTAGACTCTTTCTTTCAAAAACTCGTCAATGATGACCCTCCATGGATTCACCTATATAAGCCGCAGCTAAAGTTGCAAAAATAAGAGCTTGAATCCCGCTTGTAAATAATCCAAGGAACATCACAGGTATAGGAACTACTAAAGGTACTAAAGAAACAAGAACAAGAACTACTAATTCATCGGCTAATATATTCCCGAAAAGTCGAAAACTAAGCGATAAGGGCTTTGTGAAATCTTCTAAAATGTTAATGGGTAAAAGAATTGGAGTTGGTTGAATGTATTTACTAAAATACCTTAATCCTTTTTTTGAAATACCCGCATAGAAATATGCTACTGACGTGAGTAAAGCTAAAGCAACAGTAGTATTTATATCATTCGTGGGTGCGGCTAACTCTCCATGAGGTAATTCTATGATTTTCCAAGGTAAAAGGGCACCCGACCAATTAGAAACAAAAATAAATAGAAACATAGTTCCAATAAAAGGAACCCATGGACCATACTCTTCCCCAATCTGAGTTTTGGTCACGTCTAGAATGAATTCAAGAACATATTCGAAGAAATTTTGACCGTCAGTTGGAATAGTTTGTGGATTCCGAACAGCGAGAACAGCGGAACCTAATAAGATAGCAATTACAACCCAAGAAGTCATAAGTACTTGGGCATGGACTTGGAAACCCCCTATTTGCCAATAGAAATGCTGGCCGACTTCCACACTAGAGATATCATATAACCCCATTAGTGTGTTGATGGAACATGATATAACATTCATATTGTCCTCTGACAGAAATATAACTTTACTTAAAATAATAAAGAATTATTTTGATTCAACCCTTTCCTTTTAAACTTGACCACTCAACTTGTATATTTTGTATACCAACTAAACTAATCACACTATATTGACACAGTCTGTTTTTTATCTCTTTTGTACGATTCGGGAATAATATCCGACTCCACAAATCTATATCTATGGAGTTCAAAAATAGAATAATTTATTTATCTTATTATTAATCACGGATTTCGTATATAGCTAGAACGGCCCTCGCAAATTGCGAATACTAATTTGTTAAGAATTAATCGAATTGAAGCTAGAGCGTCATCATTTGCTGGAATCGAAATATCTGCGAGATCGGGATCACAATTTGTATCAATTAAACAAACTGTTGGAATTCCTAAAGTGATACACTCCCGAAGAGCCGTATGTTCTTCTTGCTGCTCAACTATGATTACAATATCAGGCAATTCCGTCATATATTGAATCCCGCCCAGATATGTTTGCAAACGAGATAATTGTCTCTTCAACATAGCTGCATCTCTTTTCGGAAGACGGTTTAGTCTCCCCGTCTTTTGTTCCATTCTCAAGTCCCTGAGCTTATGAAGCCGCGTTTCTGTAGTGGACCAATTTGTTAACATACCACCAAGCCATTTTTTATTAACATAATGACACCGAGCCTTTATTGCAGCCCGCGCTACGGAATCAGCTGCTTTATTTTTGGTACCAACAATTAAAAATTGTTTTCCCTTACTTGCTGCATCAAAAACTAAATCACAAGCTTCTGATAAAAAACGAGCAGTTCTAGTGAGATTTGTAATATGAATACCTTTATGCTTTGCATAGATATAGGGCGCCATTCGCGGATTCCATTTCCTAGTACCATGACCAAAATGAACTCCTGCTTCCAGCATCTCTTCCAAATTTATGTTCCAATATCTTCTTACCATTTCTCCTCACACTTCCTCTCTCTCTCTTTTATTATTCATAAAAAAAGAGAAACGAGGCACCTTGAAATAAATAATTGTTCCGATGGAACCTTCTCTTCTACCGGAGATTGGTCGTTTATAAACGAGCTAAGCCATTACTTTCTATTCATAATTTTCTTTATTACATTAATTTATTAATTATTTTATTTATTTAATTATTTTATTTATTAAGTAGTTAACAAATCAAATGACCAGAACAAATCAAACAAATAGTTAAAAGGACGAATCCGCTTTCTCTTTCTTATGCTAAGTTAAAAATCATTAAATCCTATAAAAGATCGATCTGATGTACTATATAAATTCTTTGAAATGCAAGAATCAAAAAATTTTCCGTGGTGGAAGAAAATATCTCTCATTTCCATTTCCCCACGAAGAAATTCTTTTTTTTTTTTCAAAAAGAATGTTGTTATGCTGCCTTGAAGATATTACGGTCACCCCGAGCGGGTTGTGTCCGGGGTGACCCGGGGCTCTGGTTTTGGCCTGCGGGTCACGGTTTTGGGCGGTTAAACGGCTCCCGGGACTTATCTGAGTATTATTTTTGGAAATCCTTCTGGATTTGAGGTTGTGTGGGTCTCCCGGACATTTTTGCGGAAAATATTTTTTCGGGACCGGGACTTGTCTCGGGACGTACAGCGGGCTCGGTAGCGCTCCCGGGACCTCGGAATGGGAAACCGTTTGCATATTTGGAATTGTGGGAACGTCCCGGATCTTTTTACGGAGTATAATTTTTGGGTGGGGACGTTCGGTCCCGGGCGACTCCCGGGGCTCGGGATGGAAATTTTCCGACGGCTTTGGTGTAAAGTATGTTATATTTTAAGACGGATTTTATGGTAATATTTGTGGAATTTTGGCATGGCGGGATTTGGATTTGGGTTAGCACGTCGTGATTTGCTCGGGCTCAGCGGGCCCGGTAGGACACTCTGGATGGGTAATTGAACATGTGGAAGATGATTTGTGTATGATATGGGATTCCGAGGGTTGTGTTCAGTTTGCGTTCCAATTGGAGGTTGGAAACTGCAGTTGGGCTAAATTGCAATTTTTTGAGAAAGTTTATGGACTAAGTTGCAATTAACCCAAAAGTCACCAATAATGAGAAATGAAGAAGAGCTGAAGTCGGCTGGTTAAGAGGGGATAAGGGACATGTGTCCATATTTGGTGAAAGATGGAAAAGAAAAGGAATTAAAAGAAATAAATATAAAAGGGAAAGAAATACCATCTTTTTTTCATTTTCTCTTCTTCTCTTCTTCTCATCTGCCATGGTTGGCCTCTCTCAAGCTCCATGGTGTTCTTCATTTTTTGGCAAGGATTGAACAAGGTTTTGGGTGCAAATCAAAGGTAAACTTCTTCTCTTCTTCTCTTTACAAGTTTGAAGCATGGATTGGTTGAGAAAGTGAGGTTTAGAGAAGATTTGGGTTTGTGCCTAGCTATGAGTTGTGATGATCTTCTTGCTTCCAAGCTTAAGTATGTTGTTCTTGGTAAAGAAGAGAGTAAGAATCTAGGTTTGGATTTTGGAAAAACATCATGGTTAGCAAAACCCTAATTTGGCGAATTCTTGGATGTTTTCTAAAGTTGATGTTTTGTGATGTTCTTGGATCATGCTTTGGATATGTTGTTCCTAGCATGATTCTAAAGCATTGTGTGGTTTCAATTTGATGAAAAATAGATTGTGTGGAAAAGCCCCAAATTGGGTGAATAGTGTAATTAGGGTTCATGTATGATTCTTGGTGATTAAGGTGTAATTGGTTAGTAATCAAGCTTAGGATGCGTAATTGGTGATTAAAGTGAGTAATTGGAACCTTGAATGGATTGAATTGGAAGTTTGGGTGAAATTTGGTAAAGGGCCGAATTTATGAGAAGGAACTTTCTCTATGTTGGGGTTTGATTTTGATTGATTTGGATGGTAAATTGATATCGGGGTTGGATTCAGGTGCGGTATGGTGTTTGAAATGTCGTTTTCGGGTAATAAATGGAAAAGTTACCTTTATGCGGGTTTACCGGGAAAATGTCGGGAATGACGGGTTTAAAGGTTGGAATTTGTTTGTGGGTGTTGGAATAACAAGGTTCTAGCTCGGTTCGTAAAACCGAGCTTTCTGTGGATTTTTGCGGGAAAGTGCGGGATTGTGCGGGTTTGGTTTCTGGGGGTGTATTTTGATGTGTTCTGATTGGTTTGTGGTTGTTCAGCTTGATTCTGCCTTTGTGGAGCAGTGTGGGACCGTAAACGTCGAGTTTGCACTCTTCGAGCCGGGAGCCGGGATTTCCCGGGAGTCGTGCTGCGGGGCAGTGTTTCGAGGTAAGGGCTCAACTTCTCTCGTTATGCATTCTGGTATGGGACATTATGTATATCGGGTTTAGTTGAGGCAGGATTCCGGGTTGAGGACGGTGGTCGATGATCCCGGGACTTGTCATATGGTAGGGTACATGTTTGTATTTGTTACATTTCAAGGCTCGGGTGGTCCTGGAGGCCACGGGTTTATATGTTGTTACGTATATCCGCTAGGCACCGATATTTCTGTTTATACGTTTTGGTATATTATATTCATTTTGCATATGCATGGTGATACGTTACGCTCTGAGACGAGACCGGATGGTCTTAGAGGCCACGGGTACTCCTTGGTTCTGTTCTGTTGGTATACGGTTGACTAAGTTTTCTCTCTCTTTGGTTGTGTTTTAGCAGCACCAGCAGTACCTCGTGCGGGAATCTTCTGGGCAAGAGGTTTTCCTGATTCCGCACTTAGGTATTCTAGGGTTTACTTTGGTGGCTCTGTAGGTGTAGTTGCATGCATGTATATCTGATCATGATATTGTATATGACGTATATTTTGGAATATGTGATGAATCTGTATCTGTTCTCTGAGTCGAGGGTGGAGCCCCGACTTGCCTATATTGGTTATGGATATGCAATGGTTTCGGTGATTTGGTTGTCATGAGTGATGAACGGTATTCCATGAACTGGAGTTGTGATTGTTAAGTTGTTTTGTATACTTGCCATGTATGAGTTTTGTATGGTGCGGTTCGTAGTACTAACATACCGTTATTTCGGGCCGGGACATGTGACCATTGCACGTAGAGGGTTTCGGTAGTACCGTTACAGCGCTTTCCGCCATAGCTTCCGCTTCGAACGTCGCGGCCGGCTCCGCCTCCGCAACTTTGGCGGGGTGGTCGTGACAAGTTGGTATCAGAGCGGGACGGGTCGGAGTGACCCGAGAGACAAGTCTGATCGGTTTCGGTATGGTTTCGGGAGGCAAGTATACAAGTCCGGGAGTGGACTTTGGAGCGGTCATGCTAGTTCATGGAGAGGTATCTGCGGAAGATGACTTGAGTACGGACTGCTGTTACGTGTTCTATTCCGGGCGGTTCACGGAGTCTGGCCACCTCCTTATTTGAACCCCTTTGGAATGGGTGTGGAGCAGCGGGCGGTTCTTTGAAGCATTCTGGAAGGTTTGGGATACTCCGACAAGGTTTGGGGATTTTGGACTTTGGAGCATATAGTGAAGCGCAAAACTTGAGTGCGGCTTCCGACATAATCCGGGTACTTTTATTTGTTGGTTGGTATTTGGTGTGATTACGTGTTATGAACATGATCTGTTTACGTATTTAAGGTTTTGGATTTTGGTTTGTGATTCGAGAGATAGTTTACGCATCATGCATTGCATTACACTCTGAGCCTTAGAGTCTTGCTGCTAGCTTTTGGTAGAGAGAGAGTTAAGCTGTTTTGGATATCTGGTTACGGATTAAGTCGGTATTTGGTTGGTTTGGTTTAAGGAATGGTTACCACACGAAGATAGCGTGATTGGGTACCGGAGGGTCGGGATCGGGATCCCACACCTCCGAGGTTTAGGAGATGGGTTCAGTGAAACCCAGGGCCTGAACAACCACACTTACCCCCCGAGGTTATTTGGCAGAGAAGGATCAGAGTGCGCAGAGGAAGCGTAGTGTGCCCAAGGTATATCGGTCTTTAAGAGATTCTGGAGGGAGTAGGCAGGTTGGTCTTACCCCCAGTGAGTATGTCGGTAGCATACGATGTCTTCCAGGATGGCATGTTGAAGATCAGTTAGATTTAGAATCGATCTTGTCTAGGGTTGTCGGGTAGAAATACTGGCAACTGACTCGGTGTGCAACAAGATGCACCCGGAGGGTGGGACGCCGCCGAGAGGCTCGGATGGTAGTCTAAACTACCACTCCCGCCGCACTGTGACGGTGGTTCGATTATCTTTGAGTAAAGGAAAGTATATATATTCTGTTTGGTAGCGACACCCGAATGGTTGAGTCACTCTTGGAGGACCAAGAGTTTTAAGGGGGAGAATGTTACGGTCAACCCGAGCGGGATGTGACCGGGTGACCGCGGCTCGGTTTTGGCCCGCGGGTCACGGTTTTGGGCGGTTAAACGGCTCCCGATACTTATCTGAGTATTATTTTTGGGAATCCTTCTGGATTTGAGGTCGTGTGGGTCCCCCGGATATTTCCGCCGAAAATATTTTTCGGTAGGGGTTTGTCTCGGGACGTCTGCGGCCTCGGTAGCGCTCCGGGACCTCGGAATGGGAAACCGTTTGCACATTTGGAATTGTGGGAACGTCCGGATCTTTACGGAGTATAATTTTTGGGTGGGGATGTTCGGTCCTGGGCGACTACCGGGGCTCGGGATGGAAATTTTCCGACGGCTTTGGTGTAAAATATGTTATATCTTAAGACGGATTTTATGGTAATATTTGTGGAATTTTGGCATGGCGGGATTTGGATTTGGGTTAGCACGTCGTGATTTGCTCGGGCTCAGCGGGCCCGGTAGGACACTCTGGATGGGTAATTGAACATGTGGAAGATGATTTGTGTATGATATGGGATTCCGAGGGTTGTGTTCAGTTTGCGTTCCAATTGGAGGTTGGAAACTGCAGTTGGGCTAAATTGCAATTTTTTGAGAAAGTTTATGGACTAAGTTGCAATTAACCCAAAAGTCACCAATAATGAGAAATGAAGAAGAGCTGAAGTCGGCTGGTTAAGAGGGGATAAGGGACATGTGTCCATATTTGGTGAAAGATGGAAAAAGAAAAGGAATTAAAAGAAATAAATATAAAAGGGAAAGAAATACCATCTTTTTTTCATTTTCTCTTCTTCTCTTCTTCTCATCTGCCATGGTTGGCCTCTCTCAAGCTCCATGGTGTTCTTCATTTTTTGGCAAGGATTGAACAAGGTTTTGGGTGCAAATCAAAGGTAAACTTCTTCTCTTCTTCTCTTTACAAGTTTGAAGCATGGATTGGTTGAGAAAGTGAGGTTTAGAGAAGATTTGGGTTTGTGCCTAGCTATGAGTTGTGATGATCTTCTTGCTTCCAAGCTTAAGTATGTTGTTCTTGGTAAAGAAGAGAGTAAGAATCTAAGTTTGGATTTTGGAAAAACATCATGGTTAGCAAAACCCTAATTTGGCGAATTCTTGGATGTTTTCTAAAGTTGATGTTTTGTGATGTTCTTGGATCATGCTTTGGATATGTTGTTCCTAGCATGATTCTAAAGCATTGTGTGGTTTCAATTTGATGGAAAATAGGTTGTGTGGAAAAGCCCCAAATTGGGTGAATAGTGTAATTAGGGTTTATGTTGGTGATTTGGGCGGAATTGGTTAGTAATCAAGATTAAGAAGTGTAATTGGTGATTAAAGTGAGTAATTGGAACCTTGAATGGATTGAATTGGAAGTTTGGGTGAAATTTGGTAAAGGGCCGAATTCTGGTATGGGACATTATGTATATCGGGTTTAGTTGAGGCAGGATTCCGGGTTGAGGACGGTGGTCTGATGATCCCGGGACTTGTCATATGGTAGGGTACATGTTTGTATTTGTTCTGTTTCAAGGCCCGGGTGGTCTTGGAGGCCACGGGTTTATATGTTGTTCTGTATATCCGCGCTAGGCGCCGATATTTCTGTTTATACGTTTTGGTATATTATATTCTGTTTTGCATATGCATGGTGATACGTTCTGTTCTGAGACGAGACCCGGATGGTCTTAGAGGCCACGGGTACTCCTTGGTTCTGTTCTGTTGGTATCCGCACCTGGGGTGCCGATACTTCTGTTCTGTTGTGTCCGCACTGAGGGTGCCGACATTCTGTTGGTATCCGCACCTGGAGTGTCGATATACATTACGTGTGTCCGCCTTTGGAGGGTGCCGACACTTTATGTATACACGCACCGGGAGTGCGGGTATATACGTGACCCTACGACAGTTTGGGGATCGCGACCCGGCCCGGTACCGTGCTTACGTTACATTACAGTATATTCTGACCTCTTAGAGAGGGCTGTCGTTTTGGGTCGTTCTGGCGGTTGGACTGCGTACGATGGGTTCCGGCTCACCTCTGACATATATATATATATATATATATATATATATATATATATATATATGTGCTTGTGTTTGTTCTGTTTTGTAGGTTCGGCTCAACAGCACTTGTACAAACTGTATCTTACCTCAGCCCTTACTGGGTCCTCCCGAGGACTCACCCCTTATATGTTTACCACCTTTCAGGCCGATCTGACAAGCAGCCGGCGGAATAGGGATCCGCGGTGCTTTCTGTTGTTTTGGTTTCAGGTATTGGTAGTTCCCTTGTGGAACCTTCGTTCTGTTCCGTCGCTCGCATTACATTTAAGGGGTAGTCTCGGTAGAGGCTTACGGTTGGTATATCTGGGTTACTGTTATGTTGGTATACGGTTGACTAACGTTTTCTCTCTCTTTGGTTGTGTTTTAGCGGCAAGCAGTAGACTCGTGCGGGAATCTTACGGGCAAGAGGTTTTTCGATTCCGCACTTAGGTATTCTAGGGTTTACTTTGTTGACTCTGTAGGTGTAGTTGCATGCATGTGTTTCGGATCATGATATTGTATATGACGTATATTCGGAATATGTGATGAATCAGTCTGTCTTCTAAGTCGAGGCGGAGCCCGACTTGCCTATATTGGTTATGGATATGCAATGGTTTCGTGATTTGGTTATCATGAGTAATGAATGGTATTCCATGAACTGCATGTTTGATTGTTAAGTTGTTTTGTATACTTTCCATGTATGAGTTTTGTAGGTGGTACACTACCCAAGCAAAGGCCTCCTCAAAAGCTCACAAGGGTCATGAAGGATCCAACATGGAATATCAGACCATAAAAGGTCATCGCGCTCCACACAAACTCAGTTCTGTGGCTGCTACTGCCCTCAACAAGGTATTTTCAACAGTATTTTCAACGCGGAGTAAAGGGTCATGAAGGATCCAACACAAACTATCAGAATCATGAAAGATCTTCGCTTATGGCTACGGCATCGGTCCTCAGCAAAGTACTTTCGAAAAGCGGAGTACAGGACCCTGCCCGTACTCCGCTCTCAGGAGGAGGCATCTTGGTAAACTACCCAAGCAATCGCGCCCTCGCGTCGCATCAGAATCATACAAGGTCTTTGAAGAGGTCTCATCCTTGTGGTCTCCAAGATCGCCTTCGCGGGGTCTTGCCCTCGCGGGCCCCAAGTCTCGCATGGGCGATGTCTCACACTCACCGTTGCGTCTCTTGGGCCTTTGCGGGCCACCCTCGCGGTCTCGTGTCTCGCCCTTGCGATCTCACTCACTTTCGCAGGTCTTACTCCCGCAGCCTCAACTCGCCTTCGCGAGGACTCTCTTGCCTATACCGGCCTCGTCCGAGATAAGGCCCTTATTCTCGAGTTCGTGCGACCCTCACTCCTTACTTGGCTATATTTTATCTCGGGCCTTCGCCTTACAGGCCTTCGCCGCCGCTTGCTCCACCTGGAAATAGACCACTTGGTCATCTGACATCAATCAGCCAATAAGGAGGCCAGCACGAGCACGAGTGATCTTCACCAGATTTGTACGCCAAACATTCCCTTGCAGGTGAATCTTCTAAGGCGGTTTGCTGAGATCTTCATCATCACAGCCGCCTTATCTCCAATCAGTCTGACACAGACTTATCTCCTTACATCTAATCTGACAGACTTGTCAGTCCTGTCTCACAGCCTGTCCAAGGCTTCAACTGGGGGAGGTTCTTCTCCTGGCATATCCCTATAAATAGGGGAATATCCACCCTAAATCGGGTAAGCTACTACACGCCCCCCCACTCCTCTCTTGCTACTTCTGAGTGCTCTCTCTATCTTTTACAGATTACTCATAACAAGCAAGCTTGGAGTCTCAAGAACATCATCTTCTCCACCACATCAACTGAGAGTCCGGGCCTTCCTTAGGAACGAGACTATCAGTTTGGCGCCGTCTGTGGGAACGAAAGTTCTTACCACAAACCCATATTACAAACCACAAGTAGCAAGTCATGCCAACTACCCGGAGTGCAAATAGGCACAGTCGTCAGGGAAGGAGGAATCCTCCCGAGACGAACACGAACAATGATCCACAATCGCAACCATCTCCAAACAGTGTTCCCCCACAACGGGGAGAACTCTCTATTCACTCAACGGAGGAAAGCTCCTCCCACGTCAACCGTAACGTGCCCCAGGAGCGTAACACTCCACCACCAAACACTCCACCAACGAGCCTTGATCCAGCCGTTCTGCAAACAATCACCGACGCAGTCGCTTTCAACTTGCGAGAAACACTCGCCACCACTCTTCGAGGCATTCTGGATAGCGTTGGAACGCTGCATACTAATCAGCCCGAACGCCCGGTTACTCCGCCTCAACAAGTAAGTAACCCTGACCCTTCGTCGTTACTTATCGCACTTACTAGACGGTTAGAAGAAGTGGAAAAAAGGGACGAAAGGGCCGTGTTCATAGTATTTCCAGGATGGGTCTAGACCACCTCTGGACCCAGCCTTTTACTCAACGGGTTACGAAACCCCTCTTCCTGATCAGTTTCGCCAGCCTAAACTGGATGCTTATGATGGTCTCTCAGACCTTGATATTCATCTCCAACGTTACGTTTCCGCGATGGCAATCACGAGGGCGGACGACAACACGCTCCGTAGAGCTTTCAGCTCCACGCTTACTAGGGCCGCTGCCAACTGGTATACCACTCTCCGCGATAAGCGGTTTGACTCCTTTGAGGAACTCTCCTGTAACTTCTCCAACCACTTCGTGGTGTCAAAACCTCCCCCTAAAACGGCGGGACATCTTCTTAAGATATGGCAGAAAAAGGATGAGCCGCTTCGGGAATATATTCAGCGTTTTCAGACAGAGTCTCTCCAAGTCCCTAGACTGGGAGAGGAAGCTGCTTTGCTTGCGGCCATTCGGGGCCTCCGCTGGGAATCTCTCTTTTCGTGGATGTCCACACCAACCCTCCCACCAACATGGAACAGTTTTGAGCACGGCCTCTCGGTTTATGAATACGGAGGAGGTCACTCGACCACTCGCAAGAGCCGCCACGGCGGATGCGAAGGGACAACCCTCGCGACCGGACTCCAGGTCCCAGAGGCAGTACCCTACGCCACCCAGTAGGGAGAAGGCGTATTTTTTCTACCTCCACTGAGAGAATCTCGCACCGACATCCTCCATGCCCTGGAACAAGAGAGGAGGTCCCCACTTGGCCTTGCCCTCTCCCAGAAATATCCAGGCAAAGCAACAAGTTTTGCCGCTATCACCATGACAAAGGTCACGATCGAGGATCGCTTTGAGCTCAAGCGCATGATTGGGGAGATGTTGGCTCAAGGCAAGCTCAGGGAATACTTGCTCCATACAGAAGGAGGCCGCAGAGGAGAGGGTGACCGTGAAGATCGCCGGTAGGAGGACCGCCGGCGAGGTCGCTCCCAAAGAAACCTGTGTCAAGAGAATTTGGTCCAAATCCCCGGCAAGGGGACACATCGGCGTGATCACACGGTGTGAAGGTGCGTCCGCAAGACGCCGTCATATGAGGCAGATCTACCGGATCGACCACTCCTCTACTCAATTTCGCATCGCAGCGATGGCACCTCTGTTCTTTGTGCGCATGCGGACCCCTTGGTTATCACAGCCCGTATTGCGGGGTGGGACGTTGACAGAATCTACATGGACACAGGGGCAAATGCCAACGTGATCTACAAGCACACTGGTTGAGGCCAAGGTGCCTTTGTCCCAGATCCAGCCCGCGAAAGGGCCACCTTTGTGGTAGGACGGGATGAAATCCCAACTTTGGGGTCAATCACCTTACCCTACATGATGATGGGAATCACCAAGGAAAAGAAGCCGTATGCCGTTCAAGCTTTGTGGACTTTATCGTCCTAGATCTCCCCACACCATACAACGCCATCATTGGGCGTCATACTCGAGGATCGAGTTCCATGTCATTTGTGATGTGCGGACCACGACTTTGGTTTTTCACACTGCGGCTGGGGATGCCTTTATCTTTGTCAACCTGAACATAGCCAGGGGAAATTATGTCTCCGCCCTTGCTGGACCTCCTCACCTCCCCCGACCATCTGAGCCTAAGAGAAAGGCACCCATGGAGGAAGCTGGGCCCACGGGCGAGGCCGCTCCTGACTTGTCTGGGGCCTTTGAGGAAGTTGAAATCTCCTGGAAAGAAGTTCCGAGTTGGAAAAGACCTCGAAGAAAAGATCAGCAAGCACTCATCCATCTCCTCCATGCCAATAGCGATGTCTTCGCATGGAGCCCTGAGGACTTACCAGGGGTAGATCCTGCTATCATTTCTCACAAGTTGAGTGTACTCCCCGGCTTTAGCCCGGTTAGGCAGAAAACAAGGGGCATGGCCCCTGACCGTAAGGACTTTGTACGCACTGAAGTGCAGAAATTGCTTAAGGCAAATATAATCAAGGAGGTTCACTACTCTGAATGGGTTGCGAATATTGTCCTCGCCGATAAAGAGGGCGGCCAGTGGCGACTCTGCGTGGACTACAAAGGGGTTAATAGGGCCTGCCCAAGGGACCCCTACCCCCTACCTTCCATCGATCAGCTGGTTGACTCAACCGTTCATCACTCTGTCTTCTCCTTTCTTGACGCATACAGTGGGTACCATCAAGTTTTTATGGACCCAGAGGACGCGGTAAAAACTGCCTTCACTCTTTGGCGAAGCCGTCTATCATTATGTCAGAATGCCCTTCGGCTTGAAGAATGCGGGGGCTACTTTCCAAAGGCTTGTAAATCATGTCTTCGCAGGCCAAATTGGCCGAAATCTGGAGGCTTATGTCGATGACATTGTGGTCAAGAGCAAGGCCGTCTCCACCCACCTCGCAGATTTAGAGGAAACATTCGCCAACTTCCGCAAATACAATATGCGACTAAACCCAAAGAAATGTATCTTTGGCGTGGGCGAGGGGAAATTTCTGGGGTACCAGATCTCCAAAGGAGGGATCCATGCGAATCCCAAAAAGATTGAGGCAATCACTACCCTGCGCACCCCTAGAGGACTCAAAGAAGTTCAACAGCTAGCAGGAAAGCTAGTTGCCTTGGGACGATTCGTCTCTAAACTAAGTGATCGCTGCAGACCTTTCTTCGATCAAATTCGCAAGAAAAAAGCTTGCAGGTGGACAGAGGAATGCCAGGAGGCATATGCCTCCATCAAACAGCACTTACAAGAGCTACCAGCACTCAAGTGCCCTAGACCAGGCGATGACCTGGTCCTTTACCTCGCCACCTCGGAAAAAGCGCGCTTCGTCCTTATTAAGGAAGAGGCTTCCAAACAATGGCCAGTCTATTACACCAGCCATACCCTTCAAGATACGGAAACAAGGTATCCCCCTCTCCAAAAGGCTATTTTGTCTCTTGTATATGCAGCAAGGAAGCTCAAACCCTACTTCCAAGGGCACACAATTATAGTCCGGACAGACTTACCAATTCAAGATATCCCGGGCGGCCCGAACATTCGGGCGCCTCGCCAAGTGGTGGATCGAACTTGGTGGTGTTACCCTCCGCTATGAGCCCAGAACAGCACTTAAGGGCCAGACCCTCGCCGACTTCATTGCGGAATTCTCGGATGCTGACATCATCCCGGCCCCGAGCGGGCCCCACGCCTCAACCCATTCCTTCGGAATGGGACTTATTTATGGATGGTTCATCCAAACTTGAATCCCGCAGAAGTGTTTATCTACGTGGACCCCTAGGTATGGAAGTATTCCTTCGTGTCTCTTTTCAATTTCCAGTAACTAACAATGTTGCAGAATATGAGGCCCTCATCGCGGGGCTCAAACTCGCCAAAGGGCAGGCATCCGCCGCCTCCATGTCCACAGCGACTCGCAACTGGTGATTCACCAAGTCCAAGGGTGCGCCGAATGCAAAGACGCCACCCTGATCAAATACCTTAAGCTGGTAAACGCCTTGCAGACCAACTTTGAAGAGGCCATCTTCATACATGTTCCTCGCTCTGAGAACACTACAGCAGAACATCTTTGTCAAAGGGAAAGACTCCCTCCACTTCGGCCACCACGGCCAGTCCTTCCATCACGGAAAGTATTGATATCACCTCTCTTACAACACATGATCCGGTCGCAGATGGAGAGATCATATTATTCTTTGAGCTGAACGCCAGCACCACAGATCCCAAGCTCACAAACGGGCCATCCGCTTCGTCCTCATTGATGACCAATTATGGCATCGCGGGTTTTCGGCGCCCGCAGCGGTGTCTCGGCACCCTCGAGGGCACTCTGTCTTGGATACTCTTCACCAAGGCAAGCTGTGGCGCACACATTGCTGCGGAGGCACTTGCCCACAAAGCCCTTCGACAAGGGTACTACTGGCCTACCTTGAAAAGGACGCAGCTGCCTTTGGTCAAAACGTGCCACCAATGCCAAATCAATTCTCGCATCCAGCGATCGCCATCTGCGGTGGACTATTTTTCTAAGTGGGTCGAAGTAGAACCCTGGTCTCCATCACTTCCGCCAAGATCATCAAATTTCTTTGGAAGAATCTTGTGCGCGATGCGGCAGCCCTCGAGCTATTATTACGAGACAATGGCACCCGGTTTGCGATCCACGGTGTCCAACGGTGGGCTCGGGACAATAATGTCCGCATGCTTTACGCCCTGATGGCGCACCCCGATCCAATGGGCAGGTTGAGGTCACCAACCGCACTCTCAAGGAAGGCCTCAAGAAGCGCCTCGAGGGGGCCAAAGGCCGCTGGGTAGATGAACTCCCAAGTGTCTTATGAGACTATCGCACCACAACACGAACCCCAACAGCGAAACGCCTTTCTCCTTGGTATATGGCGCGGACGCGCTCACGCCCATTGAGGCGAGACCTCCCCACGATCCGCATGATCAACTTCACGAGATAAGGCCAATGCTCAAGGGCTCCGCGCCAAGCTCAACTTAATCGAGGAATTACGCGAGGGCGCTCGCCGCATGTCTGCCTCAAACAGAGGCTCGGTCTTCACCACAATGCCCGGGTAAAACCCAAGGCACTACAAACAAGGGCCTTGCCTGCTCAAGTCAGCCCTCACCGCTCGCGACCCTAAACAGGTGTCTTACGACCAAACTGGGAAGGACCTTATATTGTTCATAAACAAGTCCGCCCGTGGGTCTATGAACTACAAGACCATGATGGTCGTGTAAGTCCATATTACGTGTAAGTCCTCGGTCTTACGTCTTTAATTCAATAAAATACATGTGTATTTCTTCTGTCTTACAGCTTTACATGGCATTACAAATGCCCTACCCGTCGCCCTCTGCACCCAACCGGTCGGTGGCTACTTGCTCGAATCACGGCATCGGACCTTGTCGAGTCCCACTTGCGCACCCACACAGTGGGGAAGCCCCCGAGGTCGCGCCACGGGTAGTTGCAGTCTCATTCCCGGCTAACCTTCAACTCGCCCCGCCCCAAGGGTAACCCCTTGCGCCGCGGAAGGGTAACCCCCTATTGGCTCCTTCGGGAAGGTCTATGTGTAAGTCGTCCTCGCACGCCACAGCAGACCTTCCGCTTGGACTTCTCCACACAGGTGGTTGCGGGTCTCATTCCCCAACTGACCTTCAACTCGCACCGCCCCAAGGGTAACCCCATTGCGCTGCGGAAGGGTAACCCCCTTTTGGCTCCTTCAGGAAGGTCTATGTGTAAGTCGTCCTCGCACGCCACAGCAGACCTTCCGCTTTGATTTCTCCACACGGTAGTTGCGGGTCTCATTCCCCAACTGACCTTCAACTCGCCCGCCCCAAGGGTAACCCCCTTGCGCTGCGGAAGGGTAACCCCCTTTTGGTTCCTTCAGGAAGGTCTATGTGTAAGTCGTCCTCGCACGCCACAGCAGACCTTCCGCTCGGACTTCTCCACACAGGTGGTTGCGGGTCTCATTCCCCAGCTGACCTTCAACTCGCCCCGCCCCAAGGGTAATCCCCTTGCGCTGCGAAAGGGTATACCCTTTCTAGCTCCTTCAGGGAGGTCTATGTGTAAGTCATCATTGAATGCCACAGCAGACCTTCCGAACGGGCTCCTCAACACAAAGAACGGGTCTCACTCCCGTAACCTCGGATGGTTCTCCACTTGTCTTAACAAGTACCCTGCTGCCTTCGTAAATGACGCGCAATTTCAGGCTCGAGGTAAACTGAGTTTTCACTTCCTTCTTATCATGTAAATGATGAGTACTCTGCAGGGTCTTCTACTTGGTACACTGTACACTACCCAAGGGCTTACTCACGAAAGTTGCCCAAAAAGGGCCTCTAACCTGCCTCAACAAGGGGTCTCCATCTCAGCATATCTCAACAAGTGAACCCACAAATTATCTAAAAAGATATATGTAGCTCCGCCGTTGTGGCTCTTAAGTGCCTCGTCACTATAAACTCAAACCAAGTCTCCAGCTCCTTGACAAGTGATCTCAGTGGTTTCACCGTTGTGAACCCCAGAAAGACTTCTCTCCACAAACAGGACTTACCCTATGGTTGTTAACCTAGCTAACGTGTCCTACACTGCTATCGCAAGACAAAAGTGATACTACAAACAATGAAGGTAAATGAAATTTTACTTCATCTACTGTATCAAAATAATGCATGAATGCAGGTATTTTTGGTCCACAAAAATGGGAGGGGCGTCCACAAGTTGGGGCCTCCATCCTAGTCCGAGAAGGGCATACCAGTGCGCGCCATCTTCCTTCCTTGCTCCCCCCAGTCGAGCAAGGCCTCCACTGTCGGATCGCTGGTGTTAGCAGCATCCAGAACCCCAAGACTCAGCTCTGGGAACGCCTTCTCCACTTGGAAGCGGCATCGTAGCCAGCCTTCCTCATAGGCTTGCGCCCGCCTCACCTTGGGCTTGAATCTCACCCAGCGTCTCCATCCGTCGAGGCATTCGCCCAGGGATGGGCACCATGATGGAGGAAAAGGACTCGTGATCCTCATCTTCAAAGGAGGAAGGCCTAAAGCCTTCTCCATCTCCCATACGGAGACCATTGCCTTCTCCAGGTCAGTGGCGACCTCCAGGCGTGCCTTCATGGCAGCCTCAGCAGCAAGCCTGCCCTCCTCCACCTTCTTCTCTGCCAATTGGGCCTGGGCAGTAGCTTGGCGCCTCGCCTCCTCGCAGCGGCCTCTGCCGCTTGACTTGGGCCTTCACCGCTTCAAGGGCAGCTTTGGTTTCGCCTCCAAAGAAAGGAGGGACTCCTTCAAAACAACATTTTCAAGCTGCGTGGTTTCCAGCGTTGCTTTCTTGAAAGCGTTGCTTCGCAGCATTAAGTAGGCAGGCCTGCTCCCACCGGCACAGCCTGCTGGTTGCCCGCTCATTATTGACATAGTCACACCAACTCTCCGGTTGGGCCACACGCTTGGCATGCTCCTCTTGGAGCTCCTCCTCCCTTTTCTGAGGCCTCCAGCTCCCTCCTGAGAGAGGCAATCTCTGTTATCTGGGCGTCGTCCCGCTTGTTGGCATACTCCAAGAAGTCATGCCATTGCTCAGTAGCAGCATACCCTTTGACGGCCGCCTGCACCACAGTTCTATTTAAACAAAGGCAAGAAAAGGCCAAGCTGAACTTACACACAAAAGACCAGAAGTTGTCTTACCTGCAGACTCTGTTGGGCTGCCTCCCTCATGAATTCAGCAGGGGAGTTCAAACTCCGTTCTGTCACCTCCCTGTCATAAGGGGTGCGCAGCCCCTCCAGGCAGGATTGGAGGGTTTGCTCCCCTCCCATCAGCAGCGAACTGTTGTTCCTGAGAAGGAAGACCGGATCCCATGCATCCTTCAGGAGCCTCCCTTGCTCCTTGTACACCCTGAGCCTGGTCTGGTGCCTCTTGACCCTCAGGAGGTCTGGCTCCTCAGACCACTTGGGAGCCGACTTGGAAGCAACACGCCTCCGCTCCAAATAATGGGGCCAGACCCCAGTCTCCTCAAGGACCTCAAATCTGGTCCGCATGGATCTCTGTCAGGGCCCCTTGGTCCACTGGGACCTCGCGGGGATCAAGCTTTTGCCCTGAGGGGCCCGCGCCTACAAAGTTGCAGGTATCGATCCCGGTCTCAAACTATAGAATCCGGTACACCGTGCAACCGCACGATCTCTTTGATGTAGAGTCGTGCTAACTTGTCCAACGGGTCGGTGACCTTAATGGGCAAGAAATGCGCACACTTAGTCAACCGGTCCACAATTACCCAAATGGCATCATGACGTGCTCTCGTAGTGGGTAATCCGGTAAGAAAATCCATAGTCACGCTTTCACTTACGAATCGGGATAGGTAACGTCAAGCGTGCCTGCGGGCTTCGATGTTCAACCTTAACCTGTTGGCAAGTGGTACACTTTGCCACACACTCTGCAATATGCCTCCTCATACCTGGCCACCAGAAGTGTGACCTCAAATCGTGATACATCTTTTCACCGCCCGGATGAAAACTTAAACTGTTATTATGAGCTTGATCCAAAATCTCATCCCTAAGAGCCACATCATTCGGCACATACAAACGTCCTTTGAAGTATAGCAATCCTTGCCTATACTCAAAGAATGGACGCATTGCTCCTTTAGCTTCTCCAGAAACCTGTTTCAAACTCTGATCTCTCATCTGAAATTCCTGGATCCTCGTCGATCCAAGAAGACTGAACTCTCAACACAAATATCTCGCTCCGCTTCAGTAGCTGCCAACGGTGCCACAAGGCACAGTCCGTAAGCTCTGCTCGTTTCTGTGTTCTCCACCTCTAACTATCCCGGTGTATGCCCTACTCAAGGCATCTGCCACCGTATTCCTTTGTCATCATGTGTACTCGATACTACAGTCATAATCTTTCATGTACTGAGCCACCTTCTTTGGCGCATATTCAGATCTTTCTGCGTGAAC
The DNA here is from genome assembly GCA_024586325.1 of Stellera chamaejasme. NCBI lineage: Eukaryota > Viridiplantae > Streptophyta > Magnoliopsida > Malvales > Thymelaeaceae > Stellera > Stellera chamaejasme. The sequence continues at coordinate 21,749,812 of CM044979.1, forward strand.
AAGTACTTCAAGCTCCTATGATCAAGAAAAGATTTGAAATTTGTTTCCCAACAAATAATGCCGCCATTGCTTGATTGCATACATAACCGCAGCAAGCTCCAAATCATGAGTGGGATAGTTTCCCTCATGTGGTCGCAATCGCGCGACTCCATAAGCAATTACTGCTGGTTTTGCATAAGCACACACCCTGCACTGTTCGTGAGGCATCAGTATAATTGACATAAGGCTGAGACGGGTCTGGTAGAACCAGATTCGGTGCCTGTGTCAGTCTACACTTGAGCTCTTGAAAGCTCTTCTCACATTCATCCGACCATACAAACGCCTTACCCTTCTTTGTCAGTTGAGTGAGTGGAGAGGCAAGAACCGAGAAGGCTGGTACGAACTTACGGTAGTAACCAGCTAACCCGAGAAAACTACGGATATCCTTTACCGATCGGGGTTGCCTCCACTCTTGAACAGACTTGATCTTCTCCGGGTCGACTGTAAATTCCGTTCTCATTGATGATATGCCCGAGAAATGCTATCTCGCGCAACAGAAATCACACTTCAAAACTTTGCATACAGTGGTTGTTAGACAAAGTTTCCAAAGCAATTCTCAAGTGCTCTTGATGTGTGTCCTCATCCAGAGAATAGATGAGTATATCATCAATGAAGACAACAATAAAATCGTCCAAGTAGGGGCGGAAAACCTCATTCATCAAATTCATGAAAGCTGCCGGGGCATTTGTCAGCCCAAAAGGCATGACAGGTGTACTCATAGTGACCATAACGCGTGCGAAAAGCGCTTTGAATGTCTTCTTCCTTCACACGCATTTGGAAATAACCTGATCGGAGATCAATCTTTGAGAACACTTTAGCTCCTCGAGCTGGTCGAACAGACGCCAATCCGTGGTAACGGATATTTGTTCTTAATCGCCACCGCATTCAACCTTCTCGTAATCAATACAGAGTCTAAGTGTTCCATCCTTCTTCTTAACAAATAACACCGGGCTCCCCACGGTGATCTCGCTCGATCGGATAAACCCCTTATCCAACAACTCATCCAATCGCTTCTTCAATTCCTTCATCTCCACTATCGGCATGCGATACGGAGGAATGGAGATAGGTGTAGCTCCGGTCTGTAACACTATCTCAAAATCACCTCCCGCCGGGTGGCATACCTGCAACTCTTCAGAAACACTCATGAAAGTATCTAACAATCGGAATTTTATCAAGTTCCATCCGCGTTCTGCATCATTGAGTCCAAAGTACTCGCCTTCATCCGCCGCTGTAACTTCTCCATTACTCAAGCTCCATGCTATTCTGAACAATCCCTACATCTCGAGGGGGAACAAGTGGTAATACTTGATCCGACACCACCAACCGTCTCTGCACACCCTATCCGTATGGAATGCTCCGAGAGCCAATCCATACCTTAATCACATCATAATGTGACGATTCCAACACCAACAAATCAGAAGGAATTGCCGCCACCAACAAGCTAACATGCAACCCTTGATAAGCTCATTATCAACAGACATCGACTCGGCATTCGCATCAGGAATACTTGAGACAGATGAGTCACAGTGAAGTTGCAAAGACTTTGCACACTTCGTGACACTATAGAAATCGAAGCACCTGTGTCAAAAAGAGCACGAACGGAAATACCATTCAGAAACACCATACCTGCTAGTGCTCCTTTCTGAGCCGCATCACCACGCTCAATCTGGAACACTCGTCCCTGCCTTGCCTGCTGGTGCGCTGGCGGCGGGGCCTGCTGTAGTGGTGGCCGCATCTGTGGGTCGGGGTCGTGGTCCAAATCGAGGAACACCACGCCCACGAGGAGCATAACTCTGAAATCCTTGTGGCCTTGCAACTCCCTGGGTTGCCATCTGAGGGCAATCCCTAATCATGTGGTCGGTTGACCCACATCGGTAACACATACCCTTCTCCCTATAACAAACCGGGCCGGTGTGGCTCCGGTCACATGTCTGACAAGCACCAAGGCTCGCTACTGTGCCTTCCCCTTGCCCTTATCCTTCGATCCAAACCCACCGGAGTTACCGCCGGCTCGCGGTGTTGTGCATGTCCACCACGCCCAGATCCTCTAACTCCACCAATGACAATCCCCGCCGATCTCGGTGGCTGTGTCACCAAGCTGTATCCAAGTCCTCATTCTCAATCTTCGTGCTTTCGCACAGCCTCATGGTACCTATCAATGTTCAACGGTGCCAAGTACTTCCCGATGTCATGCTTCAACCCTCTCATGAATCTCTTTGCCTTGGCCTCCTCACTGGTGTTGTAATGAGGCACATAACGCACTGCGCTTCAAACTCGTGCCCATACTCCGCAATGCCTTGCTTCCCGAGTCAAGGTATCAAACTCCAGCTTGCCGCCTATCTCATTGCGGCATAACCAATCCACTTCTCATGGAACAAGTGGGAAAATTCATCCCACGTCATACCCGGGTCTCTCAACCGCCTACGCACAAAGTCGGCCTTCCGAGTAGCCATAGTGGTCTCCCACCAATCATATGCCCAAATACGCAAATAAAAGGTAGCCAAAGACACCATCTCATTTGCCGGAAAACCAAGTCTGCCAAGCAACCGATCCATGTCCTTATACCACGCCTCCGCCGAATCCATTCCACCCTTGCCCGAGAAACGGGTGGTTTGAATCGCTCAAACCGCTCCATCAAAGAAAGTTTATCGAGCTGGTCGCACTATCGATTTGAGCCGCTGGGCTCTCGGTATCTCAACAACAGACCGGGCCTAGCCCGCACTCTCTCGACGGGGCTGTGGGTCGACTTCCGCACCTTGATTCAGATTCCTCTTCTCGTATCCACATGCTCTTCGAATTGCACATCATCCGCCTCAACGTTCTCCTCATGAGCCTGATAGCTAGGATCAGTCGATCCTACCGCAGTAGGCTGAGAACTCATAACATGTGTACTTCCTTGCTCTTCAACTCCCCGTCCTCGCCACATGTTATTGAGCAAGATGGGCCATTTGCCCCAACACTTGGGCCATCTGTTCCGGATCGTGTATCACATGCGGCTGAATCAAAAGTGCCGCTCTTCGCCGAGGTCTCCTCGACCTCTACCTCTTCCTCTATTCACATCCGGAGCAGGATTTCCTCCTCCTGCTTCATCATCCAACGCCGAGTCCGTCGAGTGTTGACCATTTACTGAAAGTCCAGAACATAAAGGGTTCACCTAACGGTTAGCATTACCTACGTTGGTAATCCTATCAGCTCAGAGCATGAATGCAATGCATGATGCAAATCAATTCTCAAAATTACTTATACAAAACAATCCCTCATAACCCGTGGTACCGCTTTAGGAACAACACACTTCTCACTCGGCATCCACCGTCTGCTTTTAACGAGAGAGGTAATTTAAATTACCATCATGCACCTTACGGCATCTCATCCCCTGTGCACCTCTTGTAGCGCCCAGAGTCAATTCACGGTGTCCTACGCAGCAACCATGCATGCAGACCAAGTCACAAACTACCAAGACTAATGAAATCATCTCTTGGTTGTTCTCAAGTGCGCTTAGACAAACCGCCATCTGCTCCACTTACCATTCCAACATGGTTCTTGTGACGAGGTGGCCAGCCTCACCACACAACCATACCGGAATCGATCACCACTGGGCTGTCAATCCTAACACACCTCGACTCCAACCAATTAACCACGCCCGATACCAAATTGTCACCACCACCCTCGTCAGACACCTTCCGGTCCCGGCGGGAAGCGGTCGCCGGCCGGTGGGCGGTGGTGAGCAAGGTGGGACCGGATAGCGCAGCTAATGTGAGGGTATTTCGCGGGCCTTTAACTAACCCAAAGAGGTCCCTTTCTAACAACAGATCAAGTATGACAATTCCATGCACGTAAATGTATCACAATAATAAGAAGCAATGGGCTCCGCCATGATCGTAATATCAAGGTGGATATCAAAATCAGATTATCAAAAAGGAAGTCTGTTCTTTCACTACCGAACAGAGGCTTCCACACAGATCAACATTCTCATTCAATCAATTCAGAGCAGAACGCATATATATATATATATATATACATAACCATAATCAACTTAGATGAATAGACAGATCTAGTGATAACATGCTATCATAATACTACATGCCAACAGAATATCATGCTACAGAGCTATCTACAGGCTGAAGATGCAACCGTACAAGAGTCGGGCGCCGGATAAAGAAACCGACGAGGAACCCGAGGTCTAGATCCAAAAGCTGCTAAACCTCAAAATAGCTAACCGAACAGCTGGCGGAAATCCTACTCCGCTGGCCGTAATCCTTATCTCTGAAAAATATTAAGTAAGGGGTGTGAGTTTTCCTTAAAGGAAAACCCAAGAAGAGCTTAGGTAGTAGTAGCGATGTTCTTCCGACAAACCCGCAAAGACATGTCGAGCAGAAATACATACTGATAGCAATTATACAGGTCAAAGCATATACAGTAAATAAATAATGTATGATGTGTGCACAACATCCAAATGTAACGGGTCATGGCTAGATCTTCCCGACCATGGCTAGATCTTCCCGACGCACCGGCATTCGCCATGCGCCGCGCATTCGCCATGCACCCAGCGAATCCCATATAATACGGACCATGGCTAGATCTTCCCGACCATGGCTAGATCTTCCTCGACGCACCGGCATTCGCCATGCGTCAAAGCATTCGCCATGCATCCAACAAACATCATAAATCACGGACCATGGCTAGATCTTCCCGACCATGGCTAGATCTTCCCGGTGCCGCAACCGGCACTCGCCATGCGCCGGCATTCGCCATGCGTCCACACACACGTAATGTAACCCGCGCACCGATGCTCCTACCGCGCACCGATACTCCTACAATGGGACAAGACTTGGGGCTCCACAATCCCGATCTAAGACCGAAGTCGAGACCGAGGCCCAAGACTTGCCTCAACCATCCTACATTACAACAACATAGGTAGGTCGACCCTTACCTCGAATCGGAAGCAACCGCAACCGCAGAGGGTAGCAGCCAAGCACCACACACCAAACTTCTTCCTTATGCAACCTCAAACCTTGCAACTAGGAAGAAGTATGAACTCGAAAACAAAGAAAACATTATCAAGTCAAGAAGACTTACCAACAGAAGGACGCCCCCATCCACTGACTTCTAGCTGGCTGCTGGAAGGTTGGGCAATCTCCCAACCACTTGTCCTCGCAGAGGACCGTGTTACCAGACCCCCCTCCTCTGGGGCCTCACTATCAGAAGAGGAAGAAGTCTCCTCAACCCTCAGGATCCTCTTCCCCTTTGTTGCAGGGGCCTTCTCCCCTGAAGGGGCCACTTCAGGGATCCCCTCTCCAGAAGGGGTTGCTGCAGGGGTCTCCTCCCTTGCATTGGTGGTCACCACCTCCTCCTCCACAGGAGTGGTGATACCCCTATTGACCAAAACTCCCAATGGCTTTGGCAGCTTGGTTGCCCCTCCTTCTCATAGAGATCAGGATGTTAGCCACTGACATTTTGCCCTTGGGAGGGGGCACTTTTCCTCCGGAGAGGATCTCTGTAGCGACCACGTACCAGGGCAAGTCCTCGCCTTGGGCTGGTGAAGGGCTCGCAAAGAGCCCAGACACGAAGGCTTCAGCAGCAGCCTCCTCAGAAGAAATAGGCTGCACCACTGAGATGGGCACAGCCTCTATCGGAGCAGCGCTGTCTACCTGCGCTCCCTCTGGGCCCTCTGCAGAAGGCACGGCCTCTTCAACATTGAGAGGCACTTCAACCTCCACTCTTCTGGCTTCCTCAGCCATAGGCTCCGCGGCCTCCTCCACAGCACGGGAGACTTCCTCCCCAGCAGGCTCCTTAGCCTCCTCGGTCGGAGGGACTGCATTAGGCCCCTCTACTCCAACAGGCCCCTTGTCATCTCCAGCCGGCCCCGTAGCCCGGGCCTCCTCAGCAATAACGGAGGCACTTCCCTCTCCTGGCCGCACAGCAGCCACTCTTCTATTCTTCTCTGGCTGAGAAGACACCGAGGGCTTGGTGCCAGCCCTCTTCTTGGGCAGCTTAGGGACGATGCGCCCCAACACCTTGACTGCCCCAGCAGGGGCATTCTTCCCGAATGCACAAGCCAGGTGCACTCGCTGGGCAATGCGCATGGACGCTTTCTTGCCCAGGCCGCGGTTCTGCGAAGGCATCTGCAGACAAAGAAAAATCTTTAGGCCAGTTCTACTGCACCTCTCACACTTATACAATATGTTTATATATACTTGAGCAAGGCGTACCTTTGGGCCCGCCTTGATGCGGCGTAGAGGAGTCTATCACCGTCCCACGATGGGAAGAGGGTACTAATCCTTTGAATCCGGTTCCGGCGGGTATCATATTCCCTAAAACAACGTTCTCTTTCAGTCCTTTCATCCAATCAATACGGCCCCGAAGAGCAGCTTTTGCTAAAACTCGAGCAGTTTCTTGGAAACTTGCTTCAGATATAAAACTTTGAGTATTCAGGGATGCTCTTGTTATTCCCAATAAGATGGCTCGATAGTAGATCGCTTCTTCTAAAGCGCGTCCCGTTCGTTCCGCGCGTACCAATCCAATGAGTTCCCCCGGTAAAAAAATATTAGACATTCCATCTTCTGAAACTAAGACTTTTGATGTTATTTGACGCACAATAATTTCTATATGCCTATTATGGATCTGCACCCCCTGGGATCGATAAACCTTTTGTATCTTATTAATCAAAGAGATACGACTTTGCACTATAGTTAGTTCAGCACCAATCAAGAATCCCCAAGGAATTCCAAGAATTTTTGTTATATGTTCGTTCCAACCCTCAACTCTCTTTTCTAGGTTCATCGATATTGAATCAATCGAACGCACTTCTAACACTTGTTCTACTTTTGGAAGACCCTGCGTTATATCACCAGATCTCGATTTTTCATATATAAATGTAACTAAGGTATCTCCTTCGTAAAGGATTTCGCCATAATCCCCATGAACAGTTGCTCCTGGAGTAGCCAAATAAGGCTTGGCCGTTCTTATGACTATAGAGTCAACGCGAACAATTAAAACTTGACCCGATTTTAGGGGTGGTCCCTTTTTGGATATACATAAATTTTCACAAATAAACTGCCCAAGACTAACTATTGTGGACATGTCCTCACAATTATTATTATGATAATAATCATGGAGAAAATACCAATTCAAATTGAACGGGTTCAAAACAATCTTACTACATGGGCTGATATTATAAATTCTCCTATTTTCATCCATTAAATAAGATTTTTGAAGTACTTGAAAAGTTTGTTTTAAATTGCCAAGCTGCAAATATCTCGCTACCGAGGTCTGATTATGAGTTATTAAAGGATAAAATGATGAATAAAAATCCGAAATTTGAGGGGCTGTTCCTAAAGGGCCCAACAAATTCCTAATTGGAATTAGAGGATCTTTTTTAATGGACTCTTTTATCCCATTGTAATTTTTTACATCGTTGAATAGACCCATGCAAAAATAATTAGATGATGACAAAATTATAAAAAATTGGGATTCCTTATTTCTATTCAACAGCATACGAAGAGTTCCGTGGTTTTGGATAAATGATTGCTGAATCCTTGCTTTAGAATAAGTGGAATAAAATGGATTTTTATTGATACGATCTGAGCCATTATCATAGATCAATCCGGAACCCGACGGATCATTCCTTTTTCTGATAGACAAAATTTGTGATTTCACTAAGTCGATTCTTAAGAAATCTCGAAGCAGCCCTTTTGTACTTACTTCAACAAAGGAAGCGTGGGCCTCTTCGACGGAAGAACTTTTGTTGTCTTGGTCCCAATTCAAGACTAAACAAGTCCGAACTAGTTGAATACTTGTGTCATAGATTCTCCAAGTTGCTTTGCCCTTTCCATAAAGGATATAATTGACAACTCCAAGTTGCATATTATCCTTTTCTCGAAAGGGATCCTGGGGGAAGAGTGTTACTAAATTTATACCGTCCGCTATTTCATATGCGCTTACGGGTCGAACCAAAACAAAAAACTTTTTTTTGCTAGGTGTGATCCGTTGGACATAGATCCAATTTTTCAATTGTTTTGATTTCTTAGAATTTGTTTTTCCCACTCCGGGTGGTATCAAGATACCACTGTGTCGAGATATTTTATCTTTTTCTCCAGGAAAATGGATACCTCCGGAAAATATTTTAAGTTCAATCTTTTTTTTTTTTTTCTCCACTCGGACCAATCCGCCCATTTGGCTTCTTGTATTTAACGTGATTTGTGTATTTACTCCAATGAGACTATTGTTCCGTACCATTATAGAAGAGGATTCGGATAAAATATGTACTTCCTCGGGAATGAAAAAAAATCGATCTACTTTCATTTGGTATTTTTGCTTAAACTTTTTGACCCCGCCATATTCAATTACATTCTCTTTTTTGATGATTGAATGCGCCCCTACCGTCCCATATTTAGTAATTCCTGAATTGTTTCTTCTGTATTGAGAATCGTCGAAAAAAGCAAGAATACTCTTTCTACGGAAAATCCCATTTATGGGTATTTCAATCGAGATACCTGAACCGGGATATGGGATGAATTCTTTCTCTTGTTCTTGAATTGATTGGACTGGAATAAGAAATCGATTTCTTCGCCTCTTTGCCAATAAATACGAATTCTCTCGGAGAATAGTGGAATATATGAAATGATAATGCCCAGTCCCTGCGATTCGATTTAATTTTGAATAATCAAAAAAAATATCTTCTTTTTTATCAAAAAAATCCGAACTCAAAAATTTGTGTCTTTCTTGATCATCATTTACTGAGAAGCTAGAAATATATCTTCTTTCGGTAGAAGTAGAAATAGAATGAATGGTTATTTGATCTTGATCCTTGTGGAGCGAAAAAGGAACTACACTAAATTTGCATGAACCCCCCGATAATATCCACAAGTGGCTTGTTTTGGGTAAAATATGTACATTACTATATTTAAATTCGGGCAAATGGTACACATCGGTACTCCAGTGCATTTCCCCCTCTAAGTCCGAATAAATATGTTTTCGAACCCTCTCTTTAAAACTGAAAGTGTATGTTCCCGCGCGAATCTCAGCAATCACTTGTTCTGATTTTACATATTGGCCATTTTGAACTAAAAGAAAACTTTTTGGTGGAATAGTTACCTCGTGTAGAATATCCTGACCCTTAATAATTACATATAAGTCCATAGAACATAAAAAGGCAGGATGCCCATGACGCGTACGTGTAGGCTGAAGCAAGTCCTCATTGAATTGGATTTTGCCATTAGAGGGCGCCCGTACATGTTCTGCAGTACCCCCCGTAAATACTCCACCGGTATGAAAAGTTCTTAATGTTAATTGAGTTCCAGGTTCTCCAATGGATTGCCCCGCAATAATACCTACAGCTTCTCCCAACTCAACCAGGTCGCCATGAGTGGGACTCCGACCATAACATAATCGACAGATCCAAGATGTACTCCTACAAGTAAAGGGAGTTCTAATATATATTGGTTGTGTTCGAAAAGTTATGAATTGGGTGACAAGCCCAATCCCAATATCTTGATTTCGAATGGCAATGCATCGCGGACCCATATATATATTGTCTGATAATACACGACCAATTAATGTTTGGATAAAAACTCTTTCTGGCAGTGTGCTATTTCGAGGACTTGCAGAAATGCCTCGAGTAGTGCCACAATCTGTTCTACGTACAACAATGTGTTGAACTACTTCAACAAGTCTGCGCGTAAGATATCCAGCATCTGATGTTCGTACAGCAGTATCTACAACTCCTTTTCGGGCTCCGTAGCAAGAAATGATATATTCTGTTAAAGAAAGTCCTTCGCGTAAATTGCTTTGAATGGGTAAATCAATCATTTGCCCCTGGGGATCCGACATTAATCCTCTCATACCTACTAATTGATGTACTTGAGATGCATTTCCTCTAGCTCCTGAAAAAGACATTATATGGACTGGATTAAACGGGTCAGTCATCCTAAAATTAAGATTCATTTCTTGTCGCAAATATTCACTTGTAGCATACCATATCTCGATAGATTGGCGTAATTTTTCTACTGCGTGTACATTCCCAAAATGATGGTGTTTTTCCAAAATCAAACTTTGTTCTTCAGCATCTTGTACTAGCCATTCCTTAGAAGGTATTGTTAAAAGATCATCAATTCCTAATGAAATGGATATAGCAGTTGCTTGCTGAAAACCTAGAGTTTTTACTTGATCTAAGATATGCGATGTATATGCCATTCCAAAGTGATCTATTAATCTGCTAATAAGTCGTTTAATGGCAGTTCCGTCTATCACTTTATTGTGAAATACCAGATTGGCCCGTTCTGCCATATGTACCTCCCTATTCCAATGAGTTGGATTCGACAATGGGTTTGAGTCAATGATTGGAAAACTTCCTTTTCTCGATCTTAAATTGCACAGAAAGTCAGGTCAGGGACTCGAGTCCTAGTTGAACCGGCGAAACCCAAATTCCCCCCGCTCCGGTGTCTGTCATAGAATTTTTGAATTTAACGACCATATGATTAAGTATAGGTATCATATAAGCAGGCCCGACAAAAACCTTGTATAGCTTCTTCCATTTCTCGATAAAGAGAAATATGACCAATAGTGGTTCGGAGGTATATCCAAAGAATTTCTTTTTTTACACTTCTTATTATCAGATAGTGTCCATAAATCTCATGATAAGTACCCAAAGATTCATAGTGAACTTCGATGGGAGCTTCTCTTGAAGCAATAACGCGTTGATCTAGTCGCCACCGAAGCCACAAAGGACTATCTAAATGGATTCTTTTCTGTCGATAAGCCCCAATTGCATCATAGGAATTACAAAAAAAGAGTTCTTTTGTATACTTATAGTTCTTATTGTCAATTCTTTCATTTTGATAGTTTCTTTGATTACATGGATTATATCTATTTGCACAAATACCTCGACGATTCCCACTTGTTAATATATAGAGCCCAATAAGCATATCTTGAGTCGGTACAGAAATAGGATCCCCAATAGCTGGAGACAAGAGATTCATATGAGAAAACATAAGTAAACGAGCCTCTGCTTGAGCCTCTAAAGACAAAGGTACATGAACAGCCATTTGATCCCCATCAAAGTCTGCATTAAATCCCTTACAAACTAATGGATGTAAACAAATAGCGCGCCCTTCCACTAAAATGGGCTCGAATGCCTGTATCCCTAATCTATGCAGAGTAGGCGCTCTATTCAGCAATACAGGATGCCCCTGCATAACTTCTTGAAGTATTTGCCATACAATCGGCCCCTTTTCGCGAATTTTACTCTTAGCAACTCCTATGTTCGAAGCAAGATGTTGTCTAATTAGACCGCGAATTACAAATGTCTGGAAAAGCTCTATTGCTATTTCGCGAGGCAACCCACAGCGATGTAATGAAAGTGAGGGGCCAACAACAATGACAGAACGCCCCGAATAATCAACTCGTTTCCCAAGCAGAGTCTCGCGAAATCTTCCCTCTTTGCCTTCAATTAGATCTGAAAACGACTTGTAAACCTTATTATGACCGTCCCTCATTGGTTGTCCGCGAATTCCATTATCAAGAAGTGTATCCACGGCTTCTTGTACCAATTTTTCCTGGCACATTACTAATTCCCCCGGTGTAGATCTACTTGTTGTTAATAGATCCGTAAGGGTATTATTGCGATAGATAACTCTTCTATAGAGTTCATTAATATCTGAACTCATGAGTTTACCTCCATCCATCTGAATGATAGGTCTCAACTCGGGAGGAAGAACCGGTAATAGACATAAAACCATCCATTCTGGTTCTATATTTGTTCGAATAAAATGCTTTGCTAATTCTATGCGTCTAACCAAAAAATCCTTTCTTCTTCCAATTTTTTGATCTTCCCATTCATTACCCGTAAGCCCTTCTTCTCCTAATTCTTTCCATTCTACCAACGAATAATTTATAAGAATTCGCAAATCTAGATCGGCCAATTGTTCTCGGATAGCACCTGCTCCAGTAGAAATTTCTCGATTTCGAAATGTATCAAAAACTTGGGTAGTAAAAAAAAGTGGAATACTATATTTCCAGGATTGGATTTCATATTCGAATGAACCTCGTAATCGTAAGAAAGTAGGTTTTTTAGTGCTGGGCCTAGCAAAAGAAAAATTAGGATAGGATCCTATGGGATCTCCCCCTTCAAAATCGGACATGAGAGTTTCCTCTCATCCGGCTCAAGTAGTTACACCAAATAAAGATAAAGAAAGGAATTCTCACTTTCAAATTCTAGAACTCCCCCCCCAAAAAAAAGGTCTACTCCTTACTCAAGTTCCCGACGAAGACCAAGCAACATTTCATTGATTCATTCTTCTTTTCTTTTTCTCTAGATTTTCTGAATTCTTTAGTCAATTATAAATATCAATTAGGACATAAATGAAATGTGAAATTCTTGTTGAGTAGTCTACTTCCCTTCAAATGATGAATCCTTTATTCAATTTTAAATTAAAGGAATGTCTTGGAATTTATTCATAAGGGATTTACTTGTCTATGTACTGTTCCGCTCGATCTATTAGGTCCCGCCTTACCTCGACAGTTATACCATACCCCAACGCCCTTCTTTAAAGAAAGCCTATATGCGATGTATAGACTCCCGTAACCATGACATATTTGCTTACTTAAACATAATTTCATTTATTTTAGAAAGAAATGGGAATGTCAAAAGAAAGAAGTCTTTTTTTTTTCACGAGGTACAACTTTCAAATTCTTATTTTTTTTTTACTAACTCGACCATAGACCAATTCCCCTTTTATTTGGCAGTCTTGAATACACCCATAATTCTGAGCTTCATGTTACTCCTCCCAAGAGACATGTCAGATCTGGGGCATCCCAATTCAATTGAATGGGATGACAGTTTCTCATTCCTAATCTGTAAAATCAGAATTTCGATCAAATCACACATCGCAGTATACTAGCCTCTCTAATTCTTTAAGAGGTTTATCTAAAAGATTCGCAATATAACTAGGAAGACGTTTCAAATACCACACGTGAGTTACTGGGCATGCCAGTTTTATGTATCCCATTTGATATCTTCGTATCCGAGAATCAACAAATTCAACTCCGCATTGTTCACAAAATTTAGGATCCTCTTTTTCATTTCCAATTATTCGATAATTTCCACAAGCGCAAATTCCACTTTTGGTAGGCCCAAAAATTCTTTCACAAAATAATCCGTCTTTTTCCGGTTTATTGGTTTTGTAATGAAAAGTATAGGGTTTTGTCACCTCTCCAACTATCTCTCCATTGGGTAGGGTTTTATTAGCCCAAGCGCTTATTTGTTGAGGAGAAACTGATCCTATTCGGAGTTGTTGATGTTTATACCGGTCGATCATAGAAGAAAATTCTGATTCATTCCGATCAAGCTTCCTTCCTATTAATCTGGAAGTTCTTCTCAGATACAAGGAAATGGTTCAGTTCCAAAGCCAAAGATCGTAATTCTCGAACCAGCAATCGAAAAGATTCTGGAGCATCCTCGGGTTTAGGTATTGTTCCTCCAATGATCGTAGTACCAAGTACTTCTTGGCGAGCTCTAATATGATCAGATTTATAAGTAAGCATCTCTTGTAAAATATGAGCAACCCCAAACCCTTCTAGCGCCCAAACCTCCATTTCTCCTACCCGTTGCCCTCCTTGCTTGGACCGGCCTCTAAGTGGTTGTTGTGTAACAAGTGCATAATGTCCACTGGAACGCCCATGTATTTTATCATCAACTTGATGAATTAATTTCAAAACATAAGGCTTTCCTATTAGAACAGGTTGTTCAAAAGGATCTCCCGTTCTTCCATCAAATATTCTGCTTTTTCCCGGATATTCGGGTTCAAATACCCAAGGATTTGCTGTTTGCTTACTGGCTTCATATAATTCAGAAAAGACCAGTTTTCGCGAAGCCTCTTGTTCATATCTCTCATCAAAAGGTGCGATTCGGTAATGTCTATCGAGCAGACTCCCCGCTAACCCAAGTGAGCATTCAAATATCTGTCCTACATTCATTCGTGAAGGTACTCCTAATGGGTTCAAAACCATATCAACGGGTCTTCCATCTTGCAAATAAGGCATATCCTGTCTAGGTAAAATTTTGGAAACGATACCTTTATTTCCATGCCTTCCGGCTACTTTATCGCCCACTTTGATTTCGCGTTTCTGTGAAATATATACACGAATCATTTCTGGATTATAAGTCGAACCCCCCTTTTTCTGGATCCATCTCACATCGACGACCCGACCCCTACCCCCTATAGGCAATTTTAGACAAGTTTCCTTTGAAGTGGATACCTGAATCCCAAGTATGGCCCGTAATAATCTATCTTCTGGAGCATACGATGATTCTTTTGACAACTGAGGTGTTAATTTACCTACTAAAATATCGCCTGTCTCCACCCAAGATCCCAGCATCACAATTCCATTTTTGTCTAAATTGCGGAGTAAATGGGCTTCTAGGTGTGGTACTTCGTTAGTGATCCTTTCGGGACCTTGACTTGTCATATGAGTCTGAATTTCGTATTTCCGTATGTGAAAAGAAGTATAAATATCTTCATATACCAGACGCTCACTAATAAGTACTGCATCCTCAAAATTGTAACCTTCCCATGGCATATATGCTACTAATATGTTTTTGCCCAAAGCGAGTTCGCCACCAACCGTAGCGGCACCGTCCGCTAAAATTTGTCCCTTTTTAAGGCATTTACCCCGCCGAACCCGTGGGGTTTGATGCATACAAGTATTTTTGTTGGAACCTTGATACATAACTAACGGAATGCTTAGAGCATCTCCATTAGCCAATAAGATTGTCTTGTCAATATCGATATAAATGATCTTTCCCTCGTGTTCGGCTATAGCGAGAACTCCTGAATCTAGAGCCACTTGGCGTTCCAACCCAGTCCCAACAATACACTTCTCGGAACGCGAAAGCGGAACCGCTTGGCGTTGCATATTAGAACTCATTAAAGCGCGATTCGCATCGTTATGCTCGATAAAAGGAATGAGGGACGCTCCAATAGAAAAATATTGGAAGGGAAAAATACTTCGAAGATGAACCTGTTCCCATGCAATAGTTAGGAATTCTTGGCGGTATCGAGCTGGAACAACTTGTTCTTCCTGAATACCCTGATTCAAGGCCAAAGAATTTCCTGCCGCTACCATATAATACTCATCTCTATTTGGGGATAAATAAAGCATCCGTACTTTTTTCGATCTCTCAAAGATTTTATAAAACGGACTTTCTAAAGACCCCCAATGGCCAATCTTGGCATGAATTGATAAAGATCCAATAAGTCCAACATTGAGACCTTCAGACGTGTCGATTGGACAAATGCGTCCATAGTGGCTAGGATGGATATCTCGTATCCGAAAATTAGCAGTTCGACTTGTCAATCCTCCAGGGCCCAAATAACTCAATTTTCTCCCATGAACTATTTGTGTCAATGGATTGGTTCGATCCAAAACTTGAGATAATGGGTGTAAGCCGAAAAAGGATTCATAAGTGGTTGTTAATGGAGTGGAAGTTACCAAATTCTGAGGAGTCGGTATCCATTTATGCCTAATAGCTCCGCATATAGTTCCTCTAACTACATTTTCTAAACGAACCAGAGCCAGTCCGAATTGATCTTGTAAGAGATCTGCTACAGAACGAATACGTTTATTTTTCAAATGATTCGTATCGTCAAGTGTATCCATTCCAAATTTCATTCCAATCAAATGATCTGCAGCTGCCAATATATCTCGCGGTAACAAAAATGTATTGTTCTGGGGTATATTAAGATTCAGTCTTTGGTTCATATTTCGGCGACCAATCCTTCCTAATTCACATCTTTGGTGAAAGAATTTCTTTTGTAATTCCTTACATAAGGATTCAGAAAATACTGGATCCCCGCCTACACAAGAAAATTGTAGATAAAACTCCAAAATGGCATTTTCTTTTGAGCTAATTTTTTTTTTCTCCTTAGCGGTTAGGAAAGACAAGAAAATCTCAGGGTAGCAAACATTCTCGAGAATTTCTCTTAGATTCGAACCCATAGCTGATGATAGAATTAGAATAGATATTTTCTGTTTCCTACTTACACGAGCCCAGATCCTTGCTTTTCGATCAATCTCTAATTCTAATCTTCCTCCCCAATCTGATATTATGGTACCTGTATAAACCGAAATTCCGTTATGATCCAATTTAGATCGGTAATAGATACCGGGGCTTTGCAATATTTGATTGATCACAATTCTGTAGAGTCCATTTACTATAAAAGTTCCCAGGGAATTCATTAAAGGAATGTTTCCAATAAAAATTGTTTGTTCTTGCATATCTTTACTGGGTTTCCAAATGAATCCCGCGGATACATATAATTCAGAAGAATATGTTAGTGATTCGTATACAGCATCTCTTTCTTTTATCAACGGCTCCACTAATTGATATGTTTCCACAAAGATTTGAAATTCAATTTCTTGATCTGTATCTTCAATTTTTGGAAACTTATAAAGTTCTTCTGTTAAGCCCTGATCAATGAACCTACAAAATCCTTCAAATTGGATCTGATTCAACCCAGGTATTGTAGACATTCCCCCATTTTCATCCCCGAGCATTTTGAATTTCCCATTTATCAAAAGAATCCCATTCTTTTCTCATTCTTCATCGAATCATATGAATCGATCTAGCAATGATAGAATTGAATTTCTATTCTGTTTACTGAATCGCATGAAATTTAACTCAACACCATATATGTATCGAATGTATGAAAAATAAAATGCATATGAGCAAAAGAAGTAAAGATTTGACTCAAATTGGAATTTCTATTTATAACAAACAGATACAAATGGAAAGGAGTTGATAAATGCCACTTAGATTTTTATTTTAGACTTATGAAATTTTGTATAAAATATCAAAAACAATAATTTCATTTTTACCATTATTATGATATTACATATTCCAATTTGATTTTGATTAGATACTAGAAAAATCAAACGGATTCATGATTTGTCCTATTTCTTTTCATTGAGATAAAGATAGAATAATCAGAAAAGAATATAGAGTTTGTTTTTCTAACACTTCATTTTTTCATGGATTCCTTTGTTCAAAAAAGAACGGTCAGAATGATTCAATCTGATCTACTAAGATCACGGACACACCTTGTCGTCAACACACGACTACGCGGTAAACATAGAACAACGCTACCCAAGGTCACGCCGCGTAGCGATCTTAAGTGGGAAACCCACTACAAAGCGCAGAGACATCAGCCACTCTGCACCACTCGGGAAAAATACGACAACCAAAAGACGCATCGTCATCCATCACCACGCCAAACAAAGCGTTCCATGAGCGTTGGAACACCCGCGAGGGTACCAACTACCTGAAGGCGAATCTAGTGGTCACACACAATCAATGCACACAAAGGAAGAGGTAAGGTGGGCAAAAACTGTTCATCTTGAATTATAATTTACATCTTGGGGTCATCCACATCCTTGGAGACCCCACCCTCATCCAAAAGCGCATGCCAGGCGGCTCCCATCTACTTTCCTTCTTCGCCCCACTGCAACAAAGTGTCCACTCGTGGTCCGAAGTTCTAGTGGCGTTCAAGGCATCGTAATCGCGATCAAGATAAAATGTCTCCACCGATGCTTGCAGCGGAACCTCGACTTGGGCCCGCAGCTCCTGAACTCTCTCACTCAGCCGCAACATTCTCTCACGAATTAACACCTTAATGGTTGTTGGGGACTCGGTTATCTCCCCAGGAAAGACGGAAAGGTCCAACGCCTCCTCCAGCTCCCATATGGCCGCTACAGCCTTCATG
Organism: Stellera chamaejasme; assembly: GCA_024586325.1. NCBI lineage: Eukaryota > Viridiplantae > Streptophyta > Magnoliopsida > Malvales > Thymelaeaceae > Stellera > Stellera chamaejasme. Next base: position 21,767,607 of record CM044979.1, read on the forward strand.
AAATCCTCACCAAGCACGAGGTGAGCCGTCGCAATGTCCTCAGTGGCGAGCCTGGCATCCTCGGCCTCATCCTCAACAGCCTTGAGGCGCGCGGCCACACCACGTACTGTCTCTTCTGCGGCCGCCTTCGCGGCACCAACCTCTGCGCGAGCCTTAGTGCACCTCGTCGAACACTGCCTTTAAAGAGGATAGCGCCTCTTTCAACATGGCGACTTCCACCTTCTTCGCCCGTAAGCTCTCCTCTTGCTTAAAAAGTGATGCTCGAACTTGCGAAGCAAAGCACTCTTCTACATGTCCGCTTCCTGCTAGCCTCCCTTTCACGAACAATGACATCGCACCACAGCTCCAAATGCTCAACTCGCGCCGCGCTCTCACCTTCTTCCTTGGCAGCCTTTAGCTCCTTTTTGAGATGAGCGATCTCCTCGATTTGGGCACCGTCCGCACATTGGTGAAGCGCAGATGTTACAGTCACTCCGAGTGGGTGGTGATTTCTGTGAATCCCGGGGCTCCGTTCCAAACATGATGGACATGTTTTCTGTTGGTCAGACAACTCCCGGATCTTTTCTAGGTAACGTTTTGGGAATACTTAGATATTCAAGGTCGCACAAGTCCCCGCACCTTTCCGCGGAAAATATTTGTGGTAATAAGCAACACTCGGGGCTCGAATGAAACGCTCGGGGCTCGGGATGGAAATAATTTGTGGTGCCAATGGTGTTGGGTGTGTTATGACTCAGGATGAGTAATGTGGTAATAAGCAAGCACACATTGGCCGGGAAAGCAAGCACACACGTCAGGATTTGCTCAGGTTAAGTTGGCGCGGGATGACACTTAGACACATTTTTTGGCTTGGACTTGGCATGGTGACTAAGGTATCTTGTAGGTAATTCACTATGGTGACAAAGGTGCCTAGTAGGTGAGTCATTATGGTGAGTAAGGTGCGTGTGTCATTATGCTAAGGAATATATATGGTGAAAGTTAGAAAGATTGGCATTTTTTTGTCTCATTTCTTCTCTCATAACCGTGACTCTCTTGTTGGAATTCTTAGCGCACCAAGTACTTTTGAGGTGATGTTTGAGCTCATCTCAAATGGAGAAGTGGTTTTCAGCTCAAAGTGAACTGAAATGAGTTCTATGGAATTCAACTATGTGAATCGTGGCTATATGGAACATTTGTGATGTTTCATGAGTAGTAACTACTTACCAGCATCCTTTTATACAAAATAAGGGTATTTTTGTAAAAGGACATGGCTTTGGCAATCGAGGTGCATGATGTATGCACCCTAGTTCATGTGTGCACATCTCTTAGAAGTTACCAAGTGATTTTATCCATGAGAGCCTAAAAGTGGTGAAGAGGCACCTCAAGAGGAGGCACCCCTTCGCCTAAAAGAGGAGTTACTTAGCATTTGGACAAGGGAGTGTACAGGGAGAGAGTAACCACTCCTTAGGCCGAAAGAATGTGTACTTTCGGCCATAAGGAGTTGTGACTCTTCCTAGTAACTCCTACATCATCTATAAATAGATGATTTGGCCACAACACAACACACACTTAAGAATCAAACTTCTCTCTTCTCTTTTGTTCTTGACCGAAATATTAAGCATTCCTAGAGCATTTTGGGTGGAACGTTTTGTGTCTCTCTAACACAAAACAACCTCATTGCATCACATGCAATCTGCCCTCATCAAAGAGCCAAACGTTTTCATTCCAAAGTCGAAAACTACTTACATCGGCCAAATCACTATGGGGGACTTGATGGCCGCCAGCCTAATCTACGTAGAAATCCCAAAAAGGCCTAGCAAAATGCCCAAGCGGTAGCCCAAAATAAGGACCCCATTAAAAACCTAAATAAACCATAAACCCGTACAAGACAAGAACATCACCGGACATAATTGGCCCGAACATATTAAGGAAATTCCCGGAATATACTCCCGAATGTATTAAGGACACATGTACTCGACATGCCACCATACCGTATTGGGATATTACAATAATGTCATTCGAAAAAATGAACTAAAAATGCATTCATTACTCACACCTTAAGGGGTAATGTTGAACAACAACTCTCTGGCGATCGTCGGAATATTCCCAATACTCACTAAATACAAACAGAGGACCCCCTCTATTTCTTTATCTCGAATTCCGAACTTATGGCGTCCGAGAACGTCGAACACGTCGACATCGCAAAAACAGAGGACATCATAGTAACAATAACAAATGTGCTAAACTATTGGCAGGATTCAAAAGCAGCGGTTAAGAAATTGCATCCTTCCATGTTATAAATAAGAACAAAAATCCCAACTCTAGTTATTAATATTAACATAATGGAAGTAAGTGAATTAAAAAAGTAGCCAAACTCAAAAGATAAATCATTATTGATGACCCAAGACCATAAGTATTGATATGTAGAACTTCTATTAATTTGTTGAATAGATAGATCAAGCGAAAAAACATGACTATACTTAACAATAAAATACCGGGAAAAGACCACATACACCGAAGGTTTTGTTGATGTCGGAAAAGAAGAAGTCCTACTCCTATTAAAATAGGAATAGGAAGTGGAATCAAAGGTATGATCCATGAATATTGGTACACGTTGATTTTACATTACGATAAATTGACGAAACAATAGCCAACCCAATAGTCGCTTTAGCGACTCCAATAGCTATAACAAAACTCGAAAATATCTCCCTTTAATCGGCGACTATCAAAAAAATTAGAAAATTGATATTAACTGCATTCAATATAAGTTCAAGACACATAAGAGCCCTAACCATGTTTCGACTCGTGATTAATCCATAAATACCGATAGAAAATAAATAGGCACTCAAAACAAGTACATGTTCGAGCATCATTGACCAACTCCTTATCAATGTTGGTTCATTTCAATATGAACAAAAATTCAACAGATTCGACGAGATATCCATCCTAGCCACTATGGACGCCGGTGGTGGATGCGTGCGCGTGATCGCCACGTTAGGTTTGACTTGCGTGTCACGACATTTGTGAAGCCATTAGGTCGACTTTGTGTACTAGAGCGCGATTGTCGAGAAATAGAGAGATCCTCTCGAGATGGTGATTTGACGAGTCACGTCGAGTAGTTGTTAAACGTTCCCCTTTTAGGTATGAATAGTGAATGTATTTATAGTTCCAGGTCTCAGTGGTCTTATCGTAATATCTCAATATAAGGTGATTATGTATTTTAGGTCCTATATGCACTTCGGGAAGTATGGTTCGGGAACGTCCTTAAGCTTTATTCGGGTTACTTATTTACTAGTTTTTTAATGGGGCCCTTATTTCGGGCTTATGTGTGGGCCTTTTGTTAGGCCTTTTATGCATATTGGGCCTGGCGGCCATCAAGTCCCCCCTCAGCCCTTTTGGCCGACTAAGAGGAGTCCAAAGTTCTCTTCTCCACGATCCGTGTTTGAATGTTCAGGGAATTGCTTGGTTCGGGCAACCTTCGTTGTTCGGGCATGTGATTCCTCTCTCCCGTGTAGTGTTCGGGTAACTGAGTCCTTTTGTTTCGAAAGTTTGTTCGGGCATTGGAGATATATTCCGGACTGTAATGTCCGGGAAACCGAGGACGCAAAGTCCTCCTTTGTCCCGAACAATGTTCGAGCGGTGAAGCATTTCCGAGATATAGTGTCCGGGAAGTTGAGGATGCGAGTCCTCCTTTGTCCCGAACAATGTTCGGGCATTTGAAGCATTTCCGTGATATATTATCTGGGAAATTGAGGATGTGAAGTCCTCCTCTTGTCTCGAACAATGTTCGGGCTTTTGAGATATATCCCGGAATATAACGTCTGGGACGTTGAGGATGCGGAGTCCTTTTGTCCTGAACAATGTTCGAATTTGAAGTATTTCCCGTACTATAACGTCCAGGAAACCGAGAAGTGAATTCCTCCTTTTGTCTGGCGATGTTCGGGCTTTAGAAGCGTTCCCGTACTATAACGTCCGGGGGGCGAGGATGTGAATTCCTCCTTTTGTCCTGAACAATGTTCGGGCTTTAGAAGCGTTTCCCGTACTATAACGTCCGGGAAACTGAGGATGTGAATAATTCCTTTTGTCCCGAACAATGTTCGGGCTTCTGAAGTATATCCTGGACTATAACGTCCGGGAAACTGAAGTCGGTTCTGGGGTTTTTTCTTCGGGATCCGTGACGGTTCATCTTCTTAACTGCCACTTTTTGAATCGACGGCAGGGATCAAATGACTTTTGACGTTTCATATGCCCGATCTTTTCTATAAATGTGAGTTGAGCGTCACTTTCATTTGTATCTCTCAAGCTTTCTTTTCTCTTCTCACAATAAAATCACGACGGATAATCCTACGCTCCAGGAGGCGGTTAATATCTTTAAGAGGTGGAGGACTGTTGAAGAATCTAATCCAGAAGACTTCTTCCCCCCTTTCCTCGGAGAAACTACCGTTCCGGACGGTTACAAAGGTTAGTCCGCCGTCCATCTATTCTACCGACTCCACTGTCGAGTTGTTGACGCCGCTGTCGGTCCGTCCTTTAGCCTTCTTCCAGCGAGTCGTCCTTGTCTCCTCCGGCCATTTACCCGAGGTACATGAGAATGGCTCCTACTTTTCCCACCCCTTCTACTATTCGTCCTTCAGGTTGCCTTTTAGAAACCAAGGGCGAGGTTCCCGAAGGTTGGTGGTCCGAGATAGAGAACTACCGGAGCAAGGCAACTCGGAGCTAATAAAAGAGTGGCAGTCCACTTATTTTGTCCCGATGACAGATTCGTACTCGGGTTCCTTCCCAGAATACCGGGCGTACAAACTGGGAAAGGCTGGCTAGTGATCTTTAAGGATCAAGCTGTGCGGGCTCCGCTTCCCCGCACCCATTCGTCCGGCAATCGGCGGAGTCCCACGGGCTAGTGGTTAACCAATTCAGCCCGAATACCTACCGCCACATAAACGCCTATCTCATCCTTTGTGCTCTGTTCGAGACAGATCCAACCGTATCCACTTTCCTCCCGGACTATAAAGTTAATGTGATCCCGAGGAATTGTTTCTACTTCTTCATCCGGGGTCCTCCTACCGTGAAATTCAGTTTCGTTTGGAACTTGCCAACGAGCCGCAAGGGATGGCATCTGGAATTTTTCTTCATGAAGCCCGATGCTTCATGGGGCCTGCAAAGCGTGCGAAGGTAGGAGGACGCCGGACGTGCGAGAATCCTCGGTGATTGCTGAAGGGGCTGCCGCCAAGGAGAATTATGACCGGTTCAATAATAAAATCCGGACCATTGCTCCTTGGGGCGGGGATGGACCGAAGGAAGTCGTTCCCTTTCCTTTGTACTAGAGGCTGATTACTCAAGGGGTCCTTTCTCCCTTGGGTATTATTCAGGGGGACGTGGGGGAGTTGGGCATCCGGGCATCTCCCCTTCGACCGAGGCTTGGCCTTGGTGCATCGTCTTGGGCGAAACGTCCTTCGAGGACTTCAACAAAGGTTTATACTGTTCTTCTATTCATTGATGCATTCGTTTGATATTAACTAATTCTTCCCCCTTTTGCAGAAATGGAGCCCGAATTTGATCTCAGCGCTATCTACCGGGACGCGAGGAAAGAGAAACCGGGCTCTAAAGCCGGAGGTTCGAAGCCCGCAGCGGTGAGAAGAAGCGAAAGAGGGCTGCTTTGGTTGATCTTTGAGGCTGGACGCCAGCCTGCTGAAAAGTCGGCCGGGGAAGTTCCATCTCCGGTTCATATTGAAGGTCATCCTACTCGGGATGACGTTTATGAGATGCTGCAGAACTCCCCCGAACGAATCAGAAGGGCTAGGGGGAAGTTCACGGCTTCGAGGGTGACTGAGCAAAGCGCCCCAGGTCACGCCAATCGAGTTTCAACTAGGTAACCAGTTTGTGAGATTACGCAATCCGCTTTTGGAACTTATTCGGAAATCTTTCCTGAATGTTCGGTGAAGACCCATTGCATGGCGTGGTTCGATCTCATTTTTGTACGTTAGGTCCGGACTGGAAAGAGTCCCGGGAAGAGAGGAGGCGGCTGCGGGACGAGAAGCTCTCGCATTCGGGAATAATCTCATTCCTCGGGAGCACAGGTTGGCTGATCCATGAGGATCAAAACATCCTGGACCACCACCGCCCGAACTATGGAATGCTTAGAGCATTTCTACCCTGATTTGGACGTTGCCTCTTCAAAAATGGCCGTCCTTGGGTATCAGGTTAGTACTTGGTTTTTTTATTTCTTATGTCTGGACTTCCGGGGTAATACCACAGGAAGGTTATCCTTTTGAGGGCGTGCAGATGGACACGATGGGCGGGTGGGTTTCCCGAGTCATCCGAGCGTCAAGCCGGATCCGGTCAGCCGAGCGGCGGGTGACCAAAGCCATAGCTGTGGTGGCTAAGCTGATCCGGCGAGTCCACCACTATGAGCAGCTGCGGCACTCCGTACCTCAACCATACTCGAGCTTCCCGAGGCACTCACATTCGGGAGAACCTCATCCCGGCCGAAGCTGATGATTTTGCCTTGGCTAAGGTTGCTTTCTTAAGCGCGGTCAAAGACCACCGCCATTCTGAAGAAGCTCTTCGGAAAAAAGTTCAGAAGCTCGAAACCGAAAAAGAGAAATTTTAGGTTGACTTCGCCAATCTGAAACAGCATCACGAGCACGAGCAGCGGGTCAAGGATGAAGAGATCCGCAAGCTTCGGGAGGAGCAGGATCTGAAGGCTAAGGATGAGGAAATCCAGAGACTTCGGGTTTAACTTGCCAAAGTTCGGGACAAAATCCCGAAGTATCGAGAAAGTCTTTGAAGGATTACGTAAGGCTGGCCGTTGACAAATTCACCTTCGGGTTACGTCGGCCAGAGGCAAATTGTTGAACACAACCCTCATGCTGACCTATCCGGACTTGATGGGAATGACGAGCCCGAAGAGGATCCTAGCTGGTACGGCGAAGAGTTCTGCAGCCGCCCGAACCACTCACCGTAGACGATTTCGCCGATCCTCAATGATGTAATTTTCTTTCAAGTCCATTTTTGTAATCCCAGCCTCGGGCGTTATTAATGAAAGCATTCAGGGATTAGTTCAACACTTGTTCCCAAATGCAATCGTGCTTTATTATTCCTCGGTCATACAAAATATTTCTTCAATGCCTCGAAATGATAAGAATTTGCTAATTCCCTTCCTTCGGGATCCAATAACTTGTAAACTCCTTTCATTTCTTGGCGATAACCTCGAATGGGCCTTCCCGATTGGGCGAACGCTCCCCTTTTGGTCTTCGGGATCCCAGTTTGGTTTGCCTTAGGACCAAATCACCCACTTTGATATTCTTTGCCTTCACTTTGGAATTTGTCATAGATGCGGTTCTCTGTTGGAAAGCTTTCCTTCAAAGCTCTGCTTCATCTCTTCTTCCTTCTAGCAGGTCCAAATTTGTCCGCAAACCTTGCTCGTTCGCTATTTCTTCGAACACCTCAGTTTGGAGGGAAGAGTTCGCTACTTCAATTGGGATGAGCGCCTCGGTCGTGCATGCCAAAGAGAACGGGGTTTCTCCAGTAGACCTTCGGGGCGTGATTCGGTAGCTCCATAAAACATGAGGGAGTTCGCCGGGCCATTTCCCCTTTTCTTTTCCAACTATCGTTTTTAACCCATCTTTCAAGGTTCGGTTAGACACTTCGACTTGGCCATTACTCTGCGTGTGGGCGACAGGAGCAAAATGAATTTTGATTCCGAATTGCTCTGCGAAATCCTGGAATCCAGCGTCAGTGAACTGAGTTCCGTTATCAGCAACTAGAACCTTCGGGCATCCGAACCTGCAAATGATGTTCTTCCACACGAACTTTCAGATGTTTTCAGCCGTAATTGTGGCCGGTGGTTCGGCTTCTATCCATTTGGTAAAGTAGTCCACGGCGACTACGCAAAACTTGATCCTCCGGGGCGGTAGGCAAGGCCCCAATCAGATCGATTCCCATACGGCAAATGGTATGGGGTAGTCTCGAGGACAATATGTACTCCGAGGAATTCTCTGTTTTCGAGCATGTTCTTGACACTTCTTGCATTTGTTAACTAGCCTCCTTGCGTCTTCCTTGAGGGTAGGCCAAAAGAAGCCTTGTCTCGGTATGACCGCAGCCAACGCATCGATTTAATGTGCGACCCGCAGTGCCTTCATGAGTTTCGTCGAGAATGTCCTCCGTGTCTCCTTCTCCGACGCATTTTTCATCGAGGAAGAGAATCCCTTGATGCAGATTATCACCAATTATAACGAACTTGCTCACCTTTCTCCTGATGTTCGCAGCTTCGATTGGATTGTCCGGGAGTATCCCTTCATCGAGGTACTTCCAATAGGGGACCCTCCATCCCGAGGTAATACAGCATATCCGGGAGTAGTCGACGCAAGGTTCACTTCTTACTTCGTTGTAAGAAGCTGACTTCGAAAGCTGATCGGCCTCCGAATAGAGCGACCGTGGGATCTTCTAGATACACAACTTCTCGAAATCCGTGACCAGTTTTCTAGCTACCTCGACGTATTTCTTGAGACTTGGTTCTTTGATCTCGTACTCCCCATTCATCTGCTGAACAAGGAGGTTTGAGTCGCTACATGCTTTTAGTGATCGGATTCCTGCTTTTTTGGCCAGCAATAAGGGCTTCATATTCGGCCGCGTTGTTCGTCACCGGGAAAGTGAACTTGATTGACTTTGTTGCCTTCAATCCTTCTGGGCCTTCGAGAACTAACCCGGCACCTTGTTTGTCCGAACACGAAGCTCCATCTACATGTAGCGCCCAGACCGGACTATCCTCATTCGAGAGAATCCTCACTTTGATTCCTTGGGCAATTCCGTGATGAAATCCGCCAATGCACTCGTGCCTTGATCGCTCTCCGAGGTTCGTATTTGATCTCATACTCGCTTAGTTCTACGCACCATTTTGACAGTCTCCCGGAGTGGTCTACCCGCTTTAGGATGTCCTTGATAGGGACGTTACTTCGAACAACGATGGAAAATCTGAGGAAATACGGCTTCAATCTTCTGACTGATAGGACTAGAGAGTACACTGCTTTCTGGATCATCGGGTAATTGAGCTCGGCTCAGTGCAATGATTTGCTCACGTAATAGACCGCCACTTTGTTTTCCTTGGTCGTCTTCTTGAACAAGTACCGAACTTACGGCCTTTTCTCCTCTTGTCAAGTATACAATGAGGGGTCTATCCTCGGTTGGTTGCCGAAGCGTAGGCATTTCCAAGAGGTAGGCTCGATTTCCTTCCGAGCCTTCGACATTCGGGATTCCAACTGAACCTAGCTCGTTCCCTTGCGTTCTCGTCCTTAGATTTCTTCTCTCCTTTTTGTACCCCAATTCTACCGGGCTCCGCACCTTCTTTGATCAAGAGTTTGAAGAAAGGGCGGCACTTGTCTCCATATCGAGATATAAAATGACTTAGGGCCGTAATTTTCCCGAGAAGTCTCTGCACGTCCTTTATCGATGAAGGTGTCCTCACGTTTAGGAGAGCTTCGATCTTTGCTGGATTCGCATCGATGCCGCGCTCGGACACCATAAATCCGAGAAACTTCCCAGATGTTACCCCGAAAACACACTTGTCCGGATTCAGTCGTAGTCCATACTTTCGGATCTGCCCGAACACCTCTTCAATATCGCGGACGAGGTCTTCTTCCTCCTTGCTCTTGATGATGATATCATCAACGTAAACTTCAAGAATTCTTCCTATCTGTCCGGAGAATACCTTGTCCATCAATCTTTGATAAGTTGCCCCGGCGTTCTTAAGTCCAAAGGGCATTCTGGTATAACGGATGCGTTCGGCGTCGCTTATGAAGGGCGTCTTTTCTTCATCTGCCGGGTTCATCCTGATCTGGTGATAACCACTGTAAGCATCAAGGAAAGAGAGCCTCGCGTGTCCGGCCGTGGAATCCACAAGCCTGTCGATCGGTGGAGTAGGGTATGAGTTCTTCGGGCAAGCATCGTTCACGTTTGTGAAATCGATGCACATGCGCAACTTGTTACTGTCTTCTCGGGTTGCTACTACGGGATTGCTTAGCCACTCTGGATACAATACTTCTCTTATGACCCTAGCATCGAGAAGCGTCGAGATTTGCTCTGTGATAAAGGCCCTTTTGACTGGGGCGTTGTTTCTTTTCTTCTGCCTTATCGGTCTGGAATTCGGGTTGATGTGCGGGTGTGTTGGATTACCTTGGTCGATCCGGGCATATCACTCGGAGAATAGGCGAACAAGTCTTTATTCATTTGAAGCAAGTTTACAAGATTTTCCTTACGCCCTCGGGCAAGTCTTTCGCAATTCTTGTTTTCCTATCTCCTTCCAAGATGACTTCTTCGGTATCCTCTTCCCCTTGTCCCCCTTCGATCAGCTCGGAGTGGCATCCTTCTGAGCTATCGCCATGACGTTCTTGGCCTCTCTTTGGCTCACGTAGATCGAGGCATCTCCTTCATTTGTAGCGAAGGTGATGGTGAGGTATTTCACGTCGATTCTCATGTGGATGGCCACCTGGGTTTCTCTCCTGATGATAGCATTGTAGGCGGAGGGGACATCCACGACGAGCCATTTGACCATCAACGTCGTGTATCGGGTTTGGCCTTCGGGACCGACTCCTAGGAACATCGCTGGGAGCTCGATAGAGCCTAACACTGGAAGTTCATCAGGTCCAATACCATAGGTCGCGGTCTTGACGGGGTTTAGTCGGCTTGACTTGAGCTTAAGGCCTTCATAAGCCTTCCCGAATAACACATCTGCGTTCGAGCCATCGTCGCGAGAGAACTCTCTTGACATCTACGGTTCCGATTCGGACGGTGATGACGAGCGGGTCGTAGTGCGGGAAACGTACTTCGGATCCATCCGCCCGTTTCACTCTCGAAGATGGGTCCCCGTAGTTCAGTGAGGCAATCTCCCTTGCTCTCCTCTTCCTTGCGTTCGAGCCCAGGTGGTTGTTATGGTGTTCGGTACCCGGTTGGCTGGGGTGGAGATTTCTTCTCTTTGCCCTTCTTGTTCGGTCCCGATGTGTCCTCTTCAGCTTTCCCCTGCCTCGGGAAGTTTCTTCATTCCGAGGCATCTTCAAGTACTCCCCAAAGAGCCTCTCTTGATCAGATGTTCAATGTACCTCTTCAACCGGTGGCCTTGCTCGGTTTCATGCACAGTATCTCTATGGAGCAGGCGTACTTGGACGAATCGCGCTTCGCTCCTCTCGGCATGGCTCTGGGCGCTTGATGTTCCCGGCACCTTGTCTCTGGAGGGCTGCGAGGATGCTAGCCCGAGTTGTATTGAGGGGGGTGAAATTCGGAATTCTCTCGAAAGTTCTCTTCTGTCCTCCCCAGTTCCCCGACTGTTTGACCTGCGGACTCCTCGTGTTCTCCTTCCTTGGCTCACGATTATCTCTGTTGTCCTGCTTCCCTTCGCGTTGGGACAACATTTCTTGCGCGATCATATGCTCTTGCGTGACTGCGTACATTTCCTCGACACTGGTGAAGTTCTTTCGGGATAGCTCATAGGCCAGGCGCGAATTGGGGAGGAGCGCCTTTGTGAATGCCATGATCCGAATGTTGTCCGTCAGATCAGACGCGTGTACGGCTTCTCGGTTGAACCTTTCGACGAACTCTCGGATACTCTCGTTCGGTCTCTGTTTGATGTCGAACATTTGTATGGCCCTTTTCGCTGACCTCTTACATCCGATGAAGTGTGTCGTGAACTTGGTGGCCAGGTCCCCGAACGATGATACCGAGTTCGGGAGGAGCGAGTTATACCAGGCTGAGGCCGGACCTCCTAGAGCTACTTCAAAACACTTGCACAGGGCCGCCTCGTTGGCTCCTTTCAGCTCCATCGCTCTCTTGTACTTGCGGACAAAAGCATCAGGGTCTCCTGAACCTTGGTATACTTCCAATGGGTGCGGTAAGTTAAATACTCGGGGCATCTGGGCGTCCCGAATCCTGCTGGTGAATGGTCCATCATCAGGGATGACCTCGCACTTGGGTTCGGGAATGCCCGAGTTTCTCTCGACTCTTTCCAGATGATGTAACATTTGCCTGATCACGTCGTCCCGCGGATCACCACGTACCAGTCTCTCTGGTCTGGCGGATCGGTCTCTCTTATGCTCCCTCGGGGATCTTGACCGCTGTCGGCTTTGACGGTCCGGGAAGCAACTTGTTGCGAAGGCGCTGCTGTCTACCATGGTCGACCGCTTCGCCATGGTAACAGCTGTCCCGAGGTTTATAAGATTGACCATCTGGTCGTCTTGGTTTCTTCGCTCTTCCTGAAGAACCATCCGAACTGCTTGGACAAGATCAGGGTCCAAGTGTCGGATGTCGCTTCGACGGAAGCTGGATGTAGGCCGTAGGGAGGTCGCTCCATGAGACGTTTCCTCCGAGGAACTCTTGTAACTGGGGTCGGCCGTGCGGCCGTTGGTGGAACCTTCTCCCTCCGGTCTAGATGATCGGGAACGGGAATGGCCCCCACGTTCAATCTGATTTTGGGGACCACCGCCTTTCCCACAGATGGCACCATTTGGTTCGGATCTGCGCGCGTGATCACCACGTTCCGGTTTGACTTGCGTGTCATTACATTGACAGAAGCCATTAGGTCGACTTGGCGTACTAGAGCGCGATTGTCGAGAAATAGAGAGATCCTCTGAAATCATGATTTGACGAGTCGCGTCGAGTAGTTGTTAAACGTTACCCCTTTAGGTATGAATAGTGAATGTATTTATAGTTCCAGGTCTGAGTGGTCTTATCGTAATATCTCAATATAAGGTGATTATGTATTTTAGGTCCTATATGCACTTCGGGAAGTATGGTTCGGGAAGTATAGTTCGGGAACGTCCTTAAGCTTTATTCGGGTTACTTATTTACTAGTTTTTTAATGGGGCCCTTATTTCGGGCTTATGTGTGGGCCTTTTGTTAGGCCTTTTATGCATATTGGGCCTGGCGGCCATCGACGCATTTGTCCAATCGACACGTCTGAAGGTCTCAATGTTGGACTTATTGGATCTTTATCAATTCATGCCAAGATTGGCCATTGGGGGTCTTTAGAAAGTCAGTTTTATAAAATCTTTGAGAGATCGAAAAAAGTACGGATGCTTTATTTATCCCCAAATAGAGATGAGTATTATATGGTAGCGGCAGGAAATTCTTTGGCCTTGAATCAGGGTATTCAGGAAGAACAAGTTGTTCCAGCTCGATACCGCCAAGAATTCCTAACTATTGCATGGGAACAGGTTCATCTTCGAAGTATTTTTCCCTTCCAATATTTTTCTATTGGAGCGTCCCTCATTCCTTTTATCGAGCATAACGATGCGAATCGCGCTTTAATGAGTTCTAATATGCAACGCCAAGCGGTTCCGCTTTCGCGTTCCGAGAAGTGTATTGTTGGGACTGGGTTGGAACGCCAAGTGGCTCTAGATTCAGGAGTTCTCGCTATAGCCGAACACGAGGGAAAGATCATTTATATCGATATTGACAAGACAATCTTATTGGCTAATGGAGATGCTCTAAGCATTCCGTTAGTTATGTATCAAGGTTCCAACAAAAATACTTGTATGCATCAAACCCCACGGGTTCGGCGGGGTAAATGCCTTAAAAAGGGACAAATTTTAGCGGACGGTGCCGCTACGGTTGGTGGCGAACTCGCTTTGGGCAAAAAGTGAAATAATCCGGTATTTTGCAATCAGGTAAAAAACTGTGGTCAAGTTTTAAATAGAGGCAAATATCTCGGTATCGATAAAAATAAACTAATTAAAATGAAGTTCTTTCTTTGGCCCAATTATCGACTAGAAGATTTAGCTTGTATGAATCGCTATTGGTTTAATACTCATAATGGCAGTCGTTTCAGTATGGTCAGGATACATATGTATCCACGGTTGAAATTTTGTTAGTTACAAGTCCATTTACATGAATTTTTCCATATATACAAATAGATAAACGCGAGGATTGTCTTACGGTACTACGCTCTCCAAGTGCGTGTCACGGGAGCCCACGCCCGGCTAAGGAAGCGGGGCTCCCGCGGTGGCGGCGGAAGCTGCGTAGAACGGAAATGGTCGGTCTAACCGAGACCCGCTGCGTGTGGTGGTCCCTTCACCCGGTCCGCAAAGTCTCGTTCTCGAGGGCCCGGTGCCTGAGAACGCTTTATTCTCGGAGTATGCAGACAGAGTTACGCGCTTATATTTTTCGGTTGTTTTTCGACCCGCAACCTGCAAAACGCATACATGGCAAGTATACGGTATAAATCCTAATGATTACGCCCAAAGAATAACGCGGTAGTTGTAGCACAGCTTTGGGGTGTCGATTCCACAGAGAGACAAAGTAAAGAAAATACTAGAAAGAACAATTAAACTGAAAGAAAATATTTAGTGATTTTTGGAAATAAGAATTGAATTTTAAAGAGAATAAAAACAACTTACAATTAACTGGAGAAAGTACTCAAATTTGACCAACAGTAAAGCGTCGGGAATCCCTTGCACAAGTTTAATATTTTAATTATTCCAATTTCAATGAAGTCCAAATTCCACAAAATACCCAAGATAATTATTTGTAAACCAAAGTGGATTAACTATAACCCTCTGATAAATTATTCTCTACCTTAAGCACAGAAATTATTATCACTATTGAGAAAATCCAGTGACGACAATATACCTAGAGGCAATACCGCAGCAGAGAACTGAATCAATATAGATAAATAATCAATCCAAACATAATTATAGAATCAACCACTCTATGGGAAAAGCATGACTGAACCCATGAATAATATAAACCTACAATTATTCGGAGAACAAAACCAATGCAAATATGAGAATAATAAATCAAGAAATTATAGTTTTTCAAGTCTGGTTAAGAATATAGAATAAATAAAATATCATTCATGTGCAAGTTCATCCCTAGTTTTACAAGAAAATTAGTTACCCATAAGCATGAGTGACAAAAATCCACAAAAAAGTAGAGAAAAATCGTCCGCCATGGATGTCGCGTCTGTGTTGTACGCTTTTTGGTCTGATTTTGTCTCAGTACTTGTAGCTTGCTCCTGTTCTATATTTGTCTGCCGCAACACAAGCCCTTTTTTTTTAGCTCTCCCTCAGGCTCTCCTTGTATATTCTTTTTTTTCAAACCTATTACCAATAGGTTTTCATGTTGAGCTGCCGCCTCCTGATGCCCTACACAATTAACAATTAGCCCATTGTTCAAGTACCCCTCTATTCTGAAGTACTTGAAGTACACCATTGTACTTTGTGAAGTTGGACATTTTAGCACCTAAAGTTTTTTTCTGTCAGTTTTGTTGTGTATTTCTCCTATGTTGAGGCTAAAAAATGGGTGTATTCATGCAAAGGAGCAATGTTTCCCATTGTTATAGCCTATTAAAGAATCTGTGTAGAAAGAAATCATGGTTGATGGTTTTTTTATTTTCATCGTGGAAGCGTAAGACGTAATTTTAATGTTGTTGCAGGCTTGACGGAACCCCGTTTGTGAAATGGCCAAAGCCGTTTGCCTAGTGTTGTAACCATGTTCATTTAATCAGAGAAATATTGGTCCGCCCTAACGAGGGGCCTAACATTAGTCATTCTAGAAGGAGCCAAATATTCGTCAGCGTCCTTTACGAGGCACCTAAAGTTAGTCATTCTAGAACATTCTAGATGAAAGTGTAGTATAAGAGTTACCTAATAGCGTTGGAGTCGTTAAAATTAGCGTTAGAGTTTAGTAAAATAACGTTTAATTAACGCGATTGTATAATTTTAGAACTTTTTGTATTTTGTATTTGATATTTAAGTATAATGTACGTTTTAGATGTTAGTACTGAACAGAATATAGTGTATTTAAGTGTTTTGTATGGGAAATTATTTTTATGATTCCTCTTAGGTTAACTCTTGTTGAAGTATGTGTTTGAGACAATACCTAAAGTCATCACCCGTACTCTAGTCATTAAAAGCTTGCATCATTTTAGGGTAGATAGTAACGCTATTGATGATTGCCCTAACGTCGTTTATGAGCAATGAAACGCTGGTTAATGGGCTTTAGTGAGTCACAGTGTAAGTCCAGTGCATGGAGCGGCGTCGGTGGGCCTTTGTTAGGGTGCCTTTCGTGCAACATTAGTTTCCCGAGAAAACGCTAGCAGTGCACGCAAAGGGTTCAGACTCCACTGTTGATCAGCTAACCTCACTATTTACTAGCAGACGCATGGTTTGAGATGGATTTACCCTGGGTTGTGGTTGTCTGTCTGTAATGAAATGTAAGTATGGCGCAGTGGAAGAACTGGTAACATTCCTCTCCTCTGTTTGATTCCGCCGGTCGTCCCCTTTGGTGGTGGTTGTTGATGCTGTGTAGG
This sequence comes from Stellera chamaejasme, assembly GCA_024586325.1. Taxonomy (NCBI): domain Eukaryota; kingdom Viridiplantae; phylum Streptophyta; class Magnoliopsida; order Malvales; family Thymelaeaceae; genus Stellera; species Stellera chamaejasme. Next base: position 21,783,874 of record CM044979.1, read on the forward strand.
AGGTGTGTATTTATGGTTCATTGATTTATTTATGCATACGTGAAGAGAAACTTGGACTACAACGTGGTTGTCGACGCACGTAATACAGTTGACGTATTTGGTTGTGAGATGGATGAAAACAGAGGCTCTCTTCGCGATTTCATGGCGTCATCGTGGGGTGATAACAAATTTGATTGTGGTGCAAAGAAGCTGGGTCAGCTCTAGTAATGCAAGCTGCTATCCTCCGGCACATTCAAGTTGGAAATGTAACGATGCTGAATTCTTTGAAAATATAGATGCGGCAGAGGACAACACGGGCTGGAAAAGAGTGACGAGGAGTTGTGTAATGACGATGTTTTTGATGATCGGTGGAGTGCAATAGTTTTACTGATTGAGTAAGCCGGTGCGAAGTGGGAACTTGTGGATTTGAAGGATATCTTTTTGATGACACCGAGTGTGCAGAGAGGTTCTATAAATGCTATGCTAAAGTTATGGGTTTTGAGACGAGGAGGGTTGAGAAAAAAATGTACATGGAGTACGAGACATTGTCACGAGGAGGAGGTGGGTGTGTAATAGATATGGGCTAAATGAGCCCAAGTTCGCTCCCCATGAGAGGCAAAGGAAACCCATGAGAGTTGGAAGGTGTGGATGTCCTGCTTCATTCCGGGTCAATTGTGTTAAGGAAACCGGTAAGTATGAAGTGAGGGAGTTCAAGACAGGTCATAATCACCCTATGGTCGAGAGAACTGAAATGCACCTTGTTGCATCACACAAAATGTAAGCTTTATGGCGAAGGAGCAAACAAAGCAGATGAAGAGTGTAGGCATCAAGAATAGTGTTATAATGGACTACATGGTCTTGGTCGCAGTGGTTTCAACAGAGTCGGGGTCAGCCTTAAAGATCTTTACAAATTTGTCGATAGTTATCGTATGTTTAAAATAATGGATAGTGACGCAGATGCTGCTATATGGTACTTGACTAGAGTTGTTGAGGGAGATCCGGGCATGTATTGCACCTATCGTGTGGACGAGTGGAGCAGACTCCGCTATATTTTCAGGGCTGACAGCCAAATGCAACGCGATTTCCGATCGTTCGGTGATGTTGTCGGGTTCGACTCAACTTTCGAGAACAAATGAGTACGGACTGCCTTTTATAACTTTCGTTGGTGTGAATAACCATTTCTCCACAATTGTATTTGCATGCGCTCTTATAAATGAGCAAAGTGAGGAAGCTTTTGTTTGGTTGTTGGAGAACTTTGTGGAGTGTATGAATGGGAAGACCCCCGTTTCAGTGAGTACCGATTAAGATGCAGCCATGCGTGTAGCCATACGGAATGTCCTCCCTAATGCGATACATCTTTTGTGTTCGTGGCACCTAATGGGTAAATCGCTCCGAGAAGGTGAAAGATGGGAAATTTAGACATGAGTTCGGGACATTTTTGCGAAGTTAATGCTCTGGATTGATGATGCCGATGATTTCGAGAGAGTGTGGCATGCGAATGTGTCCGAGTATGGGCTGCAAGATAACCCCAGGTGAAGCAGATGTATGAGCGGAAAATATGTGGGCTTTAGCTTATCTAAAGGCTCACTTCTTTGCGGTATGTCAAGCAACCAAAGGTGCGAAGGGATGCACTCTTACCGAAAAGGTTTGTTAGAAGCGAGTTAAAATTGTTCCGGTTGTGAGGCATGTGGATATTTCATTAGCAAGAATGAGGAGAAGGTAGTTCGAACAATTATAATAGCAAGCATAAGGGGGCACAATTGACAACCCATCTTCCGGGCTGGAAAACATCTGCTGAAGTGTATCTCGATGCAATCTTCAGATTGGTGGCTGAAGAGATTAGGGGTGAAGCCCCTTATTTGGCTCAGAGGCAAGTCACAGTAAACAACGATGAAGTGCGGGTGTATTTAGTGGGGCGATATCGGAAAGAGAATGTGAGGAAAAGAGAAGTTTGCGTCCATCCAGATAGTAGCGTGACATGTACTTGTCCACTTTTGCATAACAAAGGTACATTAACGACAAAGGTGTAACCAAACGCGTTTTGGGTTATAAATAACGTTTATAGTCTGTTGAATAACGTTTCAATGGTGTATTTAGTGTTGCATAATCTTTACAGCTTTTGTTGAATGACTTGGCAGGCATCCCTTGTAAACACATGTTCTCTGTCTTGAAGATGGAGCATGCGTCAAGGATTCTGAATCTTTGATACTAAAAAGGTGGACTAAGTCAGCCGGTGAACCATGTTTCCAACCGTCGGTTGACTGAGCTCTGATGAGGTGTTGACCAGGGCAAGGCAAATGGAGCTAGGTAACCTGTGCAACAAGATTGTATACAATGGTGCTAGATGTCCAAGGGAAGAGTATGAGTGGTTAAAAGATGGTCTGAGAAACTTGGAGACGCGTGTTGATGAAGTTAGGGGGAAAAGTGATAATTTGGACCAACACCAAAATGGGAGTAAGTCATGCTTGGTTCTCAATCCTGTTGCTATCACTACCGCGAAGAAGAAGAAATCAACTGGCACAGCAAGAAGGAAATGTAGCAAGTGTGGAGAGGTCGGCCACAACCGAAGGAACTGTACTCTGCAGTACGCCGTGGAAGCTGAGGCAGCCCCTGAATCCGACATTCCAGAACCTGTCCACCCTTGTACGCAGTGGTTGTTTTCCCTGCTTTTTGGTGGGAACATTTGGCCGGACGAATACAATGGAGGAATGCAGGGCCGAGGTTGGGCCAGCATCGTCGTCACTTACCATTGGTCTTTGTCCACCGCCGGCACCAATGTTAATCACCGGGGCAATTTGTGATTGAATCGGGCGTGGTATGTAAAACAGAGTGTTGGTTGAGCGTACGTACGTGTATTTTTGGACCCCTTAAAAGCTTCACCGACATCTAAATGAAATGGGTATTTGAAATTAATTGTCCCGCGCATGGACTCAATTCGCGTGTTTGTTAGCTGCGTCGGTGACGCATTTTTGACCCTCAAGCTCGCCGGTGTATTAGTATATTAGCCATCCGTAGACGCCGCTGGGTCGTGTGGGTCGTGAGTGAGGGGATTTAGGGTTAGCCATGGTGAGCCGGTCATCGGGGTCAAGCTATGGCGAGAGCGACGACATCAGGCCGTATCACCAAGCGCATGACCGGACATGCTCATGTGGGTTGGGTTGCGCCGTCGCGACGGCGTGGAGTTCGGATAACCCAGGCCGACGCTACTGCGTTCTTTGTAGGGCACAAGTGAGTTTAGATCTCTACATTCTTACCCAGATCTTCATAATCCATGACTCCTCTTTGGTTCTCGCACCTGGGGGATGATCCAGTTGCGGATTTGAGGAGTGGGTTGACCCACCATTCCCAACTCGTGCGATCTCTGTGATTAATGAGTTGAAGGACTCTAGAGATATACTTCTTCACCGCAAAATCCAGTTGTCACGTTCGATTCTTTGGTAGAGAGGAGAAGGTTGCTCATCCAAACAGCTTATCAAGTGAGCTGAGAGCTGCCTATGCTGAGGAGAAGGCTCTACTCCAAAGGCGCCTTACCCTGCGTACGATGTTGTGTAGTTTATCCGTCGTGGTGTTGTTGTTTGCTATGGCTGCAACATGTGTAAGGGTCAAACGTTAGTTCAAACGTTGTAAGTTAGTTCAGACGTTAGTTCAGTATGGATTTTATGGCGTATCCGTTTCACCTGTCGTACTTATTTAGATATGAATGCTTGTTTTCCAGTCCATTACAAAACAGAGCCTACAACCTTCATCAATTTCAATTTCACCAGAAGAAGTGTGCGAATGAGTGAAACGTTGTCTGTCGTACAGACCGACGTTGTAAGTTAGTTCAAACGTTGTTCGTTAAACCACGGAACGTTATTTCATCTTTGGACCTTTGTGTCATTTTAGGGGGCCATGAAACGGCCACTGTGTCATTTTAGGGGGCACAGTCTTCGGACGCATTTTCTGAACTCTGACTCCAAAGATGTCTGATATGAATGCTTGTTTTCCAGTCCATTACAAAACAGAGCTAAAATATTGTACATGCTTTATCGAGAGTTGGCCTACAACCTTCATCAATTTCAATTTCACCAGAAGAAGTGTGCAAATGAGTGAAACGTTGTCTGCCGTACAGACCGACGTTGTAAGTTAGTTCAAACGTTGTTCGTTAAACAACGGAACGCTATTACTGGGCCACTGTGTCATTTTAGGGGGCCATGAAACGGCCACTGTGTCATTTTAGGGGGCACGCCTTTCTTAGGGGGCATGATATTTTTAGTACAACCTTCACTAATTTCAGTTTCACCGAACGTGCAAATGTGTAAGCAAACGTTATTCGTTGTGAAAAGTTGTTACGATATGGTCAAAGCCCCACTTGCGTGAAACGTTGTTCGTTGTAAGGACCGACGTTGTAAGTTATTTCAAACGCGATTCGTTAGCCCAAGAAACGCTATTTCAGATCGGGCGCTACCCCACCCAAAAAAAAGTAAATAAAGAAATATTCTATACGTATTTAACTTATGACTTTTTTCTCTCTCAAAATTTTAACATATAAATTTAGTATTTTAATGTTTTTAGTTTCCATAAATGTATACTCATTTGTCCATAAACTGCATTTATCAACTTAAAATTTAGTGCGCAGTGTGTCAAATACGTTAAATTTTAGGGGGCCGGGAGGCGGCCAGTGTGTCATCTTTGGGGCCACGCAGACTGCACGATGCAAGGGCAGACGCTACTTGGACATTCTGCGGACGCGGTTTGTGAGTCTCAACGTGCATTCCTCAACATGCAAATGTCAGTTTACCCAGTAGCTCCACACATGAAAAGAAAAGTATGTTTACCTACACCTGACCGTACTACAACGAAAAAATAACCACCCTACAGTTTCTTCATCCCTTTACACATGACCATACTACAACGAATTATTAAGCACCCTATGGTTTCTTCATCCTATTATAAGCTCTCGTAATCACACGGGCGGACTTCCCTTAGGTGCCCGAACGTCGCCGCCCTTTTTCTCCTCTCGAGGATGTAACATCACCTCCACCCACCTCGTCCCTTGTACTTGCTCGCACATCGGCGTCAACATCCTGCCGGAGCTGTTTAAGAACGGTAGCAACAACTCCGCTCGGCATCGCCATGCAACGTCTCCTTGTCGCCACGTGACGTTACTTTCCCGGTCCCGTTGCTGCGTTACGATCGGCACCTTCACCGCAACATACACGCTTGGTTGTGGCCGGATTTGGATGAAGAAATCCATCATATCGGACGCGTCCCCGCCTCTCTCTGCTGCAGTCCTTTATCATTGCCTTCTTCCGGTCGGTGTCATTGTCATTGTGAGCATCGTTATTGTCATTGTCTTTATCCTCCGCCGCCTTCTTCTGGTCGGTGTCATCGTCTTTATCCTCCGTGCCTCGCCTTCTTCCCGGTCGGTGGCATCGTCTTCATCCTCTCGCACCGCCTACGCCCCGCTTATTGTCATTGTCGGCATCTTCCTCGGCTTCCATCATTGGCACCCTCGTTCCTTGCTTCGGAGCAGATGAGCTGGCCCAGCGTTCGGTATGGATGAAGACGCGGCACGGTCATCCATCTTGCTACTCCCGCAACCTTTGAGCAGCCTAATTTTGGTTGTTGCAGCACTCCTTGCATCAGATAGGGCCATCTTCAACCCACCAATCATTCGTAGCATCCGGGTGGCCATTTCGAGAGGAACCTACAAACAAAGTAGGGTGGATGTTATTAGTTTACTACGTAAACAGGTAGGGAACAACATATGGCATGCATTTCGAACATACGGATGTCATCGTGGGTGGTATGGGAAGCCTTCAACTTCTTCGGAGGGTGGCATCGGTATGAGAAATGGTTCGCTTGCTCGGTCTCAAGATTTACAATGTAAATCCTCCGTGACGGAAACTCAAACTCAGCCACGGCATCGGCACCCGTAGTGGCTGGAAGCAAAGGTGTATGTTGGGTCGATCAAGTTTTCTTTCTGTTTTGGTGGTGGAGGAGGCATGTCGGTGCAAGAAATTCCCTCTTTATCCTATTCAGTTTACGCATCTCAGCCATCCACCGGTTCCCGTGACGGGACATCCCGCATTAAACCATCCACCCACCGCCCGGAAAATGTCCCTTGCAAGGCATCATACAACTCTATCATGCGGTCCACTCCCTTGAAAACATTGTATTGGGTGGTGGCCGGGCACCACTGGTTTAAGCCATTCACTGCCTCGCCAGCCCACCGCCGCATAACCCTCTCTCCTAGATACCACGCCTCCCATAAGGTGACTCCAAAACCACATGTTTCTTGGCTTTATCCTCACTTTCCCGCACATCTTGGGGCAGATCATCACCCCATGGATTCCATATCACCCTAGTGACCGAGGCATTCTCCAATCGCTCCTTGTACAATGTCATGTCTTTCAAGTTCTTCCCTTGCGATCCTTGTGCCCAGTGTTTTCCCCTTGGGAATGAGGTCCTCCCGCCCCAACACCTAAATACTCGAATGAAGGGCCTATGTCCCTAAAGTACTCAAGCCCAAGCTTGCCATGCCTCCCAAGAACCATCACTACCAGCTCGACCCCGCTTAATCCGTCCATGTACAAATAAAGGGTTCCCAAGCCTGCACTTCCCCAATCATACGTCTTCATTGCGGGGATGTCTTCCACACATGATAGCCAGAATGTATCGACAAACCCATCGCTAGTGTCGGCCATAAATGTAGTGCCGATGAGGACGAAGCAAAATACCCGCAGGAGGTGGTCCCTTCGCCGTGAGTACCGACATCGTAGGTTTCATAATCCTTCATGATATCTGTGTACTTAACTTCCTTTTTTGTACCACCTTTCCCGGTGGTCCCCGACAGCCTTCTCTAACCTCCTAGCATCGTCCCGTATGGTTATGTCAGCTGGGAGCCTCTTACCCGAACATCTCAAACCGCTTATGGCGGAAAAATCAAGAGGCGTCATGGTCATCTCACCAATCGGGGAAGTGGAACGAATGTGTGGTGTCCCACCAGAAGTAGCTCAAAGCCCGCATCAGTTGACGGTCGCAGTAAGTCCTCTTCATTGCATTTTTAAACTCCTCCAGACCAGTGTGTCTCTTGAATGAATCCTTCACGTACCTTGGCAGTGTATTGTACCATCTAACCATAGTTGAAGAAGCCCCGTGGCCCTGGAAGGTTGTAAGGTGGTCCTGTTCATGGTTCCACGAAGATGTCAATCTCCACACACAACCATCTGTCACCAAAAACTGTTATAGTAAGCGAAATGTACCTTGTGCTGAGGATTTGACACGTGATGCTCAAAGTCATAATATAGCTCTGTATTCTGAATGAGAGAAGTTTGAAGAAACAAGTGACCAAGCTGCAGGAAGAGAATTGTGGTTTGCGTAAGGAAGTTGATGGGCTGCAGAGGAGAGTTGATAAATTGTTACCATTTTTGAAAGGTGGTCCTGGTCATGTTGATGCACAAGCGGGAGGACCGTCGGTGAATGTTGTTGAGAGGCGGCCAGATTTGAGGAGTGGTGAGAATACTCGTGAAGGGTAAGGTTGATGGGAATGTAGAAACCGAGGTGACGTCACTTGTGCGAAGGGAGTGGGGGTTGAGAAGGTGATTGCGGTGACCAATAAGGCCGCAGCTGTTGAAGAGGAGCAAGCATAGTGACGGCCGTGTAGTCCCGGGTGCGGCAGAGGCACCGGTGGTGGGAAGTCGAAGCATTCATGCGTTGAGGTAAGATGCTTTTATTTCAGTGTGTTCTTTAGTTCATAGAATTCTATATGCATATTGTAGCAGTGTGTTTTGAGAAGCGGTTGCATTAATTGGCACAGATCACGAGGGTTCTACGAGGGTATGTTCCCAAGGGAAGGCAGTCGAGAAGAATGCCGGTGAGCGGACCTTTCCAGAGGACGCCTTGGATTCATGTGAAGAAGGCTGGTCACCCGAACTTGATGTGGGCTGGGCCATTTAATGTGAGAGCTTCAAAAGCTTTGGCCGAGGTTCCCCCTTATCACGGGGCATTCGGGGTTCATACCGAGCTTGTATTTCCATCATCCGACTACCCATCCTCGGAGCCATCTAAAGGATGACTAACAATAGCAACCCCAAGAAAGAGGAAACAAGAAACCGCAACCTCGGTGCCCGCCACACCGTTGAGAAGAATGGGCAACAAACCTAGGTCCGTCGAAGTCGACGGCCGGAGTCGGGAGTCCGATGCCGTTGTCTACCGTCGTCGGCCACCGATCTAGGCGCCAGCTCTCCGAAAGATCGCATCCATGGCAGTCGCAAGTGCTGGAACTCGTTCTTCAGGGCTGAGGATTTGGACAAACTATTTTCGCACTTAACGGTTACCACATAACCGTCAAGTGTGACGTCATGTTAGTGGCCGATCCTTAGGTGCCTAAAGATGTACACTGGCAACGTTTAGGGTCCATAACTGTCTCATTGGGCGCCTTAGACCCTCAAATGATACATGACTCATTTGTGGTGCCCTCTTGAGGTCCACAGCCCAGCTTGCCTTGAGATGAAAGTCAAATGACTCATTGATGGCCTATTCGGTTATTTTACCCGACACACTTTAGGGATCCAGAAAGGACCACAGTTCCTTCAAATCGTCACCGTAGCCTTTTCGGTCCCCACTTAAGGGTTCGTGGCAACGTTTTGGTGCCTCCACAGGTTCAATGTGTCACATTAGGACCATAACGAACGTCAGGGTATCACTTAAGGACCTCTAAAGTATACGATGTAAAATATTTGGGGCCTCGATTCCTCACGACTACAACAAACGAATCGTATTTAAATTTAACGTAGCCCTTTAGACCTTCTCAGAACGCTATATGTTACGCCGAACGCTAATTCAATTTACAGTAAACGCTACTGTGCCAACATAACATCCAAAATATTTACATAAACTTTCAACTTTGTTACGAAAAGGTTTTTCCCACCAACTCAATCTGTCGGTCCCTACTGCTAATACCATATTACACACGATCTTTCACCACCTTTGGTTTGTAGACTCTTTTTCTTCCTTTCTTCCTCGGCGTACCTTCGACCTCCGTACTGAATTCTGGACTCAAGTGTTGCACACCATCAGCAGCCGGACCACCACACTCTACAGCAGGGGCAGTTCCTGAAAAGTCCATGGACGTCACTTGTTGTCTGTTACCCCTCCCTCGTGTAGGCCTATCAAGCTCTTCCAACTTGGTGTGCGAGAGGATGGCATGGTCCTTAACATGGGTGAATAATGCATTTGTCTCACTTGCAAGTAGTCGGAGAGCCGATTTACACCGTTTCTCATGTGAGCGCCACCGAAATTTGAATGGAACAACGTATCGTTGACATAACTATTAATAAGGTAAACACAACTAGTATTACATGTAATAATCACCTCAGATGTAGTATGTTTGTCATATTTATGAGGTTTCCCATCCAATAACAAACAAACACCCCGCAATCATGAGCGTTAGGTCTGGCTAACCGGTGTAACCCTTCTTGCAAAATCACAAAAGCTAAAACCAGTGGCTTAACTATGGCATCCATTGCAGGGCACCGCAACGCGTAAACAAAATAGCCTTAGATAAACCTCTAAACATGACAACGATCAACTGTCAGCTGAACTTTAAGGTCTCATAGGCATACCAACTTGTCCAAAGACAGCCCGATATAGTGCCGGTGACTCATTACTCCCACCTAAACTATCCCATACGTCAATGTATTTCCCTCGAGGAAGAAAACAACCAGATAGAAGTGTCCGGAATCAATTACGTTAACCGCACAAACAATGCAACATTTACGCAATTTCAAATCAACATTTTAACATGTCAATGACAACCACACTAAAACAATATTACTTGCTTGCCTAACTGCTTCAAGTTCGTTTCATTCAACCTCACATCTTCGAATCCACCTCACCGCATGGCCCTGCCGAGGGTGAACTGTGCACTTACCCCCGGATCTCTGCCAAATTTAAATTAAATAACAGATTACTAAACATCACCGGAAACCTTATGTTAGTCACACATTTCATAACAAACCTGTAAATCCATCGGGAAATACCAACTCTCAAGGAGTTCCTTAAGAGGCCGCCTCTCTTGAAGGAATAACACCCATGTATTCACAATCCCATCACATAGCATTACGTTCGAGATAGGCCTGCTGAAATGTCCCATCGCTCAAGGATGTAGCCCCGCACCCTAACTAGGTGCTCCTGCCCATTAAACATGTAAATTCGGTTACTCAAATGCACTCTCAATGACCATGCTCGCAGGCCCTTACAAAAGACTAATTTCAAGACACTAACACTTACTTCTCATCCTCCCTATGATCAAAAGCATAAGACACTATTTTATGGTCAACCTCGGCCAAAGCTTTTGAAGCTCTCACATTAAATGGTCCAGCCCACATCAAGTTCGGGTGACCAACCTTCTTCACATGAATCCAAGGTGTCCTCTGGAAAGGTCTGCTCACCGGCATTCTTCTCGACTGCCTTCCCTTGGGAACATACCCTCGTAGAACCCTCTCGTGATCTATGCCAATTAATGCAAGCGCTTCTCAAAACACACTGCTACAATATGCATATAGAATTCTATGAACTAAAGAACGCACTGAAATAAAAGCATCTTACCTCGACGCATGAATGCTTCTGACTTCCCACCACCGGTGCCTCTGTCGCACCCAGGACTACACAACCGTCACTATGCTGCTCCTCTTCAACAGCTGCGGCCTTATTGGTCACTGCACTCACCTTCTCAACCCCCACTCCCTTCTGCACAAGTGACGTCACCTCGGTTTCTACATTCCCAGAAACCTTACCCTTCACAGGAGTATTCTCACCACTCCTCAAATCTGGCCGCCTCTCAACAACATTCACTGACGGTCCTCCCAGTTGTGCATCAACATGACCAGGACCACCTTTCAGTAAAATGGTAACAATTTCTTCAACTCTCCTCTGCAGCCCATCAACTTCCTTACGCAAACCACAATTCTCTTCCTGCAGCTTGGTCACTTGTTTCTTCAAACTTCTCTCATTCCCTGCAACACAAAAACTTCCTCCCGCAGAGCCTTAACAAACCCAATTTCACGGCGCACTGCAGCACCTCCATTCTTAGATCCACATCCTCACGACCATCTCCGGAGAACCTCGGTCGTACTCTCCTTCTTCACCGCTATTGCCTCGTAGCCTCACCTCCCTCTTCTTCGGCCTCCATATTCTCATCACAAGCAAGGCCCTACATGGTAAGGGAAACCTATAAGTACCACAAGATATCAAGCATTGCTGGAACTGAATAAATTCAACGTACCTCATACAAACGCATGTACGTAACGGTCATCTCAGAGAAAAGAAGACTACGGCTGGAATTTGCTTCGGGATCCTCGCCCCAGCAGCTTGCAATCTTTCTCGGATAAAACATCTACAATAACGAAGGGTGGTTTGTAAATTTCATATTACGGGATTACGGAAAACATGAGTACGCTAACCACAAAGAACCATACCTGTAGAAATATTGTACAGCCCCGACCTTCGGGATATATTCCTCACCGTGTACTCCATTCACAAAAGTCTCAACACTCTGACCAACTCATTGAAAGCATAACGGCCCCATGACCTCTTCGCCCCATTCGCATCCACTACATTCTTTAGTTGGGTGGTTGTAAATCCTTTTCCGGGAGGAGGACAGAGAACAGTCTTGAGCCAAGAGATCGTATGCTATACGTACCATCGTCTGTCGGCGCTCCCACGCAACACATCCACAATCGACTCATGTGAAACAATGGTACGCTCACCAACTTCACACAAAATGCATCACATATCTCCTTCTTGGGCTTCACATTCTTGCTGTTTCTAATGTCCTCTCCCCATCTTCTATACCCATAATGTCACAAAAATCTTCAGCGGTCAATGGATATGTCTCGCCCACCAAATGCTATGTCATTGCTGCGTACTCCATGAATTTAGCAGTCCTTTATCAGACTTTTGTTAGTGGGATCACCCTTCAACCCCAAAAAGCTTTTGAAGGGAATATCCCCTATCATTTCATGCCGCTCCCGACTCAACCCACTAACTACGCTGTAGAATGTCCGGACCTGGCATCTCAACACTATCTTCATCCCGCCATCCCCACCATCACCCCACTTCACCTTATCCTCGGGTGACATTTCATTCCACACATCCTTTATGCTTTGTCCCTCGTCAAGGCCAACATCACCAGCCTTTAACTTTACCATAAAGTCTCACCTGTAACAATGAACCATATTATATACTAAGACATATTTTAGGGAATCACGAATTAAACTATTTCACGCATGGAACTTACTTGAAATATGTTCCACGCATTGCCACCGATCTTGATAGCTCTCCTCTTCTTACTCGCCCACTGCTCCAAATGGTATAAACAATAAAACGTTATCGTCGTGTAATGCAAATTATGATTAGATCATTGTTTAAACTACATAACACAGTAAACGCTGTTCACTGTACACCATAACGTCAATACTAATATCAATCGCAGTTATGGGACGACCTACACTCTCTTTTTAAACCGTCGAACTATAGGGCCTCTGGTATGTCACCGTCCGCTTTGGAGGCTAGAAGGGGGTCTAGAAATCAACATACCTTCGCGCCAAGACGTCTTCTTCTTCCCCACCCTTCCTTTTACTCTTGCTTCTGGTTGACCCACTCATGGTTGAAGAAGAATTCGAATCCTGCGTCACAAACTAAAGAACCCTAAAACTTGGAAGCTACTCGCAACCGGATCAAACGTATAACTTTCGAACACGAAAAAGTTGAGTGCGTGCCGACTTATCTCAAATGCTACTTAGATGCTTGTTGCGGCGACGGTGGAAGACGTTCACTGCTTCGCTGGTGCAACAGAAGAAGGAGGAGGAGTGCAAGTTACGTACCTGGCTCCTGGTCCGACCGTGGAGAAGAACGTGGAAACGGCAACCGTTACTTCACGGTTGCCTCCAAAACGACATCGTTTTGGTATTTGAACTGACAAAAAAAAAATTGGTACTTCAACTCCTTCAAACTTCAGGTACTTGAAAATAGAAAAGCCTTTGTCCAATTGGGCCAATTGGCCCAATCACTATTATCTCTTTTCTTTCTTTTTTCGTTTTCTTCTCTTTTTCTTTCCTTCACGTTAGCTAGCATATTTGTTTCTTCACTTGGATTGAATTTTTGCTCCTATAAAAATCTGTAATTAAATATCAAAGTATACTTAAAAATATCCAATAATAAATAATGGCCCAATATAAAATATGCATTAATCTCAATTGTTCTTACATATATATACTAACTTTTAAGCTCAAAATAGGATAATGAGAGTGTATTTTCACACACTCATCACACCCCCAACTTACTCATTGCTAGTCCTTAGCAATTTCTATGCAGAAGAGATAGGAAAAGAATAATTATCACTAAAGCAACCTATCAACTCAAATTTTCATATTCTCAAGCTCAAATAACATACCACAAACAATTCACTTAAGCAAGTCACAGAGTGTAAGTGTGTGTTCCAAACCATATCCATCTTACCAACAATCCTAACACACGCATCGTCAAGAACACCTTCACTTAAGGATTCAACACACAACTCACAGGTATAAAGTGTTTCAAATGAAATATCTTTGGAGTCAACAAAGGGTGCACACTCACTCTCATAAAAATAAGGGATAAGCAACAAGCAAACATTGATTTTATGATAGAAACACTAGCAATTGAGATCCACCAGTCTTACCACAAACTTACTCAAAATCAGAATAGTCAACCCAAAAGGCTCAATTGTAACTTGGGTGTAAGGTCAAATAGTGATAGGAAAAGATAATAGGAACTTCCAAGTACATACAAGTATCTAATGAAATATCCAAGAGAACTCACTTCCCAATTGAAGTATTTTGCTTAACATTGGCAAAATTGCTTTACCTTCTCTTTTTCTTCTTCTTTTTCGAATTTTTTTTTCTTTTCACTTTCAGACTTTTTCTTCTTTTTTCTCTTCAATACAAGCAACCACACCACACTTTATATCATTTCTCACTTCTACAACCTTTACTTTCACTGATAAAATAAGAACCGAATATGCACTTGGAAGTAGAAGAGAAAATGGTTGAAATTTTTGGAGCAACGACAATAAGTTAATATAATGAGGCATGAATAATGGAAGATGAAGAGCATAAGTGCTTCTTGGAAAAAAACATTTGGCTCAACTAGAAATATATGATGGGAAGGGTTGGCTTGAAAGGCTCAAACGTCAATTATGAGTTGACCTTCATCATATTCCAAGTATATCCACAATCTTACCACAAATCATTATCTCAAAAGAAAGTTCCAGTTCAACAGATCAATGAATGCTCATCACATTTTACTGCAGTTGCAGCCAATAGACTCTCAATCACTCACATGAATCCATAAGTAAGAGTTCTCTAGCTACATGTGTTAAACCACCATCTTACCACAAAGCTTGGATAAGTGCAAAAAGTTTTGTGAATGCCTAAGAGAAAATTGCTTATGGTAGGCTGAGCAATGCAAATTTTAATTTTCACCCCGACACCCTAACTTAAATGAAACATTGTCCTCAATGTTCAAGAATCAAATATAACCGAGGGTGTAAGAAAAAGGAGAGAATACACCTGAGATATGACGGGCAACTTTGGAGTCACTCAAACTTGGGGATTGAATTAGTTAAAGGGATTTGACCTGCAAACTAAAACAAAACAACAAAAATCCAAACAAGAAAGAAAACTAGTAATAAAAGGAATAAATCAAGAGAAAAATAATAATAATAATAATAATAATAATAATAATAATAATAATAATAATAATAATAATAAAAGGAAACAACAAACAAAACCAAAAACCTACATACCTGCATGGTGTGGTCAAGACTGATAAACTGGATCCACAAGTGGAATATCTTCCACTTAGAAGCACAACCATCATTTAACACTTTTAGACGCAGACCATTAACTTTCATAATCCGGTAGTCTCTAGGATCCTCTATTTTTACAGCCCATGATCAAAAACATTTTTCACAACAAAAGGACCAGTCCACCTAGATCTAAGTTTCTCTGGGTACTTGTGAAGTCTAGAATCATATAGGAGAACTCGATCATTAGGCTTAAAAGATTTCCTTAAAATATTTTTATCATGAAATGCTTTCATCTTAGCCTTGTAAATCCTAGAGTTTTCATATGCATCATTCCTTAACTCTTCTAACTCATTCAGCTGCAATTTCCTAAGCTTACCTGCTTCACCCATATCAAGATTAAAATTCTTTATAGCCCAATAAGCTTTATGTTCAAGTTCCACAGGAAGATGACAAGGTTTACCAAAAACAAGCCTATAAGGAGACATGCCTAAAGGAGTTTTAAAAGCTGTACGGTAAGCCCAAAAAGCATCAATTAATCTTAAAGACCAATCTTTACGATCCGGGTTCACTGCTTTTTCTAAGATTTGCTTAATCTCCCTATTAGCAAGCTCCACGACCACTTGTGCAGGGATGATAGGCGATAGAAACCTTATGTATAACCCCATACTTTTTCATTAAAGCCTCAAAAGAACGGTTGCAAAAATGTGTACCCTGATCACTAATGATAGCCCGTGGTGTACCAAATCTAGATAACACATTTTCTTTAAGAAATTTAATTACCGTCTTATTATCATTAGCTTTACAAGCTGCTGCCTCTACCCATTTAGACACGTAATCTACAACCACAATAATATACAAATATCCAAAAGAAGGTGGAAACGGTCCCATAAAATCAATACCCCAACAATCAAATACTTCAATCACTAAAATTGGGTTTAAGGGCATCATATGATGACGAGAAATAGCTCCTAACCTTTGACACCTTTCACATGAACGACATAAGATATTTGCATCCCTAAATAAAGTTGGCCAATAAAATTCACACTGTAAAATTTTTGCAGCAGTTTTCTTCATTGAAAAATGGTCCCCACAAGCTTCAGAGTGACAGAATTTTAGGACACTAGCAATCTCTTCATTAGGGATGCAACACCTTAAAATCTGATCAGGACAGTATTTAAAAATTTAAGGGTCATCCCATTAGAAATTGCTTAACTCATTCATGAACTTCCTCCTATCTTATGCTCCCCAATCTCCCGGAATATCTCCTGCAACCAAACAATTTACAATATGAGCGAACCATGGTAGAGAATCAATAGAAAGTAAATGCTCATCTGGAAAATCATCTCGAATTGGTAAATCAGTAGAGTTATCCTGAAAAGTGAGCCTCGAGAGATGATCAGCTACTACATTCTCCACCCCTTTCTTATCCTTAACAGTAATGTCAAATTCTTGCAAAAGTAGAATCCAACGTATAAGTCGCACCTTAGCATCTTTCTTTGCAAAAAGATACTTAAGGGCTGCATGATCTGTGAAAATAACAATAGGTGAACCAATCAAGTATGCACGAAACTTATCCAAAGCAAATACCACAGCTAATAACTCTTTCTCAGTGGTAGAGTAATTCATTTGAGCACTATTCAGAGTTCTACTAGCATAATAAATCACAAAGGGTTTACCATCCCTTCGCTGTCCAAGAACAGCACCTACAACAAAGTCACTAGCATCACACATCAGTTCAAATGGTAAATTCCAATCTGGTGGCTGTTTTATAGGTGCTAAAGTGAGCTTGCTAGTCAAAGTCTTAAAAGCCTCATGACAAGATTCAGTCCATTCAAATGGGACATCTTTAGCTAAAAGATCACATAATGGTCTAGATATAGTGAAAAAATTTCTTATGAACCTTCTATAAAAACCAGCATGACAAAGAAAAAATCTCACATCCTTTACTGTCTTAGGTATAGGCAATTTAGAAATAAATTCAATTTTAGATTTATCAACTTCCATTCCTTTGGAAGAAACAATGTGTCCTAAGACAATACGATGACACCATAAAATGACACTTTTCTCGGTTCAAAACCAATCTTTTTCTTCACAACGTATTAATACTCTCTCAAGATTTGATAAAGTGACATCAAAAGAGGATCCATAAACAGTGAAGTCATCCATAAACACTTCCATGCAATTTTCAATCATGTCACTAAAAATGCTCATAATGCGGCGTTGAAAAGTGGCGGGTGCATTACATAATCCGAAGGCATTCTACGGAAGGCAAAAGTACCAAAATGACAGTTGAAAGTGGTTTGTCCTGATCTTCTAATGCAATTTCAATCTGAAAATAGCCAGAATAACCATCCAATAAACAATAAAAATAATGTCCAACCACACACTCATTTTCGAGTGACGGCATTTAATTTCCTATAATCCATGCACATCCGCCACCCTGTCACAAGTTTTGTAGGAACTAATTCTGTTATGTCATTTTCAACCACAGTTACACCTGACTTTTTAGGAATTACTTGTGTAGGACTTACCCATTTACTGTCTGCAACAGGATATATGATTCCAACATCTAATAATTTCAGCACTTCATTCTTGACTATTTCTTTCATTTTAGGGTTAAGCCTACGTTGGGGATCTCTACGGGGACTAGCTCCTTCTTCCAAGTTAATTTTATGAGAACAAATCAAAGGGCTAATACCTTTTAAATTATCAATACTCCAACCTATGGATGATCTATGCTTACTTAAGGTCCGAATTAATTTCTCTTCTTCATAATCAGACAACTCAGAAGAAATAATGACAGGAAACGTATCACCTGGACCAAGGAAAACATGCTTTAAGCACTTAGGGAGGGTCTTCAATTCAACTTTAGGTGCTTCCACACTTGAAGGAACTTGCTTCTCAACTCTGTTTGGTAGCTCTTCAAACTTTGGTTGCCACCTTTGGGTTCCAGAATCCTGATTTTCAGAAACGATAGCACAAATTTCAGCAACATCATGTGGAGTATTGATCGGATTAAACTCAGAATTAACAAGAAAATATTCAAGAGGATCGAAATCATGGGTCACAAAAATTTCCCTATCAATAAGAGAGTTAATCTGGCATGTTTGCTGACATTCATCATCATCATCTATTGGCTGCTTTGCTATATGGAAAATATTAACCTCAAGAGTCATATTGCCAAAAGACAATTTCATTAGTCCATTCCTACAATTAATAAGGGCATTAGCAGTAGCAAGGAAAGGTCTACCCAAAATCAAAGGAATTTTAGAAGTAGTATCAACAGTGGAACTAGTGTCAAGGATTAGGAAATCAACAGGATAATAAAATTTGTCAATTTGAATCAAAACATCCTCAACCATACCCCGTGGTACTTTTGTAAAACGATCAGCCAATTTTAGTACCACAGAGGTAGGTTTTATTTCACCTAACCCAAGCTGCAAGTAGATAGAATAAGGCATTAAATTAACACTAGCTCCTAAATCTAGCAATGCTTGCCCAAATTCATGAGTACCAATACTACAAGCAACAGTTGGACAACCAGGATCCTTATACTTGGGAGGTATCCTATGCTCAATTAAAGCACTAACTTGCTCACGTAAAAGCGGTCTTTTTCACATGGTGTTTCCTTTTAACTGTACACAAATCCTTAAGAACTTTTGCATATGTAGGAACTTGTTTAATCACATGTAAGAGAGGAAGATTAATTTTTACCTGCCTTAAGTTCTCAAGAATTTCATTGTTAAAATCGGAAGGTCGCTTACCTGATTTCAAAGCTTGGGGGAATGGTACCTTAATGTGGCTCTGAGTTACCTCTAGCTCCTTGGCTATTTCATCATTTTCAACCTCTTTTTGGTTAGACCCCCGTGTCACAACAACATTCACATCCTTCAGGTTCTTCTGGTTCATGTGTGAACCTTGAGGTGCAGACTGAGCTTGAGAAGGGAATTTACCTCTCTCGGTAACACTAATGAACTCGTCAGCTTAGACACTTGATTCTTTATCTTCTTGTTCTCTTCAACAACCTGTGTAATCAAAGATTCAAATTTCTGATTAGTTTTATCTTGTGCTTCAATAAAAGCATGTAAAGTATTTTCTAATGGGCTCCTAGATGATGATGGTGCATGATATGGTGCAGAATATTGCGTAGGAGGTTATGCATGCTGCTGATTTTCAAATTCCCAACTAAAATTGGGGTGTTTTCTCCATCCAGGATTATATGTTTCCGAAAAAGGTACAAATGGTTTCGTGTACACATCCAAATTATTGCATTGTTCCTCATACAGTCCTTTCATCTCCTTAAAAGTGGCGAAATCCTGAGCAAGGTGATCTATCCCACCACACACACAAAACATGGTCCCAAAGACTCTACGTTATTAACCACATGTGCTGCCTTTAATTCCTTACTCTTTAACCTTTCTAGGTCGCTAGTCAACATCTCAACCTTAGCCTTTAGGTTTTCTTCTTCCCTAAGATGATAAATTCCACCAATACTTGAATTTCCTAGAAGTTGTGATCTATTTGTGCTCTCAATAGCACTGGGTTCAGTCCAAGTATGAGCTTTTTCAGCAAGCTCATTGAGATAATCAATAGGCTCATCAGGATCAATCTGTAAAAACTCACCATTACACATCATTTTAACAAATTGACGCTGGTAAGGACAAATACTCAACAAGTTCTTAAATCTTTCCGAAGATTGATCTAAGGTCTCACTATCCTTTTGCGCAAAAGTAGAGATTTTCCTTTTTAAAGCATTAGTCTTATGTTGGGGAAAATATCTATTAAAGAAAACTTTAGTCAATTCAGCCCATGAACCAATAGAACGTGATCTCAATGAATACAACCAACTCTTAGCTTTGTCCTTCAATGAGAAAGGAAACAATTTAAGTCTGATAACATCATTAGCTGCATTTATATTATGAAAAGTAGTAACTACTTCCTCAAACTCTCTAATATGCACATATGGATTTTCATTTTCCATGCCATGAAAAGTAGGAAGTAACTGTATCATCCCAGGTTTAAAATCCAATTGAGGAGTATTGGCAGGAAACATGATGCATGATGGTGTAGCTACTTGTGTAGGATGAATATACTCCTGAAGAGTCTTAACCTCTTGTTCTTTGTGTTGACTCATTGTGAATGATGAATGAGATGGAAAAGAAGATGCTATCCGAATTATGATGTCGAATAGCTGAATCAGAACAAATATCAAGTTTTTTTGCAAGTCTACATGATTTGTCTCTATACCAAGGCATAAACTAGATAAAATAAAGTCAAAGAGGACCGAGATTACCAGAATTGGGAATCAAATCAGTAAAGTTTATTCCTTGATGTACTTCTTGTACCGTCTCCCCGGCAACGGTGCCAAAATTTGATTTTGCCCAAAGAATAGTGCGATAGTTGTAGCACAACTTTAGGGTGTCGATTCCACATAGAGACAAAGTAATGAAAATACTAGAAAGAACAATTAAACTGAAATAAAATATTTAGTGATTTTTTGAAATAAGAATTGAATTTTGAGGAAACTAAAACCAACTAAACAATTAACTGGAGATAGTACTCAAATTCGACAAATTGTAAAGCGTCGAGAATCCCTTGCACAAGTATAATATTTTAATTATTCCAATTTCAATGAAGTCCAAGTTCCACAAAATTTCCGATATAAACAATTATAAACTTAGATGGATTAATTACAACTCTCTGATAAATTATTCTCCATTTTGAAAGCATAGAAATTATTATAACTATTGAGAAAATCCAGTGACAACAATATACCTATAGGCAGTAACGCAAAAGAGAACTAAATCAATATAGATAAATAATCAATCCAAACATAATTATAGAATTAATCACTATTTGGGAAAAGCATGATTGGATCCATGAATATTATAAACCTATAATTATTCGTAGAAGAAAATCCCAAAAATAATCTGAGAATAATAAATCAAATAATCATAGTTTTTTAAATCTGTTTAAGAATCTAGAATAAATAAAATATTATCAATGTGTAAGTTGTTTTACAAGAAAACCAGTTACCCATAGATCTAGTGGCAAAAATCCAAAAAGAATTGGAGCAAAACTCCTATAAACATCTGCAATTAAATATCAAAGTATACTTAAAAATATCCAATAATAAATAATGGTCCAATATAAAATATGCATTAATCTCAATTGTTCTTACATATATATACTAACTTTTAAGCCCAAAATAGGATAATGACAGTGTATTTTCACACACTCATCACCTAACTATCCATTTCGAGCCCCGCCCCACCGAAATGAGTGAGCACTCCACCATCACCAAAACATGCAATTCGTGGATAACATCGAGACGAGCCTCGCCCCACCGAAATGGGCGAGTACTCATTCATCATCATACATATGCATAATGAGAATCGTACCGATCACAGACTATGTCCGACACATCAAAATGTGATCACATCACGGGTCCCGCCCTCCACCGACATGGGCGAGTCCCGGTCATACTGAGAATATCCGGGATATGTATACGAAGTAGAATGTATCCAAGATACATAGCCTGATTAGACAATTGACATGCATACATATACGTCTATAGAGCCTACAAAGGAAAACCCCGGAATACCTAAGTGCGGGATCTAGGAGAAACCCGGAGATCGAAGATTCCCGCAAGTACCGCCGCTACTAACACACAAACAAGAGAGAGACAAGATAATCGTGAGAAAACCCATATGCTATACTTAGCATAAATCCAAAAATTAGAAAGTAGACTATAACCTTTACCGAGACTACCTCTATAACATAACAAAAGTTCCGTGTCGGAACTGCAGATACCTGATCAAAATACAGAAAGCACCCCGGAACTCTAGTCCACTGGCTGCTTGTCGAGTAGACTGAAAGGTGATAAATGAAGGGGTGAGTCCTCGGGAGGACCCGAAGGGCTGAGGTAAGGTACAGGTTGCAATAAATAAGCTAAGTGCGGGGTACATGCAAAACAAGGAAAACACAAGAATATATATGCAAACAGATATATACATATAACCGCTTGGGACCCATGAAAGCAAACAAAGCAGAACGACAACCCTCTCCAAGAGGTCAAAAGCCGATGTTGATTTTAGGATCGTCTTTAACATGCTTCTCATGTTCGCATTCTATAATCTGAAGTAAGGATTAAGGATGTGTACCTTTCTTACGGACGCAGCTTAAGAATCTTAGAGATTCTTGCTCCTTGTTGATGTAGAAGACTCGGCTCGGGAACACCTTAAGGGCGGATTGGAGAGGATTTGTCTCCAAAGTGAGTTCCACTCACAATGCTCCTAGAATGCCTTCTAGCTTGGAAGAGGAAGTATGAGGAGAGAAGAGAGAACCAATGCTGGTTGTGGGATGAGAAGAAATGGCGCATCCACCCTCTATTTATAGAGGAGGATGGGCTGCCAATGAGAGGGCACAATGCCCTTTCATTTGCGAAATAACATGTCCCTAGGACCAAGGGCTGCAACCAATGCCCCTTGGTCCATGAGACATGTCTCATGCCTTTTTCCTTTTCAATTAACTAATTAATTATAAAAGGAATAAATAAATAATTTTGTCTAATAGGAAATTAATTAACTAATTAATTAATTATCCAAAATATGGTGAAGAGGCAAGGAGGTGACCCATGCCCTTGTCCATTCGGCCATGGGACATGAGACATGTCCCTTTGGCCGAATGGTGCAAGGCATGGGGTGCACCCCCTTGCCTAGAGGCACCTAGGGCGAAGGGGCACTCACACCCCTTGCCTATGGCCGAATGGGTGTGAGGCCCCCCTTAGGGTGCCCTTTCGGCACCCAAGGGTGCTACGCACCCTTCGGCCTAAGCCGAAGGTGTGCTTGGCCCTCTCCGTCACCTTTTCACCAATTTACGCACCTTTCCGCCAAGAGACACGTCTCTTCGCCAAAAGGTGCCTAGACACATTTGTACCGAGCTCACATAGAGCTAGTCCAAGACATATTAAATCATCCATTGAGCTCCTTGAGCTCATATCAGCTCACTAAGAGCAGATACACATCTCTCTATCTCAAACACTCAGATTGAGCTGAGTTGAGCTGTGCTTAGCTACCTTTAGCTAGCCCAGGTCATCTTGGTGCGCAAGAATTCCAACAAACTCCCACTCGCACCAATGATGATCTTTGAGCACAAGCTCCCACTCGAATAAAACACTTCCTCATACTAAAACAAACACTTTGGCAAACTATATAAAAGGAGTTGTGAGTGCGACCTTAAGGCATCCACACCGTACCTCTTCCATTGAGGTTGTTAGACTCTCAAATGGAAGATTGTCCTCTCAAACTCACTTGAACACTTCAAGTGTTTGTGTGTTATTCAAATTTTCTTGAACTTAACAAGACATGCTTGAACATCTTCAAGCTTTACTTGAACTACTTCAAGTAGTGCCTTTAGAACCCCAAGACATATGGTACATATTCTTAACCACGATCAGTCTCTTTCATTTAAATGATGACTGTGTTAAGTGTCAGTACTCTTTAATTCGTATTATCCCCAATTCAGACCTTATCATGTTGTACCAATGCAACATGTGAGCTCAAAGGTTGAATTTAGGACTCATGTACCAAGTTTCACTTGTCTTTCCTTTACACTCTACCTGCTTAATGATCCATATAGATTTAGTTACCCAAAGGAGGATACTCCAGCCGCATTCATCTGCGACCTTCGACAACCAATCAAAGTAACTTTGTCAATGTGAATCATTAACAGCGAGTTAAAGTGATTAAGGGTCCAATCGAAGAATTCTCACACTACGCAAGGTTAGAGACAACTTGCTTAAATTCTTCTTTTGGTCGAATTTCATGGTCATAGGATCTTTGCAACATACTTACAAAGATTCTATTAACACTTCTTAGGGTGTTTTACAAACACCACTCCCACTTGGAGTGATATCACTTAGAATGAGGGTGTGTCATTTCTCCCTCTTAAAACACCTCGAGTGTGCTCCTTCTAACATATAAAAGGAGGACATGTCACAAGCCATGAAATTTCTGTGCAAGCCCTAGCTTACACTCACACATAGGCTAGAATGTATCGGTGTCATACAAAATCGGTGCGAGCACCTCATCTTGATTATTCAGATCAAGGCGACATAAAAGTATACCAAAGTGTCATGTGTTGTAACATGACTCCCACTCAATAGAGTAACATTGTATGTCACATGTTTCCTGAAGAAACAACACCCTATTTGAGTCTTTGGTAGTCTCATCCTTGGTCTACTTAAGATCAAGGGCGAATGACTTGGTGTGAGAAAGTCATTCTCAATGCCTATGGTGGACATGTTCATTTATTCATTGTGTGTTATTAATGGAACTAAGTAAATGACATCAAATAATTACTTTATTGATCATCATTATACATATATACATGTGTGACACCAAAGTGGTGAAAGTCATACAACAATTAGTATATTTACAATCTCCTAAGACCCATTGCTCGGACATGACGAGCAAACACAATGGGTGGCAATGGCTTAGTGAGAGGATCTGCCACCATAAGGTCTGTTGAGATGTATTCAATTTTGACTTCACCTTCTTCAATGCATCTCGAGCGAAATTATATTTCATGCTAATGTGTTTGGTTTTCCATGATACTTGGGGTCCTTGGTGTAGGCCATAGCTGCCATACTATCACTGTAGATAGTAATGGGCTTACTTATTTTGACCATCGACTCCAAGTTTTTAAGAAAATAACCAAGCCACAGGGCTTCCTGGACAGCCGAGGCACAAGAAACGAATTCTGCCTCCATGGTTGATAAGGCTGTACAAGTTTGTTTCTTACTACACCAAGTAGTAGCGCCCCCATTTAGCAAGAAAATATAACCACTTGTAGATTTGCTAGAATCTCTATCTCCTCCCCAATCGGCATCAGAATAGCCGTGTAAACCAAGGGTTTTTCCTTGATAACATAGCCAATAATCCTTAGTACCTTTAAGGTATCTAAGGATCCTCTTGACATTCTTCCAATGCTCCATGCCAGGGTTCGAAGAATATCTAGCAAGTAAACCGACCGCTTGACTTATGTCTGGCCGTGTACAAATCATGGCGTACATAAGGCTACCAATGGCACTAAGGTAAGGTATCTTAGTCATTTCTTCCTTGTCTTTTGGAGTCTTAGGACATAAGTCCTCTCCAATTTTGCAACCATATGCAAGTGGGGTGTTCATTGGCTTAGAGTTGGTCAAGTTAAACCTCTCAAGAACTTTATCTATATAAAGCTCTTGTGAAAGTCCTAACATATGCTTCTTTCTGTCCCGATGTATCTTAACACCTAGGATATAAGAAGCTTCCCCCAGGTCCTTCATTTTGAAGGTGGAGGACAACCATCCTTTGATGGCGAGCAACAACTCCAAGCTACTACTTGCAATTAAAATGTCATCGACATATAATGTCATAATGGCAAAACTGGACTCTTTGAAGAACAAGTACACACAATGGTCTTCATGCATCATCACAAAACCATAGCTTGTGACTGCATGATGAAACTTCAAGTACCACTGTCTTGAAGCTTGTTTGAGACCATATATAGACTTCTTTAGTCTACATACCTTGTCTTCTTGACCTACTTGTACAAACCCTTCGGGTTGTTTCATGTAGATCTCTTCACTCAACTCACCGTTGAGGAAGGCTGTGGTTACATCCATCTGATGCAACTCAAGGTCCAAGTTTGCCACTATTGCAAGTAGCAATCTGATGGAATTAAACTTAACCACGGAGAGAAAGTGTCTTTGAAATCAACACCTTCCTTCGTGTAAAGCCTTTGGCCACCAACCGGGCCTTGTACCTTTCGATACTCCCATCAGAGTTCTTCTTTATTTTAAGAACCCACTTATTGCCGATCGCTTTTCGGCCACGAGGAAGATCAGACAATTCCCATACCTCATTTTCATGCATTGAATGCAACTCATCATTCATTGCCTTTAGCCACTCTTCTTTCTGTGCCCCTTCAAGAGCTTCTTTGACATTACTTGGCTCATCGATCTCGCACGAGACCAAGTATGTCTCACCTTCCGATAGTCCCCACCTTTTAGGTGCTTTGGACTCCCGAGTTGATCTTCTCAACTGGGGTGGAGGTGTTGGCTCTTGAAGTACCTCAACTCCCTCTTGAACAGATCCCTCAGTTTCAGGATCCTGTTCATTCGAGTCCATGTGTATGGGCTCATTGCGGAAAAGCCTCGGCTTGTTCCGGTTGAGGTACTCCCTGCAGGTAGGTGCAGTCCTTGTAACCGGCACTTGTGAAGTGCCCGGTTGACCTTCTTCTAGGATCGGGCCTATTGAGGCTAAATCATCACTTTCGCCAACTTTTGGAAACTCCGTTTCCACAAACTTGGCGTTTCTTGCATCAAACACCAAACCCTTCTTTAAACTGAGATCCAAGAACACATAGCCCTTGGATTCCGTACAATATCCGAGAAAAGCACACTTCTTTCCTCTTGGTCCCAATTTTCCCAACGGATGGTCGGGATTATGTACGTAAGCTAAGCAACCCCAAGGCCGCAAGTAGCTTAAGTTCGGGGTCCTCTTCATCCATAACTCATATGGAGAGGAGTCGATGTCCTTGGTAGGTACCCTATTGAGAATGTGCACCGCACATAGCAGCGCATCACTCCAATAGGTCACATCCAGGTTGGCTTTAGCCATCATGGAACGTACCATGTCCATCAAAGTTCGGTTCTTTCTTTCGGACACACCATTTTCTTTGGGGTGTCCAAGAAAGGGTGAACTCTCTAGCAATGCCTTTTGACTCACAAAAGGCCTTGAATGCAAGTGAACTGTACTCACCACCTCTGTCAGTCCTTAAGGACTTCACTTTCTTATCTACTTGGTTCTCAACCAAGTGTACATATTTCTGAAAATATGCTAAGGCCTCTGCCTTGGTTTTGAGTAAGAAGACGTGGGTGAATCGTGTGCAGTCATCGGTAAAAGTGATGAAGTACTTGAACCCATTTCTGGATTCAATTCTCATAGGTCCACAAAGATCAGAATGGACTAAACTTAGTGCCTCGGTTCTCCTAGTTGCCCTCCCAAAGGGCTTTCTCGTTGCCTTGCCTTCTAAGCAAGGTTGACAAGTTAGCGAGGACAACCTTGGTCAAGGATTCAAGCAAGCCACTTTTGGCTAACTTATTCATCCTATCTTGTCCTATATGTCCCAACCGTTCATGCCACAGATTTTGATCTATGACTTTAGTCACGTGGCAACTAGGAGTTGCAACAGAATGGCCATCGGGCCTTAACTCATACTGATCCATTATTAACTAAGCATTTTGTGAGAACTTGATTATCCTTTAATATAGTTACACTATCATTAAAGAATTGAAAGCAATAATTGTACTTCAACATGGCAGAAATAGAAATTAAATTTCTACAAATATTAGGTACATATAATGTGTCCACAAGATACAAATATCTATTACACAAGGGAACCTTACAGGTTCCTATACCAACTACTTCTAATTTTGCATCATTCCCCACCGAGACGTGCTTCACACCTCTTGGGAGCTTGCGGTACGCCACAAACCAGGACTTGTCCCGAGCTATGTGGTCTGTTGCTCCTGAGTCTACAATCCACAAAGAATTGCTTTCTGTTTGCATAGTACATGACGTCACATGTTCTATTGAAGTAGAAGGTTCAAAATGTACCTTAGGTGCACTTTTGCAATCTTTTGCAAAGTGTCCTTTCTTGCCACGGTTGAAGCACTTGAGCTTGAAGCGTCCCTTTTCTTCTTTCCGGGCCCGTTTCCTTTTCCCTTTCCCTTACCCTTGCCTTTGAAGCCGCCCTTTTTCCCACCCTTGAACCACTTCTTCTTTTTACCCCCGTTGTTATCGGAGGTATTGGCAACATATGCCTTGGAGTGGTCCTTGAGAGCCATTACTTCAGCCTCAAGTAAAGGTGACGGGCGATGTCATCAAAGGTCTTAATCTGAGGTTGTGGCGTAAGTTGACCTTCATCAACTGCCACTCCTCATCAGTA
The DNA here is from genome assembly GCA_024586325.1 of Stellera chamaejasme. Classification (NCBI taxonomy): domain Eukaryota; kingdom Viridiplantae; phylum Streptophyta; class Magnoliopsida; order Malvales; family Thymelaeaceae; genus Stellera; species Stellera chamaejasme. The sequence goes on from CM044979.1 coordinate 21,811,679, forward strand.
AGGACCTTATTATTGCTTGCACCTGCTGCTCGTCGGTGAGGTCGTGCCCAGCTTGTTTAAGCTGATGAATCATTCGTGACATCTCACGAAGGTGGGCACTCATGGTGTGATCTGCTCGTTTACCATAGTTCTCAAACCTTAGTATCATTGAGCGTTGTTTCTCCACGGAAACATCTCCATACTTGGCCTTCACAGCATCCCAGATGCCTTTGGCCGAGGGTAGCATGGAGAACTCCACCATGATCTCATCCACCATTGTGGACAAGAGTGTGACTCTACACATAGAGTTCTTTTTAAGGTAGGCTTCATAAGCCACCCTACTTCCCCCTTCTGCGGGGGTTGACCTCAGCATCGAGCACCTCAAGTGTCTCTTGCTCAGTTAAGATGAACTTGACCTTCTGCTGCCAAATTAGATAGTTTTCACCATCCAATTTGAGGTCACGGTTCAACTCTGCTACTATGTTCTTAGTAGCCATCTACAAATATGCAATTCACATGTTTTAGATTCCAATTCACACAATTAGACTTATTCAAGCAATATGTTCATGAAATAACTTAGTTTATACCCAGACGTAGCACAATGTATGCATATAGCATCCGATCGAAACGCCTAAGCATAACTTTGCCATTTTATGAACATACCCTTAACAAGCCTATACATTCAATCAATCAAGGGCAACCAAACATACATCAGTTTATAACCTCACTTGACCTTCCAAGAAGGCTGAATCACGCACTCATGCGTTATCGTAACAACCATAGCACTTCACTTAAACCTTAGTCTCATCACCCATAAGTCTCCTTAATACAATGCCCAGGTCGTTGGTGGAGTCACAAACGGTCTCACTTAAGTACCACTTCCTTAGACAGCATTATATCAGCTTGACGGGGTCCCTAGAGACCTTAGTTTAATGAAGTGTCTCATCAATTGAATCAAGTTTCAAGTCCTTCAAGTTCACCGTACAAGTACTTGAACTATCTTAAGGTAGAATCTCTTGTTTCAATAGACGTATGTTCCCTCACTTAATTTAAGCTTCAATTCCCTCAAGTCCATGATAGTGGTACAAAACCAGTATTAAGACTATCAAGGGGCTGAAATTCTTAAATTAGGTAAAGAATAAATGTCACATGCATGCCAAGTCTACGTCACACATGGACCTTAGGAACCACGAGAGGAGCGCTCCCGGGGAAAGATGGAGGGTCACGAGACGGTCCCACTTAAAACCCACCTCCTAGACAGAGCACATTCCGGCAATTACCTCAAGGTATAATGTGATATAGAACTTTGGCACACATTTTCTTTAGGTTCATTTAATCATTCATGGAACAAATAGGCAAGTCAACATGTTATACAACCATTTTATCATACAACATTCATGCTTCCCTTTTCCATTTAAACGAACATGACCCCTTCGAATAACCTAACCGGGGGTCTCGCTGCCCGGTCGCCAAGTACATTCAATGTTTCATTTAAACTTGCATGTTTCAGCCGAATTTTACATGTATTCATGTTTAGTCCGATTACATACAATCATACATTCATACATGTTATTTCGAATTCAACTAACATGTATCATACTTCATATAAACATGTCGAACAAGTAAGCATGTATTACAAAGAGAAACCTTGCTCTGATACCATTTGTTGATTTTAGGATCGTCTTTAACATGCTTCTCATGTTCGCATTCTATAATCTTGAAGTAAGGATTAAGGATGTGTACCTTTCTTACGGACGCAGCTTAAGAATCTTAGAGATTCTTGCTCCTTGTTGATGTAGAAGACTCGGCTCGGGGAACACCTTAAGGGCGGATTGGAGAGGATTTGTCTCCAAAGTGAGTTCCACTCACAATGCTCCTAGAATGCCTTCTAGCTTGGAAGAGGAAGTATGAGGAGAGAAGAGAGAACCAATGCTGGTTGTGGGATGAGAAGAAATGGCGCATCCACCCTCTATTTATAGAGGAGGATGGGCTGCCAATGAGAGGGCACAATGCCCTTTCATTTGCGAAATAACATGTCCCTAGGACCAAGGGCTGCAACCAATGCCCCTTGGTCCATGAGACATGTCTCATGCCTTTGCCTTTTCAATTAACTAATTAATTAGAAAAGGAATAAATAAATAATTGTGTCTAATAGGAAATTAATTAACTAATTAATTAATTATCCAAAATATGGTGAAGAGGCAAGGAGGTGACCCATGCCCCTTGTCCATTCGGCCATGGGACATGAGACATGTCCCTTTGGCCGAATGGTGCAAGGCATGGGGTGCACCCCCTTGCCTAGAGGCACCTAGGGCGAAGGGCACTCACACCCCTTGCCTATGGCCGAATGGGTGTGAGGCCCCCCTTAGGGTGCCCTTTCGGCACCCAAGGGTGCTACGCACCCTTCGGCCTAAGCCGAAGGTGTGCTTGGCCCTCTCCGTCACCTTTTCACCAATTTACGCACCTTTCCGCCAAGAGACACGTCTCTTCGCCAAAAGGTGCCTAGACACATTTGTACCGAGCTCACATAGAGCTAGTCCAAGACATATTAAATCATCCATTGAGCTCCTTGAGCTCATATCAGCTCACTAAGAGCAGATACACATCTCTCTATCTCAAACACTCAGTTGAGCTGAGTTGAGTGTGCTTAGCTACCTTTAGCTAGCCCAGGTCATCTTGGTGCGCAAGAATTCCAACACGCTTGGTTATCACCACAATAATCATCCCGAGTCATAAAATACCACACACCATTGGTGCCATCATATTGTTCATCCCGAGACCGAGTGTCGCCAAGAACGAACGTCCCGACCACGAAAAATATTTTTCGTGGAAAAGTGCGGGAACTCTGTGACCTCGAATATGTAAAGGATTCTCAAGAATGTTACTTAGAAAAGATCCGGGGCTATCCGACCAACAGAAAACATGCCCCGCATTTTGGAATGGAGCCCAGGATACCCAGTCACCACCCACTCAGCCGTGTAACATTCCCCCTAGGACTCTTGGTCCTCCAAGAGGGGTCTCCTTGTACTGCTGCTATCCATGAACCTGCCGCTATCCACTGAACTCTGCTGCTGTAGGTTTGGTGTTGGTATTGTGGTTGTTCAGACCCTGGATTCTGCTGAACCCGTCTTTTAACTTTCGGAGGCGTGGGATCCCGGTCCCTACCCTCCAACAACTGATCAAGCTATCTACGCGTGTTAACCATTTCTGAAAATAGTCCAACCCATATAGCAAAGCCTACATTACGCTTAACTCTCTCCCTACGAAGCTAGAAGCGGTATTTTAAGGCAAGTATACGATTAACTCTTATACATGGCAAGTATACAGTATAAACCCTAACTATACATGGCGAGCCCCGCCCCACTGAAATGAGCGAGCACTCCACCATCACCAAACATGCAGTTCATGGATAACATCGAGACGAGCCCCGCCCCCACTGAAATGGGTGAGTACTCAGTCATGATCATACATATGCATAACAGAATCATACCAATACAGAATATGTCTAACACATCAAAATGTGATCACTCACGGGCCCCCCCTCCAATGCTATGGGCGAGTCCCTGGTCATACAGAATATCTAGGATATGTATACAGAAGTAGAATGTATCTAGGATACATAGCATGATCAGACAAATGACATGCATGCATATACATCTACAAAGCCAACAAAGGAAAACCCCAAAATACCTAAGTGCGAGATCTAGGAGAAACCCCGAGATCAGAAGATTCATGCAAGTATCGCTGCTGCTGCTAACACACAACCAGAAGAGAGACAAGTTAACTGTGAGAAAACCCATATGCTATACTTAGCATAAATCTAGAAAATCAGAAAAAAGATTATAACCTCTACCGAGACTACCCCTATAAATTAACAGCAGTTTCGTGTCGGAACTGCAGATACCTGGTCAAAATATAGAAAGCACCGCGAAACTCTAGTCTGCTGGCTGCTTGTCAGGTAGACCTCAAAGGTGGTAAACATAAGAGGTGAGTCCTCGGGAGGACCCAGTAAGGGCTGAGGTAAGGTACAGTTGCATAAAGTAAGCTAAGTGCGCGGGTACTGCAAAAACAAGGAAAACACAAAAACACAAGAATATATATGCAAATAGATGTAGACATAATTAGTAAATAGAGTCTCGAAGGACGTAGTTAGAACCGCCAGAGACCTATGAAAGCAAACAAAACGAATGACAGCCCTCTCCAAGAAGTCAAGCCGAAGCTAACGAGGCGTGGTACCGATTGGGTTCGCGATCCCCAATTGTCGTAGGGTCATAAACAGAGTATACCGCAAGGTATACATGCAGACAGTATACCGCAAGGTATACAGAATATCAGGAACTGAATCCCTATATAGAATACCGATGAACCCGAGGTCTCGAGACCATCCCGGGCCTTGAACTTGCACACCTGTACCTTACCATATAAATGGCCACGAGATCACCGGACACCCGTCCTCAACCTGGAACCAGCTTCAACTAACCCCGATGTACATGATATCCCTCCAAGAATGTATAACGCTCGGCCCGAAGCACGGTAGTGTGACCTCAGAAGTCCCGCACTACTCTGCAGAATCGCTGATTCAAATTGAACAACCACTTACAAATCAAAAATCACCAATCTAGACCCCGGGAACTAAACCCGGACTTTCCCGCAATTGTGTGTGTGGTTGTTTTTGAGAGGATGAAGAACATTTGAGAGGAAGATGGTGAAACTCTTACTAACTCTACCCTTAAATACTCCTTACCATAACCTTTCACGTAGGCACCTTAGTCACATGACAAACACACACCTAGACACCTTAGTCACATGACAAACACATACCTAGGCACCTTAGTCACATGACAAACACATACCTAGGCACCTTAGTCACATGACAACCACATACCTAGGCACCTTAGTCACCATAGTGAGTCGCCGAGCAGGCACACACCTAGGCACTTTAGTCACCAACCTAGGAACACACCTAGGCGCCTTAGTCACCAACCTAGGAACACACCTAGGTGCCTTAGTCACCAAGTCCAAGCCAAAAATATGCCAAAGTGTTTAAGTGTCATCCCGCGCCAACTTAGCCAGAGCAAATCCCGATTTATGTGCTTGCTAGATCAACCAAGTAATCCCGTCATGTGTGCATGTTTGGTTATCACCCTAATAATCATCTCGAGTCATAAAATACCACACACCATTGGCGCCATCAAATTGTTCATCCCGAGCCTCGAGTGTCGCCCGAGAACGAACGTCCCGACCACGAAAAATATTTTCCGTGGAAATGTGCGGGGAACTCGTGTGACCTCGAATATGTAAAGGATTCTCGAGAATGTTACTTAGAAAAGATCAGGGGGCTATCTGACCAACAGAAAACATGTCCCGCATGTTTGGAATGGAGCCCCGAGATACCCAGAAGTCACCACCCACTCAGGGTGATATGTGAGGCGCTTGTTCCCCCTTCTTATCTTCCTCACCATGGCAAGTAGAATTCAAGAGAATGTCACGGCGAGACGAGCCATTTATCATTACGATAGGTGTCAAGTGAAAGTGCGGTGATATATGCATTTGGGGCGTCTGTAGGTGGCTTTTTAAGTCCCCGTTAAATCCCAGGATTATATTGGATGGAATAATCTCTTAGATGTAGCTCTTCCTAATATACTTCATATTAAACTTATTTTATTCTTCTATATGAATCTATTCATATTCCAACATATAAAAAATAGAAATGCTTGCCAAATATGCAATGGGATATGATAAATGCTAACTACTTTGATACTCCTACAATTTACTACAAATAATCACCTAGAAATTAGGAATTGGTTACCTTCTACTTGAAATCTCATTCCTGCAAATTAGAATTATTATAGCTTCCACGAGAAGCTTATGGTATTATAAATAAGATATACCCCAACTCTACATTAAGGGTCAGTTCAGCAACCATTTTTCTCAAACAAATTTTCTTATTTCCAATACATTTAACAAAATTAAATTCATTATTTTAAAAAATATTATTTTTCTCAAATTTCCCTACTCACATATATCTTATCCATCAATCAAAACAAACAACCGCAAATTTCCCAAAAAGATTTTCCTCCTTTACTAAACTGAGCCTTAACCCTAGCAACAAAATTCTTAAATTTGTTCAACTCCATCGCTTTTCTGCCCCGCTCATCTTTATACCTTGGAGTCATTCTTTTGCACTTTTCATCTTTATACCTTGGAGTCATTCTTCTGCACTTTGCTGCTCATTGCAAAAAAAAAAAAAATCAACATATCCACCGTGTCATTATTACGAAATCAAACTACATATTCAACATACTTAGCCTTCTTTTCAATTTCACACGCATTTACTACTTTCTATCCATGTTTTATTAGTACTTACTGTTTTTTCTTTTCTGATTTACAAGCTTAATAAATAGCTGATGAAAACCAGCAGATCCACAGAAGTTGCTTTTAATCAGATTTGAGCTTTTAGGCTTTACGATTTTTCACCTTGATTTTAAACAAATTCAAACTTCTTAGTCATGAAAACTATTCAATTCCTCATTATTTCAGCTAATCATTTTTAGTTAGAGCATCTCCAACAGGTTTTCCATAAATATTTTCAAAATAGAGGAACAAAAGTCATATTCTCCAAATTATTTTTACTTTAACATCAATAGCTTCCTCATTTTGAAGAATCTCTCATTTATTATACTAATAAAAATTTTCTATATCTTTGTCGATAAATAATAAATTATTTTTCATTTGAAATTTTGAAATAATTTGATTTAAGTTAATTGATGTGAATACCTTTGTTTCTAATTATAATTTAATTTATGTATCTTTATTGGAGAATTTAGAGAATTACGTACCTATCGACATTTGTATATTTCTAGGTAAATGGTAAAAATATTAAAAACTTTACTCGAAATATCGACATTTGTATATTTCTAGGCAAATGGTAAAAATATTAAAAACTTTACTTTCGAGTAAAGTGCAGGAAGTCCCTTAACTTTAATTCTTGTCCTATCGAGGTCCCATTTTAACTTTTTGTCCCCTTTAAGTCCCATTTTTAACTTTTTACTCGTCTGTGGTCCTTCCGTCTAAATTTCCATTATCCTTATCGTGTCTTTCTTGAGGTGGCGCTGCATCGATTAAATGTGGACGAAAAAACCCCACGTGTGCGTTAAGTGGGACCTTTTGTTTATTAAGGCTACGTGTTTTCTCTCTAGCGGGAATGCTCAAATTCATTCTATTCATTGAGACTCAAATCTCGACTCGAGGTTCGATCTATTCTTTGAGCTGCAGATCTCATCGATTCGGTGAAGATGTCATCTTCAGCTTCATTTCAGCAAGAGATATGACTGCAGATGAGCGTACCCAGAGGCGAGATGCGGGCTTAAAGAAGTTCTAAGGATGTCGTGGTCTAGAGAAAATGTTGGGCAACGTTTTTGGGTGTTCCAACAATGGGGTTAGTTATGTCGTTACGATGCTTCTTTTGGATTCATAAAAAATTTCGTTCAAAATCGTATTAAGGATTTGAATTTAAATTTGTTATAGAGATCTGGGTATTGTGGATATAAGAGTTGGTTTGATCCACCGACACTGAGCGTTTAAGAGTGGTCATTTTTGCCTTGTAAGGAAGTGGAAGGCTGCAAGATTGAGGGAAGCGGTGGTGTAGAGGAAGGTGGACAAAGAGCTGTTGAAGTGGAGGAGAAAAAGTCAATCTTTGAAGAGGGTTGAGTTCATGGAGGCAAGAATGCACACTATGAGAAGGGGGAACAAGATTTGGAAGACCTATGTGGTGTTTTTGTTGTTGGTATGGTATTTGTATGGGTAAGGGGAGAGGGGACCACTGTGTTTAATATGTGTCATTAAATGTGTTTGTTATGTGGTAGTTGTGGGTAGTGTGGTAGTTGTGAAATTTGAACTGGTGTGTGAAATGTGTTCTTTTTAGTACTTTTATATTTGCAATGTAAACATTCCTGTTAACTTTTTGTCCTATAGTGGTCTTAATATTTAACTTTCACATCCTATTATGGTCTCAATTCTAAGTTTACGCAACAATGAGGTCCCCTAAAAATGCAACATAAATCCACATATAAGTTACATCTACATATATGTTAAATCCACAACAACCCTAACATTTAAATCCACAGACAACAACACTTGAATAAAAATCCTACATCTTGGAGGGTGCAAAAAAAAACAGTTAACAAACACATCATCATCAACCCTCAAAAGCATATCAACGTTCAAAATATCCATCATCAATCAAGTGTAGATCTATGGTACCACTCCACCCTTGTTTAGATTCTTCTTTGGCGACCCCTCTTTTTTGAAGAAGACGCCTTTAAAGAACGCGCCTTTCTTGCTTCAACAAAGAGATTGGTCCTTGGAGCAGATGCAGCTACACTTGAGGCACCATGCCTTTTCGCTGCGTAAGAGTCAAATATGGTATAGTCAATACATATATTAACTTAACACATAACCATAAAATTCAAGAGATATTATTGTACACGTGCTTTACAATTAACCCTTCTTCCGGTCTCCACAAATGCACTCACTCTATGGCAATGGCTGTTGATTTGCTTTTGTCTTCCCAGTTGAGATCTGCATCACGGTGGCATAGTTTAATGTGTGTACAAACCAAAACACACATATCAATGTTAACACATTCAATTTTATCACTGATTTCTTCTATCCATAATTCTTCTTCCCACCATCTCTTTCTCTCTTGCTTTCAGATACACTACTAGTACTAGAAGATGGTGCCTTGCATGTTTTCTTGTTATGCCCGGGCTGCTTGCAGTTGTTGCATGTGTTTGGACCCTCTGAACTCCTCATCCTCTTCTTACCTTTATCCCGTTCCCCTGCTTCAAGTTTTCTCTTCTTTTGTGGCCTGCCCCTTTTTGTCCTCACTTTCAAGGGTGGTTTAACTTCAGCAAAACCCATTTCCTCCCACTATTCAATGCTCCTAAGTGGTTTGATTGTATGTGCATAAATCTTTCGATGGGTGTCAACATGATAGGTCTCATCAACAAAGTCTTCTATTTTGATGCGGTTGATAGTAAGACATGCACAAGCATGCTTACATGGTATTCAGTCAAATCCCACTTGCGGCATGAACAAGTTCTTGCTTCTATGTCCACTACATACCTTGCTTGTGTAGTGGTAACCTCAAACTCTTTAGTACCATCATGCATTGGCCAATAGTCCCTTGACAGTTCGATGTTTTTGTTCAGCTTAACCAATATCTTGGGACATAGTTTACCAGTCCATTTTCCTGCACTTCCCTCTTCTTGGCAATTCTAACCATGCACTCGCATCGATCATCTCCAACATTGTGAGCACGACTTATCCCTTGCTTCCAAAATAAATTTGTTGAAACATTCACACATGTTATTTAGAAGGATGTCACACTTCGGGAACTCGGTGAAATGAGATCTTGTCCAGTGGGAGGATTCTATTTTCACCAACTAATTGTATGCATCCTGATCCACTCCCTTGATCAGCTTCATTTGTCTCCTCCACTCTGCCTTGTAAGATGCCATTGCTGCAGCCCACAACAAATTCCTCAAATATTCAGATGGAAACAGTTTTTGAAATTTGTGTACAAGTGTACGACACGAGAATCTGTCGACTATGAGGGAGCTGGTTGTCAAGCTGCCTGAATTAGCCCCTCTAAAGTTTGCAAAATTTAGTCAACTTTATGAGCAAAACAATCAAAGTGTTGGTTATTGATATTGGTTTTCATCAACCAAGTAATTACCTTACATCGATCGAGACATAATAGTCCAATCACTTGTGTGTTCAATAAGAAGTTGTTCTTAAAGAAGCTCAAGAAACCATGACCAAGACTCAAATGACTCACTCTCCACTACAGCATATGCTATAGGGTATATATAGTCATTTGATTCGATCCCAACAACAGACAATAAGCGCAGTCATACCTTCCTTTCAAGAAACACACATTAACACTTATAATGGGTCTACAAGCAATCGAAACCCATTTTTGCCACCCCAAACCAAACAAACAGCCTATGTAGGTGCAGATTTGTCAAACTCATCTTCAACTCGAACCTAGATTTCTTCTCTTCAGCTCCCTACATAATCTCCAAGTTTCTGTCTTGTTCTTCTACATCACCCCTAAGAATTTCCAATGCCCTCTTCTTAGCCCGTTGCACCTTAGACCTAAACACTATAAGATTGTAGTCCCTCCTAATGTGGTCAATCGGGCTGACAATGGCATGTTTGGATCTGACATTATATGGTCAAGGTAGGTGTCATCAATCCGGTCATAGGTCACCCAGTGTGTTTGGTCTGTTTAGGGCAAGTGTGCTCATCATTGAGAGTCCTTATCGACATCTAGGACCACCCATGAATTTCCTCATTGTCAATCCCCATTCACACCCATCCACGCATTTTGCAACAAATCTTAATTTGTCATTCTTCTTAAACTCAACTCCTAGCCTATTCTTAATTGTATACACTCTTAAAGCTTGCTTCAAAATAGTGAAACTGGGAAAACACCTTGAGAACAAATTTGGGGTCCATCATGTCTACTTTGGCATTAAATGTTGGGAACCTTTCCCTCTCCTCCTCACTATCAGAGGGAATGCTTCTCAACTCTGCATCAGAATCTTCATATTCTGAGTCATTGTCTTTTATTTCATAACCCATCACAAATTTGGGTCTCCTTTCTTCTGCATCTTCATTTTGGGGATGAGGTTCTGCTTTTGCTTGACCTTTTACACAACTCCACTATTTTTGGGTCCACTTTGATTGTGACATCAATACCCTCATTGTCCTTCTCTAATTCATTATCTATTTCATCAAATTCTAAGTCACAAGATCTATTTGTGTCATAATCATACTGAATCTTATGACCAATATCAGCAGTACCCTCACCCAAATCAATATCAGCCTCATCTGACCAACCATCCAAACTTTCTCGATCATCTGCATCCTCATCCAACGCCTCTGCCCCTTCATCTCCAAATTCTCTCCCAGATTCTTCCTCATCAGCATAATCTATTTCCTCACGCTCCTCATCAGATTCCAAATGAACATCCTTAGACTCTTCCTCACCATATGACTCAGCAACATCAGATTTTTCCTCCTGACCCTCTCTATCAGCAATAGATTTCTCTTGACCTTCTCTTTCATCATCATTACAAGGCTCTTGATCACTTTCTTCCTCATGGCTCTCCATATCTGATAGCCTGGTTCCTTTACGGGGGTGGGCTTCCGGATGTTTGAGCAGCGGTGAGATGATCGGAGCAGCGATCTTGAGCTGCGGAGTAATCTGCAAGGTGTAAAATGGAATACTCGGGAGTAGAAAGAGGAATGGAGGTGTGTAGATAGGGTGTACCTTTCCCAAGCCATCCTTTTATAGGAGGCCTTGAGGTGGCGGTTGTCCGTGTTTGGAGTAGTGGAGTGCTTCCCCACGTTCGAGTTGCGGCGGTGAGGACGTAATGGAGAACGTGGGTAGGTCGTGGGGACGACCGTTTCCCCCTTCCTTTCCCAGTCTATGGCGTCGCCAAGTGGTGGATGGCGAAGACCAGGAGGTGCGAAGACCTTGTCTGGCGAGGCCAGGAGATGCGAATCGGCGAGGTCTGGCGAGGCTGTCAGTGTGAAGCCCCCGATAACGCCTTCGCGCTATGCGATGGTATCTCCATGTGTTTCCTTGGTTGCTGCTGACGATAACACTAGGGGCGAGACGCGAGGGCATTTGTTTGGGTAGTGTACCAAGGTGCCTCCTCCAGAGGCGGAGTTTGGGCGAGTCTGTACTCCGCGTTTTGGCTTAAAGTTACCATTGGGAGCAGTCACCTACGTGGTAGCCCAAACGTTTCTTACCGTTAGCGGCTTTTGACACGCGGCCTCACGGGATTAGTTCTCCGTTTGAGGCGACGTTTCGGCTTCATTAAGATTGTGCCTATAAATAGTCGGATCCTTCGCGGATTTCTGTCTGTTGCTCTTTCGTTCTTTTGCTCGAACTTACTTCAGCGTTCTCATTTTTTCCTGGTTGTTTATGCTTTTGCGTTTGAGTTTGATATTTGTGGAGGGCGCTTGATTCCTTGTCGTACCCGTTGTTCTGCGTTGAGTCCGCTTTGTCTTCGCAATTTCGGGTAAGTTGCTCTTCCGTTCTTGCACTGTGAGGTGTTCGATAAAATTCCCCTTAGGCTGTTCATTTCCCTAATCTTATTTTCGTTCTGCCGTAGTGATGGCTGCCGAGAGAAACCTTTCGCCTTGATCGTTCTGCCGTGGACAAGACTTCCGTGAAGCTTTGATAAGCTTCAGCAGGAGCTTGAGAAGGCCTTCTTCCCCGTCGATGTCGTGCATGTGTACACGGCGCGGACTGGGCCGTGCAAGGAGTTGAAGCTCCCGCAGACGCCGGAGAACCTGGAGAATTTTTCCCTCTGTCTTTACACCGCCCAGATGTCTTCTGGGTTGAGGTTTCCACTGCCCCCCCTTGTCCAGGATCTGTGTACTCTGTGGGGTCTCCCACCGTCACAGCTTGGGCCTAACGCTTTCATCCATATCGCTGGGTTCATCGTGGCGTGCCGGTTGGCTGTGGTGGAGCCCTTCGCGGACGTCTTCTTGCATTTCTCTTGGCTGGACTGCGAATAGGAGGACAATTTTTCCATGTTACTCCCCTCGGTGTTGGGTGGAATAATTCTGTGTCTTTTGGTATTCCTTTAAAGTCCCACCGTGGCTGGCATGGTAGTTTTCTTCATTTGCGGGGATGAGTCTGGCGGTTCCCGATCGCGAGAACTGCAGAGGCTGTGCAGAGTGTGGCCCCAAGGCCTGTTCTGTACGCGGACGGGCATAGGTGGCGCGAATATGTTCGCCTCCTTTGGTGGCTGGACGACGTGTTGGCGAGGAGTTCGTGCGATGCACTTTTCCCTTTTTCCCTCACCCGGTGGATGAGGTGGTCCTCGAGTAGGCTGGTGGTAGCACTGCTACTGATAGACCCCAAAGTGCCTCCGCCTTATGAAGGTTGGGCACCGCGCATCGCGGTGAGGTGGTGGATGCGCTTCGTGCTGCCCTCGCGGGGCCAGGTGTGTTACGAGTGGTGTTTCTTTTATTTTATAAATGTCGTGTACTGATCTCTGTTTTTCCAGATGCTCCCGCTCGCCCTGGCGAGGAGAAAAGCAAGAGGGGTTCCATGCGTGCTGCGGTGCAGATACACCTCGCGTGCGCGTATAGGCAAAACGCTTCCCCTGCCGCGGAGAAGGTTTTGGGTGTCGTTGCGCCTCGCGAAGAAAAGGCCAGCCTCGGAGTTCGGGCGTGCAGCTCGTAGGAGAGGCGAAGATGAAAAAAGTGTCCCGCGATGCTGCGCAGCACCTTTGGGAGAAAACTCCTCGCGGATCAGACCAGGCCACTCCGCGAGGACTTGTCGAGGAGAGATTGCAGTGTTGATGAAGTGCCCAGGTGGGGCTCTGAAGGCATTTTTGGGAGAAAGCGGTTCGCGAGACTCGGTGGTGGAGGCCACTGGTTCCCGGTTAAGCGGTGGCGCCCGGTGAAGATCTTGGAATGGACACCTTTGTGTATGCAGGTTCTTGTGAGCCCTTCCCGGGGACGAGTCATGAAGTTCCTTACGAGAGTCTGTTTTACCTCTCCCTTCCCAAGCGGAGGCCTCTCCTCAGTTGAGGCTTCTCCCCAGATCAAGGCTTCTCCCGGGTGGGGGAACCCTCAAAGAAGATAACCTCGGCCGGCGATCTCCTGCTGGCCATGAGAAGAAAGTCCAGTGCTGTCGTGAAGGCTAGTAGTTCTCTTTGGAGTTAAGACGCCCGCAGCCCCGCAGAGTGGCGCTCTCGCGCTGGTGATACTCGGCTTGGAGTGGGGAGAGATGATGGGGACGTTCTTCCAACAAGCAGCCGAGGCATCCCGGAGGAAGGGGCCCCGGAGGAAGCACCATCAGATCCTCCAAGCGGCGTTGTAGATGGGGAGTTGGCGTTGAATGAGGTCCCCTCTCAAATGAGTGCTTGGGATGTGGTTCACCATCCTTGCGAACCTTCTGGGGGAAGTGCTTGGGTGAAACGCAGTGCGAACCTCCTGCTTTGGATCAAGGTCCCTCGTAAGGTGAGTCTCATTCATTTCCTCGTTTTTCACATTTCCTTCGTTGTGCTAACAAGTCCCTCATTGTAGAGGTGGAGCCCTCTCGCCCACCATGCAGTATTCGTGATAGCGTGGTGGACTTGGGCCGGCGGTGACCGTCTTTGGAGGAGGCCCAGGGTTTGGTCGCACTTCCTCGAGAGAGCGTGCGATCGCTAAGGAGATCCCAAGTGGGTGAGGATCCTGCTGCCTTGAAGGCCTTGAGGGAAGACCTCAGGGCACAAGTCTATAAGGAGGAGGGTCTGCCCCTGGAAGGAGCTTGGGACCCTGTCCTCCTTCTGAACAACAATTCTTCTTTGTTGTGTGGGGGAGAGCGCGCGATGCTGTCGTGTTTGGAGGGGCTTCGCACTCCCTTCGATAGGGAGTTGATGGATCGAAGCTGGACTCCCAGGTTGAGTTTTGAAGGAAGCCACCAAGCGCAACCTTTAGGTGAGTCATCTCCCTGTGCCTTTGTTTTCTTGTCTTCCGGTTACTGTCTTGACCCATCTCATCGCAGCTGCTGTTGTTGAGTACGCTGGTCTCGGCCCGGTGGCACCGGTTCTGAGCTACGCGAATGCGAGGACCATGCTCAGATTAGCAAGATCGCTACTTTGAAGAAGGAGGTGGAAATTATCCAGGTTGCCAAGGCTGAGGTGGAGAGGGCCAACAAGAGAGTGGTGGCTGGAGACACAGTGCGCGGCTCTCACCGGGGAGAAGGAGGAGTCTCGCACAGGGCATCTGCGGAGGGACGCGCTCTGGAGAAGCTTCGGCTTGGTGTCCCGCCCGTGAGGCGGAGCTGGAGAAGAAGGCCGAAGTCGCTATTTTAAAGACGGCGCTTTCTTCTCTAAAGTCTGAATCGGAGATCTGTCGAAGGAGATTGCAGAGAAGCTTGAAAACGCGGAGCTTGATAGGCTGGATATCGCGCACCCGGCATGTTGACCTGTGAGACCTCATGGGCGCGGTGCGGGAGGTGTGGGATCTTGAGCGAGATCTTGGGCTGATCTTTGTATCACTGGGGAGGACCACAGAACATACATCAACTTACCGGTGAAGATCCATGATAGGTGGCCTCGCCTAAGGCGGAGGATTGATGAGCTCCAGACGCGGGGTGAAGTTGGAGCTCAAGGGTGCGAGGAAGGTTGGCTGCGATGCCGTTTTCGAGATAGAGCGGCTACATCCTGGATTGGACTTGGGAGCCACTGGACGCCTCTAAGACCGCTGATCACGAGGGAGTGCCTGCTAGGCCCAGGGCGAGCAAGGGAAGAATATGGGAGCTGGCTGGTATGCCTCGCTAGATTAGGAAGGGGCCTTAGGTCATGTGTTTGACTCCCCCTTTAGTTAGGCTGGCCTACGAGCCATTGCAATTTTGTGCACAGTAAATGATGTATAAGTCTAACATTGAAATGAAGAGGTTTTCAGTTACCTTGTCGCTCTTATTTCTGCGATAGCCTTGTAGGGGACGTTAGCGAACCACTAGGCAAAGTCGTTGAGGATCCTTTAGGATTCGCATTGCGGGGCCCAAAGATCCTTCGAGGGGTTATCTGAGGTTCGCATGGGTGAAGCCATCAAAGACCTGCAAAGCTGTTTCAAGCTTGGGGTCTATTGGGATTCGCATCGTGGGTCCCAAAGATCTTTCGAGGATTATTTGAGGTTCGCATGGCGAAGCCATTAGAGACCTCTGCAAAAGCTGTTTCAAGCTTGGGGTCTATTGGGATTCGCATCACGGGGTCCCAATGATTTCTCGCGGGGTTCGCGTTAGCGGCGCCCTTGGGTAGTGTCGCGCGTTTGCGTGTATGGGTGACGACAAGGTCTGATGCCGTTACCTTAATAGGTTAGGCTTTTAGCGTTCGACCGGTCGGGTGCGAGAAGGCGTTTGGGTGATCGTTGATGATATTATTCCGCGTTAGCGTTAAGAAGTGGAGCAACATCTCATTCATTCAAGCCATGGGATTACCATGATTTACATGTAGTATGGGCGAAGGTCGTCCGCATGGAAGTTGCGAGGTAGGTGTCTTCCATCCTGGTCCTGTAACTCATAGACGCCCGGCCGTACTTGTTTGTGGATGATGTAAGGACCGTCCCAGTTGGGTCGCAGGACGCCTTGTTTGGGGTCGCGGGCGGTGATGACCGATCTAAGTAGTGCAAGGCCTCCGGCAGAGTGCCTTTGGTCTGACTTTAGCGTCGTGTTGCAAGTTGAGGCGTTGTTTGAGGGCAAACTGGCCAAGGCGTGCTCCTTCGTGGAGTTCCTCAAGCGAGGTCTAGTTTGGCGCGAGTCCTTGATTGTTGGCCTCATCATTGAAGTTGATCCTTCTTATTGTTGGGAAGTCTGCCTCTATTGGGAGGAGTGCATCATGCCATAGACCGGGGAGAAAGGTGTCTCCCTTGTTGGTGTTCTCTTTGTTGTCCTATAGTCCCATAGGACCTTTGGGAGTTCATCAACCCATCTCCCTTTGCGCGATCGGGCGTTTCTTGAGCCCTTCCTTTATTGTGTGGTTGGTTACCTCAACCTGGCCGTTGGAGTGGGGGTGCGCTACTGGGGCGTAGAGCATGCGGATCTTGTGGTCTTCAGCCCATTGTTGGGCCAGCTGTGGCTAGCGAACTGGCTTCCATTGTCTATGATGATGGCGCGAGGGCTGCCATATCGGCAGGCGATGTTCTTCCATAGGAAGCTGATGATTTTGGATGACGTAATCTTCACCAGGGGTTCGACCTCAATCCACTTAGTGAAGTAGTCCACGGAGACAAATACGTAGGCTGATGCGGCTGTCGCCTTTGGCATTGGCCCGATAAGGTCAAGGCCCCAAAGGCGAAAGTGCAGGATTTATGAGCGCGGGAGACTCCGTTGATGGTAATCGTTGAATGCGCGAGTTGACCTGGCATTGATGGCATGTTCTGACCAATGAGGCTGCATCTTTCTTCAAGGTTGGCCAGTAGTACCCTTGGTGAAGGACTTTGTGTGTCAGTGCCTCTGCTGCAATGTGGCCACCACAGCTGCCCACAGTGGATGGCTTCAATACAGAGTCCATCCTTGACGGTGAGGCATCGTTGGAGTGGTGAGAGAACCCGCGATGCCACGGCAGCCCGTTCACGAGGGCGAATCTCGTTACTCGGCGCGAGTGCGAGGGTGCGTTGTCCATCCTCTTTAGGTCGGCGATGATGGGAGTTCGCCAATCATCCTGGTTAGTTGTTTCAAGCGAGCCAATGTCCACAGCTCCGTCTATAGATGGCCGCGCCAAGGTCTCCACCGTCGAAGGTGTTTTCCCCTTTGAGAGATTATACGCAATGGTGTTCTCAGGCAGGGAATATGAATGAAGATTGCCTCCTCAAAGTTTGTCCGTAGTTGATTGACAAGCTTGGGTATTTGACAGAGAAGCATCCTTGCACTCGAGCATCCTGTACTTGTTGTATCACCGATTGTGAATCACTTTGTGCACGTGAATTCGGCGAATGCCCGCCTTGATGGCTAGCTTGAGGCCCGCGATGAGGGCTTCATATTCTGCAACGTTATTAGTCATAGAGAATTGGAAAGATACACGGAGAGTGCTTTCCATACCTAAGGGTCCGCGCAGGTAGACGCCTCCTGCTGGAGATGCTGCTTTGGATGCGCCATCAACATACATCTCCCACTCTGGGGGTGGAGGTTCAGGTGGTGGTACTTGTTCCTGAGGCGTGCCATGCTCGGGAATTGAGAATTCCGCCAGGAAGTCTGCGAGGGCCTGGCCTTTTATTGCCTTGCGAGGTTCATAGTTGATGTCGTACCCGCTTAGTTCAATGCACCACTTAGCCAGGCGACCCGAGTGCTCGGGTCTTTGGAGGATCTCCTTAATTGGAAGGTGCATGCGCACGGTGATCGTGTGCACTTGGAAGTAGGGCTTGAGCTTCATGGCTGCATAGACTAATGACAATATAGCTTTCTGTAAAGGAGGGTACCTTGTCTCTGCCGATTGTAAGGTGTGGCTGGTGTAGTAGACCGGCCATTATTTGTCGCCTTCCTGATGCCACGCTGTTGCTCATTGTGGAGAGGTACAGGACAAGGTCATCACCAGGCCTAGGGCATTTGAGCGTTGGTATCTCCTGTAGGTGCTGCTTGATGGTGTCGTACGCTTCCTAGCAGTCCTCAATCCATTTGCAGGCTTTCTTCTTCCGGATTTGGTTGAACAAGGGCTTGCAACGGTCACTGAGCTTTGATATGAACCGTCCCAGGGCAACTAACCTCCCTGTTAGCTGCTGGACGTCCTTCAGGCCTCTTGGGACGCGAAGGCTAGCGATGGCCTCTATCTTTTTGGGGTTGGCGCGAATTCCTCCTCTCGAGACTTGGTAACCTAGAAATTTCCCTTCGCCAACGCCAAAGATGCACTTCTTTGGGTTCAGGCGCATGTTATACGCGCGAAAGTTGGCGAAGGTCTCTTTCGAGTCCTCAGTCTTTGGGCGGTAGCCTGCTCTTTACCACTATGTCATCAACATAGGCTTCAAGGTTTCTCCCAATTTGACTTGCGAATACCTGTTTACCAACCTTTGAAAAGTCGCCCTGCATTCCTCAAGCCAAAAGGCATGCGAATGTAGTGGTAGCTGCTTCGCCGGTTGTGAAGGCGGTTTTCATGGCATCGTCGGTGATGGCCGCCGAGGCCCAAATACGCATAAAGGCCTATCAAAGGCCCACATAAGCCCAAAATAAGGGCCCCATTAAAAAACTAGCATATAACCCGAATAAAGCTTGAGGACTTTCCCGAACCATACTTCCCGAAGGGTATATATGACCTAAAATACATAATCACCGTATATTGAGATATTACAATAATGCCACTAAAACATAGGACTATAAATACATTCACTATTCATACCTAAAGGGGTAACGTTTTAACTACAACTCAACGCGACTCGTCAAATCACCACCTCAGAGGATCTCTCTATTTCTCGACAATCGCGCTCTAGCACGCAAAGTCAACCTAATGGCATCTGTCAACATCGTGACACGCAAGTCAAATCGAACGTGGCGATCACGCGCACAGATCAGCCACCAAATGGCACCGTCACGTGCCTTGATCGCTCTTCGAGGTTCGTATTTGATCTCATACTCGCTCGATTCTATGCACCATTTTGTGATCTCCGGAGTGGTCTACCCGTTTTAAGATGTCCTTGATAGGGACATTACTTGAACAATGATGGAAAATCCGAGGAAGTATGGTTTCAATCTTACGGCTGATAGGACTAGAAGAGTACACCGCTTTCGGATTACCGGGTAATTGAGCTCGGCTCAGTGTAGCGACTTGCTTACGTAATAGACCGTACTGTTTTCCTTGGTCGTCTTCTTGGACAAGTACCGAACTTACGGCCTTTTCTCCTACCGCCAAGTATACAATGAGGGTCTATCCTCGGTTGGTTGCCGAAGCGTAGGCATTTCCAAGAGGTAGGTCTGATTTCCTCCCGGGCCTTCGACATTCGGGATTCCAACTGAACCTAGCTTGTTCCCTTGCGTTCTCGTCCTTAGATTTCTTTTCTCCTTTTCGTTCCCCGATCCTCCCGGGCTCCGCACCTTCTTTGATCAGGTTTTTGAAGAAACGGCGGCACTTGTCTCCATATCGAGATATAAAGCGACTTAGGGCCGTAATTTTCCCAAGAAGTCTCTGCACGTCCTTTATCTATGAGGGTGTCCTCACGTTTAGAAGAGCTTCGATCTTTGCTGGGTTCGCATCGATGCGCGCTCGGACACCATAAATCCGAGAAATTTCCCGGATGTTACTCTGAAAACACATTTGTCCGGATTCAACCGTAGTCCATACTTTCGGATCTGCCCGAACACCTCTTCAATATCGCGGACGAGGTCCACTTCCTCCTTGTTCTTGATGATGATATCATTAACGTAAACTTCAAGAATTCTTCCTATTTGTTCGGAGAATACCTTATCCATCAACCTTTGGTAGGTCGCCGGCGTTCTTAAGTCCGAAGGGCATCACTGAGTATAACGGTGTGTCCTGCGTCACTTATGAGCAGCGTCTTTTCTTCATCTGTCGGGTTCATCACGATCTGATGATAACCACTGTAAGCATCGAGGAAAGAGAGCCTCGCGTGTCGGCCGTGGAATCCACAAGCACAGCCGATCGGAGGAGTCGGGTATGAATCCTTCGGGCAAGCATCGTTCACGTTAGTAAAGTCGATGCACATGCGCAACTTATCGCTGTCTTCTCGGGTTGCAACCACGGGATTGCTTAACCATTCGGGATACGATACTTCTCTTATGACCCCAGCATCGAGAAGCTTCGAGATTTGCTCTTTGATGAAGGCCCTCTTGAAGGGGGCATTATTTCTTTTCTTCTGTCTTATAGGTCTCGAATTCGGGTCGATGTGCAGGCTGTGTTGGATGACTTTCGGGTCGATCCCGGGCATATCACTCGGAGAATAGGCGAACAAGTCTTTATTCATTTGAAGCAAGTTTACAAGATTTTCCTTACTGCCCTCGGGCAAGTCTTTCGCAATTCTTGTTGTTCTATCTACTTCTAAAATGACTTCTTCGGTATCCTCTTTTCCCTTGTCATCCTTGAGCAACTTGAAGTAGGCTCCTTCTGAGCTATAGCGCCTCTCTTTGGCTTACGTATATCGGCGTCGCCCTCATCTATAGCGAAAGTGATGGTCAAGTACTTCACGTCGGTTCTCATGTGAATAGCCACAGGTTTCTCTCTCGATGATAGCGTTATGCGTAGAGGGGACATCGATGACAAGCCATTTGACCATCAATGTCGTGTATCGGGATTGACCTTGGGACCGACTCCCGGGAACATCGTAGGGAGCTCGATAGAACCGAGCACCTTGGCGGCTCATCCGGGCCTACACCATAAGTTCTTTGTCTTGTGAGGTTGATTAGGCTGGACTTGAGTTTGAGGCCTTCGTAGGCCTTCCCGAATAGAACTTCTGCGTTTGAGACATCATAGCAGAGTAAACTCTTGACATCTATGGTTCCAATTCGGAGGTTGATGATGAGCGGAGTGCGTGTGCGGAAAGCGCACTTCGGACCAGTCCGCCCGTTTTACCCTCGAAGACGGATCCCCGTAGTTCAATGAGGCCACCTCCCTCACTTTCGGATTCCTAGGATTTGAACCCAGGGTGGTCGTTATTGTATTCAGTACTCCGGTTGGTTGGGGTGGGGATCTCTTCTCTTTTCCCTTCTTGTTCGGTCCCGAGGTGTCTTCTTCAGCCTTCCCCTTTCCCGGAAACTTCCTCGCTCTGAGGCATCTTGAATACTCGCCGAGCCCTCTTGATGAGATGTTCGATGTATCTCTTCAACTGATCGCCTTGCTCAGTCTCATGCCCGGTGTCCCTATGGCGCGTGCTTGGGCGAATCGCGCTTTGCTCCCTGCGGCATGGCTCTGGGCGATTAATGTTCCCCGCACCTTGTCTCGGAGGCAGCGAGGATGCTAGCTCGAGTTGTATTGAGGGGGGTGAAACTCGGGCTTCTCTCGAAAGTTCTCTTCTGTCCTCCCCAGTTCCCCGGCTGTTTGACCTGCAGAGTTCTGATGTTCTCCTTCCTTGGCTCTCGGTTATCTCTGTTGTCCTGCTTCCCTTCGGCGTTGGGACAACATACGCTTAGCGATCATATGCTCTGTGTGACAGCGTACATTTCCTCGGCGCTGGTGAAATTCTTCGAGATAATTCATAAGCCGGCGCGGGTGGGGATGGCGCCTTTGTGAATGCCATGATCCGAATGTTGTCCGTCAGATCAGACGCGTGTACGGCTTCTCGGTTGAATCTTTCGACGAACTCTCGAATACTCTCGTTCGGTCGTTGTTTGATGTCAAACATTTGGATGGCCCTTTTCGCTGATCTCTTACATCTGATGAAGTGTGTTGTGAACTTGGTGGCCAGGTCCCCGAACGATGATACCGAGTTCGGGAGGAGTGAGTTATACCAGGCTGAGGCCGGACCTCCTAGAGCTACTTCGAAACACTTGCACAGGGCCGCCTCGTTGGCTCCTTTCAGCTCCATCGCTCTTTTGTACTTGCGGACAAAAGCGTCAGGGTCTCCTGAACCTTGGTATACCTCCAACGGGTGCGGTAAGTTAAACACTCGGGGCATCTAGGCGTCCCGAAGCCTGCTGGTGAATGGGCCGTCATCAGGGATGACCTCGCACTTGGGTTCGGGAATACCGAGAATTTCTCTCGACTTGTTCTAGATGATGCAACATTTGCCTGATCACATCGTCCCGAGGATCTCCACGTACCAGTCTCTCCGGTCTAGGGGATCGGTCTCTCTTGTACTCCCTCGGGGATCTTGACCGCTGTCGACTTTGACGGTCCGGGGAACCAGCTTGCTGTGAAGCTGCCTGTTGTCTACCATGGTCCAGCCGTTTCTGCCGTGACAACGAGCTGTCCCGAGGAGTATAAGATTGACTGGCCTGGTCGTCTTGGTTTCTTCGCTCTTCCTGAAGAACCATCCGAACTGCTTGGACAAGATCGGGGTCCAAGTGTCGAATGTCGCCGACGGAAGGCTGGATGTAGGCCGTAGGGAGGTTGCTCCATTGGACGATTCCTGCGGGAGCCACAGTAGCGGGATCGGCCGTGCGGCCGTTGGTGGAACCTTCTCCCTCCGGTCTAGTTGATCGGGAGCGGGAATGGCCCCACGTTCAATCTGATTTTGGGGACCACCGCCTTTCCCACGACGGCGCCATTTGGTGGCTGATGCATGCGCGTGATCGCCACGTTCGATTTGACTTGCGTGTCACGATGTTGAAACCTCTTTTTGAGAAATGTTAGAGCAAGAGATCCTGCAGAGGCAGAAGAACGCATTGTTGAGTCTACCGGTTGGTCTATTGGAGGTAAGGGGTATGGATCTCTGGGGCAAGCCGTATTGACTCCCTTGTAGTCCACACACAGACGCCATTCGTCATTTTCCTTGTCAGCAAGAACAATATTAGCGACCCACTCAGAATAATGAACTTCCTTAATTATATTAGCCTCAAGCAACTTTTGCACCTCGGTGCGTACAAACTCTTTCCGATGCGGGGCCATGCCCCTTGTTCTCTGCCTAAGCGGCTTGAAGCCGGGAGTACATTGAGTTTGTGGGAGATAACGAAGGGTCTACACAGGAGATCAGTGGGCTCCATGCGAAGACGTCAATGTTGGCCTGGAGGAGGTGATTGAGGGCTTCCTTGTCTTACTTTGGGAGGTACTTGCCTATGTGGAACTTCTTCCCTGGTGATATTTCGACCTCCTCAAAGTCACCAAATAGGTGCAGGGCAACTTCGCCCTCAGCACGAGCTCCTCAAGCCGGTTTCTTCCTCTTTGGCTCCATGCATTGAGGCGGTGAGAGGGGCCAGCGGCGCGTTGGCGTAGTTACCCCTCGCCACATTCTGGTTGGCGTAGATGTAGGCGTCACCGGCTGAGGTGTGAAACACCAATGTCGAGTGCGCACGTCACAACGGATATGGAATTCGGTCTCGTGGCGCGCCCAACAATGGCATTGTAAGGCGAAGGGAGATCGAGGATGATGAAGTCCACGAAGCTTGAGCGGCAGACTTGCCTGTTGTCCCTGGTGGTGCCCACCATCATGAATGGGAGCGTGATGGCCCCCAAGGTTGGGATTTCGTCCCTACCAATTCCAAAGGTGGCCCCCTTCACCGGCTTGATTTGGGACAGGGTACCTTCGCCTCAACAAGTGTGTGCTTGTAAGCAGCGTTGGCGTTGGCCCCTGTGTCCATGTAGATTCGGCCAATGTCCCACCCAACGATGTGAGCCGTGATGATGAGTGGAGTGCAGTGTGGGATCGCCACGGAAGTCCCATCGCGGCGATGAATGAGATGGCTGGCGGTGTGGTCAGGCTGATAGATTTGGCGCATGTAGCGGTGCCTCGCAGCTGCGCCCTCGCCGTGTGATCACATTAATGTGACCCCTGGTAGGTGGGATCGATCAGCGCCCCGGGAGCCTGTTTACACTGTGGCGATCTCGCCCGCGATCCTCCCGATCACCTTCGCGCTTGTACCCACAGGGGAACCCCTTCGCGGGGAGGGTTGCGAACAAGGAATTCAGTGAGCTTTCCTTGGGCTATCATCTCTGCCGGTATGCGCTTAACTTTCACGCATTCCTCGGTGTCGTGGGCCTTGTCGCGATGGTAGCGCGTGCTTGTCGTTTGGCCTCGCGACGCCCTTCTCTGCTCAGGGCATGGAAGATGTTTGTACGGGAGTCCACGAGTGGGGCGGGGTTGGATAAACCACCTGTCTCTATTGCCTGTGGAGGGCTGCCTCGCGAGCCACGGCCTCTAGAGTCACTGGACGTGTGTTGGCTGTCCCCTCGTGTCGGTCCACTGAGCCCTTGAGGTAAGGCCTGGTAATCTCCTCAGTATGCATGAACCTAGTCGCCCTATCTAG
The DNA here is from genome assembly GCA_024586325.1 of Stellera chamaejasme. Taxonomy (NCBI): domain Eukaryota; kingdom Viridiplantae; phylum Streptophyta; class Magnoliopsida; order Malvales; family Thymelaeaceae; genus Stellera; species Stellera chamaejasme. The sequence continues at coordinate 21,836,079 of CM044979.1, forward strand.
GAACTGCTCCATGTTGTGGGGAGGGTTGGTGTGCACATCCGTTAAGAACAGGGACCCCACTGGAGACCCTGTATAGCGTGAAGAGACGAGTTTCTTCACCCAGGTTTGGGACCTGGATGGATTCTCCCTGGAAACGTTGGATGTAGTCCCTCAAGGATTCATCCTTAATCTGCCGCACCTTCAGCAGGTGCCCCGCAGTTTTGGGCGGAGGTTTGGAGACGACAAAGTGGTTGGAGAAAACACGTGATAGTTCCTCAAAAGAGTCAAACTGCTTACCGCGAAGGGTGGTGTACCAATTTGCGGCAGCTCTAGTGAGGGTAGAGCTAAAGGCTCTACAGAGAGTGCTGTCATCAGCCCTCGTGATCGCCATCGCGAGAGATGTGGCTGGAGATGAATGTCGGGAGTCTGAAAGAAGGTCATAGGCGTCCGGCTTGGGCTGGCGGAAGTGTTCCGACAGCGGAGCCTCAGGTTCTTTGAGTGAAAGGCTGGGTCAAGGGGATCCGGCCCAGTGGTAGAGTAGGGTGTGTTCTCCCTCGCCTCCCTTTTTTCTATTTGTTCAAGGCGCCGGGCGATGGCGGCGAGTGCGGCGAGTTAGCCGGGTCGGGGTGGGTCTCTGTTGCGGCGGAGGAAGGGAACTTCACGGTGACTCGGCGGCTGCTGGATGGTCTGAAACCTCCTGTGGCCGGGGGCGCCGCAGATTTTGCACGACGGCCTCGATGTCGCCGCGAGGATCATGGAATCAACACCAGCCACCGCTGAGTTACGAGCGATGACATTGTGTTGGTTATGATTCGTCGAGAGAGCAACGTGCCACTGTCCCTACGGCGGGACTGCTCCTGCCGGTTGAGCATTTCCACTGGAAGGAGGGCATTACGCTCACCATGGGATGCGCTTTCCCTGTAGAGTGGGTGGCGCTCCACGGTGTGCGGCAGTAGCGGGGGATTTCTCCTCCACGGCCGTTCGGCGACTTGCGCTCTGGTGGTAGGCATGGCTTATGTTCTTAGTGGTTTTCTTCGTGGGATTGTTTACTTCCCACAGATGGTGCCAATCGATGGCACTGGTTCCTTTACGGGTGGGCTTCCAGATGTTTGAGCGGTGGTGAGATGATCGGAGCAGCGATCTTGAGCTCGGAGTAATCTGCAAGGTGTAAAATGGAATACTCGGGAGCGAAAGAGGAGTGGAGGTGTGTAGATTGGGTGTACCTTTCCCAAGCCATCCTTTTATAGAAGGCCTTGAGGTGGCGGTTGTCCCGTGTTTGGAGTAGTGGAGTGCTTCCCCACGTTCCAGAGTTGCGGCAGACTGAGGGCGTAATGGAGAACGTGGGTAGGTCGTGGGGACGACCGTTTCCCGCTTCCTTTCCCAGTCTGTGACACTGCCAAGTGGTGGATGGTGAAGACCAGGAGGTGCGAAGACCTTGTGCAGCGAGGCCGGGAGATGTGAATCAATGAGGTCTGGCGAGGCCGTCGGGTGCGAAGCCCCACTGGTGCCTTCGCCCAATGCGATGGTATCTCCATGTGTTTCCTTGGTTGCTGCTTGTGATAACACTAGCGGCGAGACGCGAGGGCATTTGCTTGGGTAGTGTACCAATGTCGACAAATATGCCCACCGTTTTCTCTTGGTCTCTTCATAGCTCTTAGCGGAGCATTCCTTATTTCTTCCATCTTTCTAGAGTAGAATTCTTGATCGTCTGTTGACGAATCACTATCATCCATCACAACTTTTTCTCTACCTTCTGCTCTCACCCTTGGACCCCCTAACATCAACAGACTCCTCATCTATTATAGTCATCATAAACAAGCAAGTTAATAAACAACGTAGGTAATTATAAAGTATGCATATATGGCCAGCGGATCACTGAAAGTAAAAGGCTTTCATATCCATTATCCCAGTGCACCTTCATCTTCTTGACTTTGTATATGATGTGAATCTACCTAGTGACGTATTTGCAACTTTCTTGAATTTTAAGGACCCAAAAGCTAAGCCCAAGGAACATGAAGGAATAGTGACCCAAATCTTCTTATCATAATTTGAGCCCAAGAAGAACAAAGCATTTTGGAAACATGGAAGACTCAAGTGACAAGATGAAAGAAGTTTGAGGACAATGGATAATTACATAAAATTTACACCTTTCAACTCCTAAGGTTTCAACTAATCAATTGTCAACTAATGCTAGAAATAAATTGGACAATTAGTATAGAATTAATTCTTCCATTAATTTTATTTGTAATTTTATTTTATTTTCTTTCTACCCTAGGTCAATTCCCTACTTATAAATAGGGGTTGTTTCTACATTTTGAGGATACATATGACATGAAGAAATCACTTTGATTTTGAGAGCAATTCTCTCTTATTTTCTCTACATTTTTCCACTCAACTTTTGTTCAAATGTTTTATCAAGTTTCCTAAATCCAAGGTTGGTTTCTCGTGAAGAAAGAGGTGTTGGATCCATCTTCCTTCTCTTGGAAAAATTTCACTTTTGCTTGAATCAATTCTTGGATTCAAGAGGGAGTGTTGACCAAATTCATCAATCTATTCTAGTCAAGAAGAGATCCTTCAATTGTGTTTCTTAATTCATAAGAAAACACATCAATTGGTATCAGAGTCATCTTCTTGATAAAACACATTTTTCTTGATGGAAAATGTTTTCATCATCACAAAAAACGAACTTTTTCATTGACTATCTAACTTATTTACATTCTTGCAATTTACTTTATTGCAATTTACATTCCGCTCATAACTTCTGACTCTCTACATTCCGCTCCTAACTCTTTACTTTCCTCTCATAACTTATACTTTATTGCAATTTATTATTTTGCAATTTACTTTTGTAATTTAATTTCTTGAAATTTATCTTTTGCAATTCCTCATCCTTTCCCTTGCTATTTCAATTTCTCTTATTCCTCATCCATTGCTCTTCAATTATTATATTGTATTATTTATCATATTACATGTCAATTAACCAACTATAATATTTTCCTCATATTTTATTATTGTTGCCTAACCTTCATTTTTGTCCAAGATTGAAATAGCTTGCAAAAGACCACCTGCATTTTCTCAAATTGCGGAAAGTACCCCACTTTTATCCAAAAGTTTAAACCAAGCTATTTGCAAAAAATAACCAAAATCATTTTCTAAAGGTTTTTTTACCTTGTATTTGGTAAATCTTGAGACAAGACTTCTTGTTTTATTCTCCATATAAATCAAGGGTTATGAGCAAGAAAAATGACACCGAATTTTTGAAGAGAATTTAGGTGAGTTGTGTGAGTAAAACACGATTGTGGAAAGAAACACTTAGGGAGAGATGAGAGGATACAATTTTATTTTTGTATTGTGTAGATACACATCATGAAACCAACATTATCGTTCAAAGGATGGGATGACTTTTGTGATTATTGGTCATGGGAAATGCATATGGAGAGTTACTTCACCAAAGCCAAGATACCAATATTCATGGAACTTGATCTGTTGTGAAACACTTGTGTGGAGAAGCTTTTCAATGGTGGATGGACTTGTCCGACCATAAGAAAAAGAATGATATATCAATGTTGTGTACAATCGGGGAGCATTTGAGGTTTTTAATGAGAAGAAGGTATGCAAACTTGAACTGTAAGCCTCAACCATCTTATTACCAACAACAAATTTTTAGCCCTCCACCAAAATGTCATTCCGGCCAATATACACTTGAGACCTACTCAGCAAAAACAACATGTAACCCCTTGCACCACTTAAATAGTCGATCCTCAGATCAAGAAACAGAAATTGTTCCCATGCTTGATTCTTTTGAAGAAAAGAGAAACTCTCTCAAACAATGTATGGAGTTTTTAGAAGAAGAAAGCAAAAGATTGTGTGAGGAAGAGAGGAAAAAAGAAGAAAAAGAAAGAGAGGGGAGGAGAGAAAACGGAGAGAAATGGTCTACCATGAAAAATATATGGCCATAAAAAAGGAGAGTGACTTTAGTGTTCCAAGAGAAAAAGAAGTGACACAAGTTGAGAGAAAATAAGGGGTTGAACCCTATCTTGAGGTAAACGAGAAAGATAACCAACTTGCAACAAAGCTCCATGAGAAGTGTGCCTTTGGTAAGTGTCAATCCAATTTTTCGGAGGTATTACCCATGGAGGAAAAGCAATAACAAGAAGAAACTTCAAATGAAAAATTGAAGGAAGGTAATTTCTATCACTCAAAAGATTTATTTATTGAATTAAATTATTTCATGAGTTATGAAATTTTTATTGTTGAAATAGCCAATCCTATGCAGGACTTAATCACCAAAAATGATTTAAGTACAAATGCTTGTTTAGATACTATGACTTCTTCTTATGAACATGTTGTTTATGTTGATCCATTTGTTTTTTAACATGTTTTGTTTAAGCCTCTAACACTTTTTGATGCTAAAATGAAAAATGTTGAAAATTCTTTTCAATTTTTAATCTCGGGTAAAATTGCAAATTAAACCATGTTGTGGGTTATTTGCATGTGAAGATGCTAAAGAGTACATGCATGTTGGAAATGGAGAAAAGAGAAATTGCAATGCAAGTTTTAGTGTTCATTTGAATTTGAACCATGACTTGATCTTATGTGTTAAGATGAATGAAAGACCTGATTGTCCAATATTGATATTTGATCCGGGTGTTTCCATTGATCATTTGGTTTCAATGATCAAGCACGAGAATGACTTCTCATCAAATCTCTTACTTGAAAATATTTCTAATCCATCTTGTACATGTTTGGATCCATACTCAAGATTGAAGACATTTTACATGAATGTCATGTCAACCATACCATGCTAATATTTGATGATTCTACGATGAGTATGACATTTTTAGTTACTCGAGAGCATGAAAATTTTGGCGGAGACATGTACATGATTCTCGTAATGAATGTATGAGAATTGACAAAGTTAGTCCTCACACCTTTTCTAAATGTAATGATTTTAGATTGGACTAAAATTTGGGTTTAATGATAAATTGGATCACACATTTGTTGAAAACATGCTATATTTACCCAAAACTTTGATTTCAGCCAAGTGGAGTGGTACACTACCCAAGCAAACGCGTCCTCGCGTCGCATCAGAATCATACAAGACCTTTTAAGAGGTCTCATCCTTGTGGTCTCCAGTATCGCCTTCGCAAGGTCTCATCCTTGCGGTCTCCAGTATCGCCTTCACAAGGTCTCATCCTTGCGGTCTCCAGTCTCGCCTTCGCGAGGTCTCCAGTCTCACCTGCGCGAGGTCTTGCCCTCGCGGGCCTCAAGTCTCGCATGGGCGATGTCTCACACTCACCTTTGCGTCTCTAAGATCTTCGCGGGCCACCCTCGCGGTCTCAGGTCTCTCCCTTGCGATCTCACTCGCCTTCGCGGGTCTTCTTGCCACGGTCTCGGCTCGCGTTCGCGAGACTCTCCTGCCTATCTTGGCCTCGCCCAGATAAGGCCCTTACACCCAGGTTCGTGCGACCCTCACTCCTTATTCGGCTGTATTCTATCTGGGACTTCGCCCCTTGCGGTCTTCGCACTGCCACTCGCTCCACTTGGAAATAGACCACTTGGTCATCGACATCAATCAGCCAATGAGGGGGCGGCCACGAGCCTGAGTGATCTTCACCAGATTCGTACGCCAAACATTCCCTTGCAGGTGAATCTTCTAAGGCGGTTCGCTGAGATCTTCATCATCACAGCCGCCTTATCTCAAATCAAAACAGACTTATCTCCTTACATCAGCGAGACTTGTCGATCTGTCTCACACTGTCCAAGGCTTCAACCGGGAGGCTCTTCTCCGGCATCTCCCTATAAATAGGTTGATGTCCACCCTAAAGCTGGGTAAGCTACTACACGCCCCCACTCCTCTCTTGCTACTTGAGTATTCTTCTTATCTTTTACAGATTACTCGAGCGGCAAGCTCGGAGTCTCAAGAACACCATCATCATCAACCACTCAAGCTGGGATTCCGCTCCTATTCGGGAACGCGAATATCGGTTTGGCGCCATCTGTGGGAGCGAAAGAAACAAAAAAGGTTCTTCTCGTAAACCCATATTACAAACCACAAGTAGTAAGCCACCAACTACCGGAGTGCAAGTAGGCACAACCGTCGAGGACGGAGGAATCCTCCCACGACGAATACAAACAATGATCCATGATCGGAACCATCTCAAGTAACGTTCCACCACAACGGGAGAACTCTCTGTTCACTCAATGGAGGAAAGCTCCTCCTACATGAACCGTAACGTACCTCGGAGCGCAACACTCCACCACCAAACACTCCGCCAACGAGCCTTGATCCGGCCGTTACGCAAGCAATCACCAGTGCGGTTGCTCTCAACTTGCGCGAAATGCTCGCCACCACTGCGAGGCGTTACGGATAGCGTTGGGCAGCTACTGGACTAATCAGCTTGAACGCCCCACTACTCCTCCCTAACAAGTAAGTAACTCTGACCCTTCTTCGTCGTTACTTATCGCACTTACTAGACGATTAGAGGAAGTGGAAAAGAGGGATGAAAGAGCTAGTGTTCATAATGTTTCGGGATGGAGTGCGGACCACCTCTGGACCCAACCTTTCACCCAACGGGTTTGGAACCCCTCTCCCGAGCAGTTTCGCCAGCCTAAGGCTGGGCGCTTACGACGGTCTCTCGGACCACGATATTCATCTCCGGCGTTACGTTTCTGCGATGGCCATCGCAAGAGCGGACGATAACACGCTCTGTAGAGCCTTGACTCCACGCTCACGGGAGCCGCCGCCAACCAGTATACCACCCTCCGTGATAAATGGTTTAACTCCTTTGAGGAACTCTCCGCAGCTTCTCCAACCACTTCGTGGTATCTAAACCTCCCCCCAAAACGGCGGGGCACCTCCTCAAAATACGGTAAAAGAAAGATGAGCCTCTCAGGGAGTATATCCAGCGTTTCCAGGCAGAATCCATCCAAGTCGCTAATCTGGGGGAGGAATCCCGCCTACTTGCGGCCATTCAGGGCCTCCGCTGGGAATCCCTTTTCTTTGTGGATGTGCACACTAACCCTCCCACCAATATGGAAGCAGTTCTTGAGCACCTTTGCCTCACGGTTTATGAATACGGAAGAGGTCACTCGACCACTCGCCGAGGCCGCCACGTCGGATGCGAAGGGACAGCCCTCACGGCCGGACTCCGAGGTCCCAGAGACAGTACCACTATGCCACCCAACGGAGAGGGCGTATTTTACTCTTCCCCACTAAGGGGATCTCGCACCAACATACTCCATGCCTGGAGCGAAGAGGAGGTTCCCAAGTGGCCCCGCCCCCTCTCCCAGGAGGTCGTCAGGTCTAGCACCAAGTATTGTCGTTACCATCGCGACAAGGGACACGACACTGAGGACTGTTTTGAGCTTAAACGCATGATTGGGGAAATGCTCGCTCAAGGCAAACTTAGGGAGTTCTTACTCCACGATGATGGGGATCGCAGGCGCGAAAATAACCAGGAGGACCGCTGTCACCGCACGCCGCCCGAGCCCGGTTGCGGAGGCGGGGGCGCCGGGACGCTGGAAGCGGAAGCCGGAATGGAAAGGAGTGGCAGGTCCATCGAGACCCGCCTCGCGTAGCGGACCCGAACACGGAAAGATTGTGGAAGCAAACCTACGGAAATTTCATGCGTATAACCAAAATAAAATGCAACCATACAATTCATGCACTAATAACGAGTAAGCCCCGCCCTCCGTGGGACGAGTGCCTACGCACCAAAACATATATACATACAAAATTCACAGAGCCTAAGGTGTCTAGCAAGCGCCAAGCGCTCAGAACAAATATAGAACAGAATATACAAATATATGTACAGACATACAATCACCATAGCAATACAGAGAGTGTGCATATGCAACTACGAGCCAACCTTAGAATCTATGTAACAAAATACCTTGCGGGATTCACGCCAAGTACACAATCCCGGACCGCAAGGTGCAAGCTGCTGCAAAACACACCCAAGGTAGAACCCTCACGGAATCCTACTCCGCAGCCGCTTATCAGTGCACTCAAACCCAAAAGCAGAACCCAAAGAAGGGTGAGTCTAAAAGGACCCGTAAGGGATAAGGGTAAGGTAAGTATATGTAACCTGCAAAGCAGAAAGACAGCAATATATACAACGAATACGGAATAACGTGTATGTACGAGAAAGTATATCGAGTCTCGAAGGACGTGCGATTCTAAATCGCCATAACCTTTATAATAAATCGGAGCAGCGGCCTCCACTAAGGAGTCGGAAGCCGAAGCTAATCTGAAGCATGGTGCACCGGTGGGTAGCGAACCCACAATTGTCGTAATATTAGCAGACGAGTATGCCTTAAGGCATACTCCTACCTCCTACAGAATATGCCCAAAGGCACTATATTCCGAAATACTAGCAGAACTGAAACAGAAACCAAAACAGATTCTTAGCTTACCAAAACAGAGAACCAAACCCTTACCTCAAAATCCAGTATTGGACCGATTCTGGACAACACCTACACCGTGCCTCGAAACTTAGAACTCCTCTTTTCCTAACCACCGAAACTCAGAATCTGCCAAACCAAGTTGAATTAGCATCCTTATCAACCACACTACCAAACTACACCCCCGACCCCAAAACTGAAAATCCGGCAGAATTTCCGTAAAATTCCAGATTTTCACAGAAACGTCAGAATTCAGAACCAACCTAGACAAAGCAAGATTATTCATTGACAAACATCATACAACAAGCAGAACTGATCAAATCCAACCTTAAACCCTTCATTACCCGCCATTTTCCGATAATCCCGCTTAATTGTAACTTTTCTATTTCTTAACCGAATTCAACATTTCAAACTTCCATCCACTCCTAAATTCAACCCCAACACCATATTAACATCCAATTCAACCAAAATGAACATCCAACATTGAAAAAGAATCATTCAAAGATTCGGTTCTTAACCAACTTTTCATCCAACTTCCAATTCAATCCATTCAAGCTACCAAACAACCATTCTAACCACCAATTACATTTCTAAACCATGAATGCTATCCAATTGCACCCAAACAACAAAATCCATCATGAACATACACTTAACCAATTCGGCCAAAAGGGGGTTTTCACCTCAACTTGTTTTCCATCAAATTAAATCCATACACAAGCTTAGAATCATGCTAGGACTAACATACTTGAAGCATGAAACAAGATAACAAACACACACCATTTTGGAATTTTTCCAAGAAATTCGGCCAAACCTAGGTTTCCATCCAAGTTGTGTTTTCCAAAATCCAACACTTGATTAACACTCTCCTAAAACCCAAGAACAACATACTAAAAGATGGGAGGAAGAGAATCATCCTAGCTTATAGCTAAGAACAAACCCATCATTTACCAAAACTTCTCTTTTCACCACTAAACTTCAAAACTAATGAGAAAAGAGGACTTAGGAAGGTACTTACCACAAGTAGCAACCAATTTCTCTTTGATTTCCACAAAGAAGAAGAAGTTCAAGCTTGGAGGTGAGCATCCATGGAGGCGGCAGAACTTGGAGAAGATGAAGAAGAAGAAGAAATGAAATAAGTCTCCTTTTATGAAAATATTAAGCCTTATATATTTTCATCACTTTAGCCCATACTTCTCTTCCTTAAATTAAAAATGGCCAAGTGTCCTCTTAATCACACACACACACACTTGCTGCCGAAAAGGGCTGCTGCTGCCCATGCTGAATTCTTTTTAATTTGCACCCAATTGCAAATTAACTCCCAATTTTTCCGAAAGTTCCAATTCTTTTTGCCCAAAAATAATTACCGAATTCCAAAATTAACGAAACTTGGACATAACCTTCAGAATATTATAACATTCACAGAACATTTTTCAGAAATTCATTTACCTTTCCGGAGTGTCCTACCGAGCTCATTGAACCCGAACCAAAACTTAGACGCGTGCGAGCGTGACAACTGAACCGAAATTCCGTCACTCCAAAATTCTACAAAAATATCCATAAATTCCATCTTAAATAAAAACACAACTTACCCCAAAGCCGTCAGAAAAAATCCATCCCCAGCCCCGGGAATCCCGTCCCTAGCCCCGGGAGTCGCACGGAACCGAACGTCCCGTCCCAAAAATTAAACTCCACAACCAACTCCGGGACGTCTCCACGACTCCAAAACTGCAAACGGCTTCCCAACCTGAGATCTCGAGAGTGCTACCGAGCCCGCTGTACGTCCCGAGGCGACCCCGACAACCCCCCGGCGCCAGAAAAATATTTTCGGCGGAAACGTCCGGGGACCCACACGACCTCAAATACGGAGGGTTTCGCCAAAATGATACTCGGATAGGGCTCGGGAGCCGCCTGAACGCCAGCGTGACCCGCGAGGCTAAAGCCGGAGCCGGGTCACCTTGGCCGCAACCCGCTCGGGGTGGCCGTAACATTCTCCCCCTTAGGACTCTTGGTCCTCCAAGAGCTGTATCAACCGCTGATACTGCACGGGGTATCGATCCTGTATGTCCTTCTCTGTCTCCCAAGTCGCCTCCCGGTCAGTATGATGTGACCACTGAACCTTGACCATGGGAATCAACTTGCTACGGAGTCTCCTGACATCCCTATCCAGAAAGGCTACCGGTACCTCCTGATAAGAAAGATCGGGTTCCAGCTGTACCTCCTCCACTGGAATCGTCGTGTCGGATCCAGAATGCACTTCTTCAACATGCTAACATGGAAGACATTGTGCACAGCAGACAGACTAGGAGGTAATGCCAACCGGTATGCCACCCTACCGACCCGCTCCAGAATCTCATATGGGCCGATATACCGTGGGGCCAACTTGCCCTTCTTCCCGAATCTGACTGTCCCGCGGATAGGTGCTACCTTGAGCCAAACCCTATCCCCAACCTCAATCTCCTGAGCCCTTCGGCGACGGTTCGCTTAAGTAGTGATGCGGTCGTTCGCGGCTTTGATCCGCGCTGAATCAATCGATCTTCGCCGTAGTCTCCTCAATAAGCTCGGGTCCCAACTCAACCCTATCGGACGCATCGGTCCGGCAATGTGGTGTCATACACCTCCTCCCGTACAACGCCTCATATGGTGCCATACCAATCGTAGTCTGGAAGGCTGTTGTTGTACGAGAACTCAATCAAAGGCAATTCTTTGGTCCCAATCTCCTCCAAAGTCTAAAGTACAGCTCGTAGCATATCCTCCAATATCCGAATCACCCGCTCCATTGCCCGTCGATGCATGGGTGATAAGTCTGTACTCGGATGGAGTCGCGTGCCAGCTTCATGAAAAGCCCTCGAACCGTGCCGTGAAACGCGGATCACGGTCGAGATACAATGGAGTGCAGTACTCCATGTAATCGTACAATCTCAACGATGTAAAGCCGGGCAAGCTTCTCCGGAGGGTCCGTGATCCGAATAGGCGAAAGTGTGCGCACTTTGTCGGCCGATCCACAATAACCGAGATCGCATCATGGCGGGACCGTGTCGGGCGGTGCGGTCGGAAAATCCATAGTAACATTGCCCCACTTCCGAACTGGAATGGGCAAAGTCTGCAGTGTCCTGCCGGTTTCGTGCTCAATCTTCACTGTGACAAATGGCACACCTAGACACATGTGTGGCAATGTGCCTCCTCATCCCAGGCCACCAGAAGTGAGTACGCAGATCATGATACATCTTCTCACTCCCGGGGTGAATGCTCAATCTGCTCGAGTGCGCCTCCTCCAAAATCTCACTCCGGAGCTCTTGATCCTCCGGTACATAAAGGCGGTCTCGGAAGTATAGCAATCCCTGCCTATACTGAAATGCCGGTAACAAAGACCCCTTGTCCTCCCCAGATAACTTCTTCAGCCCCGGGTCTCTACCTTGCGCCTCGCGCACTCTATCAAGCCACTCCGAATGTATAGTAAGTGTGTATACCTGAGCACGCTCCCAGAGCTGCCACCTGTGCCAAAGGCACGTCAGATCACTCTCCTCGGATCGGTCACCAACATCTCCTCCCTTGACCAACCCGGTATACTTCCTGCTCAGTGCATCGGCAACCGTGTTGCCCTTACCAGAGATGTACTCGATACTACAATCATAGTCCTTAATGTATTCGAGCCATCTGCGCATGTTAAGCTCCTTCTGCGTAAACAGATATTTCAGACTCTTATGGTCGGTAAGAATCTGAAATTTGTTACCAAGCGAGATAATGCCTCCATTGTTTCAGCGCATAGATCACTGCAGCCAACTCCGGATCGTGTGTCGGATAGTTCAGCTCATGCGATCGCAGCTGCCTCGACCCATAAGCTATCACATTCCGATCTGCATCGGCACACACCCCAAACCGGATGTGGAAGCATCCGTATAGATCACATATGGTAAGCTCGGATGCGGAAGAGTCGAGAATCGGAGCGTTAGTCAGCTGCCGTTTCAACTCCTGAAAATTCTGCTCACACCTATCGGACCGGATAAGCGGTTGACCCTTCTTGGTCAAGCTGCGTAGCGGAGATGCGAGAATAGAAAACCCCGATGCAGAACCTCCGATAATATCCTGCTAATCCCGTGAAGCTCCCGATCTCCGTACCGTGGTAGGTTGTTTCCGATCTGAATCTGCTCTCACCTTCTCTGGGTCCACAGACGAGACCATGCTCGAAATAACATGTCCCGGAAAGGTGACCTCCGGATCAGAACTCACACTTTGAGAACTTAGCGTAAAGCTGATGTTCCCAAAGTGTCTGCAGAACTACCCTCAGATGCTCCCGATGCGAGTCCGCATCCCGAGAATATATCAGAATATCATCAATGAAGACCACCACGAAAGAGTCCAAGTACGGCCGGAACACCCGATGCATCAGATCCATGAATGCTGCCGGAGCATTGGTCAGCCCAAATGGCATGACCGTAAACTCAAAGTGTCCATACCGGGTGCGGAAAGCAGTCTTAGGTATATCCTCCTCCTTCACCCTAAGCTGAAAGTATCCGGATCGTAGATCAATCTTCGAGAAAACTCTCGAATCCCGAAGTTGATCAAAAAGATCGTCAATCCTCGGCAACGGATACTTATTCTTCACGGTAAGGGCATTCAACCGTCGTAGTCTATACAGAGCCGGAGTGTCCCATCTTTCTTCTTTACAAACAGAACCGGAGCACCCCACGGCGAAGTGCTCGGTCGGATGAAGCCCTTCTGCTGTAATTCCTCCAACTGCTTCTTTAACTCCTGCATCTCAGAAATGGGCATCCGATAAGGGGAATAGATATCGGAGCAAAGTGCCCATTGCAGTAGATCTCAAACACAATTTCCGCTCTGGTGGTAATCCGGGCAACTCCTCCGGAAATACCTGCGAAAAATCTCGAACCACCGGTATACTAGCTAGTTTCACCCTAGTATCAGCCTCAGTCAGATCAAAACATTCCCCTCCACCAACTAGCGACAGCTCGTCCAGAATGCAACTCGTACTATGCGTGCGATAGTCAAACCGATCGGAGTCGTGAGAGGTAGTACCTCTCCGGATACCATAATGGTACGGGCTGCACAATCAATGTGCACTGAAATTCTTGGATAGCCAATCCATCCCAAGAATAACATCATAGTTCGGCGTGTCGGAACCAACAAGTCCGATACTATCGATGCCCGCCTACGGATATAGTACAACCCCGAACCATCCCATTGGAAAACAAACCGACTCCCGGCGGTTTTACTAAATACATCTGCGGCAAAGTACTAACAGGCAGGTGTAGAGATGTAACACATTTCTGTGCTACAATAGAAATAGACGCTCCTGTATCAAATAACGCATGAACAGATGTATCGTTCAGAAATACAGTACCTTGCAAGACTCCCTGCTGAGTCGAGCCTCCCTGCTGGCTGGGGCCCGCCTGCTGACTGGGTCCTCCCTGATGACTAGGGCCTCCTCGCTGACTAGGACCTCCCTGCTCTATCTGAAAAACGCGTCCAGCTCTAGACTGCTGCGGTGGAGGGGGTGGATGAAGCTGCTGTCGCTGCTTAGGTCTCGGGCCACCCCGCTGAAACCCACGCCCTCGCGGCGCGTTGGGCGGTGCCCGAGACTGCGGACGCTGAAAACTACCGGAACCCTGCCCCACCGTCTGAGGGCAGTCCCGTACCCAGTGAGTATCCGACCCGCACCGCAAACACCGGCCCTCCTGCCGGTAACAAGGTCTACCCGGGTGATACCCACCACAAGTCGGACAAGGTCGTGAGGGTGGTGCTCCCCCCCTGCCTCAACTAGACTGCCCGAGTGCATTGCCGTCCAGAACCCTGCCGGGGTCCCTGCTGTGTGGAACCCCTCGAAGTCCCCTGACCTCTCTGCGAGGTGAGGCGACTCTCAACGTCCTCCTGCTCGAGGAGCTGAGCCTTGTGAACTGCCTCCCCGTAGGTAGTAATATCCAACGGCCTCAGAGCCCATCTGTACTCGGGGCGCAGTCGACGGATAAACTTCTTCGCCTTCTCCTCCTCCATACCGTGGTACTGCAGTGCGTAGTGGATAAGCTGTCAAACTCCCTCTCATACTCTGCGGCAGTCTGTCTCCCTGCCAAGCTCATCAAACTGTGCCTGTCGCAGATCCCTAGCTGCAGCCCCGATGAACCTCCGATGGAACAGCTGTGTAAACTGCTCCCAAGTGACATCCACCTCCTGATCGGGTGCCGGCCCCGCATTCGCCCTCAGATTGCCCTGAAGGCTCCTCCACCAATGATCTGCTCCCTCCTGCCCAGTTAAACGTGGCAAGGGATACCATCACTTTGTGGAAGGTAAATGTAACCTCCCGGGAGCTTGTCAATCTCCATAAACCAGTCTCCATTGCCTCGGGACCTCCCTTACCATCAAACTTCCTAGGGTTCAACCGCTGGAACCTCTCCAACAAGCGGACATCATCGAGTCGAGTGATGCCCCGAACCTCCCGTCGTCGGTGGGTCCGACGGGTGGTATCGAGAATCCAGCTCAATAACCCTCCGTCGGCTGTCGAGGGGCTGATGTGTCTCACGGTCGAAGCGATCGGAGCGAGCTGCGGAGCTACGCTGCAGTCGTATCCTCCGAGATCGCGGGTTCTGCGCTCCGCGTCCTCCTCGAGACTCACTCTCGAGATCGGGCCCGTACATGAGTGTGGGTGGTAGTCCGGGTGTGGCTACTCACTCTCCCATCGAGAATGCACAGACGGTGCCACGGCCGAATCCTCCTTCACTGTGGTGTCTGGAACCTGTTCGGTACTAGCGTCCTCAACAAGCTGCTGGACTGCTCCGGCACATGAACCAAAGCGGTGGTAGACCCACGACCTGCTTTGTACAACCGGTGGCGGGGTATGTACCCGCTGCAGCTCGAAATGCCCCTGTCTCTGCTCTCTACCTCTCGGAGGCGTGGGATTACGGTCCCCTCCCTCCGGTCGTAAATCACGCTGTCGGCGCGTGTTAACCATTCTGAAACATTTCGGACCAAACGAGTCCAAAACAATCGATTACCTCTAATCCCTACGAAACTAGCAGCGGCTTCCTAAGGCTCAGTAGTGCAATGCGATGCTTAACTCGAAGTTATTTTGTAAAACAATATAATCATGCATTTCACAGAATCACGGAAGCAATTCATGCTTATTTCACCAAATCTTTTCCTAACACACAATTTTACGTACCTGAAACTTTTCCACAATCCTTTACTTGTAACACTTCTACCAAAGTCTCGAAATTCTGGATCCCATACTCTGCAACCACCAGGATAACTTGAAGGACCAAACTTTGCTCCACAATTTTATTTTGAAGTGGTTCGAGTAAGGAGGTGGCCAATCTCCGTACCAAACCATTCTAAAATAAAATGTAGAACCATAGTTGTCACTACAAGTCACCACTGACGACCAATATGGTCACTTACTTGCTCTGATACCAACTTGTCACCGCACGCCACCCGAGCCCGGCTGCGGAGGCGGGGGCGCCGGGACGCCGGAAGCGGAAGCCGGAATGGAAAGGAGTGGCGAGTCCATCGAGACCCGCCGCGTAGCGGACCCAAAACGGAAAGATTGTGGAAGCAAACTAACGGAAATTTCATGCGTATAACCAAAATAAAATGCAACCATACAATTCATGCACTAATAACGAGTAAGCCCCGCCCTCCGTGGGACGAGTGCTTACGCACCAAAACATATATACATACAAAATTCACAAAACCTAAGGTGTCTAGCAAGCGCCAAGCGCTCAGGCAGATATAGAATAGAATATACAAATATATGTACGGACATACAATCACCATAGCAATACAGAAAGTGTGCATATGCAACTCTGAGCCAACCTTAGAATCTATGTAACAAAATACCTTGCGCGGGATTCACGCCAAGTACACAATCCCGGACCGCAAGGTGCAATCGCTGCAAAACACACCCAAGGTAGAACCCTCACGGAATCCTACTCCGCAGGCCGCTTATCAGGTAAATCCAAAAACAGAACCCAAAGAAGGGTGAGTCCTAAAAGGACCCCGTAAGGGATAAGGGGTAAGGTAAGTATATGTAACCCTGCAAAACAGAAAGATAGCAATATATGCAACAGAATACGGAATAACGTGTATGTACAGAAAGTAGATCAGAGTCTCGAAGGACGTGCGATTCTAAATCGCCATAACCTTTATAATAAATCGGAACGACAGCCTCCACTAAGGGAGTCGGAAGCCGAAGCTAATACAGAAGCATGGTGCACCAGCTGGGGTAGCGAACCCACAACTGTCGTAATATTAACAGACAGAGTATGCCATAAGGCATACTCCTACAAACTACGAATATGCCCAAAGGCATAATATTCCGAAATACTAGCGAGTAATGTAAACTGAAACCAAAACATATACTTAGCTTACCAAAACAACGAACCAAACCCTTACCTCAAAATCCAGTATTGGACCGATTCTGGACAACACCTACACCGTGCCCCGAAACTTAGAACTCCTCTTTTCCTAACCACCGAAACTCAGAATCTGCCAAACCAAGTTGAATTAGCATCCTTATCAACCACACTACCAAACTACACCCCCGACCCCAAAACTGAAAATCCGCATTTCCGTAAAATCCCAGATTTTCACAGAAACGTCAGAATTCAGAACCAACCTAGACAATGCAAGATTTCACACTGACAACCATCATACAATAAGCAGAACTGATCAACTCCAACCTTAAACCCTTCATTACCCGCCATTTTCCGATAATCCCGCTTAATTGTAACTTTTCTATTTCTTAACCGAATTCAACATTTCAAACTTCCATCCACTCCTAAATTCAACCCCAACACCATATTAACATCCAATTCAACCAAAATGAACATCCAACATTGAAAAAGAATCATTCAAAGATTCGGTTCTTAACCAACTTTTCATCCAACTTCCAATTCAATCCATTCAAGCTACCAAACAACCATTCTAACCACCAATTACATTTCTAAACCATGAATGCTATCCAATTGCACCCAAACAACAAAATCCATCATGAACATACACTTAACCAATTCGGCCAAAAGGGGGTTTTCACCTCAACTTGTTTTCCATCAAATTAAATCCATACACAAGCTTAGAATCATGCTAGGACTAACATACTTGAAACATGAAACAAGATAACAAACACACACCATTTTGGAATTTTTCCAAGAAATTCGCCAAACCTAGGTTTCCATCCAAGTTGTGTTTTCCAAAATCCAACACTTGATTAACACTCTCCTACAACCCAAGAACAACATACTAAAAGATGGGAGGAAGAGAATCATCCTAGCTTATAGCTAAGAACAAACCCATCATTTACCAAAACTTCTCTTTTCACCACTAAACTTCAAAACTAATGAGAAAAGAGGACTTAGGAAGGTACTTACCACAAGTAGCAACCAATTTCTCTTTGATTTCCACAAAGAAGAAGAAGTTCAAGCTTGGAGGTGAGCATCCATGGAGGCGGCGAACTTGGAGAAGATGAAGAAGAAGAAGAAATGAAATAAGTCTCCTTTTATGAAAATATTAAGCCTTATATATTTTCATCACTTTAGCCCATATCTCTCTTCCTTAAATTAAAAATGGCCAAGTGTCCCATAAATCACACACACACACACTTGCTGCCGAAAAGGGCTGCTGCTGCCCATGCTGAATTCTTTTAATTTGCACCCAATTGCAAATTAACTCCCAATTTTTCCGAAAGTTCCAATTCTTTTTGCCCAAAAATAATTACCGAATTCCAAAATTAACGAAACTTGGACATAACCTTCAGAATATTATAACATTCACAGAACATTTTTCAGAAATTCATTTACCTTTCCGGAGTGTCCTACCGAGCTCGCTGAACCCGAACCAGAACCCGACGTGCGAGCGTGTCAACCTGAACCGAAATTCCGTCACTCCAAAATTCTACAAAAATACCCATAAATTCCATCTTAAATAAAAACACAACTTACCCCAAAGCCGTCAGAAAATTTCCATCCCGAGCCCCGGGAGTCGCCCGGAACCGAACGTCCCGGCCCAAATATTAAACTCCACAACCAACTCCGGGGCGTCTCCACGACTCCAAAACTGCAAACGGCTTCCCAAACTGAGATCTCGAGAGTGCTACCGAGCCCGCCAGTACGTCCCGAGGACGACCCGACAACCCCGACGCGGAAAAATATTTTCGGCGGAAACGTCCGGGGGACCCACACGACCTCAAATACGGAGGGGTTTGCCAAATGATACTCGGATAGGGCTCGGGAGCCGTATGAACGCCGAAAAACGTGACCCGCAGGCTAAAACCGGAGCCCCGGGTCACCCGGTCGCAACCCGCTCGGGGTGACCGTAACAAAGGGGGCACATCAGCGTAATCACGTAATGTGAAGGCGCATCGGCGAGACGCCGTCATATGAGACAGATCTACCAGGTCAATCACTCTTCTACTCACTTACTGCATCGCCGCGATGGCACCTCGGTGGCGGTACGCACGCGGACCCTTTGATTATCACCGCCCGCATAGCGGGATGGGACATTGACATGGTCTACATGGACACTGGGGCGAATGCCAACGTAATCTACAAGCACACTCTGGTCGAGGCCAAGGTGCCTTTGTCACAAATTCAACCTACCAAGGGGGCTACCTTTGGAGTGGGACGGGATGAAATCTCAACTTTCACTCCCCTATATGATGATGGGGACCACCAAGGAAAAGAAGCAAGTGTGCCACTCCAGGTTTGTGGACTTTATCGTCCTAGATCTCCCTACACCATACAACGCCATCATCGGGCGCCACACTCATACTGAGTTTCACGTCCGCTGTGATGTGCGGGCTCTAACTTTGGTTTTCCACACTGCGGCGGGGGATGCCTATATCTTTGTCAACCAAAATGTTGCCAGGGGCAATTATGTCTCTGCCTGGCGGGACCTCCCCGCTCCCAAGCCGTCTGAGCCTAAAAGAAAGGCGCCCATGGAAGAGACTGGACCGCGGGCGAAGTCGCTCCCGACTTGTCTGGGCCTTTGAGGAGGTTGAAATCTCCCCGGCAAGAAATTCCGGGTGGGAAAAGACCTTGAAGAGAAAGACCGGCAAGCACTCATCCATCTCCTCCGGCCAATGAAGATGTCTTCGCATGGACTCACGAGGATTTACAGTGTGGATCCTGCTATCATTTCTCACAAGTTAAGTGTACTCCCGGCTTTGGCCCAGTTAGACAAAAACCAAGGGCATGGCCCCCGACCAGTAAAGACTTTATGTACGCACAGAGGTGCGTAAATTGCTTAAGGCAAATATAATCAAGCGAGTTCACTACTCGAGTGGGTCGCAAATATAGTCCTCGCCGATAAAGAGGGTGGTCGGTGGCGACTTTGCGTGGATTACAAGTGTTACGGTCACCCCGAGCGGGTTGCGGCCGGTGACCCGGGCTCGGTTTTGGCTGCGGGACACGTTTTCGGCGTTCAGACGGCTCCCGAGCCCTATCCGAGTATCATTTTGGCGAACCCTTCCGTATTTGAGGTCGTGTGGGTCCCCCGGACGTTTCCGCCGAAAATATTTTTCTGGCGCCGGGGGGTTGTCGGGGTCGCCTCGGGACGTACAGCGGGCTCGGTAGCGCTCTCGAGATCTCAGTTTGAGAAGCCGTTTGTAGTTTTGGAGTCGTGAGAATGTCCCGGAGGTGTTTGTGGAGTTTAATATTTGGGGCGGGACGTTCGGTTCCGGGCGACTCCCGGGGCTCGGGACGGGAATCCCGGGACTCGGGATGGAAATTTTCTGACGGCTTTGGGGTAAGTTGTGTTATAATTTAAGATGGAATTTATGGGTATTTTTATAGAATTTTTGAGTGACGGAATTTCGGTTCAGGTTGACACGCTCGCACGTCGGGTTTTGGTTCGGGTTCAGCGAGCTCGGTAGGACACTCCGGAATGGTAAATGAATTTCTGAAAAATGTTCTGTGAATGTTATAATATTCTGAAGATTGTGTCCGAGTTTCGTTAATTTTGGAATTCGGTAATTATTTTTGGGCAAAAAGAATTGGAACTTTCGGAAAAATTGGGAGTTAATTTGCAATTGGGTGCAAATTAAAAAGAAATCAGCATGGGCAGCAGCAGCAGCCCTTTATTTTCGGCAGCAAGTGTGTGTGTGTGTGATTAATGGGACACATGTCCTATTTTTAATTAAAAGAAGAGAGGGATGGGCTAAAGTGAGGAAAAATATATAAGGCTTATTATTTCCAAAAAAGGAGACTTATTTCATTTCTTCTTCTTCTTCATCTTCTCCAAGTGCTGCCGAAACCTCCATGGATGCTCACCTCCAAGCTTGACTTTCTTCTTCTTTGTGGAAATCAAAGAGAAATTGGTTGCTACTTGTGGTAAGTACCTTCCTAAGCCCTCTTTTCTCATTAGTTTTGAAGTTTAAGGGTGAAAAGAGAAGTTTTGGTAAATTATGGGTTTGTTCTTAGCTACTAGCTAGGATGATTCTCTTCCTCTCAATTTTTAGTATGTTGTTCTTGGGTAGTAGGGGAGTATTAATCAAGTGTTGGATTTTGGAAAACACATCTTGGATGAAGAAACCATTTATGGCCGAATTTCTTGGAAAAATTCCAAAATAATGTGTGTTTGTTATCTTGCTTCATGCTTCAAGTATGTTAATCCTAGCATGATTCTAAGCTTATGTGTGGATTCAATTTGATGGAAAACAAGTTGGGTTAAAAACCCCTCTTTGGCCGAATTGTTAAGTGAAGAGGTTTTGGTTGTTTAGGTGAAATTGGTTAATGATCTTGCTTAATAATTGCAATTGGTGATTAAAGAGTGCTAATGGAACTTTGTTTGGATTGAAATGGAAGTTGGGTGAGAAGTTCTCCTTTTGGCCGAATTGTGTAGGAAAGGGGTTTTGTTGATTTTGATGCAATTGGTTAGTAATGTTGGTTAAGAAATGGAATTGATGATTAGTGTGATTAATTAGAAGCTTGAATGGTTTGATTTGGAGGTGTGGTGAAAAATTGGTTAAGGGTCAAAATGTTCAAGTGAAACTTTTTCCATGATAAGGTTGTGCATTGGTTGGTTTGAATCCTAAATTGCTATTGTGTATGGAAATAGGTTCATGATGGTGTTTGAAACATCATTTTCGGACAACGGTGGGAAAAGTTAGGTTTATGCGGGTTTTCCGGAAAAGGCGTCCGGAATGTGGGTTTAAGGGTTGGAATGGGTTTAGTGGTGTATGATTAACAATGTTCGAGCTCGGTTTGTAAAACCGAGCTTTCTATGGAATTTTCCGGGAAAGTGCGGGTTTGTGCGGAAATTGTTTTAGGGTTTGTTTGGATATGTTCGATCCAACTATGGTTGTACTGACTTGATTCTGCGTTGGTGGAGTAGCGCGGACCCGTAGGAGCCAAGTTGTGCATTTCGGGTCGGGAGTCGGGATCTTCCGAGTGTTGGGCTGCGGGGCAGCGTTTCTGAGGTAAGGGCTTAATTGGGTAAAATGTATGTTTGTTCCGTTTCAAGGCCGGATGACCTTAGAGGCCCGGGTTCCTATTCATTCCGTATATGTTTATCGTAATGATACTTGTTTGTGTTTGTGTATTATTATTATTATTCGTTACGCTCTGTGACGAGACCCGTATGGTCGTAGAGGCCACGGGTGCTCCTTGATTACGTTACGTATCCGCACCGGAGTGCCGATACATTGCTCTGCGTGTCCGCCTTGAAGGGTGCCGACATCCTGCGTATATCCGCACAGGGTGCCGATATACTTCGTGACCCTACGACAGTTTGGGGATCGCGACCCCCGGCACCGTGCTTTGCATTGCATTCGCTCACGTATATTTCTGACCTCTTAGAGAGGGCTGTCGTTTTGGGTCGTTCTGGCGGTTGGACCGCATACGATGGATTCTGACTCACCTCTGACTTTGCATACATGTATATATGCGATTGTGCTTGTATCTGCTCTGTTTTGCAGGTTCAGTTCGCGCCATATGGGCAAACTGCACTTTTGCCTTAAGCCTCATCGGGTCCTTTCGAGGACTCACCCTTTCATTTGTTTACACCTTTCAGTTGTTCTCGAAAAGCAATTGGCGGAATAGAGATCCGCGGTGCTTTCGGATTTCTTGGGTCCGAGCAGCGGCGGTAGTACCACGGGCGGAAAATCTCTGAGTGAGAAAGTTTCCGATTCCGCACAATAGGTATATATATATATAGGTTTTGGTTTAATGGCTCAGAGTTTGTATCTCGCATGCATGTAGTTTAGATCATGTATTTGTATAAGACGTATAATCGGAGACATACTCTGCCTTTATTGTCTTCTGAGTCGAGGGCGGAGCCCGACTTGCTTATATTGGAGTTGTGGTTATATCATGGATTTTGGTGTTTCTGTGTTGTGGCGATGTTTGATGTTTGACACCATGAACTGCATGTTTGGTAGAAGTTGGATTTTTCTAGTATGCTTGCCTTGAATGAGTATCTGGGTTGCTAGTTGCCACTTGGCTATTTGTTATTTGAGCTCGATGCTCATTTGCCGCGCTTCCGCTGTAGGTTCCGGTTCTCGGCGTCGCAGCCAGCTCCGCCTCCGCAACCGGGCGGGGTGGCTGTGACAACAAGGGGGTTAATAGGGCCTGCCCAAGGGATCCCTATCCCTGCCTTCTATCGATCAACTGGTTGACTCAACCGCTCATTACTCTGTCTTCTCCTTTCTCGACGCATACAGCGGGTACCATCAAGTTTTTATGGACCCAAAGGACGCGGTAAAAACTGCCTTCACTACAAAGCGGCCGCCTACCATTATATCGAATGCCCTTTGGCTTGAAAATGCAGGGCTACTTTCCAAAGGCTTGTGAATCAAGTCTTCGCAGGCCAAATCGGCCGAAATCTTGAGGCTTATGTCGATGACATTGTGGTCAAAAGCAAGGCCACCTCCATACACCTCGCAGACTTAGAGGAAACGTTCGCCAACTTCCGCAAGTACAATATGCGGTTGAACCCAAAGAAGTGTATATTTGGCGTTGGCGAAGGTAAATTTCTGGGTTACCAGATTTCCAAAGGAGGAATTCATGCAAATCCTAAAAGATTGAAGCTATCACCACTTTGCGCACCCTAGGGGCTCAAAGACGTTCAAAGAAGCTGGCGGGAAAGCTGGTTGCCTTGGGACGGTTTGTCTCCAAACTCAGCGATCGCTGCAGACCTTTCTTCAATCAAATCCGCAAGAAAAAGCTTGCAAGTGGACAGAAGAATGCCGGAGGCATACGATTCAATCAAGCAACACTTACAAGAGTTGCGCACTCAAGTGCCCTAAACCAGGCGATGACCTGGTCCTCTACCTTGCCACCTCGATAGGAGCGTCGCCTCTGTCCTTATCAAAGAAGAGGCTGCCAAACAATGGCCGCCTACTACACCCCACACCCTCCGTGATACGAAACAAGGTATCCTCCTCTCCAAAAAGCTATCTTATCTCTTGTATATGCGACAAGGAAGCTCAAGCCCTACTTCCAAGGGCACACAATTATAGTCCGAACGGACTTACCAATCCAGGATATTCTGAGGCGGCCCGAACACTCAGGGCACCTTGCCAAATGGTGTATAGAGCTCGGTGGCTTTAACATCAACTATGAGCCTAGAAAGGCAATCAAGGGCCAGGCCCTCGCCGACTTCATTGCGGAATTTTCGGATGTCGACGTCATCCCGACCCCTGAGCAGGGTCCCGCACCACAACCCATTCCCCCAGAGTGGGACATGTTCGTGGATGGCTCATCCAAACTTGGATCCCCCGCAGGGGGCGTATATCTGCGCGGACCCCTAGGTATGGAAGTATCTCTTCGTGTCTCTTTCCAGTTCCAAGTAACTAATAATGTTGCAGAATATGAGGCCCTCATCGCGGGACTCAAGCTCGCCATAAGGGCAGGCATTCGCCGCCTTCATATCCACAAATGACTCGCAATCGGTGATTCACTGTGTCCAGGGTGCGCCGAATGCAAGGACGCCACCACGACCAAATACCTCAAATTGGTGAACACCTTGCGAACCAACTTTGAGGAGGCTATTTTTTCCAGATTCCTCGTTACGAGAACACCACACAGACATGCTATCCAAGGGAAAGACTCCCTCCACCATGGCCACCCTGGCCAGCCCTTCCATTTCGGAGGCTATTGATATTGCCTCGCTGGCAACACAGGATCCGGTCGTAGACTGGAGAGACCCTATTATTGCTGAGCTGAAAGCCAGTACAACGGACCCCTGCTCGCACAAGGGCCATCCGTTTTGTTCTCATTGATGATCAATTATGGCATCACGGGTTCGCAGCACCCTCCAACGATGCCTCAAAGACCTCGAGGGACATTCTGTCCTGGATACTCTCCACCAAGGCAATTGTGGTGCACACATTGCAGCGGAGGCACTTGCCCACAAAGCCCTTCGTCGGGGTACTACCGGCCTACCTTGAAAAGGACGCCGCTACTTTGGTCAAAACATGCCACCGGTGCGGATCAATTCTCACATCCAGCGATCGCCATCTACGGAATCTCCAAAGATCGACAAACCCGGTGCCCTTCGCCTGTGAGGCCTTGACCTCATTGGTCCGATGCCGACCGCTCCAGCCGCAACGCTTCGTGTGGTTGCGGTTGATTATTTTTCTAAATGGGTCGAAGTAGAACCCCTGGACTCCATCACTTCCGCCAAGATTATCAAATTCCTTTGGAGAAATTTTGTCTGCCGACGGCAGTCCTCGTGCTATTATTACGTATAATGGCACTCAATTTTCCGATCACGGCGCCCAACAATGGGCCAAGGACAACAATGTCCGAATGCTTTTCGCCCCAGTGGCGCACCCCCAGTCTAATGGGCAGGTTGAGGTCACCAACCGTACCCTCAAGGAGGGCCTCAAGAAGCGCCTTGAGAGGGCCAAAGGCCGCCGGGTAGATGAACTCCCAAGTGTCTTATGGGACTATCGCACCACAACGCGAACCCCAACGGGTGAAACGCCTTTCTCTCGGTATATGGCGCAGATGCGCTCCTACCTATTGAGGTGGACATGCCTACGATCCGCATGATCAACTTCACCAGAAGGCCAATGCTCAAGGGCTTCGCGCCAAACTCGACTTAATCGAGGAATTGCGCGAGGGCGCTCGCCGCATGCCCTCAAACAGAGGCTCGGTCTTCACCATAATGCCGTGGTCAAGCCCAAGGCACTACAACATGGGGGCCTTGCCTCGCTCAAATCGGCCCTCAACGCTCGCGACCCCAAACAGGTGTCTTGCGACCTAAGCGGGAAGGACCCTATATTGTTCATAAACAGGTCCGCCCGAGTCTATGAACTACAGGACCATGATGGTCGACTTCTTCCCCAAAATTTTCATGCCGATGACTTACTTCCATATTACGTGTAAGTCCTCAGTCTATCGTCTTCAATTCAGTAAAATACATGAGAATTTCTCCCTCTTTTGCAGCATCATATGACATTACAAAATGCCCTCCCAATCGCCCTCTGCACTCAACCGGTCGACGGGCCACTTGCCTAAATCACGGCATCGGACCTTGTCAGGTCTCACTTGCGCACACACACAAAGGGAAGCCCCCTGCGGTCGCGCCAGGTGGTTGCGGGTCTCATTCCCCAACTGACCTTCAACTCGCCCCGCCCCAAGGGTAACCCCCTTGCGCTGCGGAAGGGTAACCCCCTTTTGGCTCCTTCAGGGAGGTCTATGTGTAAGTCGCCCTCGCGCGCCACAGCAGACCTTCCGCACGGACTCCTCCACACAGGTAGTTGCGGGTCTCATCCCCAACTGACCTTCAACTCGCCCCGCCCCAAGGGTAACCCCCTTACGCTGCGGAAGGGTAACCCCCTTTTGGCTCCTTCAGGGAGGTCTATGTGTAAGTCGCCCTCGCGCGCCACAGCAGACCTTCCGCACGGACTCCTCCACACAGGTAGTTACGGGTCTCGTCCCCAACTGACCTTCAACTCGCCCCGCCCCAAGGGTAACCCCCTTACACTGCGGAAGGGTAACCCCCTTTTTGGCTCCTTCAGGAAGGTCTATGTGTAAGTCGTCCTCGCACGCCACAACAGACCTTCCGCTCTGACTCCTCCATACAACTACGGGTCTCACTCCCCAGAGCTCTACTTGGCTCTCCACTTGTCTCAAACAAGTACTCCACTGCCTTCACCATCACGGGACTTCAGGCTCCAGGTAAACTGAGTTTTCCTCTGTCTGTATCATATAAATACTGAGCGTTCTGCAGTATCTTCTACTTGGTACATCTGTAGACTACCCAAGGGCTTACTCACTGAAAAATCACCAAAGTCTCTGTGTGAGCCGCCTTCGCGAGCCCGGTAGACTTTCACTTAGGGAAATCTCTTTCATGGTCTTCAAAGGCGTCATCTCTGCAAGCCCGAAAAGGGCTCTTAACTTATCCCAACAAGGGGTCTCTATCTTAGCTTGTCTCAAAGAAACGAACCCACAAAATTATCTCGGAAAGATATGTGTGGCTCGCTGGTGCGGACTTAAAGTGCCTCATCACTATGAACTCAAACCGAGTCTCCAGCTTCTTGACAAGTGATCTCGGTGGCTTTGCCGTTGCAAACCCCAGAAAGACCTTTCTCCACAAACGGGACTTAGCCTACGGTTGTCAACCTAGCTAACGTGCCCTACACTGCTATCGCGAAATAAAAGCGGGGCTACAAGACAATGAAGGTAAATGAAATTTTACTTCATCTATCAGATCAAAATAATGCATGAATGCAAGTATTCTTGGTCCACAAAAAAGGGGGCGTCCACAAGTTGGAGCCTCCACCCTAGTCCGAAAGGGCATACCAGGTTGCGCCCATCTTCTTTCCCTACTCCACCGGTCGAGCGGGGCCTCTCTTTGTTGGATTGCTGGTGTTAGCGGCATCCGAGAATCCCAAGACTTAGCCTGGGAACGCCTTCTCCACTTAGAAGCGGCATCGCAGCCAGCCCTCCTCATAGGCTTGCGCCCCGCCGCCTTGAGCCTGGATCTCACCAAGCTTCTCCATCAGTCGAGGCATCCGCTCAGGGATGGGCACCTTGATGGAGGAAGAGGACTCAGGATCCTCATCTTCAAAGGGAGGGAGGCCCAAAGCCTTCTCCATCTCCCATACTGAGGCCATTGCCTTCTCCAGGTCAGTGGCGACCTCCAGGCGTGCCTTCATGGCAGCCTCGGCAGCAAGCCTGCCCTCCTCCACCTTCTTCTCTCGCCAACCGGGCACGGGCGAGCTCGGCGCTCCATTTCCTTGGTCGCAGCCCTCGCCTGCTCGACTTCAGCCTTCGCTGATAGAAGGGACTCCTTGAGCGGCAACCTCGACTGCCGGGCTTCCAATCCTGCTGCATCAAGGAAATGTTGCTTAAACGCACCAATAAGGCTGGCCTGCTCGCACTGCACAGCTGCTAGCCGCCGCTCCTTGTTACCATAATCGCACCAACTCTCCAGTTGGGCCACACGCTTGGCATGCTCCTCTTGGAGCTCCTCCTCCTTTTTCTGGGCAGCTCCCAGCTCCCCCCTGAGGAACACTATCTCATCTACCTAGGCACGATCCCGCCTGTTGGCATACTTGAGGAAATCCTGCCATTGCTCCATGGCAGCGTACCCTTGGATAGCGGCCTACATCCAAGCTTATTCAGAAAACCGAGAGGATATTAAAGGCTATTGACAAAGACCAGATGTGTCTTACCCGCAGATTCTCGCTTGGTTGACTCCTTCATAAGTTCAGCAGGGGACTCTGTGCTTTTCCCAAAGATCTCCCTGTCAACAGGGGTACGCAGCCCTTCCAGACATGATAGGAGGGTCTCCTCCTCCCAACAACAATGAATTGTCGTTGTTAAGGAAGAAGA
Source organism: Stellera chamaejasme (assembly GCA_024586325.1). Taxonomy (NCBI): domain Eukaryota; kingdom Viridiplantae; phylum Streptophyta; class Magnoliopsida; order Malvales; family Thymelaeaceae; genus Stellera; species Stellera chamaejasme. The sequence goes on from CM044979.1 coordinate 21,864,251, forward strand.
CTGGGTCCCACGCATCGCGTAACGGCTTCCTCTCGCCTTGTATGCCTTGGCCCCGAGCTCTTCCCTCGTGACCCACTGTGGTAACCGGCTTCTCGGACCACTTAGGGGCCTCCTTGGCAGCAATACGCCTCCGCTCCAAGTAGTGGTGCCATACCCCGGACTCCTCCAAGATTTTAGCCGAGGTCCTGTGTCTGCTGGGATCTCGCGGGACCAAGCTCTTGCCTAGAGGGGCCCGCACCGCAAAAGTTAAGGTGTAACAAAGACAACCGAGAAACTGAAATATAAACGCAAAGCAAGAGAAAGCACTTTCAAAATAAGTGACTTACAGTGAAGGATGACCCCATCTATTACGGTCACCCCGAGCGGGTTGTGACCGGGTGACTCGGGGGCTCGGTTTTGCACTGCGGGTCACGTTTTGGGTGGTTAAAAGACTCCCGAGACTTATCTCGAGCTTTAATTCTTGAAATCCTTCGGGTTTTGAGGTCAAGTGGGCTCCCGGACGTTTTCGCGAAAATATTTTTCGGGGCCGTGGGGTTATCTCGGGATGTACAGCTGGCTCGGTAGCGCTCCCGGGACCTCGGAATGAGGAACCGTTTGCATATTTGGAATCGCAGGAAGCGTCCCGGATCTTTTTACGGAGCATAATTTTTGGGTGGGGACGTTCGGTCCGGGGGCGACTCCGGGGCTCGGGAAGGAATTTTGCCAACGGCTCCAGTGGAAGGTATGTTATGTTTTAAGACGGATTTTATGGTGATATTTGGGGATTTTGGCGTGACAGGTTTTGGTTTGGGTCGGCACGCGCGCACGCCGGGATTTGCTCGGGTTCAAGAGCTCGGTAGGACACTTTGGATTTCCAAATGGACTTTGGAAAGAAAGTTTGGATAATTTATGATATTCCGAGGGTTGTGGTCAGTTTTGGTTCCATTTGGAGTTAGTTATTTGCATTTGGGGTTTAATTGCAAAGATTTGGAGAATTGGGGGGTTAAGTTGTTATTAACCCAAAAGTCAAAAATATTTTTGGGCCAGAATTAAGAGTAAGTCGGCAGCAGCTGATGGAGAGGACACTTGTCCTCATTAGGTTAAAGATGGAAGGAAAAAGAAAGAAAAAGTAAAGAAAAGAAGGAAAATATATAAGGGAAAGGAAATTACCTTTTCTTTCATTTTCTTCTTCTTCCTTCTCTTCTCCTTCCCGTAACACTACAGCCATGGTTACTGTTCACAGCAGCTTCTTCTTCTCCAAATTTTGGTTGAAATCATCAAGGAAGTTGGTTCCATAAGTGCTTGATTCTGCGTTGGTGAAGTAGCGTGGGACCATCGAGTTCGGATTGCAACTTTTCGGGCCGGGAGTCGGGTTTCCGGGATTTGTTTGTGGAGCAGGTTTTCGAGGTAAGGGTTCAACTTCTCTCGTTATACATACTGGTATGGGACTTTATGTATACGGGTTTAGTTGAGGCGGGTTCCCGGGTTGAGGACGGTGGTTCGGTGATCCCGGGACCTGTCATATGGTAAGATGTAGTTGGTAGTTTGTTCTGCTTCAAGGCCCGGATGGTCTTAGAGGCCACGGGTTTATATGCTGTTCTGCGTATTCGCGCTAGGCGCTGGTATTTATGTTTTTTACGCTTTGATATATTATATTCTGTTTCTTATATGCATTATTATCATGTGGTTCTGTTCTGCGGTGTCTGCACTGAGGGTGCCGACATTCTGTTTGTACACGCACCTGGAGTGCGGTGTACATTGCGTGTGTGTCTGCACTGGAGGGTGCCGACACTTTATGTATACACGCACCGGGAGTGCAGGTATACTTCTGTGACCCTACGACAGTTTGGGGATCGCGACCCCAGCCGGTACCGTGCTTTACGCTGCATTGCTCGCTTCGTATATTTTCGACCTCTTAGAGAGGCTGTCGTTTTGGTCGCTCGGCGGTTGGACCGCGTATGATGGATTCTGACTCACCTCTGACTTTGCATACATGCATATGTATATATATTCGTGCTTGTGTTTGTTCTGTTTTGCAGGTTCGATTCAGCAGTACTTGTACAAACTGTATCTTACCTCAGCCCTTACTGGGTCCTCCCGAGGACTCACCCCTTATTTGTTTACCACCTTTCAGGCCGTTTTGATAGGCAGCCGGCGGAGTGGATTTCCGCGGTGCTGTAGTGGATTTGGGACTTTCAGCAGCAGCAGCAGTATCGCGTGCGGAAACCTCGCGATAGCAGTTTTCCGATTCCGCACTAGGTATTTAGTTTTTAGTTTCATGGCTCTGTGGCTGTAGTTGCATGCATGTTTTGTAATCATGAGTTTGTATATGAAGTAGGTTTATGGAAGATAATCTGATCTTGATTGTCTTCTGAGTCGAGGGCGGAGCCCCGACTTGCCTATATCGGGATTGTTATATTATGGATTTGGTGTTTTGTGTTGTGGCGATGATTGAAGTGTGAATTGCCATGAACCGTTTGTTGGTGGAAGTTGGTTTATTACGTGCGCTTACCTTGCATGAGTATTTAGGTTGCTAGTGGTTGCTTGATTGTTTTGTTATTTGAGCTCGATGCTCTGTTGCCGCGCTTCTGCTGTATTTATCCGTTCCGACGTCGCGGCCGGCTCCGCCTCCGCAACCGGGCGGGGTGGCTGTGACACCATCCACCGGCTTCCACTGGTTGCCTGGAAGGTTGGGCTATCTCCCAACCACTTGGCCTCTCGAGAGGACCATGCCACCAGGCCCCCTCCCCGGGGCCTCGCTATCAAGAGGAAATATCTTGAACTTGCAAGACCCCCTTCCCCTTCACCGCAAGGGTCTCCTCCCTTGAAGGAGTTATTGCAGGGCCTCTTCCCGTAAGAGATTGGTACGGGATCTCCTCCCCACATTAGTGGCCGCCACTTCCTCCTCCACAGAGCAACCACCGCCTCCCGCGGGCCGAATTACCAATGGCCTTAGCAGCCTTTTGGCCCTTCCTCCTCATGGAGATCAGGATCTCCCCTGCCGACATCTTACCCTTGGGAGGAAGCACCTTTCCTCTGGTAAGGATCTCCGCCGCGACCACATGCCCAGGCAAGTCTTCGCCTTGGGCTGGAGAAGGGCTCGCGAAGAGCCCAGACACGAAGGCTTCAGCAGCAGCCTCCTCAGGAGAGATTGGCTGCACCACGGATATAGGCACAGCCTCTATGGGAGCAGCCTTGTCTGCCTGCGCTCCCTCTGAGCCCTCTGCAGAAGGCATGGCCTCTCCAACAGTGGAAGGAACTTCCACCCCCACTCTGCTGGCCTCCTCAGCAGCAGGCTCCTCGGCCTCCTCAACAACACTGAGGACTTCCTCCCCAACAGGCTTCTTAGCCTCTTCATTTGAAGGGACTGCTACAAGTCCCTCTGCTTCAACAGGCCCCTTGGCCTCTTCAACCGGCCGCAGCCGCTGGCCTCCTCAACAGCCTCCTCAACAGCGAAGGCACTCCCTTCTCTAGGCTGCGCAGCAGCCACTTTCCTCTTCTTCTCGGGCTGAGAAGACACCGAGGGCTTGGTACCAGCCCTCTTCTTTGGCTGCTTAGGGACAATGCGTCCCAACGCCTTAACAGCCCCAGCAGGGGCATCCTTCCCAAATGCGCAAGCCAGGTGCACTTGCTGGGCAACGCGCATGGACGCTCTCTTGCCCCGGCCTTCGCCAGACTCTGTGAAGGCATCTGCAAACATGAAGGAAAACTTCAGACCAGGTTCTACCAAACCTCTTACACTTGTACAAAATACTTATATATATGCAAAACATACCTTTGGGCCCTGCCAATGCGGCATAGAAGGAGTCTACCACCGTCCCACGATGGACAGGGGTCCATCCTCATACGGCGGAGGAACCTCGAGATCCAAAGCCACGAAACCCGTGCTAATCCCAGCCCACCGCAGGTGGTCTCATCCATTGAGCAGCCGAGAAGGGAAGAGCTCGTCACAAGCGCTCCTTGAGAAGACATCGTCCAACCACCCCAGTAGTTGGACGTATGCCTGCCACCGCACTACTTCAGAAGTCAGTTCCGAACTCCCACGAATTGTCGCGGGGCAGGAAGAAGAAGGACCCGTGCCAGTTGTTATAGGATTTGGGTGAGGCGGTGAAGGAGATGGAATGGTTACCTCCAACATTTATGGGAGTGACGTAGAAAAACGCACTCCCACTCCTCAGCTCTAGCCGGTAGAAATGGTTGAAGACGTCGGCAAATGGCTTCACGCCGGCCATGTGGCATGCAACAATGAAGCCCGCTACGGTCAGGAAAGTATTGGGTGCCAAGCTGGGTTGGTGGCATCCCCACTCGGCGCACAAATCTTACACCAACTGCGGAAGGGGGAACCGCAATCCCGCCGCAAGCTGCGCCGTGCACAGCATAGCACCCGGTTCTCCATATTCTCCTTGGTGGCGGGCAACCCATCGCCCGGCAGACGCCCGAGCGGGACGAGAACACTGGCACCTTCTTCACAGGCCAGAAGGCCTCCACCAGATCCTGATGGATTTTCTCAAACTTCACCGTGGTCTTCTCCACGGGGGCGAGCACTGGACGAACAGCCTCTTTGGATTCCATCTCTGCAAAAAGTGGAGCAACAGACGTATAAATCAAAACGGCCTAACAAAGGCATTTCATCAAGCACTCAGTGCGCTCAGAAAACTTGAAGCACTCAGTGTGCCGGAAAATGAAATCTTACCTGATTCGCTACCGGTAAGTAAGGCGGACGGAGCAGTCGGCAAACGATCAAGTGACCGGTGGAATCTCAAACGGAAAATGGGGAACTACCGCAAGAAAACTCTCGACTGCCTATGAACGGTTCAAAAAACGCAAGAATGCGAAATCAGCTGCTCAGTGCGAAAGCAAGGAAATACGAGAATGAAGATGAAAAGCTTCAATCTTCTCGGATACGCTTTTATAAGCCCGCCAAAATGAAAAAGCGCTTTTAAGCGTAATTGGCTCCTAGTGCGCAACGTGACAACATCAAGCGTTTAGTAAACCCCTCACCTTCCGTGTGGAAATAAAGAAACGCTTTTCAAAAGCGAAATCGGTTCCGAGGCACCACATGCCGCACCCCACAACGGTTAGTAAACCTCCCATCTTCCATTATCTCTCCTGCTTTAAATGCTGAGGAGACCCTTCACTGCCGTTACACCCAAACGGCTCGCAAAAGGCCTGAGCGCCTTCACCAGTTCCAAAGACTTGGAATATAAACAGAGTACAGGACCCTGCCCATACTCTGCCTTCAGGAGGAGGCATCTTGGTACACTACCCAAGCAAATGCCCCCTCAAAAACTCACAAGGATCATGAAGGATCCAACACGGACTATCAGATCATGAAAGATCTTCACTTATGGCTACTACATCAATCCTCAGCAAAGTACTTTTGAAAACGGAGTACAAGACCCTGCCCATACTCCGCTCTCAGGAGGAGGCATCTTGGTACACTACCCAAGCAAACGCGTCCTCGCGTTGCATCAGAACTATACAGGACCTTTGAAAGGTCTCACCCTTGTGGTCTCCAGTATCGCCTTTGCAAGGTCTTATCCTTGCAGTCTCCAAGACGCCTTCGCAAGGTCTCATCCTTGCGATCTCCAGTCTCGCCTTCGTGAGGTCTCCAGTGTCACCTGCGCGAGGTCTTGCCCTCGCGGGCCTCAAGTCTCGCATGGGCGATGTCTCACACTCACCTTTGCGTCTCTTAGGCCTTCGCGGGCCACCCTCGCGGTCTCAGGTCTCGCCCTTGCGATCTCACTCGCCTTCGCGGGTCTTACTCCCACAGTCTCAGCCCGCCTTCGTGAGGACTCTCCTGCCTATACTGGCCTCGCCCAGATAAGGCCCTTACACCCAGGTTCGTGCGACCCTCACTCCTTATTTGGCTGTATTCTATCTGGGCCTTCGCCCCTTGTAGGCCTTCGTCTGCCACTTGCTCCACTTGGAAATAGACCACTTGGTCATCTGACATTGAGCAGCCAATGAGGGGGCCAGACGAGCCCGAGTGATCTTCACCAGATTTGTACGCCAAACATTCCCTTGCAGGTGAATCTTCTAAGGCGGTTTGCTGAGATCTTCATCATCACAGCCGCCTTATCTCCAATCAGTCTGACACAGACTTATCTCCTTACATCTGACAGACTTGTCAGTCCTGTCTCACAGCCTGTCCAAGGCTTCAACTAGGGGAGGCTCTTCTCTTGGCATCTCCCTATAAATAGGGGGATGTCCACCCTAAACTGGGTAAGCTACTACACGCCCCCCCACTCCTCTCTTGCTACTTCTGAGTATTCTTCTTATCTTTTACAGATTACTCTGAACAGCAAGCTTGGAGTCTCAAGAACACCATCATCATCAACCACTCAACTGGGATTCCGCTCCTATTCTGGGAACGCGAATATCATGGAGCTTTGCTAAAAGTAGTGGGAATATTGATGAACATGGTACCATTAGTTGTGAAAATGTTATTTTCAATCACCTTGTTCATAATGTTACCTATCAAGAACCATATCATGCTAAATTTGAATATTTGAACTTTATGAGTCCTTGGTGTGATATTCTTACAAATTTGGGGTATCCAATTATTTGTACAATTTTTACATACACTAAATTTCAAAATTGGTTAATATTTGTTTCCAAGTGTTTTCAAGTTTTGTATATTGTAACTAAGGACTTGCACATTTCTTGTTATACTTATCATGCTTTACAAATTGCTAATCTGGTTATCGAGAAAGGACCGCTTGCTTTTTGTAGGTTCAAAGGATTCATTTTTGAATACTTGTTCCTAATTCATGAAGAAGTCAAGAAAAATGTGCTTCAAACAATTCCGAGTCTTAAGCCCGTTGAAAATTTCAAGTGGGCCCACCAAGGGAAGTAATTCATTCTTTAACTTCTTTATCTTTTATTTAATTATGTGTAGTATTTACATCCACGAACTTTTTCCTTTATAGGTATTTGGAGTGGTACAACACTAATGGATTTGAGGACGATTCCTTTCGAAGAGGGTGGGAATGATGTGAATCTACCTAGTGACGTATTTGCAACTTCCATGAACTTTAAGGACTTAAGAGCTAAGCCCAAGGAACATGAAGGAATAGTGACCCAAATCTTCTTATCATAATTTGCGCCCATGAAGAACAAAGCACTTTGGAAACATGGAGGACTCAAGTGACAAGATGAAAGAAGTTGGAGGAGAATGGATAATTACATAAAATTTACACCTTTTAACTCCTAGGGTTTCAACTAATCAATTGTCCACTAATGCTAGAAATAAATTGAACAATAATTGATGTGGACATCCACCCCACTTCCACACAAGAGGCTTCAAGTCCCTTCCAAGGCCTCAATGGACCCATGACACGGTCTAGGTTAAAGAAGGCGCAAGAAAAACTCCAAGGGTTTATGAAGATCATGGCACAAGGCGAGGAGCGGGATGAAGATCAAGATCAAGACCTCAAGCTCCAACACATGGGAAATTCAAGTGGAGAAGATCCCAAACCTTTTGGGAAGCATCACCTTCACCTCCCTTGCGGCCGAGGAAGAGATCACGCGCCTCACGCGCCTCACGCACCACCACTCCCCACCCACGCGCCCCACGCGCCTCCACCAAATCTCGGAAGGGGCCCCGCAACCCCTGGAATGCTGCACCATGTTCCCAAGCCTTGGGAAAGCCGGAAGGTAGCTTAGACGCGCCGCCACGCCTTGCCACGCGCCTTCACGCGCCGTCCCTCTCCAAGCGCGTGTTGGACACGCCCCACCATGGGCAATTCGGACTTTACACATTTCCATCAGATTTTCAGCTTCAAGAACTTATATTTGAATTGTATTTATGCTATTTAGGAAATGGGAGGGAAAGTGAGTTAGTGGAGGTCCTTAACCACTAGTTTGAAGTAATGGTTGGTCCTTACCTTCCATTACCAAAAATGGTGGAATCCTTCCACTCTCCTTCACCATTTTAGGTAGTGTCATAATGCCTTTTGCTTTATGCATGAAAATGGTAGGAAGACTTAAGGGGTTGTTACCAAAAGTGTTAGCCACACTTTGGGTAATAACCTCCACTACCACCCTTTTCATGTATTTAGGTTAGCAAGTCCCATTTCAGCCACTTAGAACTCTTATAGCCGAAATATTGAACTCCATTTTGAGAGCATTTTGGCTTTGGTTTCTCACTTCTTCAATCCATTCCCTTGTTCCATAATTTTGGTTCAAGAATCATATCTAGTATTGCTTAATCAAGTAGTTAAGAGGTGCTAGATCCATCTTCTTCCCTTGGCATTCCAAGCATTGCTTCATCTTGTAGTGAAGAGGTTCTTGGATAGGCCGAAATTATCATCTTGTTATTGTTCATCTTCCAAGCTAGATCCTTGCAAGTATTGATCATTTTCCATGATCACATCAAGTGGTATCAGAGCTTTGTTGCTTGGTTGATGTTTATGTTGTAAGTTTCTTCAAAGAACCTTTGTTTTGATTTGCAAAATTTGAAGAAACTACTTTCTACCTTTCTTGAAGAGTGGCCGAAAAGTTCATGCCATTTCTTGCAAAGTGAAAGTGCAAAAGTTGCCATTTCTTGCAAAGTGAAAGTGCAAAAATTGTTGTTTGTATGATGCCATGATGTTGTGAAGTGAAAAAGTGTGTTGTTATTGAAAAAGGATCAAGAAAAAGTGCAACTTTGAAGAAAGAGAAAAGTTGTGTTCATCAAGTGTTCTTGCAAGTTCATCAAGTTCATCTTGTGTTCATACAAAGTTCATCACAAAAAGTACATTTGATCCAAAAGTACTCAACATCTTGCATCAAAAGGTGTTTGTTGTTTGCAAAAGACCTTTCTTATACCACACCTTACTTCTTTCAACCCCCATCTACCTTTAAACCTTTCAAAACCTAGTTTCAAGTAACTAGTGCTCTCTTTTTCTACTTGTTTTCGGTTTTACTAGTTTGTTCTTGTGTCCATTATTGTGTCTTCCTTGAACAAGGTTGAAAGAGGTTGTGGACTTGAGAGGTTGAAGCCAATCAAGAGTGATACACCATAAGAGAATCCTCCTTGAGTGAAACACAAAAGAGAATACAAACACAAAGAGAGGGTTTATACTACTAACTTCATATTTTCAATTGCAAAAGAAAGGAATCTTTGTTGTAGGTATGTCAACCGATTCTTCTTCATCACCTCCTCCTCCTCCCAAGTCGAAGTTGGAAGAGACTCTTGCCAACCTTGTGCAAGAACTTAAAGAGATCAAGGTTCAAATGGTCACCACTAGTGACAAGGTTACAAGACTTGAAATTGCACAAGGCAAACTACCGGAGAGCTCCCATGCTCAAGGTGTAACTGACGCCACAAGGAGAGAACCGCCCCAAAAGACACCACAAAATGCTCCTAGCATTCGGCCTCTTGTTCCACCAAGGAGGGGCCGAATGGTTGAGGAGGTTTCGGAGAGTAGTGATGAAGAACACCATGAAGCACCACCTCCCATCCGAAACCCTAGAAGGAGAATCTTTCAAGATAAGGTGCAAGCAAAGGCCTATCTTGAAAGAGACCTAGATGAAGAAGAAGAGCATACAAGAAGCCACTTCCACCGAGGGTTTAACCGAAACCTAGGAGAGAGAGGCCAAGTTCAAGATCAACACGCTCTCAACAATGTGAAGCTTAAAGTTCCACCTTTCTATGGCTCAAGTGATCCGGAGGAGTACCTCACTTGGGTGAACAAAACCGAGAGAGTCTTTGATGTCATGGGGTACAATGATGCTACCAAACTCAAACTAGCTATCATTGAACTTCATGACTATGCCATCATTTGGTGGGAGCAAGAACACCAAGCAAGAGCTAGAAACCGCCAAGCTCCCATTGACACTTGGGAGGAGCTCAAGCACGCCATGAGAGCTCGGTTCATCCCATGCTACTACGAAAGAGAATGTGCTCAAAGGTTGCAACACCTCACCCAAGGCAACCGAAGTGTTGAAGACTACCAAAAGGAGCTTGAAAGTGCCTTGATGAGAGCTAATGTCAAGGAGAACCAAGAGGCAAAGATGGCTCGGTTTTTGTATGGTTTGAGAGATGACATCTCTCGAGCGGTGGAGCTTTGTGACTATGGAAGTTATCAAGAGTTAGTGCACAAGGCCATAAGAGTGGAGAAACAATTGAAGAGAGGAAGTTCCTACACTTCCTACCACACCTCCAACCGAAACTCATGGAGCAAGCCAACTTCCACAAGCAAGCCCTCCACCTTCAAACCCTACCAAACCGCCACCTCCAAGCCTCCTTATCCCTCCCACACACAACCGAAACCACCATCTCACCCCACTCCCTATTCCAACACACAACCGAAACCTACTTACCCCTCCAAGTCCTCAAACCCGCCACCTCAAGCAAGAACCGTTGAATGTTTCAAGTGTCTTGGCAAGGGACACTATGCAAGAGAATGTCCCAACAAGAGAGTTATGGTGATTCGACCCAATGGAGACATTTCAAGTGAAGATGAGGAGGAGGTTCCACATGAACTTTCGAATGAAGAGGAGGAAGAAGAAGAGGGAGAGTTGCCTCTTGAGGGGCATATCTTGGTCACCAAGAGAGTTCTCCAAAGCTCTCCCAAGTTAACCGAAACTTCACAAAGGGAGAACCTCTTCCAAACAAGAGCTTTGGTGAATGGCACACTATGTAGCCTCATTGTTGATAGCGGTAGTTGTGTGAATGCCGCAAGCGAAGACATGGTCCATGAGTTGCATCTTCCAACCAAGTTGCATCCGAAACCCTACCAACTCCAATGGGTGGATGATAGGTCATTTGTCAAAGTAGTGAAGCAAGTTGAAGTGCCAATCCGAATTGGCAAGTATGAAGACACCATCACTTGTGATGTTGTGAGGATGCAAGCCACTCACATCTTACTTGGGAGGCCATGGCAATTTGACAAGGATGCCATTCATCATGGAAATGCCAACAAATACATCATCACCCACCAAAACCGAAACCTTACCCTACTTCCACTCACACCCACTCAAGCTTTACAAGATCAAATCCATTTGGCGAATAAGGCCGAGAGCAAAAGGAGGGAAATGGGAAGGGAGAAGAGAGAAAAGAGTGAGAAGGATCAAGGATCCTTGAGAGAAAAGAAAGAGTGTGCATATGTGGGAAACACCTCAAGTGAGCAAGAGAGAAAACAAGAGTGCATACCCCACTTGACAAAGAGAGAGATTTCAAAAGAGCACTTTTGCAAAACAAAACTTGTTTTCTCATGGTTCCAACTTCATGCATGCTAACCCTTGAACAAGTATCTTCTCTTTCTTTGGATGTGCAGGATCTCTTGAAGGCATATGAGGATGTATTTGAGGACCCTTGCGGCCTCCCTCCATATAGAGGGATTGAGCACCAAATTGACTTGATTCCGGGTGCTCCACTTCCCAACAAGGCCGCCTATAGAACAAACCCGGAAGAGTCCAAGGAGATTCAAGCACAAGTGCAAGAGTTGCTCCAAAAGGGTTTCATCAAAGAGAGCCTTTCTCCATGTGCCGTGCCGGTCATCTTAGTGCCCAAAAGTGATGGCACTTGGCGGATGTGTATGGATTGCCGACCCATCAACACCATCACTGTAAAGTATAGACATCCTATCCCTAGACTTGATGATATGCTTGATGAATTGAGTGGTTCATGTGTTTTCTCTAAGATTGATTTGAAAAGTGGATATCATCAAATTCGCATGAAAGAGGGTGATGAATGGAAAACGGCATTTAAGACTAAAATTGGCTTGTATGAATGGAATGTTATGCCCTTTGGATTAACCAATGCACCTAGTACTTTCATGAGATTAATGAACCATGTTTTGAGGCATTTCATTGGAAAGTTTGTGGTTGTCTACTTTGATGACATTTTGGTGTATTCCAAGAATCATGTTGAGCATATTGATCACTTGAAGCATGTTTTAGATACACTTAGACTTGAGAAGTTGTATGCTAAGTTTGAAAAATGTGTCTTTGCTACAAGTGAAGTTAATTTTCTTGGATTTGTTGTGGGAAAGCATGGAGTTAGAGTTGATGAAAGTAAAGTGGTAGCAATAAAGGAATGGCCCATTCCTAAGTCCATAACCGAAGTGAGATCATTTCTTGGTCTTGCTAGTTTTTATAGGAGGTTTATCAAGGACTTTTCCTCTATTGCCGCCCCTTTACATGAGTTAACTAAAAAGAATGTTGTGTTTGCATGGGGTAAAGCCCAAGAGGAGTCTTTTCTTGCTTTAAAGTCCAAATTGATGAGTGCTCCCTTGCTTGCTTTACCTAATTTTGAGAAGGTCTTTGAAATTGAATGTGATGCAAGTGGGATTGGCATTGGTGCCGTTTTGCACCAAGAGGGCCGCCCCATTGCATATTTTAGTGAAAAATTGAATGGTGCTACATTGAACTACTCCACTTATGATAAAGAGCTTTATGCTCTTGTGAGATCTTTGCAAGTGTGGAGTCATTACTTGTTGCCTAAGGAGTTTGTGATTCATACGGATCACCTCTCCTTGAAGTACCTTCAAGGTCAAGGCAACTTAAACAAAAGGCATGTTAGATGGATAGAATTCATTGAATCATTTTCCTATGTGATTAAGTACAAGAAAGGAAAAGAGAATGTTGTGGCCGATGCCTTGTCTAGAAGATATGTGCTTCTTTCTTCTCTTGATGCTAAGATCGTAGGATTTGATTGTTTGAAGGATATGTATGACCATGACCTCGATTTTGGTGAGATATATGCTTTTTGTGCTAAGGGTGGCAGAAATGGCTACTACATATTTGATGGCTTCTTGTTTAAGTTTAAAAGGCTTTGTATACCAAGGAGTTCCATGAGAGAAGTCATCACCAAGGAAGCACATGGTGGCGGCCTAATGGGCCATTTTGGTGTTCAAAAGACACTAGAGACTTTGAAGGAAAAATTCTATTGGTCGGGCATGAAGAAAGATGTCACAAGGATGTGTGCAAGGTGCATCACTTGTCACAAGATAAAAGTCACTCTCAACCGAAAGGGAAGTACACTCCTCTTCCTTCTCCTACTCTCCCTTGGGTTGACATTAGCATGGATTTTGTTAGTGGTTTGCCTACAACCTCACATGGACATGATGCTATTTTTGTGGTTGTTGATAGATTCTCTAAAATGGCACATTTTGTTCCATGTCATAAGAGTGATGATGCATCTAAAGTGGCCGATTTGTTTTTCAAACATGTTGTTAAATATCATGGGCTTCCTAGGTCAATTGTGAGTGATAGGGATTCTAGGTTCCTTGGGCATTTTTGGAGGACCTTGTGGTCTCGGTTAGGAACAAGTTTAATGTTTTCTACATCTACTCATCCACAAACCGATGGTTAAACAGAGGTTACTAATAGAACCCTAATCACTATCTTGAGAACCATACTTAGGAAGAATTTGAAAGAATGGGAGAAATGTTTGCCACATGTTGAGTTTGCTTATAATCGTGCATATCATTCTTCCACCTCATTTAGTCCATTTGAAGTTGTGTATAGGTTCAATCCTTTAACCCCTTTGGACTTGATTGCTTTAAACCATGATGATCAAATTGATGTAAATGGACAAAAGAAGGCTCAACAAATGAAAGACTTGCATGCTAAGGTTCATGAACAACTTAACAAGATCAATGAAGCTTATGCAAAAAGGGTGAATAAGGGCAAGAAATTTCGGACCTTTGAGGTAGGGGATTGGGTTTGGTTGCACCTTAGGAAAGAAAGGTTTCCACAAGCTAGGAAGAGCAAACTTTCACCTAGAGGAGATGGACCTTTTCAAATCACAAAGAAGATAAATGATAATGCATATGTTCTTGATTTGCCATGTGATGGTTCATATAATGTTCATGCAACTTTTAATGTTTGTGATTTGCTTCCTTTTGAAGGTGATATGGAAGAACTAAATCCGAGGTCGGATTCTTTTCAAGGAGGGAATGATGTGGACATCCACCCCACTTCCACGCAAGAGGCTTCAAGTCCCTTCCAAGGCCTCAATGGACCCATGACACAGTCTAGGTTAAAGAAGGCGCAAGACAAACTCCAAGCGTTTATGAAGATCATGGCACAAGCCGAGGAGCGGGATGAAGATCAAGATCAAGACCCTAAGCTGCAACACATGGGAATTCAAGTGGAGAACATCCCAAACCTTTTGGGAAGCATCACCTTCACCTCCCTTGCGGCCGAGGAAGAGACCACGCGCCTCACACGCCATCACTCCCCAACCACGCGCCCCACGCGCCTCCACCAAATCTAAGAAGATGCCCCGCCACCCCTGGAATGCTGCACCATGTTCCCAAGCCTTGGAGAAGCCGGAAGGTAGCCTAGACGCGCCGCCACGCCTTGCCACGCACCTTCACGCGCCGTCCCTCTCCAAGCGCGTGTTGGACACGCCAAAACATGGGCAATTCGGACTTTACAGTTTTCCATCAGATTTTCAGCTTCAAGACTTATATTTGAATTGTATTTGTGTTATTTAGGAAATGGGAGGGAAAGTGAGTTAGTGGAGGTCCTTAACCACTAGTTTGAAGTAATGGTTGGTCCTTACCTTCCATTACCAAAAATGGTGGAATCCTTCCACTCTCCTTCACCATTTTAGGTAGTGTCATAATGCCTTTTGCTTTATGCATGAAAATGGTAGGAAGACTTAAGGGGTTGTTACCAAAAGTATTAACCACACTTTGCGTAACCTCCACTACCACCATTCCATGTATTTAGGTTAGCAAGTCCCATTTCAGCCATTAGAACTCTCATAGCCGAAATATTGAACTCCATTTTGAGAGCATTTTGGCTTTGGTTTCTCACTTCTTCAATCCATTCCCTTGTTCCATAATTTTGGTTCAAGAATCATATCTAGTATTGCTTAATCAAGTAGTTAAGAGGTGCTAGATCCATCTTCTTCCCTTGGCATTCCAAGCATTGCTTCATCTTGTAGTGAAGAGGTTCTTGGATAGGCCGAAATTATCATCTTGTTATTGTTCATCTTCCAAGCTAGATCCTTGCAAGTATTGATCATTTTCCATGATCACATCAATTTTAAAATTTGGATGAGACGGTGTCTGACGTGGACAGCAAACGTCGTTTAATCACCAGATCGACCTCCACATCATCCTCAGGGAAACACCATGAAAAGTCCTAAAACTTACAACATTTTCCCAACTCAGTCCTAAAACTTTGAAAACTACTAAACTCAGTCCTAAACGTTTAAAGTCTAGTATCCGTTGGACCTAAATGTTGCATTTTAAAACTTGGGTGAAATGGTGTTCGACGTGGACAACAAATGTCGTTAAATCACTAGATCGACATGATAAGTGAAAATTATAATACTCCCTCCGTCCCCAAAAAATTGGTGTGTTTCTTTTTTTATGTTGTGGGAGATTTAAATTATTACTAGAAAGAATTCATTAAAAAAATTTGAAAAAAAATAAATTTCAAAACTAGACACATTAATCTATAATCTTCATTTAAAATATTTGATTTTACAGATTAAAGTGTTAAAGAAATAAAAATCATAAATTAAATGCTAAAAAGGAAACACATCAATTTTTTGGCGATGGAGGTAGTATATATTTTACCATCAATTTTGCATATAAATTTAATTAATTGATATGTTCTCATTATTTTGCGCAAAGATTTTATAGGAATCTACTTTGGGAGGTAATGAAGCAAAATTGAGGAGTTCAAGGTTAAATTGGTGAGATAATGAAAATTGGAGGCAAATTGAAGTAAAAGATGGGACCCAAGGACCTAAGACACAATGAAGAAACTTTGAGGTCAAGTTGAACGACTAAAGAAGGTTCAAGAGGAGAATAAAGTTTAGGCCCTAGGTTTTTTAACGCATCAGCAGGAAGAATAAATTCGTCACTTTAGTGACCAGTTTTCTTATTACTTTTTAGAATTACTTTGTGAAACTTGACTTTATGGCTTGAAACTTTAGTTGTACAATTTTTATTCTATAATTCTTGTTTAATTACTCAGAAAGTTCATGCATTACATGAAATATTCTTAAGTTCACAAGAATAATGCATGAACTTTCTAAGTAATTAAACAAGAATCAGAAAATAATAAATTGTACAACTAAAGTGTCAAGCCATAAAATCAAGCTTCGCAAAATAATCCTAAAAAAGTAATAGGAAAATTGGCCACTAAAGTGACAAACTTTTGTTGAATGAGGCATGACCTCCTTTTTTCTTCCTGATGATGCGTTAAAAACCTAGGGCCTGAACTTTATTCTCCTCTTGAAATTTCTTTAGTTGTTCAACTTGATCTCAAAATTTCTTCATTGTGTCACTTAGTTCCTTAGCTCTCATCTTTTACTCCAATTTGCCTCCAATTTTGATTATCTCGCCAATTTAACCTTGAACTCCTCAATTTTGCTCCAATATCTCCCAAAGTAGAATCCTACAAAATCCTTGCGCAAAATAATGAGAACATAGCAATTAATTGAGTTTATATACAAAATTGAGGGTAATATATATATATATATATTATAATTTGCACTTATCAGGTCGATCTAGTGATTTAACGATGTTTGTTGTCCACATCGGACACCATTTCACCCAAGTTTTAAAATGGAATATTTAGGTCCAACGGATACTAGGCTTTAAACGTTTAGGACTAAGTTTAGTAGTTTTCGAAGTTTTAGGATTGAGTTGGGAAAACGTTGTAAGTTTTAGGACTTTTCATGGCATTTCCCTGAGGATGATGTGGAGGTCGATCTGGTGATTAAACGACGTTTGCTGTCCACGTCGGACACCGTTTCATCCAAATTTTAAAATGCAACAATTAGGTCCAACGGATAATATATTTTAAATGTTTAGGACTGAGTTTAGTAGTATTAGAAGTTTTAGGACTGAGTTAGGAAAATGTTGTAAGTTTTAGGACTTTTCGTGGCATTTTCCCTATTTCCTAGCTAAACACGTATCAGGACACGGGTACGTTTGAGATAGAGGGGTTTGAGGAGGGCTTTCTATTCCTAAGTACTCGCAAGTTTGAAGTACTTGAAGTACTCCATTTTTTTGTTTTGGGGTTAGCAAAACGATGTTGTTTCGCATCTAACGGTAACTTAACGCCAATCATCTTCCCCACGATCCGGGCAACCCAACATTCTTCCCCACGATCTGAGTAACCCAGTCACCAATCTTCCACCGGCGGTTGCAGCAGACAGCCGCGAAAGAATTTCCAACGTCGTCCATCGAAAGCCTTTTACGAAGCATTTCAGATAAGTCACTTTTTGCGTAACTTTTTGGAGTTCCGGAGTTGTTGATCTCATCAGCTCGTGAGTGGAATTGAAGTTTTAGGGTTCTTTAGGTTCTCGGAATTGGCATTTGAGTTTCCTGAAGCATGAGTGCGTCAACCAGAAGCAAGAATAAAAGGAAGAGTGGGGAAGAAGAAGGCGGTTTGGCGGCAAGGTATGTTGATTTTTAGACCCCTTGCAGTCTCCAATACGTCCTGCGGCATCGCAGGGCCCTGTAGTTCGTCATTGACAAACACAGTGTATGAGTTAATAAACGACGATTAAGAGCAGTAGTGGCGTTATGGTTTAGAGAGAACAACGCCTACATTCTTATGATTTTTTTTATTATATATGTTAGGATGATTTAATCTTAATCTGCATGTTGCGACCCTAATTGTTTAAGCATCATGTCATTTGTAGCAGCGGTAACAGTAGGAAGAGGAGAGCTGTAAATATCGGTTCCAATGCTTGGAACAAGTTTCAGTAAGTTTCGTACATGAAATATGTTAGTTTTTTTATGCCCTTAAAGATGTCTCAATAGATAATATGGTTTATTGTTACAGGCGCGAGTTTATGGAGAAGTTAAGGGCTAGTGTTGTTAGCCTAGAGGAGGGACAAAGTATAAATGACGTGTGGAAGAAAATGTCATCTGAGGAGAAGATGAAGTGGGGTGATGGTGGGGATGGTGGCGTGAAGATTGTATTGAAATGCCAAGTGAGGACATTCTGTAGCATAATTAGTGGGTTAAGGCGTGGAACAAGTTTCAGTACGTTTAGTATATGAAAAATGTTAGTTTTTTTATGCCCTTAAAGATGTCTCAGTAGGTGATATGGTTTTTTGTGACAGACGCGATTTTACGGAGAATTTAAGAGCTGGTGTTGTTAGCCTGGAGGAGGGACAAAGTATCAATGACGTGTGGAGGGAAATGTCCTCTGAGGAGAAGATGAAGTGGGGTGATGGTGGGGATGGTGGGTGAAGATTGTATTGAAATGTCAAGTGAGGACATTCTGTAGCATAGTTAGTGGGTTAAGGCAGGAGAGGTGTGATATGATAGGGGATAGTCCCTTCAAGAGTTTACTTGGGTTGAAGGGTGATGCAACGAACAAAAATTTGATAAAGGAGCTGTTGAATACATGGAATAGTGAAGACAACAGTGTATCTTTTGATGGACGCAGTTATCGATTGACTGCTGAACACTTTTGTGAGGTTATGGGTATAGAAGATGGGGTTGGGGATATTAGAGGTAGTAAGGATGTGAAGCCGAATAAGGAAATGCTTGATGCGTTTTGTACGATGTTAGCTAAACGTACCATCGTTTCCCATTATTTAGTTATGGGTGTCTTGCGTGGGAGCAGCAACATGAAGATGGTACGTATAGCCTATGATCTGTTGGCTCTAAAGACAGTTGTTTGTCCACCGCCTGGCAAAGGCTTTACAGCCACCATACTGAAGAATTTAATGGATTGTGCAAACGGGGCGAAGAAATCATGGGGTTGGTATGCGTTCAATGAGTTGATTAGAAGCATTGAGATGTTTGTTAATGGAGTGCATGGTGAGGGTTATATTCCAAAGGTGGGGGGATGTTCAATATTTCTACAGGTAGGGTTTTTTGTGGTTAGCTTACTTTTGTTTTCCGTGTTCCCGTGATAAGAAATTCAGAATCCACCCTTCTGTTTTTGTAGATGTTTTACTTGCAGAAGATTGCTAGTGCGAGGGGGCTAAAATTCAAGCAAATGCCGTCCATAGTGTTACGGTCACCCGAGCGGGTTGTGACCGGGGCTCGGTTTTGGCTGCGGGTCACGGTTTTGGGCGGTCGATGGCTCCCAAGTCTTATCTGAGCGTTATTTCGGGAATCCTTCGGGTTTTAAGGTCGTGTGGGTCCCCGGACATTTTCGCCGAAAATATTTTTCGGGGTAGGGGTTGTCTCGACGCGTACGGTGGGGTCGGTAGACCTCCCAGACCGCGGAATGAGAAACCGTTTGCATATTTGGAATCGTAGGAACGTCCCGAGATCTTTTTACTGAGTATATGTTTTTGTGTGGGGACATTCGGTCTCGGGCGACTCACGGGCCCGTGGCGGAATCCGGGGCTCGGATGAAAATTTTCCGACGGCCTTGGTGTAAAGTATGTTATATTTTAAGACGGATTTTATGGTGTTATTTGTGGTTTTTTTGGCATGGCGGGTTTTGGTCTGGGTTAGCACGTCGAGATTTGCTTGGGTTCAGCGGGGCCGGTAGGATACTGGATGGGTAATTGAACATGTGGAAGATAATTTGTGTATGATAAGGGATTCCGAGGGCTGTGTTCAGTTTTCGTTCCAATTGGAGGTCGGAAAGCTGCGGTTGGGCTAAAATTGCAACTTTTGGGAGAGTTAAAGGATTAAGTTGCAATTAACCCAAAAGTTGACAATAATTGGTCAAAGAGGAAGGCTGAAGTCGGTTAAGTGATAGTGACAAGGGACACTTGTCCTAATTTTAATTAAAGGTAGGAAAAAGAAAAGAAAAGAAGGAAAATATAAAAGGGGAAGGATTTATGATAATACACCATTTTGTCCTTCATCTTCTTCTTCCTTCTCCTCTTTGCCGCCATTGCCAAGCTCTTCCAAGGTCATTGTGCTCTTCAATTTTTGACTGAAATCAACAAGGATTTGGGTTCCAAAAGTGCTTGTTTCGCATTGGTGGAGTAGCGTGGGACCGTAAAGGCAAGTTGCAACTTTTCGCATCGAGCCGGGATTTCCTCGGGTTTTGTATCGCTGGAGCAGTGTTTTCGAGGTAATGGCTCAACTTTCCTTGTTATGCATTATGGTATGGGACATTATGCATACTAGGTTTAGTTGAGGCAGGATTCCGGGTTGAGGACGGTGGTCTGATGATCCCGGGACTTGTCACATGGTAGGATACCGTTTGTATCATGTTCTGCTTCAAGGCCCGGATGGTCTTGGAGGCCACGGGTTATATTTCTGTTCTGCTCATCCGCACTAGGTGCCGATGTTCTGGTTATACTTTATTGATATATTCTGTCATTTGCATTTGCATGATGATATATTCTGTGTATATCTGTTCTGGGGACGCATGGCGATGCCGGTTGGACCGGGGAAGATCTAGCCATGGTCGGGGAAGATCTAGCCATGGTCCGTGACTTATGAGGTTTGGTGATACTTCTGTTCTGTGTGTCCGCACTGGAGGGTGCCGACACTTTATGTATATCCGCACCGGGAGTGCCGGTATACTTCTGTGACCGCATTTACAGTTTGAGGATCACGACCCCAGCCGGTACCGTGCTTCGCTCATTTCAGATATTCGACCTCTTAGAGAGAGCTGTCGTTTTGGGTCGCTCGGCGGTTGGACCTCGTATGATGGGTTTCGGCTCACCACCGACTCTGCATACATTCATATATATGTATATTTGTGTTTGTGTTCATTTTGTTTTGCAGGTTCGGTTCAGCAGCACTTGTACATATTGTATCTTACCTCAGCCCTTACTGGGTCCTCCCGAGGACTCACCCCTTATTGTTTACCACCTTTCAGGTTGATCTGACAAGCAGCCTACGGACTAGGGATTCGCGATGCTTTTGGTTGTTTGGGTTTTCAGGTACTGATAGTTCCCTTGTGGAACTTCGGTTCTGTTTTGTTTTGGTTCTGTTCGGGTTAAGGGGTGGTCCCGGTAGAGGTTTCTGATTTGGAGTATCTGATTTCAGTTCTGTTGGATTACGGTTAACTAACTCTCCTCTCTTTGGTTGTGCTTTAGCAGCAGCAGTGATACCTCGCAAGGGAATCTTCGGGCGAGAGGTTTTCCGGATTCCGCACTTAGGTATTTCTAGGTTTTGTTTGGCGGCTCTGTAGGTGTAGTTGCATGCATGTATAATCAGATCATGATATTGTATATGATGAATAATCTGGAATATGTGATGGTTCTGTATCTGTCTTCTGAGTCGAGGGCGGAGCCCCGACTTGCTTATATTGGAGTTGTTGTTATATTATGGATTTGGTGTTTCTGTGTTGTGGCGATGTTTGATGTTTGACACCATGAACTGCATGTTTGGTAGAAGTTGGATTTACTAGTATGCTTGCCTTGATTGAGTATCTAGGTTGCTAGTTGCCACTTGGCTGTTTGTTATTTGGGCTCGATGCTCCGTTGTCGCGCTTTCCACTGTAGGTTCTGGTTCTCGACGACGCAGCCGACTCCGCCTCCGCAACCGGGCGGGGTGGCTGTGACAAGTTGGTATCAGAGCAGGTTGGGTCGGTGTGACCCAAGAGACAAGGTATGATCAGTTTTGGTATGGGTTTTGGGAGGCAAGTATACTAGTCCAGGAGTGGACTTTTGGAGCAAGTCATGCCAGTTCATGGAGAAGTTTCTTGTCACAGCCACCCCGCCCGGTTGCGGAGGCGGAGCTGGCTGCGACGTCGAGAGCCGGAACCTACGGCGGAAAGCGCGGCAACGGAGCATCGAGCTCAAGTAACACACAGCCAAGTGGCAACTAGCAACCTAGATACTCATTCAAGGCAAGCATACTAGAAAAATCCAACTTCTACCAAACATGCAGTTCATGGTGTCAAACATCAAACATCGCCACAACACAGAAACACCAAAATCCATGATATAACCACAACTCCAATATAAGCAAGTCGGGCTCCGCCCTCGACTCATAAGACAATAAAGGCAGAGTATGTCTCAGATTATACGTCTTATACAAATACATGATCTAAACTACATGCATGCAGCTACAGCTACAGAGCCATTAAACCAAAACCTATATATATACCTATTGTGCGGAATCGGAAACTTTCTCACTCGGGAGATTTTCCGCCCGTGGTACTACCGCTGCTGAAACCCAAGAAATCCAAAGCACCGCGGATCTCTATTCCGCCAATTGCTTTTCGTAACAACCTGAAAGGTGTAAACAAATGAAAGGGTGAGTCCTCGAAAGGACCCAGAAGGACTAAGGTAAAAGTGTAGTTTGCCCATATGGCAACAATCGAACTCGCAAAACAGAATAGACACAAGCACAATCGCATATATACATGTATGCAAAGTCGATAGTGATCATAAACCATCGCATGCGGTCCAACCGCCGTAACGACAAAACATGCAGCCCTCTAAGAGGTCGAAATATACAGATCGTAATGTAATGTATAGCACGGTACCGGCTGGGGTCGCGATCCCCAAACTGCCGTAGGTCACGTAAGTATATCGGCACCCCGGTGCGGATATACGTAATGTCGGTAATGCGGACACAGGAGAGTATCGGCACTGGTCGGATCTCCAATCAAGGAGCACCGTGGCCTCTACGACCATACGGGTCTAATCGAACATATAATAATAAAATACACAAACACAAACATAAGTATCATTAGATAAACATATACGAATGAATAGGAACCCGGGCCTCTAAGGTCATCCGGCCTTGAAAGCGGAACAAACATACATTTTACCAATTAAGCCCTTACCTCGTAAGCGCCGCCCGCAGCCCAAAACTCGTGAAACCCCGGCCTCCCGACCGAAACGCACAACTTGGCTCCTACGGATCCGCGCTACTCCACCAACGCAGAATCAAGTGGATAACCATAGTTGAGTCGTAACACATCCAAACAAACCCCGTAAAACAATTTCCGCACAAACCCGCACTTTCCGGAAAATTCCACGTAAAGCTCGGTTTCTCAAACCGATCTAGAACATTGTTACTTATACATCCATAAACACAACCAAACTTTTAAATCATACCTTCTTCCCAAATCGCTCACACAAGTCCGAATCGAAATTCTCGCTCAGCAGCCCAGACAAATTTCGGCAGAGTTTCACCATGCTTCCGACTACCCCCTGTTCAAAAATGATCCACAGAAACAGAATATATGTTCAGAATTCATAAAATCAGCCAATATCATTGGCGCCAAAACCGAGGCTCAGCCGGAAAACGGCTTTCACACCGAGCCTTTTCTCGACAAAACCAATTACACCAATGTAATCGTAACTTCGCCCGATCACAAATATATCCTTACCTTTCGCTGAATCCACCGTTGGATTTTACACCAAATTTTTCAGACGCACTTCGGCACCACCTCAGCGCGCTTTCTTCCTACGCCTCGTTATCAAACATGCACAAGAAGATGCCGAACGCTTTAGAAACCAAGAAATCAAACAAACCTTGTGATTCCATAATCACTTCCAAATTTCAGCACTCACGGTTTACAAACCGGGCGTAACCTTCACAAACCGACCTCGATTATTCACTTACACAACACAATGATCGCTTTAGCATGCTTACCTCAAAGATTCCTCGAGAAATGGCAAAGTTCAGTTGTTGGAGCTTGAAGCTTTAAGAATGGCGGCAGAGAAGGTGAGAGAGGAAGAAGATGAAGTTTGTGTTTTTTTTTTCATTTCATTTCTTTCCCTTCTTTTATATCTTCTTTCTTTTTCTTCTTTAATTACAAGAGGGACATGTGTCCCTCACTTTTCAAGCCCAAGCCTCACTTGCCGCCACTTTCTTTTCTTTCTTCCAAATATTAACCCATTTTCCTATTTCTACTTCCTTTCTTTTCTTTTCTTTTTGCCCATACTTCTCTTCCTTAAATTAAAATTGGCCAAGTGTCCTATAATAATCACACACACACACACTTGCTGCCGAAACAAGGCTGCTGCTGCCCATGCTGAACACTTTTTAATTTGCACCCAATTGCAAATTAACTCCCAATTTTTCCGAAAGTTCCAATTCTTTTTGCCCAAAAATAATTACCGAATTCCAAAATTAATGAAACTTGGACACAACCCTCAGAATATTATAACATTCACAGAACATTTTTCAGAAATTCATTTACCATTCCGGAGTGTCCTACCGAGCTCGCTGAACCCGAACCAAAACCCGACGTGCGAGCGTGTCAACCTGAACCGAAATTCCGTCACTCCAAAATTCTATAAAAATACCCATAAATTCCATCTTAAATTATAACACAACTTACCCCAAAGCCGTCAGAAAATTTCCATCCCGAGTCCCGGGATTCCCGTCCCGAGCCCCGGAGTCGCCCGAACCGAACGTCCCGCCCCAAATATTAAACTCCACAACCACCACCGGACGTTTCCACGACTCCAAAACTACAAACGGCTTCTCAAACTGAGATCTCGAGAGCGCTACCGAGCCCGCAGACGCCCCGAGGCGACCCCGACAACCCCGGCGCCGAAAAATATTTTCGGCGGAAACGTCCGGGGACCCACACGACCTCAAATACGGAAGGGTTCGCCAAAATGATACTCGGATAGGGCTCGGGAGCCGCCTGAACGCCGAAAACGTGACCCGCAGCCAAAACCGAGCCCCGGTCACCCGGCCGCAACCCGCTCGGGGTGACCGTAACATTCTCCCCTTAGAACTCTTGGTCCTCCAAGAGTAGCTCGAACCAACCAGACAGTGTCGCTACCAACCGTAAAATATAAACATTCCTCTAACCTGAACAATCGGACCACCGTATCGGTGCGGCGGGAGTGGTAGTTTAGACTACCATACAGAGCCTCACGGCGCCCCACCCTCCGGTGCATCTTATTGCACCCGAGACAGCTTGCCGGTATTTCTACCAGACAACCCTGCATAAGATCGAACCTAAATCTAACCGATCCACAACAGGCTATCCTGGAAGGTACCACATAAAACAGAAACAGTTGGGGGGGGAAAAACCAACCTAACAACTTACTCTGGAAACTCATGAGAACCGATATAACTCGGGGTAACTCGCCCCGCCTATCAAATCTTACTGTCCCTCTGAACGGTGCTACCTCCAGTCAAATTCTGTCACCAAACTCAGATTCAAGAGCCCTACGGCGGCGGTTCGTATAAACAGTGGTGCAGTTGTTCGCGGTTTTAATCCGCGCCTATAATAACTGATCTTTGCCGTAGACTCCTCAAAAGCTCGGGTCCCACCAACCCCATCGACACATCTGTCCCAGCATGGTGTCATACACCTCCTCCCGCATAACGCCTCAAATGGTATCATGCCAATCGTAGTCCGAAAGCCGTTGTTGTACGAGAACTCTATCAAAGCAAATCGCTGGTCCCAAACTCCTCCAAAATCCAAAGTACAGATTCGCAAAGATATCCTCCAATAACAGAATCACCCGCTCCGACTGCCCGTCCGTCTGTGGGTGATAAGCTGTATTCAGATGGAGTCGCGTGCCCAGTGCTTCATGAAAAGCTCTCCAGAACCGTGCTGTAAAACGCGGATCACGGTCAGATACAATGGAGTCTGGTACTCCATGTAAACGTACAATCTCCCTGATGTAAAGCCGGCAAGCTTCTCCAGAGGGTCTATGACCCGAATAAGCAGAAAGTGTGCGCACTTTATCAGCCGATCCACAATAACCCAGATAACATCATGGCGAGACCGTGTCAGGGGCAGTGCAGTCAGAAAGTCCATAGTAACATTGCCCCACTCCCGAACTGGAATGGGCAAAGTCTGCAGTGTCCCTGCCGGTTTCTGATGCTCAAACTGCTCGAGTGTGCCTCCTCGAAAATCTCATTCCAGAACTCCTGATCCTCAGGTACATAAAGGCGATCTCAGAAGTATAGCAATCCCTGCCTATACTGAAACGTCGGTAACACATAAACCCTTATCTTCCCCAGATAACTTCTTCAATACCAAATCTCTACCTTGCGCTTCGCGCATCCTATCAAGCCACTCAGAATGTATAATAAGTGTAATAACCGGAGCACGCTCCCGTAGCTGCCCCCGTGCCAAAGGCATATCAAATCACTCTCCTCAGATCGGTCACCAACATTTCCTCCCTTAATTAAGCCGGTATACTTCCTGCTCAGAGCATCGGCAACCGTGTTGCCCTTGCCAGAGATGTACCCGATACTACAATCATAGTCCTTAATGTATTCGAGCCATCTATGCTGCCTCATGCTAAGCTCCTTTGCGTAAACAGATATTTCAGACTCTTATGGTCGGTAAGAATCTGAAATTTATTACCAAACAGATATTGCTTCCAATGTTTCAGCGCATAAATTATTATAGCCAACTCCAGATCATGTGTCAGTTAGTTCAGCTCCTGCGGTCGCAGCTGCCTCGACCCATAAGCTACCACAAAACGCCTCGCGCCAAACACACCCCAAACCGGATGTGGAAGCATCCGTATAAATCACATACGGTAAGATCGGATCGGAAGAGTCGAATCGGAGCGTTAGTCAACCGCCGCTTCAACTCTCGAAAATTCTGCTCACACCTATCGGACCAGATATACGGTTGACCCTTCTTGGTCAATCGCGTAAGCGGAGATGCCGTAATAGAAAATCCTGGTACAAACCTCCGATAATATCCTCGCTAACCCCGTGAAGCTCCCGATCTCCCGTACCGTGGTAGGTTGTTTCCAATCCCGAACTGCCCTCACCTTCTCTCGAATCCACGCATGCACCATGCTCGAAATAACGTGTCCTTAAAAGTGACTTCCCGAATCCGTAACTCACACTTTGAGAATTTAGCATAAAGCTGATGTTCCCAAGGTATCTGCAGAACTACCCTCGATGATCCCGATGCGAATCCTCATCCCGAGAATATATCGAATATCATCAATAAAACCACCGAAATGAGTCCAAGTACGGTCGGAACACCCGATGCATCGATCCAAGAATGCCACCGAGCATTGGTCAGCCCGAATGGCATGACCGTAACCTCAAAGTGTCCAAATCGGGTGCGGAAAGCAGTCTTAGGTATGTCCTCTTCCTTCACCCTAAGCTGAAAGTGTCCAGATCGGAGATCAATCTTTGAGAAAACCTCGAACCCCGAAGTTGATCAAAAGATCGTTAATCCTCGTAACGGATACTTATTCTTCCCAATAAGAGCATTCAACCGTCTGTAATCAATACAAAGTCGAGTGTCCCATCATTCTTCTTAACAAACAAAACCAGAGCACCCCACGCTGAAGTGCTCGGTCGGACGAAACTCTTTGTCTGTAATTCCTCCAGCTTGCTTCTTCTACTCCCGCATCTCGTAAATAGGCATCCGATAAGGAGGAATAGATATCGGAGCAAGACTGACCGCAGTGGGTGTCAAACACAATTCCCCGCTCTTATGGTAATCCGGCAACTCCTCCGGAAATACCTGCGGAAAATCTCGAACCAACGATAAACCATCCAACTTCAACCTAATACCAGCTTCATTCAGATCAAAGCATACCCCAACACCAACAATCGACACCTGATCCAGAATCAGTAGCTCTCATCGGCCGTGCGATAGTCAAACCAATCGGAGTCGTGAGAGGTAGTACCTCTCCAGAAACCATAATAGTACGGGTTGCACAATCAACGTGCACAGAGTTCTTGGATAGCCAGTCCATTCCAAGAATAACATCATAGTCCGGCGTGTCTAAAACCAACAGATCCGATACTATCATGTCCGCCTACAGATATCGTACAACCCCGAACCATCTCATTGGAAAACAGAAACTGACTTCCTGCAGCTTTTACTAAATGCGTTTGAGGCAAGGTACTAACAGACAGATACATAAATGTAACACATTTCGGTGTTACAATGGGAACAAATGCTCTGTATCAAATAACGCATGAACCGGTATCTCATTCGGAAATATAGTACCTTACGTAACTTCCTGCCGACCCTCGCCCTACAATAAGAGGGCAATACCTGCACTCCAAAGAGTGTCGACTGCAACGTAAACATCGGCCCTCCCGCCGATAACAAATTCAACCGGAATGATACCTACCGCAAATCGGATAAGATCGTGCCGGTGGTGCTCCCCTCTACCTCTACAAACCGCCTGTGCCTATTTGGCCGTCCAGAAATCTGCCGGGTCCCCGCTGTGTGGAGCCCTCGTACACCCTTAACCTCATTGCAAGGTGAAGCGACTCTCAACCTCCTCTTGCTCGAGGAGTTGAGCCCAATAACCGCTTCCCGAAACAAAGTAATGTCTAAAGGTCTCAAAACCCACCTGAACTCGTGCGCAATCAACGAATAAACCTCTTAGCCTTCTATTCTTCCATTCCATAGTACTACGGTACGTAGCAAACCAACCGATCAAACTCTCACTCATACTCTCCGACTGTCCTGTCTCCCTGATGAAACTCATCAACTGTGCCTGACACAGATTTCTGGCTACATCCCCACTGCACTGCTAGTGGAAAATGTAGCCTCCCCCAGGAGTTTATCAACTCCTGCAGACCAAATCTCTACTCCCCCACACCCTTCTCGGTCATTGAACCTCGGGGGGGGGGGTTCAAACTCTGAAACCTCTCCAAGAGTCTGACCTCGCCAGATCGGGTGCCCCGATCTCCTCGTCGTTAATAGGACCGATGAGAAGTCTAGGTGTCGCAGTGACCACCCTTGTCGAGTCACTCACTTACCGATCCCAAACTATGGCGAGCAAGTGGCTTAAGTCTCGCTATCACCACCTAATCAAAATGCCCTTACCGTGGCATAAACAGATCTTCCCCGCCATCGCCGCCTCCGAACTCCGCTGTGGCCGGGCAGAAAGTACCCAAAGACACTGCACTCGGTCCAACACCAATACCAAACAGAAAGGGTCCCCAGTGACTACTAGAACCCCGGGGTGATGATTGTGATTGTTCAACCCCGAGTTACGCTGAACCCGTATCCCATTCTTCGGAGGTGTGGGATTCCAGCCCCGCCTCCGATGCCAAACACGCTGTTCGCGTGTAGTAAACATTCCCTTAAACCAAGTCCAACCAAAGCCAACTTATCCCATATCCAAAAGTCCAAATCAACTAACTCTTCCCCATCTATCCAAAAGCCAGCAGCAGATTCTAAGGCTCAGAGTGTAATGCAATGCATGATGCGTAAATTCATTTTAGGACCGCACAACCAAATATCAAATCCTCAAACACGTAATCAGTTCATGTTCATATCACGTAATCACACCATATACCAAACAATGAATTAAAGTACCCGGATCATACCAAGTCCAACTTCTAAACCTTCAAAATGCTTCAAAGAACCGCCCACGCTCCACACCCATTCCAAGGTGGTTCAAATAAGGAGGTGGCCAGTCTCCGTACGTAACCGCCTGCAATGAAACGTAGAACGGTGGCTTGTACCTCAAGTCACTTCCACAGCTTACTTAACCATGAACAGACTTAACTTACTCCAAAAGTCCACCCTCGGACTTGTATACTTGCCTTCCACATTTCATATCAAAACCAAACATACTTTACCTTTTGGGTCAATCCGACCCAACCTGCTCTGATACCAACTTGTCACAGCCACCCCGCCTGGTTGCGGAGGCGGAGCTGGCAGCGACGTCGAGAGCCGGAACCTACGGCGGAAAGCGCGGCAACGGAGCATCGAGCTCAAGTAACACACAGCCAAGTGGCAACTAGCAACCCAGATACTCATTCAAGGCAAGCATACTAGAAAAATCCAACTTCTACCAAACATGCAGTTCATGGTGTCAAACATCAAACATCGCCACAACACAGAAACACCAAAATCCATGATATAACCACAACTCCAATATAAGCAAGTCGGGCTCCGCCCTCGACTCAGAAGACAATAAAGGCAGAGTATGTCTCAGATTATACGTCTTATACAAATACATGATCTAAACTACATGCATGCAGCTACAGCTACAGAGCCATTAAACCAAAACCTATATATATACCTATTGTGCGGAATCGGAAACTTTCTCACTCAGGAGATTTTCCGCCCGTGGTACTACTGCTGCTGCTGAAACCCAAGAAATCCAAAGCACCGCGGATCTCTATTCCGCCAATTGCTTTTCGTAACAACCTGAAAGGTGTAAACAAATGAAAGGGTGAGTCCTCGAAAGGACCCAAGAAGGACTAAGGTAAAAGTGTAGTTTGCCCATATGGCGCGAATCAACTCGCAAAACAGAATAGACACAAGCATATCGCATATATACATGTATACAAAGTCAGAGGTGAGTCAGAATCCATCGTATGCGGTCCAACCGCCATAAAGACCCAAAACGACAGCCCTCTCTAAGAGGTCAGAAATATACAGATCGTAATGTAATGTATAGCACGGTACGGCCGGGGTCGCGATCCCCAAACTGCCGTAGGTCACGTAGTATATCGGCACCCCAAGTGCGGATATACGCAGGATGTCGGCACCTTCGGTGCGGACACGATCAATGTATCGGCACTCCGGTGCGGATACGTAATGTAATCAAGGAGCACCCGTGGCCTCTACGACCATACGGGTCTCGCCACGTAATCGTAACATATAATAATAATAATACAACAAAATAAACATAAGTAACATAACCTGATAATCATAAACATAACATAATAGGAACCCTGCCTCTAAGGACATACGGGCCTAGAAACGGAACAAACGTACAATATTACCAAATTAAGCCCATACCTCGAAGCGCGCCCGCAGCCCAAAACTCGTGAAACCCGGCCTCGACCCGAAACGCACAACTTGGCTCCTACGGATCCGCGCTACTCCACCAACAGTAATCAAGTCTGGATAACCATAGTTGATCGTAACACATCCAAACAAACCCCGTAAAACAATTTCCGCACAAACCCGCACTTTCCGGAAAATTCCACGTAAAGCTCGGTTTCTCAAACCGATCTAGAACATTGTTACTTATACATCCATGAACACAACCAAACCTTTAAATCATACCTTCTTCCCAAATCGCTCACACAAGTCCGAATCGAAATTCTCGTTCAGCTGTCCCGGTACAAATTTCGGCAGAGTTTCAGCTGCGTTTCCGACTACCCCCTGTTCACAAATGATCCACAGATACAGAATATATGTTCAGAATTCATAGAATCAGCCAATATCATTGGCGCCAAAACCGAGGCTCAGGCCGGAAAAAACGGCTTTCACACCGAGCCTTTTCTGACAAAACCAATTACACCAATGTAATCGAACTTCGCCCGATCACAAATATATCCTTACCTTTCGCTGAATCCACCGTTGGATTTTACACCAAATTTTTCAGACGCACTTCGGCACCACCTCAGCGCGCTTTCTTCCTACGCTCCCGTTATCAAACATGCACAAGAAGATGCCGAACGTTTAGAAACCAAGAAATCAAACAAACCTTGTGATTCCATAATCACTTCCAAATTTCAGCAACTCACGGTTTACAAACCGGCGTAACCTTCACAAACCGACCTCGATTATTCACTTACACAACACAATGATCGCTTTAGCATGCTTACCTCAAAGATTCCTCGAGAAATGGCAAAGTTCAGTTGTTGGAGCTTGAAGCTTTAAGAATGGCGGCAGAGAAGGTGAGAGAGGAAGAAGATGAAGTTTGTGTTTTTTTTTTCATTTCATTTCTTTCCCTTCTTTTATATCTTCTTTCTTTTTCTTCTTTAATTACAAGAGGGACATGTGTCCCTCACTTTTCAAGCCCAAGCCTCACTTGCCGCCACTTTCTTTTCTTTCTTCCAAATATTAACCCATTTTCCTATTTCTACTTCCTTTCTTTTCTTTTCTTTTTGCCCATACTTCTCTTCCTTAAATTAAAATTGGCCAAGTGTCCTATAATAATCACACACACACACACTTGCTGCCGAAACAAGGCTGCTGCTGCCCATGCTGAACACTTTTTAATTTGCACCCAATTGCAAATTAACTCCCAATTTTTCCGAAAGTTCCAATTCTTTTTGCCCAAAAATAATTACCGAATTCCAAAATTAACGAAACTTGGACACAACCTTCAGAATATTATAACATTCACAGAACATTTTTCAGAAATTCATTTACCTTTCCGGAGTGTCCTACCGAGCTCGCTGAACCCGGACCAAAACCCGACGTGCGAGCGTGTCAACCTGAACCGAAATTCCGTCACTCCAAAATTCTATAAAAATACCCATAAATTCCATCTTAAATTATAACACAACTTACCCCAAAGCCGTCAGAAAATTTCCATCCCGAGTCCCGGGATTCCCGTCCCGAGGCCCGGGAGTCGCCCGAACCGAACGTCCCGCCCCAAATATTAAACTCCACAACCACCACCGGACGTTTCCACGACTCCAAAACTACAAACGGCTTCTCAAACTGAGATCTCGAGAGCGCTACCGAGCCTGAGCCAGACGCCCCGAGGCGACCCCGACAACCCCCGGCGCCGAAAAATATTTTCGGCGGAAACGTCCGGGGACCCACACGACCTCAAATACGGAAGGGTTCGCCAAAATGATACTCGGATAGGGCTCGGGAGCCGTCTGAACGCCGAAAACGTGACCCGCAGCCAAAACCGAGCCCGGTCACCCGGCCGCAACCCGCTCGGGGTGACGTGGGCGATTGGCTTTACCCCCCCGAGTATGTCGGTAACATACGATGCCTTCCAGGATGACTTGTTGAAGGTTAGATATAGATTCGGTACTGTCTGGGGTTGTCAGGTAGAAATACCGGCAACTGACTCGGGGCGCAACAAGATGCACCCGGAGGGTGGGACGCCGCTGAGTCTAAACTACCACTCCCGCCGCACCAGTGACGGTGGTTCGATTATGCTTAGTAAAAGAGTATATATATATTCTGGTTGGTAGCGACACCTGTATGGTTTAGGTTACTCTTGGAGGACCAAGAGTTCTAAGGGGGGGGAGAATGTTACGGTCACCCGAGCGGGTTGTGACCGGGGCTCGGTTTGGCTGCGGGTCACGGTTTTGGGCGGTGAGATGGCTCCCAAGTCTTATCGAGCGTTATTTTGGGAATCCTTCGGGTTTTAAGGTCGTGTGGGTCCCTCGGAAATTTTCGCGAAAATATTTTTAGGGGCCGGGGTTGTCTCGGGACGCATGGCGGGTCGGTAGAGCTCCGGGACCGCGGAATGAGGAACCGTTTGCATATTTGGAATCGTAGGAACGTCCCAGATCTTTTACGGAGTACAATTTTTGGGTGGGGACGTTCGGTCTCGGGCGACTCCCGGGACCCGGGACGGGGATCCCGGGGCTCGGGATGAAAATTTGCCGATGGCCTTGGTGTAAAGTATGTTATATTTTAAGACGGATTTTATGGTATTATTTGTGGTTTTTTTGGCATGGCGGGTTTTGGTTTGGGTTAGCACGTCGAGATTTGCTCGGGTTCGGGCATGGTAGGATACTCTGGATGGGTAATTGAACAAGTGGAAGATAATTTGTGTATGATATGGGATTCCGAGGGCTGTGTTCAGTTTTCGTTCCAATTGGAGGTCAGAAACTGCGGTTGGGCTAAAATTGCAACTTTTGGGAGAGTTAAAGGACTAAGTTGCAATTAACCCAAAAGTTGACAATAATTGGTCAAAGAGGAAGGCTGAAGTCGGTTAAGTGATAGTGACAAAGGACACTTGTCCTAATTTTAATTAAAGGTAGGAAAAAGAAAAGAAAAGAAGGAAAATATAAAAGGGGAAGGATTTATGATAATACACCATTTGTTCTTCATCTTCTTCTTCCTTCTCTTCATTGCCGCCATTGCCAAGCTCCTCCAAGGTCATTGTGCTCTTTAATTTTTGGCTGAAATCAACAAGGATTTGGGTTCCAAAAGTGCTTGTTTCGCATTGGTGGAGTAGCGTGGGACCGTAAAGGCAAGTTGCAACCAGAATGGAGCCGGGATTTCCGGGTTTTGTATCATGGAGCAGTGTTTTCGAGGTAAGGGCTCAACTTTCCTTGTTATGCATTATGGTATGGGACATTATGCATACTGGGTTTAGTTGAGGCAGGATTCCGGGTTGAGGACGGTGGTCTGATGATCCCGGGACTTGTCACATGGTAGGATACCGTTTGTATCATGTTCTGCTTCAAGGCCCGGATGGTCTTGGAGGCCACGGGTTATATTTCTATTCTGCTCATCCGCACTAGGTGCCGATGTTCTGGTTATACTTTATTGATATATTCTGTCATTTGCATTTGCATCATGATATATTCTGTGTATATCTGTTCTGGGGACGCATGGCGATGCCGACGCATGGCGATGCCGGTTGGACCGGGGAAGATCTAGCCATGGTCGGGGAAGATCTAGCCATGGTCCGTGACTTATGAGGTTTGGTGATACTTCTGTTCTGTGTGTCCGCACTGGAGGGTGCCGACACTTTATGTATATCCGCACCGGGAGTGCCAGATACTTCTATGACCGTCTGACGAGTTTGGAGATCACGACCCCAGCCGGTACCGTGCTTCTGTTCTGTTCTGTATATTCTGACCTCTTAGATATGGCTGTCGTTTTTGGTCGTTCATGCGGTTGGACCGCGTATGATGGGTTCCGGCTCACCTCTGACTTTGCATACATTCATATATATGTATATTTGTGTTTGTATCTGTTCTGTTTTGCAGGTTCGGTTCAGCAGCACTTGTACAAACTGTATCTTATCTCAGCCCTTACTGGGTCCTCCCGAGGACTCACCCCTTATTGTTTACCACCTTTCGAGTTGATCGACAAGCGACTGCGGACTAGGGATCCGCGGTGCTTTTGGTTGTTTGGGTTTTCAGGTGCGATAGTTCCCTTGTGGAACTTCATTGCGCTACATTTTGGTTCTGTTCAGGTTAAGGGGTGGTCCCGGTAGAGGTTTCTGATTTGGAGTATCTGATTTCAGTTCTGTTGGACTACGGTTAACTAACTCTCCTCTCTTTGGTTGTGCTTTAGCAGCAGCAGTACCTCGTGCGGGAATCTTCTGGGCGAGAGGTTTTCTAGATTCCGCACTTAGGTATTTCTAGGTTTTGTTTGGCGGCTCTGTAGGTGTAGTTGCATGCATGTATAATCAGATCATGATATTGTATATGATGAATAATCTGGAATATGTGATGGTTCTGTATCTGTCTTCTGAGTCGAGGGCGGAGCCCCGACTTGCCTATACTGGTTATGTATATGAAATGAGCTTTGTGTTTTGGGTATTTTGAGTAATAAAGGGTATTTCATGAACTGCATGTTTGGTTGTTGAGATATTTTGTATACTTGCCATGTATGTGTTCTGTAGGTTGCAGGTCGTAGTACGACCATTCTGTTATTGCGGGCCGGGTCATGGGACCACTACACGTAGCTTCGCGTCCGAACGTCGCGGCCGGCTCCGCCTCCGCAACCGAGCGGGGTGGTCGTGACACATAGTCTTCTTCTCTTCCTAGATGACCATCTTTTACATGACTCTGTACAAGGTGCGTTGAAGGTGTGAAGTTTCATCAATGCTTGGTAGAGTGGTACTAATCAATTTTCATGATCTTGCAGGGTCTTGAAGGTCATGGGAATGTTGAGGCAGAAGAGGAGAAAGGTGAGGCCAAAGGGTGTAGTGGAGAAGAGGAGTGCGATCGAGGCTCTGTTCGGGAGATGAATGAGAAGGTGGATGATGATAATAGTGAAGGTGGAAATGAAGAAGTTGAGCTGAAAAAGGAGGTGATGGAGTTGCGGCATGAAGTTGAGACTGTTAAGGGGCAACGG
Source organism: Stellera chamaejasme (assembly GCA_024586325.1). NCBI lineage: Eukaryota > Viridiplantae > Streptophyta > Magnoliopsida > Malvales > Thymelaeaceae > Stellera > Stellera chamaejasme. Next base: position 21,899,750 of record CM044979.1, read on the forward strand.
GAGGAAATAGTTGGTCTTCGGTAGAATGAGAGTAATCTGAAACAACAGGTGAGCCAGCTTCATGAAGACAATGCCAGTTTATGTAAAGATGTTCTCTATTTGCAGAGAAGAATAGACGAAATTATGAGCATTTTGCTGAAAGGAGGGCAATGGCATGGTGATGCACTTCTGGGGGGAGCGTCAGCGAATGTTGTTGAAAGGCAGCAGGATTTGAGGAGCGGAGAAAATATGGCAGGCAAGGGTGAATTTGCTGGAAATGTAGAAACTGAGGTGAATTCACCTTTCCAGAAGGATGCGCCGGTTCATCACAACGTGGTTGAGACGGTGAGTATGCTAAACAGTAAGCCCCCATCTGTTGAAGGGGAGCAGGACGTTGACATCTGTGGAGGGCTTGATAAGACAGATGTAGTGGTGCCAAAAGGCTGACTATGGCCAACTTATGGACCCGAATCGGACACCGACAATCCGTCGCACGTAACGGAAAACATCTCGCCGTTAATCGATATCTCCTCCTTCCTATTCTTCTTCTACTTCAACCGCGTAGCTGGTAAACTGACTGGAAATAGGAACGGAAAGACTTGCAACAACTGGTTCAAACGTCGGGGTCCATTGTCGTTATGGGGCGTTGTTGACCATCGTTTACGCTCCGTTTTTGAGTTCTTCTCAACCGGCTTCTCAGAAGACAGACGCAGCCCTGCCCAAACGACCTAGGGTTCCATTGGTAGTCACGATTCTTCCATTGTACAAGGCTACCGAATGGCCTACGGCTCTTCCGCAAATCTTCTTCCAGATGGGTCCTTCGTTGGGTAGTCGGATGTCACAAATTCAGACTGACTATGCACCCCGAATGCCCTGTGACAAGGGCGAGTCCTCGATCATACCCAGCAAGATGGTTGGAGGATTCAGGAACACAGAGCTATACTATGACTACGAGCATCATGTTTCGAATCCTCAGCACAAGGTGCATTTGGTTTAGTTTAACGTTTTTGTTCGCACTTTGTTGTTGGTAGAAATTGATTGTGCGACCGCAACCTTGAACAGGGTCACTTGACGACCTTCCAATGCCATGAAGCATCTTTAACTATGGTGACATGGTACAGAAAACTCCCAAGGTACGTCAGAGATTCATTTAAGCGACACATCGGTCTGGAAGAGTTCAAGAATGCAACGAAGAGGACTTACTGTGACCGGCAATTGATGAGGGCTTTGAGTTACTTCTGGTGGGACACAACACATTCTTTCCACTTCCCCCTGATTGGTGAGATGACCATGACTCCTCTTGATTTTGTGGCGATAAGCGGTTTGCGATGTTCCGGTAAGAGGCTTCCGGTTGACATCACAATAAGAGATGATGCTGAGAGGTTAGAGAAGGTTGTTGGAGACCACTGGAGAAGGTGGTATCAAAAAAAGGAAGTTAAATACAAAGATATCAAGAAGGATTATGAAAATTATTGATAGTCTGGTTCCTTTACGGGACTGGGCTTCCAGATACTTGAACGGTGGTGGAACGATCGGAACGACAATCTTGAGCTCCGGAGTAATCTGCAAGGTGTAAAACGGAATAATCAGGAGCAGAAAGAGGAGTGGAGGTGTGTCAATAGGGTTTACCTTTCCCAAGCCATCCTTTTATAGGAGGCCTTGAGGTGGCGGTTGTCCCGTGTTTGGAGTGGTGGAGTGCTCCCCCACGTTCCAGAGTTGCGGCAGACTGAGGACGTAATGGAGAACGTGGGTAGGTCGTGGGGACGACCGTTTCCCGCTTCCTTTCCCAGTCTGTGACGTCGCCAAGTGGTGGATGGTGAAGACCAGGAGGTGCGAAGACCTTGTATGGCGAGGCCAGGAGATGTGAATCCGCGAGGACCTGGCGAAGCCAGCAGGTGCGAAGCCCCCTGGCAGCGCCTTGGCGCGATGTGGTGGCATCTCCATGTGTTTCCTTGGTTGTTGCTGACGATAATGCGAGGGGGCATTTGTTTGGGTAGTGTACCAATTATGACCTTACTACTCCAGAGAGAAGGGATCACCTTCTGCAGGTGTTTTGCTTTGTCCTCATAGGCACTACTTTTATGGCTGACACTAGCAGTGGATTTGTTGATACATTCTGGCTCTCATGTGTCGAGGATATTCCTGCAATGAAGACGTATGATTGGGGTAGTGCAAGGTTGGCAACCCTTTATTTGTATATGGACGAATTAAGCAGGGGGCGAGCTGGTAGTGGTGGTTACTGGGAGGCATGGCAGGCTTGGGCTTCGGGGTACTTCAGGGACATAGGCCCGTCATTCGAATCTTTAGGTGTTGAGGCGGGGAGGACCTCATTCCCAAGGGGGAAACACTGGGCACAAGGTTCACAAGGGAAGAACCTGAAAGACATGACTTTGTACAAGGAGCGTTTGGAGAACGCCTCAATCACCAGGGTAATTTGGACTCCATGGGGTAATGATGTGCTCCAGTACGTACTTGAGAGCGAGGATAAAGCGATGAAACATGTGGTTCTGGAGTCACCATATGCGAGGGCTTGGTATCTAGGAGAGAGGGTTATGCGACAATGGGTCGGCAGGATAGTGGATGGTGGAAACCAGATGGTGCCCCGACCACCACCCAATACAATGTTCCATAAGGAGTGGACCGCAATAAAGTTGTATGACGCATTGCAGGGGACATTTGTCGGGCGGCGGGTTGACGGTTTAATGCGGGATATTGCCTATGGGAACTGGTGGATGGCCCAAATGCAAAAATTGAACAAGCTAAAGAAGACAATTTCTTCCAACAGACATTCCTCCTCGAGCACCGAAACAGAAAATGAAACTTGAGTCCACCCAAACTCTATCCATTGTTCCTGCCACGGTGAGTGCTGATGCAGAGACGGAGTTCGAGTTTCCGTCTCGGAGGATTTACATTGCAAATGTAGATACTGGAGCAAGTGAGTTGTTACGATCACCCCGAGCGGGTTGTGACCCGGGTGACCCGGGGCTCCGGTTTTGGCCTGCGGGTCACGGTTTTGGGTGGTCAGGCGGCTCCCGAGGCTTATCTGAGAATTATTTTTGTGAATCCTTCGGGTTTGGAGGTCGTGTGGGTCCCCCGGACATTTTCGTCGAAAATATTTTTCGGGGACCGGGACTTGTCTCGGGACGTACAGCGGGCTCGGTAGCGCTCCCGGGACCTCGGAATGAGAAACCGTTTGCATATTTGGAATCGTGGGAACGTCCCGAATCCTTTTACGGAGTGTTTATTTTGGGTCGGGACGTTCGGTCCCGGGCGACTCCCGGGGCTCGGGATGGAAATTTTCCGACGGCTTTGGTGCAAAGTAGGTTATATTTTAAGACGGATTTTATGGTAATATTTGTGGAATTTTGGCATGGCGGGATTTTAGTTCGGGTCGAGACACGCGCACGTCGGGAATTGCGCGGTTGGCGTTGGCGCGGGTTTGGCGCACCAACACTTGGTAATTTCAGATTTTGGCTAAGGGGTGAGTCACAAGGGTGACTAAGGTGTTTAGAAGTGATAAGGGACACTTGTCAAATTGTGGTAAAAGATGGAAAAAGAAAAGAAATGGATGAAAATATATAAGGAAGGAAATTGTAATTTTCTTCATTTCTTCTTCTTCTTCCTAGCTCCATCCGCCATTCTTCTTCTCTTCCAAGCTCCTTCTTGTTCTTCAATTCCTTGGCTGAAAATCATCAAGGTTGGACTCCAACAATTGGTAAGCTTCTTCTCTTCATCTCTTTACAACTTGGAAGCTTGAAATGGGTGGAAAAAGAGAGGAAATTGCAAGCTAGGGTTTACTCTTTACTATGAGTTTGGTTGATCTTCTTCCTCCCATCTTTTAGTATGTTCTTCTTGGGTTGGAGAGGAGTAAGAATCATGGTTTAGATTTTGGAAAAAACATCTTGGATGAAAAGCCCTAAATTGCCGAATTATTGATGAATTTTCTAAAATGGTGTAGAGTTGTGTTCTTGAATCATGCTTTGGATATGTTGTTCCTAGCATGATTCTAAGGCTTTCTATGGTTTCAATTTGGTGGAAAACATGTTGGGTAAGAAACCCCCATTTTGCCGAAATTGTGAGTTAGGGTTTATGTTGATTTTTGGTGTTTAAGGTGAAATTGGTTTGTAATTGTGCTTAAGAAGTGAAATTGGTGGTTAAAGTGAGTAATTGGAACCTTGTATGGATTGAATTGGAAGTTGGGTGAAAAATTGACAAAGGGCCGAAACTTTAAGTGAAACTTTATCTATGTTTGGGTTATGTTTTGGTTGATTTGGATGGTAAATTGGTATCGGGGATGGATTTAGGTGCGTAACGATGTTTGAAACGTCGTTTTCGGATAATGGGTGCAAAAGTTACCTTTAAGCTTGGTTGCGGGTAAAGTGTCGGGAATGAAGGGTTTAAAGGTTGGAATATGTTTGTGGGTGTATGAATAACAATGTTCTAGTTCGGTTCGTGAAACCGAGCTTTCTGCGGGTTTTTGCGGAAAAGTGCGGGATTGTGCGGGTTTGGTTCTGGGGGTCTAATTTGGTGAGTTCTGATTGGTTTGTGGTTGTTCAGCTTGTTTCAGCATTGGTGGAGTGGTTTGGGACCATAAAAGTCAAGTTTCACTTTTCGGGCCGGGAGCCGGGATTTCCCGGGATTTGTGCTGCGGGGCAGCTTTTCTGAGGTAAGGGTTCAACTTCTCTCGTTATGCATTCTGGGAGTATTTGCATGTATATCGGGTTTAGTTGAGGCGGGTTCCGGGTGAGGGCGGTGGTTCGGTGATCCCGAGACCCGTCATATGGTAAGATGCACGTTTGTTCTGTTTCAAGGCCCGGATGGTCTTGGAGGCCACGGGTTTATGTTCTGCTCTGTATATCCACACTAGGTGCCGGTATTCTGTGTATACCTTTTTGGTAGATTTCTGTTTACATTCTGTTCTGTTTTGCATATGCATTATTATTATATGTTCTGTTCTGTGATGAGACCCGGATGGTCTTGGGAGGCCACGGGTGCTCCTTGGTTCTGTTCTGGGTATCTGCACCTGGGGTGCCGATACTTCTGTTCTATTGTGTCCGCACTGAGGGTGTCGACATTCTGTTCTGTGTCGGCACTGGAGGGTGCCGACATTCTGTGTATATCCGCACTGGGGGTGCCGATATACTTCTGTGACCCTACGACAGTTTGGGGATCGCGACCCCAGCCGGTACCGTGCTTCTGTTATGTATATTCTGACCTCTTGGAGAGGGCTGTCGTTCTGAGGGTCAGCGGTTGGACCGCATGTGATGGGTTCCGGCTCACCTCTGACTTTGCATACATGCATATGTATATGTATTGTTTGTGTTTGTTCTATTTTGCAGGTTCGGCTCGGCAGCACTTGTACAAACTGTATCTTACCTCAGCCCTTACTGGGTCCTCCCGAGGACTCACCCTTTATATGTTTACCACCTTTCAGGCCGTCCTGACAAGCAACCGGCGGAGTAGAGATCCGCGGTGCTTTCTGTCATTTTGGGTTTCAGTAGCAGTACCACGTGCGGGAATCCTTTGAGCGAGAGGCTTCTGATTCCGCACTTAGGTATATATAGGATTTTGTTTTGGTGGCTCTGTAGCTGTAGTTGCATGCATGTATATAAGATCATGTGTTTGTATATGACGTATAATCTGGATATATTCTGCCTTTGTTTGTCTTCTGAGTCGAGGGCGGAGCCCCGACTTGCCTTTATTGGATTTGTTATGGAATGGATTCAGTGTTTATGTGTTTGTTGCGATGATCAATGTTTGGTACACCATGAACTGCATGTTTGGTAAATGTTGGGTTATTTTGTATACTTGCCATGTATGAGTTTGTAGGTTGCAAGTCGTTGATCGACTAATCCGTTATTTGAGCAAAACGCTCCGTTACCGCGCTTTCCGCCGTAGTTTCCGTTTCCGACGTCGCGGCCGGCTCCGCCTCCGCAACCGGGCGGGGTGGTCGTGACATGAGCCATTCCTGATACCGATGGCACATGCCCATGAAGTTGAAGGCTTTCCCATACCACCCACGATGACATCGGTAATTTTAAACTTGCGAGTCTTACGTTAGTTCTTACGTACCACTTAACTAAAGTAATAGCGTACACCAATACCTGCTTTGCAGGTTTCTCTTGAAACGGCCACACGGCTATTGCGAATGATTGGTGGCCTGAAGATGGCTCTCTCTAATGCGAGGACTGATGCAGCAACCCAGATTAGGATGCTTAAAGGCACCAGGAGTTGCAAGATGGATGACCGCGCTGCATCGTCATCTGTGCCAAAACCAGCGGCCACCTCATCCGCCCCAGAGTCTACACATGAGGCTGACAAGGATACCAACCCGAAAGAAGAAGGCAATGCGGAAGACGATAGGTCTCATTCCACTAGTAGGGATGAGGTTGCTGTGGATAAGGATACCAACCGGGAAGAAGAAGGCAATGCGGAAGACGATATGTCTCATTCCACTAGTAGGGAGGATGAAGGTGTGGATAAGGACGGTGGAGGGCAGGGTAAAGAAGTGGAGGCAGCAGCTATTGAGCCATCTGGCGTTACGGATTTCTTCATCCAAATCAACCCACGTCCAAGAGTGCAAGGTTCAATTCAATGTGAGGCTGAAAACGCAGGTATGGGTGCCCGACATTTCGAAATAGGTGACGGCAAGAAGATGGATGATGATGCCAAAGTGGTTTGTGGCTGCTGTTCTTAAAGCAATCCATGAGGATGTTGATGCTGACGTGCAAGTATGTAGGGAGCATGAAGGTGGTGAAGGTGACCGTGGATCTAGCGAGGAGGGAAAGGCTCGACAAGTTCAATCGCCTAGGAGAACTCCACCCTGTGTTGTAACGAGAGCCTACAAAAGGATGAAAAAACCTTAGAATGCTTGTTCGTGTTACGGTAACAAAGGTTGTAGGTTGACACATTGTTCTATTTCAGTTTGTATTGAATGTGTTTAAAATAACGTGACCAGTGTAGCGAAAGCACGTTACGAGTAAACAATGTCATCCGCAGGATGTGACAATCGCAGCGCCTACCGCTGTTGTTAGACATGCGACATGTCAGGCCCCACAAATGACACTGGCCGACTCAATGGTGGCGGAAACTTAACAATGTTACGGTATACAATGAATCACGTTGAACCTATCATTCAGCGTTTACTTGTACAAAAAACAACGTCAATACCTTGTTAGATCGGCATCAATACGTTGGTAGATTAGCGTCAATGCCTTATCAGATCCGCATCAATATTGTTCAATCGACATCAATGCCTTATCATATCCACATCAATACCAATGTAGCCGAAACACGGTAGGACTTAACAACGGTGTCCGCGACAATTGGCAATCGCGGCGCTTAACGATGTTGTTAAACTTGCGACATGTCAGGCCCCATAAATGACACGCTGGCCGCTTGAATGGAGGCGAACAGATAATAACGTTACGGTTTACAATGCATCGCGTCTAAACTAGCCAACAACGTTTACTTGTATCACAAATGGCGTTCCCTGTTAGATACACATAAATGTTCCTTGTTACATACCTCCAGCGTAGCTAATTAACTTAAACAGAATCAGTACATTGGAATATGTCATGTTGACATGCTTAATCAATCATTCACTTGACCACCTTGGTACACGCTGCGACGACAACAAACAACAACACTATGACAAACAAACTAAACAACAAATTATGCATCTTCACACGCCCTTCGAGTAGAGCCTTCTCCTCTTAGAAAGCATCTCTCAGCTCACCTGAGAGCCGTTCCATCTGAGCGACCTCCACTGTCTTCCTATCAACCGACCGTGACAGCTTGATTTTGCTCTTAAGAAGGACATCTCTGGAGTCCTTCAGCTCATTAATCACAGAGATTGCACGCGTTGGGAATGGTGGGTCAACCCACTCCTCAAATTCGCAGCCTGGATCATCACCCTGGATATACCAACACCAAAAGACTCATGCGTTAGCAAGATCTAACCAACAAGCTCAAGCCGGTAGAAGGCTAGACCAACACAACTAGACCCATTTCATTTTAAGGACTCAGATTGCCACTTACCCACGCGCTCCGGCAACATGCGTAGCGTCGACCTGGGTTATCCCGACTCCACGACGTCTCCACGGCACACATGAAGCCGTAAGAGCAAGTCAACCCGTACGCATCAGAGTAAGCTCCACTGCCGTGGCTCTCATCACTGCTTGATGCTGACGACTAACTCACCATTGCTAGCAACCCAACAACCCGAACTGTACACTTGGCTTATATACTAGGATTACGCGCACATTAAGGGGTCAAAAATGATACACTGACGGCGAAAGGTAAAAAACACACGAACGAAGCACATGCGCGACATAATTCGTTTTAAATTCACATTCCATTTAAACGTCACTGACGATGTTCAGGGGTCCAAAACATACTCGACATCATATACACGGAAGACTTACTCTATTCCAATATACAAGTCCCTAACCATTCAATCAGGAATTGCCCCAAGGATGAAAATACCCACCAGGTTCAGGACCAAGTCTGATGGTAAGTGAAGATGACGACGTGCCAAGCTGGGGCTGCATTCCTCCATCGTCTTCATCTTGCCAGTTGTTCCCTCCAAAAACAGGGGACATGTCACTTCTGGCTTGCTGTGAAAACAACCATTGCGGTCCTGAGTGATCATAGTGAGCCTGCGACGTAGGGTCTAGTATGTGAGATTGCGGTTCTGCCTCGTGCTGCACCTGTGGCTCAGCTTCGACGACATGTTGCAAAGCACAGTTCCTCTTGTTGTGCCCAACCTCTCCACACCTGCTACATTTCCTTGTTGTGGTGCCACTTGCTTTCTTCTTGTTGGAGGTGATGGCAACAGGATTGAGAACCCGACGTGCGTTTCTCCCATCTGCCTCTTGGTTCAAATTGTCACCTTCCACCCTAACTTTGTCAACCCGTTTTTTTCAAATTTCTTAGTGCATCCTTTATCCACTGGTAGTCTTCCAATGGACATCTTGCACCATTGTACACAATCTTGTTGCACAGGTTACCTAGGTCCATTTGCCTTGCCCTGCGCAACTCCTCATCAGACCGCAACTCAATGGACGGTTGGGAACATGGTTCACTAGCTGCCTTAGTCCACCTTCTCGATCAAGGACTCAGGAATTCTTGACGCATGCTCGGTCTTCATGACAGAAAACATGTGTTTGCAAGGGATACCTACAACCCAACACAAAGTAATGACAGCATACAATTGTAACGTTATTACTCATGACTACAGACGTCATTTGTAAGGCCAAAAGCGTTTTGTTATAGTGGACGACATTCATGTTCCTTTGTTCCGCATAAGTGGACAAGTACATGTCATGGTACCATCTCTACGCACACAAACTTCTCTTTTCCTGACTTCCTCTTTTCGATAACGTCCTACTAAATACAACCGCAACTCATCGTTGTTGACGGTGAATTGCCTCTGAGACAAATAAGTGGCTTCACCTCTAATCTCTTCGGCCACCATTTTGAAGATTGCATCAGTATACACTTCAGCAGCATGTCTTTCTAGTTCCGGAAGATGGGTTGTCAATTGTGCTACCTTATGCTTACTATTGTAATTGTTCTAAATTACCTTCTCCCTCATTCTAGCCAATGCAATCTCTACATGCCTCACAAATTGGAAGTGTTTCAGCCTACTTCTAACAAACCTTTTCTGGTAAGAGTGCATTCCTTCACACCTTTGATTGCTTGACATACCGGCAATGAAGTAATCCTTCAAATACGCTAACGCCCACATCTTTTTCCGCCCATACATCTGCTTCACCCAAGGCTTATCTTGCAACCCATACTCAGACACATTCGCATGCCACAGTCTCTCGAAATCATCGCCATCATCAATCCGGAGCATTAACTTCACAAAAATGTCACGAAACTCGTGTCTGAACTTTCCATCTTTCACCTTTTCCGAGCAGTTACCCATTAGGTGTCATGAACACAAACGATGAACCACATTGGGGAGGACTTTCCTTATGGCTGCACGCATGGCTGCGTCTTGATCTGTAATCACTGAAACAGGGGTCTTCCCACTCATATACTCTACAAAGTTCTCCAACAACCAAACGAAAGCTTCCTCACTTTGCTCATTCAAAAGAGCGCATGCAAAGACGATTGTGGAGAAATGGTTACCGACGAAAGTTATAAAAGGTAATCCGTACTCATTTGTTCTGAAAGTTGAATCGAACCCGACAACATCACCAAATGACAGGTAGTCCATTTGCATTTGGCTGTCAGCCTTAAAAGATACTGGAGTCTACTCTCATCCACACGATATGTGCAATACATGCCCGGATCTCCCTCCATAACTCTAGTCAAGTACCCTATAGCAGCCTCTGCATCACTATCCATTATTTGAACCCTTCTATCACTATCGACAAAGTTGTAAAGATCTTTAATGCTGAAGCCAACTTTGTTGAAACCACTTGCAACTAAGACCATGTGGTCCATTATAACACTGGTTTTGATGCCTACACTCTTCATCTGCTTTGTTTGCTCCTTTGCCATATCGGTTATGGTTTTGTGTGATGCAACAAGGTGCATTTTAGGTTTTTCAACCAAAGGATGATTATGACCTGTCTTGAACTCCCTTACTTCATACTTACCGGTGTCCTTCGCAGGACAACCACACCTTCAAAGTCTCATGGGTTTCCGTTACCTTTCATGGGGAGCAAGGTTCTGCTCATTTTCCCCATATCTGTTACACACCCACCTCCTTCTCATGACAATATCTGTACCCACGTACATTTTTTTCTCAACTCTCCTCGTTCCAAAACCCATAAATTTAGCATAACATTTATAGAACCTCTCCGCACACTCAGTATCATCAAAAATGATATCCTTAAGATCCACAAGCTCCCACATGTACACAATTGCTTTCCAATGATCGTCAAAAACTTCGTCATTACACAAGTCCTCGTTACTCTCGTCCACTTCTGCGATGTACTCTGTCGCATCAATATTTTCCAAGAATTCAACATTTTTACCTTTCCAATTTGCATGTGCAGGAGGATCCCAGCTTGCATTACTAGAGCTAACCCAGTTCTTCGCGCCACAATCATAACTGTTATCACCACATGATGACGCCATGAAATTCCAAAGAAAGCCTCTGTCGTCGCCCATCTGTCAAGTAACGGCTTTACATGCATAACAAACAGGGACACATGCGTCGATAAAAACATAATACATGAAATTATCCTTCAGACATGCCTAAATGAACCTTGGAACAATAAACCATAAATACGCACCTCTTACCTTCGGATGACTAGTAGAACCACACAGCATGAGCAACACCACCAAATAACCTTAACACCAAGCAACCCCACAAAGAGTAACGAAAGAAGAAGCCTAAAGACAACAACCCAACCCCACAAAAGCAGACGAATGAGACGGAGGAATGTTGCAAGTTCATTCACAGGTGCGTAATTACCGTAATTACAGTTCATTAAAGACACACACCCACCACTAAAGGTAGTTAACTCCATCTCAATCCGTACGTCTATTAGTAACTAGCATTAATGAGGTTAGTTGATCAACGGTTCAGGACCATGACGCTTTTACAGTAAAGCCCAACGTCATTTTCGGCCTCCATATCGCCATTGTTTTCGTCTGACGTACAGTAGGGGTGTGAAACGATTCCTTGAGATCGACATCAATACCTTGTCGGCATCAATAAGTTGTTAGATCGACATCAATACCTTGTTAGATCAACATAGATCAGCATGAACACCTTGTTAGATCAGCATGAATACATTGATTGATAGATCGACATCAATCTATATTAAAAATGATGAGAAGTTCTATTACAACATATATGGTCTCAATCAAGTACTTCAACATGAGTCAACACTAAAAGATATCATGGAAAACATTCCGTGTCCAAAACACCTAAATACAATATATGTTGCTAAGTATTTCCATTTACAACATACATTATTGTTAAATATCGAATATAATTATACTTCTAGTTTTAATACTATACAATCGCTTTACCGAAACGGTAGTTTACAATTCTTCAACCCTTTTTTTTTCAGCAATCTAACGCGCTTACGCAAAATCTTATACAAACCCTCCATCTCATCTAGAATGTTCTAGAATGACTAACTTTAGGTGCCTCACTAAGACCGCTGATCAATATTGGCTAATTTAAGGTTGATATGATAAACAGAGTTACAACTCTATGTAAATAGCTTTAAAGATTTAACAAATGGGGTTCCTTCGAAGCTACAACAACATTGAAATCGCATGTTTTCGCTCCAGATCCAAAATCAAATTTTAAACCACAAATCATGATTTCTTTCAATAAAAAATCTTTAATAGAGTCTAAAAATGAGAAACATTGCTTTTTTGCACGAACACAACTATTTTTTAGCTTCAAAATAAGGATAATACAAAAACACTGACAAGAAGAAAATTATAAGAGCTAGAACGTCAAAGTTGAAGTACTTTACTTCATATTAGGTGGTACTTAAGAATAGAAGTTTATGATCTGAGGAGGTGAATTGGGGATAGGGAAAAGGCAGCGGAGGAATTTTGGGCAGGGAGGTTCGATTCTTTTTCTGAAATTTCAATTAATGGGGGAGTGATCGAGGAAGAGGGAGAATTTGCAGAATCAGAATTTGCAAGGAGTTTCGGCTCCAGTTTTCACAGCAAGGCAAATTTTGGAGGAAGAAGGAGATTCACGAAGAAGACTTAAACTGGTGCAAGGACGGCCCAATTCTTCGGACCTGAGCTGAGGGCGATTGCTGGCCCGTGGGTGTTAAGACTGATTCCGGCGAGGGAAACGGAGCACACGAGCAGGAGACAATGTACTTCCGGTGTTGGTGTCCGCTCGAGTAAAACGCCAGCGCGCAGGTCTCGGAGCAGCTACTGTGGTTCTAATATTTGGGTGAGATCTTTCCATGTTCTTGTTGATTTATAGGCTAATTTCATGTTTAAATTGATGGGTTGATCTTTTTCTTTTCTTATTAGAATCAGTGATGCTTGAATTATTTGATTTGTGTTATGAATGGTCCGATTCCGATTCATCCATGTATTAGATCCATTTTGTTTGAAAGTTTTATTTGCTTCAGTTGCTGCTGATCAAATTTTACTTGCTGTCTTTAAGCACCCAAGACCTTGAGTTCCTTTTTGGTCTAAAACTCTTGCTAAGTTTTGGTCTTTGTGCTGTCTAAGTTCATGAACTTCTGTCGAGTTATGTCTTGATTATCATTTTAGTAGCTAATTCTTATTATATTGGATCTGATAATACTTGTTTTAGAAATAAGATGTTTTTGATAATTTAAAAAAAAATTGCATCTAGATAATTAAAATAGCAACTTCTATATTCAAGTTTTGAGCATGTTTGATTTTGTTTACCTCGTTACTGTGGTGGAATGACCTGATTGTTTGTCCTTAACTTAAAACTAAACTTCTTTGTCTAGTATTAGTTTTGGCTTGTATGTCTCGGTGCTTAAATAGAACGAATTATATATACTGTAGCTGGTACTCTCTCTCTCTCTTGGAACTTAAATCACTTGAATACCGTTGTTTCAATGTAACTAATATGCATACTACGCCTACAGCATACTAGCGGAGCCATAAAGCGATTATACCTCGCTAACTACTGCTGCTGCTGCTAAACATAAACAGGAGAAATTAACGTCAGACTAAACATAGATTTAAACCAACAGATCACAGAAAGGATCTAACGAGAAATAACCCCCAAACTTAATCAGAAGTATACCTATCAGAACAGAATGCAGAACGATCACTGCGGGAGGTCTACTCCGCAAGTCGTTTGCCACGATCGCCTTAAAATGTTTAATATATGGGGGTGAGTTCTCGAAAGAACCCGTAAGGGGTAGGTACGATACCGGGAAAACTTTTTAAAAACGTTTTTCCCTGCATAAAAGGTTAGCATGCAATGAACTAGCAGATAATACAACCCTAAGTATAAACATGAATATGGTATGCAAATGTCATGATGCTCAGAAGTCCCGTCGGACTGGTGGTACTTTCCCATACAGATGGTCCCCGACCACGACAAAGACTCCTACGGCGGCTTGTTAAGCTCACGCCGATTATCGGGATCGTAACGCATGGTACCGGCGAGGGTGATCTGCCCTAATCGCCGAGAATAGTTAGCGGCATAAAGCCGACACGTAATGTAAAATGGGTCCGCTATCGACCCCCGATAAGCATAACCAATATAGCATAAGTCCAGAAAAATCTCAGCAGAGAGTGGGTCCGTCATCGACCCCCGATAAGCATAATTCCAGAAATATAATAAAACCCTGCAAACCGCTATTGTACCATGTGACTAGCCCCGGGAGTCACTGGGCCCCACCCTCGACCCGAGTACTAGCCCTTAACTAACCTAATACACATGAGTTGAACTACATTGTGTATTAAGAAAGCTAAACCCCTTACCTTGACAGAATCGGATATCTACTGTGGCCCCCGATGCACACGAGCAGTATCCTAGAAACGCAGATTTAATCTGCCAGAATCAGAAACACAGAATAACTCTAGTTAATTAACTAAAGTTTCTTACTTTGGGAATTTATCCAAAATTACCACTTAAGTCCTCCAACTTTTTAGAAATTTGCAATCTTGCCCAAAACTTCACAAAGTTGCAAAAAGTGACAACTTTATACTTAAAGTGTCCAAAATTTATTCCATAACTTAAAGTGGCTATCTTTCCTTTAACTTTTCCATAATTACACCTTTAGTCCTTAAACTTTTATGAACTTTCAGATTAGCCCTTAAGTTTTGCAAAGTTACAAAATACTCAACTTTGTCAACTTTTCCACATAAGTATCTTTTCCAACCAAACTTTCAGCCAAGTCCTTAATTTCGGCCAAACTTCCATTTTGACCCTAAACTTTCTAAACTTACACTTTAGCCACTTAAACCATACTTTTTCCACCAAAACATCAATTAAACACTTTCTCCAACACTTTAACTTCACAAAATCATCATAAATCATCATCAACAATTCGGTTTCTTCCCAAAAAATTACCAAAAAATTTCCAACTTTTCCAACAACTTAAAAACATGTTAAACCTACTTATAACATGCTTTCCAACAACTTTCTTCAACAAAAATCCACCCAAAAATTTCATCAAAGTTTCGGCCTCCACCCTAAAATTCAACCAACATGCTTTTTCACATACTTCCAAGAACAACATATGTTCTACATGCTTCACACAACAACATACTTGAAAATCAAACACATCCATGAACCAAAATCCATAAAAATTACCAAGGAGGATCCTCACCTTGATAATACTTGTAGCTTAGCTTAGGATGAGCTGTTGTTGAGACAAATCCACCACCAAAAATCCTTGAAAATTTCGGCCAAAGAAGAACAAAGGAAATGGATGAGTTTTCTTCATGTTTTAATTCCAAGAACATGAAGATTCAACCAAAATAACTCAACCATACCTTGAATACTACTGATTTAGGAAGCCTAGGAAGTGGTAGGACTAAGCTTTGTTGAAGATCCAAGCTCAAAACTTCAAGAAATGGTTGATGGAACCAAAAGTACTGCTGGACCCGTCTGATTGCACCAAGGTTTTGGAGACCTTCCCTTCACTTTTGGCTCTTGCTTCCTTCAGAAAAGTTGTAGCCAAGACCTTGATGAAGATTTTCTCTGAAGACCCCAAGAGCAGATTCGGACGTCTACTAGGGCAGAAAGGCTGTGGAAGAGAGACGAAAATTTCTGGCAGCAAAGGGAGAGAGGTTCTTCTTCCTTTGCTCAATAATGGAGATGAGAGATGAATGAGAGAGATAAAAGAGAGTGAATGGTCAGGAATAAGAGATGAAGTCTGAAATAATGGAAGGGGATGGGTAGAAAAGAGAGGCATGGGTTTAAAGGAGTGTGTAAGAGGGATGGGCTTTAAAAGAAACTTATCTCATTTTTAAACTAGAAAATAGGTAAATAAGATTTGCCAAAAATAAATATCTTCCTCCACTTCAAGAAAATGGGCCGGCCAAAATGGGCTTAGTCCAACATATGGTTTTTCCAATTTTTTTCCTTCCTCGGTGACCATTTTGCCCTCCGAAACCGATTTTCGGCAAAACGTCCCGGAACTCCGTAAATGTTATCCAACATGTAAAACACTTGTAAATAACTCCAAATTAACTCCCAAACTCTGAATTCCATTAATTAATCACAAGCCGTTTGTGATCCGATAATTACAGAATTTAAACTTACGGCCGAAATTTACAAAACAAATTACAGAACGTCGGGGGTGGGTGTAACAACCTCCCCCTAGGACTCTTGGTCCTCCAAGAGTGGTCTCAACAACCCGTACTCATCCGGATACTTACTCATCAAGTCCTGCTCTGTCTCCCAAGTCACCTCCCGATCAGAATGATGTGACCACTGAACCTTGATCATCGGAATCGACTTGTTGCGGAGCCTTCGATTGTCTCCGGCCAGAAAAGCTATTGGTACCTCTCGGTAGGATAGATCCAGCTCTAGCTCAATCTCTTCCACCGGAATGGTCTGACTAGCATCCAAGATGAACTTCTTGAGCATGCTGACGTGGAAAACAATATGCACAGCTAACATGGTCGGGGGTAAGGCCAATCTGTATGCAAGCCTACCTATACACTCCAGAATCACATGAGGGCCAATATATCTCGGGGCTAACTTGGCCCGCCTGCCAAATCGAACAGTCCCACGAGTCGGTGCAACTTTCAACCAAACTCTGTCTCCCACCTCAAACTCCAGATATCGTCGTCTCTTGTTGACATATAAGGTGGTCATGTCGTTTGCGGCCTTCATCCACATCTGAATCAGACGGATCTTCTCTGTCGTCTCCTCTAAAAGCTTGGGACCGATAATCATCCTGTCGGAGGCATCTGTCCAACAATGTGGTGTCATGCATCTTCGACCATACAGTGCCTCAAACGGTGCCATGCTGATAGTAGTCTGATAGCTGTTGTTGTAGGAGAACTCTACTAATGGCCAGTGCTGATCCTAATGTCCCCTGAAGTCCAAAACACAACTCTTGAGCATATCCTCGACAATTTGAATAACTCTCTCTGACTGCCCGTCTGTCTGAGGATGGTATGCCGTGCTCAGGTGAAGTCGCGTGCCCAGAGCCTTGTGTAAGGCACCCTAGAACCTCGCGGTAAATCGTGGGTCCTTGTCGGATACAATGGAGTCCGGTACTCCATGTAATTGCACGATCTCCCGAATATACAACTGGGTAAGATTCTCCAGCGAGTCCGTCACTCACATCGGTAGAAAGTGTGCGCACTTGGTCAGTCGGTTGACTATAACCCAGATAGCATCATGATGCGCTTTGGTCGGAGGTAGACCAGTCAGGAAATCCATCGTAATATTACCCCACTTCCTGACATTAATAGGTAGAGTCTGCAATGTACCAGCTGGCTTCTGATGCTCTACTTTGACACACCGAGAAGTCGCACATCTCGTCAGGTAGGCAGTTATATCTCTCCGCATCCCTGGCCACCAGAAGTGAGATCGAAGGTTATGGTACATCTTCTCACCTCCGGGGTGGATGCTCAAACTAATGGAGTGCGCCTTTCCCAGAAGTTGGTCACGAATCGACGATTCATCCGGTACATAGAGGCGACTCCTGAAGTACAACAATCTCTGCTTGTACTCGAAGAATGGTCGCAAGGCTCCTTTGTTCTCACCCGAGAGCTTCTTCAACCCCGTGTCTTTGGCCTATGCCTCTCGGATCTCAGTCAACTAATCAGACTGAATAGTCAAAGTGTTAACCTGAGCTTGCTCCCACTGTTCCCACTGATGCCATAACATCATCAAATCTTATCCCTCGGCCTTGTCCCCAAAATTTCCGCCATTGACGATACCCGTGTACTTCCTGCTCAAAGCATCTACTACCGAGTTCCCCTTGCCGGCAGTGTACTCGATGGTACATTCGTAATCCTTCAAGTACTCGAGCCACCGTCACTGCCTCATGTTCAGATCCTTCTGCGTAAACAGATATTTCAAGCTCTTGTGATGGGTGAAAATCTGGAACCTGTTGCCGAGTAGGTAGTGCCTCCACTGTTTGAGGGCATAGATGATCGCAGCCAATTCCAGGTCATGTGTCGGGTAGTTCTGCCATGCCTTGCATCAACACACAACCTAGTCCCGTCCTCGACGAATCAGTGAAGATCACGTAAGGTAGTGTCGGGTCCGGTTGGCTAAGAATCGGTGCATGCGTCAACAACCGTTTGAGTTCCTAAAAACTATCCTCGCAGGCTGAGGACCAAACAAACGGCTGACCCTTCTTGGTCAACTGAGTGAGCGGCGATGCCGGTGTCCGAGGCTGCCGTGCTCTCCAACAATGTGACCCAGAAAAGCTACTTCCCGCATCTAGAAGTCGTATTTAGAGAACTTAGCGTACATTTGGTTGTTCGCAAGTGTCTCCAGTACAGTCCTTAAATGTTCCTGATGTGATTCCTCATCGAAAGAGTAGACAAGAATGTCATCGATGAAGACTATCACAAAGGAATCCAGATACGGGCGGAACACTTGGTGCATCAAATCCATAAATGCAGCTGGTGCGTTTATCAAACCAAACGGCATTATTGTATACTCGTAATGGACATACCGAGTGTGAAAGGCTGTTTGGGAATATCCAATTCCCTGACGCGGAGTTGAAAGTAACCTGACCACGGGTCGATCTTCGAAAATACTTTAGCTCCCCTGAGCAAGTCAAACAGATCGTCGATCCTGGGTATCAGATACTTGTTCTTAATAGTGATGGCATTCAGCTGCCTATAGTCAATACAGAGTTGAAGAGTCCCGTCCTTCTTCCTGACGAACAAAACTGGGCCCCTAAGGTGAACTACTATGACGGATGAAACCCTTCTCTAAAAGCTCCTCGAGCTGCTTCTTCAGTTCAGTCAGCTCCACGATCGGGATCCGGTAGGGAGGGATGGAGATCGGAGCCAATCCCGGCTGTAACTGAATCTCAAAGGTGATCTCCCACTTCGGTGGCATCCCCGGTAATTCCTTTAGAAAAATATGCGGAAAGTATCGAACTACTGGAATTTTATCTAACTCTAAGCGCGTACCTGTAGTGTTGAGGCTGAAATATTCCTCCTCCTCTACAACTGGAAAGTACTCTAGTATGCACACTCCATACTGCTCCACCGGCTTCGGTGGATAGCCAATTGGTATGACTTCCCGAAAAATAGAATCTGCCGCCGCACAAGTAGATCTTCACATCGTGCTGTGACAACCAATCCATTCCCAAAATGATATCATACTTGGACGTATCCAAGATCAGCAACTGAGACTCGATCTGATGGCACCCGATACTCAAACACGTCCTACCGGCAGTGCGTACCATGACTACACTCGCCGTGCAGGTGATAGGAAAAACTAGAGATGTCGCACATATCTTAGAAATAGCAGAAATGGAGGCGCCGGTATCAAATAATGCATTAACAGGTACGTTATTTAAAAGGATTGTACTGCTAATGCTCCTGTTGTGATGTGCCGGCCTGCTCGATCTGGAAAACCCGCAATGGCTGGGTAATCCGAACCGGTGGTGGTGCAATCGGCGGTCTCTGTGGTAGAGCTCTCAAACCCCAATGTGCCATGCCTCGGCCTCGAATAGCCTTGGTCGACCCCGCTGCTGTCTCCTCGGCTAAAAATGAACGCCCTGTGTCTGAGTCTGCGGGCAATCCCTGATCCAATAATCTGACGCCCCACATCTCAGGCACTGGCCTGATGTCCTGTAGCAAGTCCGACCCTCGTGGTGCCTGCCACACTGTTGGAAAACTTCCATCTCAGTAGTATGGGCCTTGCCCTTACCCCTGTCGAACCTGCCTGACCTACTCGGTCCCAGATGCTATCCTTGGCCCTGCTGGTCAGATGACGTCCCGCCACTCTGGGGCCGGGAAGATGTAGCTGTTGATCCGATCATCTCTGTCTCTAACAGAAGGGCCTTCTGAATGGCTTTGTGATAGACAGAGATACTGAATGCGATCAGGTGCTCTCTGATATGCGGGCGCAGGCCTCTAATGAACCTCCTCGTCTTCTCCCGTTCAGAAGAATCTAACTGGGAGGAGTAACGGATGAGTCGGCTGAACTCCAGCTCATAATCGGTGACGGTCCTGCTGCCCTGAGTGAGTACATCAAACTCTGCCCGTCGGCGCTCCCAAGTCATCCCCGGGTTGGTATGCCTCATATCCCGGTACTGTGTCGCCCGGTCCCTGACTATCCCCTGCCACCAATTATGTGCAGCGTCACGCAGATAGAAGGTGGCAAGAGAAACCATTGCCTCGGATGGAAGTCCCAATCTCGGCAGGAGACGCTCTATATCTGACAACCAGCTCTCAACCGCATCTCGGCCTGTCTTGCCCGAAAACTTGGACGGGTTGAAACGCTGCAGGCGCTCCATCATCCTGACCTCATCGTAACCCACACTGCTCCACCAATGCAGCCTCGGGGTCCCTCGAGTATCCCCAGAATCTGAATCGTCCCTAGGTCGGTGACGACGGATCGGTGATCGCTCTCTCCGAGCCCTGTGGGTAGCCTGTCTAGTGGGAACAGTGCTAGTCGCTGCTCGGGTCCTCCTGGTACGGGAACGACCCCGTGACTCAGACCGGTCCTCCTTCTCAGAAATAGGAATAGGATTGCGTCGTCTGGAGTCGATACGTGTGGTCTCAGTGTCAGAGCGTGTACCAATCGGTGCGGAGTGGTCGCTGTCACTCTCCAGATCAGACAACAAATCCCCCTGAGCAAAGACAGCGTTCAGAACGGTGTGTATCTGACCCAATACCTCCACAAGGTTGACGCGCTCCTGGCGTCGAGCAGATCAAGGTTGGGGTTGAGGTGAAGGTCGTGGTGTGGGCTGTCGAGCCCGGTGAAGTGTCCTCCTCTCGTGCTTACTATTGAGAGAGGGATCCGAAATGTCAGTATGAGTAGCGAGGTCACGTCTCGTGTTGACCATCTGAAATTCTGAACGAAAACAGACAGAAAAGACAGTTAATCTCCATGTTAGCAAACAGCGCTTCCTAATGGCTATGTAGTGTAGATGATATGCATATTTAACTGAAACAGAAAATTTCAGCATCAATTCCTTTGCTTGCTTACTTTGAAAGGACTCAGATAATCCACATCCTTCGTGGATCAATCTGGCGCGATATCTGATTTAACCACTTTATTTGAGTTTACAGATTATGCTAGGTTAGGGTGTCAACTAACCAAACCTTAAGTTCTTGAATAATTTTAGTAAAAGTTACCTAATCTTTTAGTTAAATTACCCTAGAACTAGAAGCGGAGTTTAGGTCGGAAAGTCTAACCATTCCTAACTCTAACCTTAAGCTCTGATACCAAATTGTCAGCACACCACCCCGAGAAGATGGCAGAAGCGTCGTTGTTGCGGAAGCCGAAAGTATCGACGGCGGCTGAACGGATTTTCTCTTAAAAAGGGTTGTGGACCCGAAACCCGTCCCTTAAAACGTTTTCCTTCAGGTTTTATGGTTAATACGTGTTTGCAATTTTTAAGACGTCTTACTAGTCCTAAACCCGCACCCGAAACACGTTAGTGGTTTTACAGAATATCGCGCGTGCGGAAAACAGAAAATAAGAAATACAAGCAGAAGGAGTTCTGCCCTCTTCGTAGGGCCGAAAACTCCCCACGAATAAATTATAGACTAGAACATCAAAATACCTATTGTAAATAATATGCATACTATGCCTACAGAGCAGAGCCAAAAAGCAGATTATACCTCGCTAACTACTGCTGTTACTGCTGAACATAAACAGGAGAAATTAACGTCAAACTAAACATAGATTTAAACCAACAGATCACAGAAAGGATCTAACGATAAATAACCCCCAAACTTAATCAGAAGTATACCTATCAGAACAGAATGCAGAACGATTACAACGGGAGGTCTACTCCGCAGGTCGTTTGCCACAATCCCCTGAAAATGTTTAATATATGGGTGTGAGTTCTCGAAAGAACCCGTAAGGGGGTAGGTACGATACCGGGAAATATTTTTTAAAAACGTTTTTTCCTGCATAAAAGGTTAGCATGCAATGAACTAGCAGATAATACAACCCTAAGTATAAACAGGAATATGGTATGCAAATGTCATGATGCTCAGAAGTCCCGTCGGACTGGTGGTACTTTCCCATACAGATGGTCCCCGACCACAGACAGCACCCTACGGCGGCTTGTTAAGCTCACACCGATTATCGGGATCAGAACGCATGGTACCAGCGAGGGGTGATCTGCCCCTAACTGTCAGAATAATTAGCGGCATAAAGCCGACACAGAACAGAAAATGGGTCCGTCGTCGACCCCCGATAAGCATATCCGATATAACATATGTCTAGAAACCAACGCAGAGAGTGGGTCCGTTATCGACCCGCGATAATCATGAAGCCAAGAATAATATTAAAAACTGCAAACCGCTATTGTACCATGTGACTAGCCCCGGGAGTCACTGGGCCCCACCCTCAACCCGAGTACTAGCCCTTAACTAACCTAAAACACATGAGTTGAACTATATTGTGTATTAAGAAAGCTAAACTTGTAAGCTACTCCTTTTTCACTTATGGAAATGTAATCTTTTAGATTTGGAACTTCTTAGGCAATTCTTTAGGGTATTAGGTCGCCCCCTACACCTATAAATAGGGCCTCTTGTTGCACTTTTCAACTCAGAATTCAATTGAAGCATTTGTGAGCTTTTCTTCTCCAAAGCTTTTGTTCTCCTTGTTTGCTATTTTCGCCCTCCCCTTGATTCCATCAAAGTGGTTTCAAATTTTATTTTTAGTATTGTTCTATCTTAGAGTAGAAAGGTGCCAGAACCATCTACACCCCGGCATTATCTTCTCCATTGCCAAGCCGAAAATAGCTTGGAGGTGGTGAAGGCCAGTCTTACATTATCACTTTCTCAACAAGCTAGATCCTCCCAATTGTGAATCATTGAAGGTTCATATCAAGTGGTATCAGAGCTTGAGGTGCCTTGTTGAGATTTTAAATTTTGTTTTTTCTCAAAAAAAAGAGTTCATCTCTACTTTCAATCATTTTTGAAACCCCTTGTGTTTTGGTTGAAAGTTGTTGGAAAATTCATATTCTACTTTTCTCATCTTGAATCTAGTAAGAACACTTGGTTTTTTTGCTAGATTCCATCTCGGATTTGTGGTGTACAAGTTTTCACCAATTTACAAAAAAAAAGGAAAATTTTTTTTTGGTAAAAGCCAAGTCCTTTGAAAATTGTTGCAAGTGATCTCAAAGATCAAAAGAAAATCAGACAAGAGAAGTGTTGGTTATCTGCAAAACTTGGCACCAAAACAAGCAAGTGTTTGTGCAATTTGTAAGGTGCACCACCAATCTTTTGAAAAAGCCCTTCTCAAATCCCCAACCTTTTTATTTCGACCCCATCCACCTTAAAAACTTTTCACCCAAGTCAAAAAGTAACTAGTGTATTTCTTACTCTAGTTTTGAATTGTACTTGAAATTTTGGTTTGTGCTCACTTTGTTGCCAACCTTTGAGTCGGGAAGTTTGGGTGATTGAAGCATCCTTAGAGAATTTGAGCAAGGAGCTTGAGTGGTAAAAGGCAAGAGAGTTTTATTATGAAAAAGCCAATTGAGTGAAACACGAGTGTGATAGCAAACACTTTTGGGATTGTTACAAGATGAGGCTTAAACCCAAATTTGAAGGGCATGGTGACTTCTATGGCTATTGGTCATGGGAAAGGGGTGTGGAGGCTTACTTCAAGGAGATTTACATTCAAGAGTTTGAAAAGCTTGAAGTAGCCATGGATTGCTTAGTAGAAGAGGCTAGATATTGGTGGTATGAAGAGGAAATCCCAAAAAGGAGAATGAATGGAGGAGGATACATCAAGTCTTGGGAGCACATAAGACATCTTCTAAGGCAAAGGTATGCACCAAACTCCATGGAGCAATCCCTTTACCAAGCTTCACCAGTATTTTCCCCTCCAAACCAAAGATCCTTTATGCACCCTCACCACATCCTAGCTCCACTCCACCACCATGTGCAGCAAGTTATGGCCAAATCCCTCCCCAATGCCCCAGAACCTACCCTAGCCGAGCATCATTTATGAGCCCAACCTTTACTGCCCAAGCATTCCCCACTCTCTCATACACCTATCACGCCAAAGCCTCACATACCCACCTCAACAAAGAGTCTCATAATGAAATAAGTTCACAAACCTCTTCAATCCCATACCTTCAGGAGCAAGCTGAGACTACAAACACTAGCATGATGTCCAACTTAGACCAACTTGAGGAGGAAATCAAGAAATGGCTTGCCTTAACCAAAAGAGAAGAGGAAGTGCATAATGGTGAGGTTGAGAGAAAAGAATTTAAGTGGAAAGTTGAGGGACTGAAAGAAAAAGAAAGTGAGTTGGCCCAAATACCAAAGAAAGATCCAAAAATGGCCAATGAGAGAAACATTATGGAGAGAGTATCGAGAGAAGAAAATGAGTGGAAAGATGAGAGAAGACTAGAGTGTGCCCTTACCTATACGATAAAAATGGAAGGAACCAAAAATGCAACAAAGCTCCTTGATGATTCACCTTTGTTGGAGTCAAACGAGCCTAACTTGGAAGAAGAGGAGCAAGGTCAAGGAGAGGATCTACACTCCCTTAACTTAGGGATGAGTAAATTCTCACTCTATTCTAATGAGCTATATGATGATGAGCAGTTTGATGATGAGTATGACATGCCCTCTCATGCTAGTATAAACTTACATGATCCATATTTTGAATATTCTGAGCATGTTCCTTCTAATAGTGCCTCGGATGCTTTAGGTGCTAGTTGCATGAAATATTTTGGTAATGAATGCATATCTCACTACCATGATAGTATTCTTGCCACATATGATGATTGTCTACCTTTTTGTGTTAATGAAGAGTTGGCATACCATGAGCATGAATTTAATTGTGATGATCATGATGACCATGCTTTGAATCATGATGCATTTTCTCCAATGCATTATGGTATTACGTTGGATTATGGACATAATATTGATGATGCTTCGGATGTGGTTGCATATACCCATTAATTGCATTGTGATGATGAGACTAGGGAGGAGGTTGAGCATGCATATGATTCCCCCAACTTGTTCTACTCCCTCGCCAATGACTTGACACATGCATTAAATGAAAAGAGTTTGAAAGAAGAATATGGGTGCCCTAGACTCATTTTTGACCCTGGGATATGTGATCATACATTGATGAATGTTGTTAGTAAGCTTGAGGAAGATGTGGCTATACTTAAGGTTGATAGTGAGGAAGAGAGTAGGAAACATGTACATGTGCTTGATAATGTCTTGCTTGAGTATGAACCTACCTTAGCTTTCATAATATATGCCAATCCATTATATGAAGTCTCTGAGCATGTTTTGGTCATGGGTATTGTTGATAATGATGTGGAGACCGAGGACATGCATGATGAGGTGAAGAGAAAGGGCAATTTTTCCATTTTCCCACCTTTAGGATTCATTAAGTCTAGTATAGCTATGACATGCCTTGATTCTTTAACCATGACTAGCTTAGTTCATTTTTAACTTGGGGAAAATTCTGGTGTTTGCTTTGTGATGACACTCCCTTTGTTCTTTCCCTCTTAGAAGAACAAGAGCTTGAACTTGACTCCGATCATGTTTTCCATGAGTATAAGCTTCTTTGTGACTGTGTTGAATTCTCATGGAAGTATGTCATGAATCGTTGTAAGCTTTTGTTTCTTCTCACTATGCATATTGGTGTGGTTATGCTTACATGCTTGAGAGTTTTTGACACCAAGATGCATTTGATTTCTTGCTCACCTAGTCCTTGAAAGGTTTTTGAGTTTTGGTTCACTAACCCCTAATGTGCTTTCAAGTTTGTTATATATTTCTATGAATTGTAGGTGTTGCACCTTTTAGATTCGAGGACGAATCCTTTTAAGAGGGGTGGTATGATATGAATCTAGACTCAAGCACTCATTGCAAAGAAGACTAGAGAAGCATTGAGCCTCTTCATGGGAGTGATGGCAGAAAGAGAGGATCAAGTGGAAGTTCAAGTTGCAAAAAGACAAAATTCAAGCTTTGGGCTTTTATTTTGACAAGGAACAAAACTTGGAATACAAGGCTTGGAATTTGAGAACTTTACACCAAGTTCAAGACCCAGAACAAGAGTTTTGGGCCAAATAAGCAACGGCCCACATGTCCCTCATTTTGGCCGCCCTTTTTACTTGGAAAACAAGTTGAGAAGCTTCTTGGAGGTGCTTGGAGAGCAAGGAGGCGCCACTTTTCAAGGAATTCAACTTGGAGAGCAAGTTCCTAACTTGCTTGTAAGCTACTCCTTTTTTATGGAAATGTAATCTTTTAGATTTGGAACCTCATAGGCAAGTCTTTAGGGTATTAGGTCGCCCCCTACACCTATAAATAGGGCCTCTTGTTGCACTTTTCAACTCAGAACTCAATTGAAGCATTTGTGAGCTTTTCTTCTCCAAAGCTTTTGTTCTCCTTGTTTGCTATTTTCGCCCTCCCCTTGATTCCATCAAAGTGGTTTCAAACTTTATTTCTAGTATTGTTCTATCTTACAGTAGAAAGGTGCTAGAACCATCTACACCCCGGCATTATCTTCTCCATTGTTAAGCCGAAAATAGCTTGGAGGTGGTGAAGGCCAGCCTTACATTATCACTTTCTCAACAAGCTAGATCATCCCAATTGTGAATCATTGAAGGTTAATATCATAATCCCCTTACCTTGACAGAATCAGATATCTACTGTGGCCCCCGATGCACACAAGCAGTATCCCAGAAACGCAGATTTAATCTGCCAGAATCAGAAACACAGAATAACTCTAGTTAATTAACTAAAGTTTCTGATGTGATTCCGGGAGGGTATCCTGGAACACAAGGAGCAGATCTAGCCAACAAAGGAGCAACACGGGGTAGGTATGATTGATGAGACGAAAATGTCAACAGGTTGACAGATCCGTAATGCACAAAAACAAAAGCGATGGGAAGCTTGTGAAACGAACGGATATGGCCGCCAACTCCTCCTCGGATCCTTGCCCGAGGCAAAGATGGTGTTATGCCTTTGGCGAATCCTCCTTCTTGATACCAAAAAAAGGTTCAAGACAAAGAAAGCCTTCGTTGCCAAAATTGAGGGGAAACGATGATGGGGCCAACACCTCCTTCTTCCAATGAGAAGGCAATATTGGTCTTAGTAGACTTGTCAAGAAAACTCAACAAGAATTGAGTAGAAAAAGGTAGATAGGTTGAAAAGAGAATCACTCTCAATTTCAAGGAAAAAGGTGAAATATATTTGATGACTGAATTGTGTCTTGCAAACTAACCTAGACCTCCTTTTATAGGACAAGGAAGCTAGGCATCCAAATCAATTTACAAGTCCCTTCATCTCCACTCTTAATGATGGAAATTAAAAGGAAATGTAAATATGAGAATTTAAAACAATTATTTCTAAACTTATTCTAGGCTAACTAAGGGGTAGAACTAGCCAAGATATATTTAAAAACTGAAATAAAATGATGGAAATTCGAGTTGGAAGATGTTGGATGTGTTTTGGCCAAATAAATGAGGTGTAAATGATCCTCATTTAAGTGCTCTTGATGAGGGGCTTCAAGGCTTGTAACTCCTTCTTCACTAATGGTTTCTGGATGAGTCTTGAGTCCTCAAGGCTGCTGAAGTTCGTCCTTGAAGAGAAGTGAACGGTTGGAAGCCTTGGAAATGCATTGAATGCGCCAGTTGGAAACTCAACAGATTGAGAGATTCGTGAACCATGCACTTGGGCCAAATTGTCATTTGGTTGAGCCCAAACCGAAATGTTGAAAATTGTTTGCACAATTTGAGAATTGGGTTGGCCCAAATTGAGGAGTGCTTGTACTTTTCCTTCATCTTTGTGGATATCTTCACTTTGCTCCTCACACTTTACAAAACTGTGCATCAACAGGTTGAGAGCTTCCTTAGCCTTCTTGGTCCGGCTCCTTGTCATAGGTCCACCAAGGCCAACGAGCGGATCTTGATGTTTGGGCTTGGGTTGGGCCAACGAGCGGATCTTGATCCAAAATTACCACTTAAGTCCTCCAACTTTTTAGAAATTTGCAATCTTGTCCAAAACTTCACAAAGTTGCAAAAAGTGACAACTTTATACTTAAAGTGTAAAAAATTAATTCCATAACTTAAAATGGCTATCTTTCCTTTAACTTTTCCATAATTACACCTTTAGTTTTTAAACTTTTTAAGAACTTTCAGATTAGCCCTTAATTGCAAAGTTACAAAATACTCAACTTTGTCAACCTTTCCACACAAGTATCTTTTCCAACCAAACTTTCAGCCAAGTCTATAATTTCGGCCAAACTTCCATTTTGACCCTAAACTTTCTAAACTTACACTATAGCCACTTAAACCATACTTTTCCACCAAAACATCAATTAAACACTTTCTCCAACACTTTAACTTCACAAAATCATCATAAATCATCATCAACAATTCGGTTTCTTCCCAAAAAATTACCAAAAAATTTCCAACTTTTCCAACAACTTAAAAACATGTTAAACCTACTTATAACATGCTTTCCAACAATTTTATTCAACAAAAATCCACCCTAAAATTCAACCAACACGCTTTTTCACATACTTCCAAGAACAACATATGTTCTACATTCTTCACACAACAACATACTTGAAAATCAAACATCCATGAACCAAAATCCATAAAAATTACCAAGGAGGATCCTCACCTTGATAATACTTACAGCTTAGCTTAGGATGAGCTGTTGTTGAGAGAAATCCACCACCAAAAATCCTTGAAAATTTCGGCCAAAGAAGAACAAAGGAAATGGATGAGTTTTCTCCATGTTATAATTCCAAGAAAATGAAGATTCAACCAAAATAACTCAACCATACCTTGAATACTACTAATTTAGGAAGCCTAGGAAGTGGTAGGTGTGAGCGAGAGGGCCGCTCGTCGGGGGTTTTCTGCCAGTTTTGGGAAAAACGAGGGAGTCGCCATCTTTATTTTTTAGAAAATGGGAAATTAAGGAAAAACTCAAATTTTGACTCCGAAATTTAGAAAAGGCAATTTCCACGAAAACTAGAGATTTTAAGTCCGGGGATTGGGTACAAATTGGGAAGGTGTTAGACACCCAATTTTTCTGAAAATAGTTCTTAAAACAAAATAAAAGCCGATTCCCATAAATTAAATAATGCAAAATGATTAATTTTTTATTTTCAAACAATGGATTAATTTTAGTTAATTGGACTTGGGCCCGCATTATGGGCTTCCAAACTACCTACGTACACGTTTGAATCAGGATCAAAGCCCACGTACTTCGCTCCCGTTGGACTGGGAGAGTTATTTTTGGGTTAGAGAATGTACCTGTCAAATCGGTGGAGCGGCGGTCGAATTGCCTTAGAGTTTCTGATGTGACGGTCGAATTGCCTTTTTTCGGAGATTCCAAAAAACCCGAGCTAAACTCTGGAAGAATGGAAAAGATTATAGAATCAGTTCAATGATGATAACGAAAAACTTATAATTGTTATGATGATGTAAACGAAAATAATGAGAGATGAGAGTTATAGCAAAAATAATGAGAGATGAGAATGTTAGCAAAAATAATGAATAATGATCAATGTCAAGAAATAAACAAATAAAACCACGATTAATATATTTTTAGGAAATTTTTCATGAATATTTAAGAAATGGATAATAGTAACAAAAGATTATTAGAATTAATTATTATAATAAACAAATTGATTATGAACAAAATTGGAAAAAATAAAACTAGGAGTCATGGAAAGAACAAAATAAACAACTCTGTCCAGTGGCCTTTTTATAAGAAAACAAAGTTAAAACTTGTTAAACTTGTAGAAACGTAAAAGAAAAGAAGTCATTGACTTTATTAACATAAATATAGAAACGAAGGGTTAGATGGGGGTTTTACCGGGTTCTTTTAACACAAGAATACGACACGTGTTCCTGGTAACTAGGGTGGACGAGAGAAGGCCGGAAGATGGTGTCAGCTCCGCCTTCCCTTTGCTGCAGTCGCAGCTGTGATGCGGGGCTGGTGGCGACGTCTGGCGGAAGCAAAGGTTGCAGCGGACGGTTTGGGGGGTGCGCCAAAGGTCGGGAGATGGTCTGGCCAAGAGTTGTGGTGAAGGAGAAATGGCCAGGAGTTTGCAAGACGCAACCGAAGAACAAGGATGAAGGATGCGTTGCGGCTGTTCTGGATGCCTCTCTTTGATGGAAGGATGGTGTTATTTATAGGGAGGGATGGAGGCTAGGGTTAGGGTGGAGTTGGAGGCTAGGGTTAGGGTGGAGTTGGAGAGTTTGGGTGAAGGTAGGAGACGAAGATGGCGGAGGTGAAGAACTTACGTATATGTGCATGCTTGTGAGTGGGCAAATGACACCCTCACCATGCTTAAAGTTCAAAATAATCGATTCAGCCCCTTTTCTTTTGATTGAGTTAGAAAAAAAGTTTAGATTAGTTAAATAAGCCCAAAAAATTAAATTAGTGAATTTAATTAAAAAAATGACTATTAACAGTTTGCCCCCCATCAGCTTACTTTTTCTTAAGGAAAGGTTTGCTGATGTTCCAGTGTCGGTGAGCTGAAACGCTTAAATAGGGGTTTACAACCACCTGGGCTATCTATTCGCCTAAATCGGGACCTATAATCGCCCAGGCAGTCTATTCGCCTAAATCGGGGTCTATAATCGCCCAGGCTATCTATTCGCCTAATATGGGGTCTATAATCGCCCAGGCTATCTAATCGCCTAATATCGGGGCCTATAATCGCCCAGGCTATCTAATTGCCTAATATGGGGCCTATAATCGCCCAGGCTATCTAATTGCCTAATATGTTGGCCTATAATCGCCCAGGCTATCTATTCGCCTAAATCGGGGCCTATAATCACCCAGGCTATCTACTCGCCTAAATCGGGGACTATAATCGCCCAGGCTATCTATTCGCCTAAATCGGGGCCTATAATCGCTCAGGCTATCTATTCGCCTAAATCAGGGCCTATAATCGCCCATGCTATCTATTCACCTAAATTGGGGGTCTAAATACCCAGGCAGTCTAATCGCGTAATATGGGGGTCTAAATGCCAAGGTTGTGAAAATGTGGTGGCCGAAAACGCTTAATTTGTCTAGAGATGGGCCTAAGTGCCCAATTCGAACAATATCTCAACTTTTGGGCTCTTCTCTCTCTCTCTCTTTTTCTTTCTTTTTTTTTAAAAAAATTATTTGTAATGTTCATGTAATTCCTATTCTAGTTAGGACAAGAGTAAAACAATTTCTATTCCTAATGGTATTTTGAATCCTTTTCATAAATGAGTTTGGTTTCACATGAGATCTATAAATAGAGCTCAATTGGGCCATAATCACCACAATTCATCATTCTCCTTTTGCCACACCTCTATTCTCATTCTTTCCTTCTCCTTTCTATTTTCCTGATCATGACTTCTCTTGATGAGAGTATCCACTCAGTGACGCGTTCTATGGCCAAAGGAGAGCGCTGCCATTTTGGTCGATTCGGGCTAGATGCTCTCTTCTCTCTGCGAGGGGTGAAAGTGGACATGAATTTGCTCCAGGCAGCCGCGAAGTTCTGGGATCCTGATGACCATGTTTTTTCATCTTGGTAATAACCATGAAGAGTTATGGACCCTGCGGACGTTGTGGAGTGCTGCTGGAGATGATCCTGATTTTAGCCAATCGACGGAGTACTCTGACTGGTTGACTCGAGAAGTGAAAGACGGGGAGATTGTAAGGTACAAGGTTTTACGCGAGGAAGTGAAAGGCTTGCCCCCAGACCTGAGATTAAGGTTGTTTAACAGAAGGAAATTCGCGATCTTTTCGAGCGTGGTGAAGGGAGACAGAAACAGAGAAGCCGAAGTGATAGTCTCGTTCCTAAGGAAGGTCCGGACTCTCAGTTGATACGGTGGAGAAGATGATGTTCTTGAGACTCCAAGCTTGCTGTTCAGAGTAATCTGTAAAAGATAGGAAGAATACTCAGAAGTAGCAAGAGGGGAGTGGGGGGGGCGTGTAGTAGCTTACCCGATTTAGGTGGACATCACCCTATTTATAGAGTGATGCCAGGAGAAGAGCCTCCCCCAGTTGAAGCCCTTAGACAGGCTGTTGAGATAAGTCTGTGTCAGACTGATTGGAGATAAGGCGGCTGTGATGATGAAGATCTCAGCAAACCGCCTTAGGCGATTCACTTGTCAGAGAATGTCTGGCGTATAAATCTGGTGAAGATCTCCCAGGCTCGTGCTGCCCTCCTTATTGGCCGGTTGATGTCAGACTACAAAGTGGTCAATCTCCAAGTGGAGCAAGTGGCGGGCGAAGGCCTGTAAGGGCGAAGGCCCATGGGGCGAAGGCCCCAAAATAGAATATAGCCAAATAAGGGGTGAGGTTGCACGAACTGGGTACCAAGGCCTTATTCGGCGGGGCCAGATAGGCAGGAGACCGGGAGTAAGACCCATGGAGGCGAGGGAGATCGCGAGGTTCGCCTAAGACCGCGAGGGGACCCGCGCAGGCTTTTAGAATCGCAAGGGTGAGTATGAGACGTCGCCCCTGCGAGTCTGGAGGCCCGCGAGGGCAGGACCTCGCGTAGGCGATACTGGAGACCACAAGGATGAGACCTTGCGAAGGCGATACTGGAGACCACAAGGATGAGACCTCTCCCAAGGCCTCGTATGATTCTGATAAAGCGCGAGGGCGCGATTGCTTGGGTAGTGTACCAAGATGCCTCCTCCTGAGAGCGGAGTATGGGCAGGGTCCCGTACTCCGCTTTTTGAAAGTACTTTGCCGAGGACCGATGTAGTAGTCACAAGTGAAGATCTTTATAATCTGATAGTTTGTGTTGGATCCTTCACGACCCTTTACTCTGTGTTGAAGATACTGTTTGAAAATACCATGTTGAGGGCAGTAGCAGTCACAGAACTGAGTTTGTGTGGAGCGCGATGACCTTTTATGGTCTGATATTCTGTGTTGGATCCTTCATGATCCTTGTGAGTTTCTGAGGAGGGGGGCATTTGCTTGGGTAGTGTACCAAGATGCCTCCTCCCGAAGGCGCAGTATGGGCAGGGTCCCGTACTCTGTTCAAATTCCAAGTCTTTGGAGTTGGCGAAGGCGCTTGGGCCGTTTGCGGACCGTTTGATTGCGAAGGCAGCGAAGAGTCTCTTCAACATTTAATGCAGGAGAGATAAAGGGAGATGAGAGGTTTACTGACCGTTATGGGACGCAACACGTGGCGCCGTAGGTCGATTACGCTTTGTAAAAGCGTTTCTTCTTTGTATGGCGGGGAGAGGTTTAATAACCGCTGGATGTGGGCACGTGGCGCCTCAGAGTCATTCACGCTTAAAAGCGCTTTTTAATTTTGGCGGGCTTATAAAAGCGTACCCGAGAAGATTGAAACCTTTCTTCTCCACTCTTGCATTTGTTCGCTCTGCTTCGAGTAACCCTTTCGTATTCTTGCGTTTCTTGGCGATTTCATCGGCAGTTGGTTCCTACTTTCCGTTCGAGATTCCTCCGGTCAACTGTTCATTTGCCAACCGCTCCGTTCGTTCTTGCTTACTGCTTTAAACTACTCAGGTAAGTTTTTTCTTCCCGCACACTGAGTGCTTCAAGTTCTCTGAGCGCACTGAGCGCTTGCCGAAATGCCTTTGCTGGGCTGTTTCGATTTATATGCCTGTCTGTTCTTCTTTTTGTAGAGATGGATTCCAAGGAAGCCGTTCGCCCGGTGGTCGCTCCTCTTGAGAAGACCACGGTGAAGTTCGATAGAATTCACCAGAAATGGTGGGGGCCTTGGCCCGTGGAGAAAACGCCGGTATACGCATCCCGTGCGGGTGTTTGTCGGGCGATGGGTTGGCCCGTTACCGAGGAGAACAAGGAGAACCGGTGCTGTGTTCAGACACGGCGCAGCTTGCGCGGGATTACGGTACCCTTTCCGCAATTGGTGCAAGATCTCTGTGCTGATTGGGAATGCCCCAACTCGGATTGGCGCCCAATACTTTCACGAGTATTGCGGGCTTCATTGTCGCCGCCACATGGCCGGCGTGAAGCCATTCGGCCGATGTGTTCAACCGTTTTTATCGGTTGGAGCCGAGGAGTGGGGGTGCGTTTTTTCACGTCACTCCCATAAATGTTGGAGGTAACCACTCCATCTCCTTCACCGCTGCGCCTGATCCTACCATAAGCGGCACGGATCCTTTTTCTTCTTGCCGCGCGAAGGCACATGGGACTTTCCCGTGGCGAGGACGCGACAATCCGTGCAAAGCATTGCGCGGAGGCTGGCCGACTCACGGGGGTGCGGTGGCAGGCATACGTTCAATCGCTGGGGTGGTTGGACGATGTCCTTTCGAGGAGCGCATGCAGGCGTTCTTCCCCTTCTCGGCTGCCCAATCGACGAGACCACCCTAAGGTGGGCTGGGATTAGCACGGGTTTCGTGGCCGACCCCAGCATGCCCCCGCCATACGAGGGATGGGCTCCAGTCCACCGTGGGACAATGATAGATTCTTTCTTCGCTGCTTTAGCGGCGCCCAAAGGTACGCTGTGCATACATACTAATATACTGTAGTTTTGCAAGAGGTCTGGTAAAACCTGGTCTGAAGTCCCTCTTTGTCTGCAGATGCCGCCGCAGAACCGGCGAAGCCTGTGGTAAGAAAGCATCCATGCGCACGCCCAACGAGTGCACTGGCATGTGCACTTGAGGAAGATGCCCCGCCATGGCGGTCAAGGTGTTGGGACCCATTGTCCCAAAACTGTCCAAAAAGAGGGCTGGTATCAAGCCTTCGATGGCTTCTCACCGGAGAAGAAGAAGAGGAAAGTGGCTGCCACGCACTGAAGAAGAGAGCCCTGCCGCACCGAGGGGACCCCGGCTGAAGGGCCGGCCTGGGGCTGAGAATCCTGCTGGAGCAGAGGGGCCTACTCAGCTTATTTTAATCAAGAGGTCGGGGAGCTGCCGGGAGGAGGCTCCCAGGTGGGAGCCCCCGGCTGAAGAGGCCGAAGGGTGGAGCTTGAAATGCCCCTACTGCTGAAGAGGGCGTGCCTTCTGCAGAGGGCCCAGATGAGGCGCGAGCAGATAGCGCTGGTCCCATCGAGGCTGTGCGCATCTCAGTGGTGCAGCCCATTTCTTCTAAGGAGGCCGCTGCTGAGGCCTTTGTGTCTGGGCTATTCGCGAGCCCTTCACCAGTTCAAGCTGAAGACCTGCCCGGTCATGTGGTCGCGGCAGAGATCATTACCAGAGGCAGAGTGCCTCCTCCCAAGGGTAAGATGTCAGCGGCTAACGTCCTGATCTCTATGAGAAGGAGGGGCAGTCAGGCTGCAAAGGCCATTGGGAGTACCGGCCCACAGGAGGTACCAGTCATTCCCTTGGGGGAGGCGGAGACCACTAATGCAAGGGAAGAGATCCCTGCAGCCATCCCTCTTAGAGAGGAGATCCCTGAAGAGGCCCCTTCAGGGAGAAGGCCCCGCCACGAAGGGGAAGAGGATCCCCGTGGTTGAGGAGACTTCTTCCTCTTCTAATAGTGAGGCCCCGGAGGAAGGGGGTGCAGTGACACGGTCCTCTGCGAGGACAAGTGGTTGGGAAGTTGCCCAACCTTCCAGCAACCAGCTGGAAGTCAGTGGATGGGGGCGTCCTTCTGCTGGTAAGTCTTTTTGATTTTGACAGTATTTTCTTTGCTTTTGAGTTCATACTTCTGTTTCCTAGTTGCTTGATGCCTGTTCTTTGTAGGCGAGGCCCTTCGTGCCAAGGGGCTGGTCCTGTGAGGCTCTTGTGGACCAAGGGGTCCCTACAGAGATCCCTTCCGATTTGGGGACCAGGAGCGAGGTCCTTGAGAAGACCGGAGTCTGGTCCCACTACTTGGAGCGGAGGCGCGTTGCTGCCAAGTCGGCCCCCAAGTGGTCTGAGGAGCCAGACCTCCTGAGAGTCCAGAGGCACCAGACCAGACTCAGGGTGTACAGGGAGCAAGGGAGGCTCCTGAAAGATGCATGGGATCCGGTCTTCCTCCTGAGGAATAGCAGTTCACTGCTGCAGGGAGGGGAGCAAACCCTCCAATCCCGCACTGGAGGGCTGCGCACCCCTATGACAGGAGGTGACCGAGCGGAGCCTGGACTCCCTGCCGAATTCATGAGGAGGCAGCTCAACAAAGTCTGCAGTAAGACAGCCTCTGGTCTTTATGTATAAGCCTAGTTTAGCCTTTTTCGCTTCGCTTTAATAGTGTTGGGATGCAAAGGCGGGTCAAAGGTCATGCTGCTGAGCAATGGCATGACTTCACGAAGTATGCCAACGGGCGGACGACGCCCGGATATCGAGATTGCCTCTCTCGGGAGGGGAGCTGGAGTCCTCAAAGAGGAGGGAGGAGGAGCTCAAGGAGGAGCATGCCAAGCGCGTAGCCCAACTAGAGAGTTGGTGCGATTATGGCAACCAAGAGCGGGCGCACAGCATGCGGTACCGGTGGGAGCAGGCCTGCCTTCTTGACGTTGCGAAGCAACGCTTCCTTCAGCAGGAAGCAATGCTGGAAGCCAAGCAGCTTGAAAGTGCTGTCTTGAAGGAGTCCCTCCTTTCCTTGGAGGCAGAAACCAAAGCCGCCCTTGCAGTGGCGAAGGCCCAAGTTGAGCAGGCAGAGGCCGCGGCTGAGGAGGCGAGGAGCCAAGCTACTGTCCAGGCTCAACTGGCGGAGAAGAAGGTGGAGGAGGGCAGGCTTGCTGCTGAGGTTGCCCTGAAGGCACGCCA
The DNA here is from genome assembly GCA_024586325.1 of Stellera chamaejasme. Lineage (NCBI taxonomy): Eukaryota > Viridiplantae > Streptophyta > Magnoliopsida > Malvales > Thymelaeaceae > Stellera > Stellera chamaejasme. The sequence continues at coordinate 21,936,436 of CM044979.1, forward strand.
GGAGGTCGCCACTGACCAGGAAAAGGCAATGGCCTCCGTGTGGGAGATGGAGAAGGCTCGGGCCTTCCCCTTTGAAGGTGAGGATCCCGAGTCCTCTTCCTCCATTAAGGTGCCCATCCTCGAGCGGATGCCTCGACTGGTGGAGACGCTTGGTGAGATCCAAGCCCTGGGCGAAGACGGGGCGCAGGCCTATGAGGAAGGCTGGCTGCGATGCCGCTTCCACGTGGAGAAGGCGTTTCCAGCTCTAAGTCTTGGGATCCTCGGATGCTGCCAACACCAATGAGCCAACGGTAGAGGCGCGCCTGGGGGGAGCAGGAAGGAAGATGGGCGATGCCTGGTACGCCCTTCTGGACTAGGGCGGAGGCTCCAACATGTGGATGCCCCCCCTATTTTGTAAAAAGACCTGCATTCACACACTTTTTGGGAACAATAGATGAAGTGAAAACTTCCTTTTTCCTTCACTGTTTTGTAGATTCGCTTTAACTCGCGATAGCCTTGTAGGGTACGTTAGCTTAGTTTAATAACCATAGGCTAAGTCCTGTCTCATGGAGAGATGTCCTTCTGGGGTCCGCGAAGGCGAAGCCACAGGGACTATTTATTATGGAGCTGGAGATTTAGTCTTAAGTTTATAGTGACGAGGCACTTTAAGATCCGCAACGGCGGAGCCACATGAGTCATTCCAAATGACTTGTGGGTTTACTTGTTGAGCTCCTTTCTTATTCAAATGTCCGCAAAGGCGGAGACACCTGAGTCATTCCAAATGACTTGTGGGTTTACTTGTTGAGCACCTTTCTTAGGCAAGCTGTTTAGGAGTAAGCCCTTGGGTAGTGGACGGTGTACCAAGTAGACGTTCCTGCAGTTTGCTCATCATTTATACGATAAGTATTCGGTAAAAAGGTTCGGTTTACGGAGTGCGGAGTCGCGCGTTTGGCGAAGGCGATGGGACGCTTGTTGAGACAAGTGGAGAACCATCGAGGTTACGGGGGTAAGACCCGCAGCGCAAGGGGATTACCCTTGGGACGGGCGAGTTGAAGGTTGGTTGGGGAATGGGACCCGCAACCACCTGTGTGGAGAAGTCCGAGCGGAAGGTCTGCTGCGGCGTGCGAGGACGACTTACGCATAGACCTTCCTGAAGGAGCCAAAAGGGGGTTACCCTTCCGCAGCGCAAGGGGATTACCCTTGGGGCGGGGCGAGTTGAAGGTCGGTTGGGGAATGAGACCCGCAACCACCTGTGTGGAGAAGTCCGAGCGGAAGGTCTGCTGCGGCGTGCGAGGACGACTTACACATAGATCTTCCTGAAGGAGCCAAAAAGGGGGTCACCCTTCCGCAGCGCAAGGGGATTACCCTTGGGGCGGGGCGAGTTGAAGGTCGGTTGGGGAATGAGACCCGCAACCACCTGTGTGGAGAAGTCCGAGCGGAAGGTCTGCTGCGGCGTGCGAGGACGACTTACACATAGACCTTCCTGAAGGAGCCAAAAGGGGGTTACCCTTCCGCAGCGCAAGGGGGTTACCCTTGGGGCGGGGCGAGTTGAAGGTCGGTTGGGGAATGAGACCCGCAACCACCTGTGTGGAGAAGTCCGAGCGGAAGGTCTGCTGTGGCGTGCGAGGACGACTTACACATAGACCCTCTGGAGGAGCCAAAAGGGGGTTACCCTTCCGCAGCGCAAGGGGTTACCCTTGGGGCGGGGCGAGTTGAAGGTCGGTTGGGGAATGAGACCCGCAACCACCTGTGTGGAGAAGTCCGAGCGGAAGGTCTGCTGTGGCGTGCGAGGACGACTTACACATAGACCTTCCTGAAGGAGCCAAAAGGGGGTTACCCTTCCGCAGCGCAAGGGGGTTACCCTTGGGGCGGGGCGAGTTGAAGGTCGGTTGGGGAATGAGACCCGCAACCACCTGTGTGGAGAAGTCCGAGCGGAAGGTCTGCTGTGGCGTGCGAGGACGACTTACACATAGACCTTCCTGAAGGAGCCAAAAGGGGGTTACCCTTCCGCAGCGCAAGGGGGTTACCCTTGGGGCGGGGCGAGTTGAAGGTCGGTTGGGGAATGAGACCCGCAACCACCTGTGTGGAGAAGTCCGAGCGGAAGGTCTGCTGTGGCGTGCGAGGACGACTTACACATAGACCTTCCTGAAGGAGCCAAAAGGGGGTTACCCTTCCGCAGCGCAAGGGGGTTACCCTTGGGGCGGGGCGAGTTGAAGGTCGGTTGGGGAATGAGACCCGCAACCACCTGTGTGGAGAAGTCCGAGCGGAAGGTCTGCTGTGGCGTGCGAGGACGACTTACACATAGACCTTCCTGAAGGAGCCAAAAGGGGGTTACCCTTCCGCAGCGCAAGGGGGTTACCCTTGGGGCGGGGCGAGTTGAAGGTCGGTTGGGGAATGAGACCCGCAACCACCTGTGTGGAGAAGTCCGAGCGGAAGGTCTGCTGTGGCGTGCGAGGACGACTTACACATAGACCGTCCTGAAGGAGCCAAAAGGGGGTTACCCTTCCGCAGCGCAAGGGGGTTACCCTTGGGGCGGGGCGAGTTGAAGGTCGGTTGGGGAATGAGACCCGCAACCACCTGTGTGGAGAAGTGAGACCTGACAAGGTCTGATGCCATAACTCGTGCAGCAGCCCTCTGACCGGCCGGCACAGAGGGCGGTGGAGAGGGCATTCGAAATGCCGTGTAAGCTGTCGAGACAGAGGAAATACATATGTATTTTATTGAATTTGTGAGACTAAGGACTTACACGTAATATGGGCGCAAGTCATCCGCATGAAAGTTGCGGGGAGCAGACGACCATCATGGTCTTGTAGTTCATAGACTCGGGCGGACTTGTTTATGAACAATATAAGGCCCATCCCAGGTTGGGTCGCAGGACACCGCTTGGGGTCGCGAGCGGTGAGGGCCGATTTAAGTAAGGCAAGGCCTCCTTGGTGCAGTACCTTGGGTTTGACCGGGAATTATGATGAAGACCGAGCCTCTGTTTGAGGGCGGTCATGCGGCGAGCACCTTCGCGCAATTCTTCAATTAAGTCGAGTTTGGCCCGAAGCCCTTGAGCATTGGCTTCGTCGGTGAAGTTGATCATACGGATTGTAGGAGATCTACCTCAATAGGTAGGAGCGCATCTGCGCCGTATACTAGAGAGAAAGGCGTCTCTCCCGTGGGGGTTCGCGTTGTGGTGCGATAGTCCCATAAGACACTTGGGAGTTCATCTACCCCGGCCCTTGGCCCCATCCAGCGTTTCTTGAGGCCTTCCTTGAGGGTTCGGTTGGTGACCTCAACCTGCCCATTAGGCGGGGTGTGCCACCGGGCAAAAAGCATGCGGACATTATTGTCCCGTGCCCATTGTTGGACATCGTGGATCGGCGAATCGAGTGCCATTATACGTAATAATAGCACGAGGGCTGCCAGACGGCAGACAAGATTCTTCCAAAGAAACTTGATAATCTTGGCGGAAGTGATGGAGACCAGGGGTTCTACCTCGACCCATTTAGAAAAATAATCAATCGCTACAACACGAAGCGGTGACCGACTGAGCGGTCGGCATTGGACCAATGAGGTCAAGGCCCCACAGGGCGAAAGGCACTGGATTTGTCAGTGCTGGAGATTCCGTGGATGGTAGCCGCTGGATGCGAGAATTGATTTGGCACTGGTGGCATGTTTTGACCAGTGCAGCGGCGTCCTTTTTCAAGGTAGGCCAATAGTATCCTTGACGGAGGGCTTTGTGGGCAAGCGCCTCCGCAGCGATGTGAGCGCCACAATTGCCTTGGTGGAGAGTGTCCAAGACAGAGCGTCCCTCAAGGGTGCTAAGGCACCGTTGTAGAGGCGCCGCAAACCCGCGATGCCATAATTGGTCATCAATGAGGACGAAGCGGAGGGCTTGCTTGCGGACCTGGGGATTTGTGGTGCTGGCTTTTAGCGCAGCAATGATAGGGTTTCTCCATCTGTGGATCGATCTGCGTTGCTAGAGAGGCAATATCAATACCTTCCGTGATGGAAGGACCGGCCGAGTGGCTGTGGTAGAGGGAGTCTTTCCTTTGATAGCATGTCTGCTGTAGTGTTCTTAACGAGGAACATGTATAAAGATGACTTCTTCAAAGTCGGTTCGTAGGTGTTTACCAACTTAAGGTATTTGATCAGGGTGGCGTCCTTGCACTCGGCGCACCCTTGAACCTGGTGAATCACCAGCTGCGAGTCACTGTGGACATGGAGGCGGCGAATGCCTGCCCTGGTGGCGAGTTTCAGCCCGGCTACGAGGGCCTCATATTCTGCAACATTGTTAGTTACTTGAAATTGAAAAGAGACACGAAGGAATACTTCCATACCTAGGGGTCCACGTAGATACACCCCCTGCGGGGGATTCGAGTTTGGATGAGCCATCCACAAATAAGTCCCATTCGGGAGGAGTGGGACGAGGAGTGGGGCCCTGCTCAGGGGCCGAGAGTACATCAGCATTTGAGAATTCCGCAATAAAGTCGGCGAGGGCCTGGCCCTTAATTGCCTTTCTGGGCTCATAATTGATGTTAAAGCCGCCAAGCTCGATGCACCACTTGGCGAGGCGCCCTGAATGTTCGGGCGCCCGAGGATGTCCTGAATTGGCAAGTCCGCTCGGACTATAATAGTGTGCCCTTGGAAATAGGGCTTGAGCTTCCTTGCTGCATATACAAGGGACAATATAGCCTTTTGGAGGAGGATACCTTGTTTCGTATCTTGGAGAGTGTGGCTGGTGTAATAGACCGGCCATTGCTTGGCGGCTTCTTCCTTAATAAGGACAGGCGACACTTCTTTCTCGAGGTGGCGAGGTAAAGGACCAGGTCATCGCACGGCCTAGGGCACTTGAGTGCCGGTAGTTCTTGTAGGTGTCGTTTTATGGAGGCATATGCCACCTTACACTCCGCCGTCCAATTGCACGCGTTTTTCATGCGAATCTGATCGAAGAAAGGTTTGCAGCGATCACTTAGTTTAGAGACGAATCGTCCCAAGGCCACTAGCTTTCCTGCCAGCTGTTGGACTTCCTTGAGCCCCCTAGGGGTGCGCAAGGTGGTGATTGCTTCAATCTTTTTGGGATTTGCATGGATTCCTCCTTTGGAGATTTGGTATCCCAGGAACTTCCCTTCGCCCACGCCGAAGATACACTTCTTTGGATTTAACCGCATATTGTATTTGCGGAAGTTGTCGAATGTTTCCCTCAAGTCTGTGAGGTGGGTTGGGACGGCCTTGCTTTTGACCACAATGTCATCCACATAGGCTTCAAGATTTCGGCCAATCTGGCCTGCGAAGACTTGATTTACAAGCCTTTGGAAGGTAGCCCCCGCATTTTTTAAGCCGAAGGGCATTCTGATATAATGATATACTGCTTCGCCAGTAGTAAAGGCGGTTTTTACCGCGTCCTCCGGGTCCATAAAGACTTGGTGGTACCCGCTATAAGCATCGAGAAAAGAAAAAACCGAGTGATGAACGGTTGAGTCAACCAGTTGGTCAATGGATGGTAAAGGATAGGGGTCCCTTGGGCAGGCCCTATTAACCCCCTTGTAGTCCACGCAAAGTCGCCACTGACCGCCCTCTTTATCGGCGAGGACAATATTCGCAACCCATTCAGAGTAGTGAACTTCCTTGATTATATTTGCCTTAAGCAATTTCTGCACTTCATGCATAAAGTCCTTACGGTCAAGGGCCATGCCCCTTGTTTTCTGTCTAACCGGCTAAAGCCGGGAGTACACTTAACTTGTGAGAAATAACAGCAGGATCAACTCCCGGTAGGTCCTCGGGGCTCCATGCGAAGACATCACCGTTGGCATGGAGGAGGTGGATGAGTGCTTGCTGGTCTTTTCCTCGAGGTCCTTTCCCACCCGAAACTTCTTCCCGGAGAGATCTCAACTTCTTCAAAGGCTCCGGACAAGTCAGAGCAGCTTCGCCACGTGACCAGCCTTCCTCTGCGGGTGCCTTCCTCTTAGGCTCGGATGGCCGGGAAGCTGCGGGGGCCGGCGAGGGCAGAGACATAATTGCCTCCGGCCACATTCTGGCTGACAAATATATAGGCATCCCCACCGCAGGTGAAAAACTAGAGTCGTGGTTCGCACATCACAGCGGACATGGAACTCGCTTTGAGTATGTCGCCCGATGATGGCGTTATATGGTGTAGGAGATCCAGGACGATAAAGTCCACATAGCTCGAATGACATACCCGCTTTTTCTCCTTGGTGGTTCCCATCATCATGTAGGGCAGGTGATCGACCCTGTGGTTGGGATTTCATCCCGTCCTATTCCAAAGGTGGCCCCCTTCGCGGGCTGAATTTGTGACAAAGGCACCTTTGCCTCAACCAAAGTGTGCTTGTAGATCACGTTGGCATTTGCCCCCGTATCCATGTAGATTCTATCGACATCCCAGCCCGCAATACGGGCAAAGTGATAACCAAGGGGTCAGCGTGCGGTATTGCCACAGAGGTGCCATCGCTGCGATGCAAAAACCGAGTAGAGGAGTGGTCTATCTGGTAGATCTGCCTCATATGACGGCGTCTTGCCGAAGCGCCTTCACACCGGGTGATTACGCCGATATGTCCCTTGCCGGGGGACTCGAACCAGATTCTCCTGACCTGGGTTTTGCTGGGAGCGCCCCCGCCGGCGGTCCTCCGGCCGGCGCCCTTCACGGTCACCTTCTCTTCTACGGTCCTCAGTTTGGAGCAAGTACTCCCTGAGCTTGCCTTGAGCCAGCATTTCTCCAATCATACGCTTGAGCTCAAAACAGTCCTCGGTGTCGTGACCTTTGTCACGGTGGTAGCGGCAAAACTTGTTGCTTTGCCTTGTTATTTCCTCGGGAGAGGGGCGAGGCCAAGTGGGGACCGCCTCTTCGTTCCAAGGCATGGAGGATGTTGGTTCGAGATTCCCTCGGTGGGGAAGAGAGATGTATGCCCTTTCCCTACCGGGGCGTGGTACGCCTTTGAGACCTAGGGTCCGGTCGCGGGGTTGCCCCTTGGCGTCCGCCGTGGCGGCTCGCGAGTGGTCGAGTGACCTCTTCCGTATTCATGAACCGTGACGCTGTACTTAAGAATTGTTCCATGTTGGTGGGCGGGTTAGTGTGGACATCCACAAAGAAAAGGGACTCCCAGCGGAGGCCTTGGATAGCTGCAAGCAAAGCGAGCTTCTTCTCCCGTGTTAGGGACCCGGATAGACTCGGCCCGGAAGCGTTGAATATATTCTCCGAGGGGCTCATCCTTTTTCGCCGTATCTTAAGAAGGTGCCCTGCCGCTTTTAGGAGGTGGTTTGGATACCACAAAATGGTTGGAGAAATTGCGGGATAGTTCCTCGAAGGAATCAAATCGTTTGTCCCGAAGAGTGGTGTACCAGTTGGCAGCGGCCCCAGTAAGTGTGGAGCTGAAAGCTCTACAGAGTGTGTTGTCGTCCGCCCTTGCTATTGCCATTGCGGAAACGTAACGCTGGAGATGAATATCAGGGTCTGACAGGCCATCATAAGCATCCAGCTTAGGCTGACGAAACTGGTCCGGAAGAGGGGTTTCTAAAACCCTCTGAGTAAAAGGTTGGGTCCAGAGGTGGTCCGCACTCCATCCTCGGAGATATTATGGACACCGGCCCTTTCATCTCTTTTTCCACTTCCTCTAATCGTCTAGTAAGCGCGATAAGTAATGACGAAGAAGGATCAGGGTTACTTACTTGCCGAGGAGGAGTAGCCGGGCGTTCGTGCTGATTAGTCCGCAGCGTTCCAACGCTATCCAGAACGCCCCGAAGAGTGGTGGCGAGAGTTTCACGTAAGTTGAAAGCAACCGCCTCAGTGATCGTTTGCAGGACGGCCGGATCCAGGTCCGTTGGAGGGGTGTTTGGAGGTGGAGTGTTTCGCTCCTGAGGCATGTTACGGGCAACGTGGGAGGAGCTTTCCTCTGTTGAGTGAATAGAGAGTTCTCCCGTTGTGGGGAACGTGGTTCGGGATGGCTCCGATGGTGGGTCATTGTTCGTGCTTGTCCCGGGAGGATTCCTCCGGCCTCGACGGCTGTTCTCGTTGGCACTCCGGTGGTTGGCATGACTTATTGCTTGTGGTTTGTAATATGGGTTTATAGCAAGAACTTTCGTTCCCACAGACGGCGCCAAACTGATAGTCTCGTTCCTAAGGAAGGTCCGGACTCTCAGTTGATACGGTGGAGAAGATGATGTTCTTGAGACTCCAAGCTTGCTGTTCAGAGTAATCTGTAAAAGATAGGAAGAATACTCAGAAGTAGCAAGAGGGGAGTGGGGGGGCGTGTAGTAGCTTACCCGATTTAGGGTGGACATCACCCTATTTATAGAGTGATGCCAGGAGAAGAGCCTCCCCCAGTTGAAGCCCTTTAGACAGTTGTTGAGATAAGTCTCGTGTCGATCGATTGGAGATAAGGCGGCTGTGATGATGAAGATCTCAAAGAAACCGCCTTAGGCGATTCACTTGTCAGAGAATGTCTGGCGTATAAATCTGGTGAAGATCTCCCAGGCTCGTGCTGCCCTCCTTATTGGCCGGTTGATGTCAGACGACCAAGTGGTCAATCTCCAAGTGGAGCAAGTGGCGGGCGAAGGCCTGTAAGGGCGAAGGACCATAGGGGCGAAGGCCCCAAAAAGAATATAGACAAATAAGGGGTGAGGTTGCACGAACTGGGTACCAAGGCCTTATTCAGGCGGGGCCAAGATAGGCAGGAGACTCGGGAGTAAGACCCATGGAGGCGAGGGAGATCGCGAGGGTTCGCCCTAAGACCGCGAGGGGGGCCCGCGCAGGCTTTTAGAATCGCAAGGGTGAGTATGAGACGTCGCCCCTGCGAGTCTGGAGGCCCGCGAGGGCAGGACCTCGCGTAGGCGATACTGGAGACCACAAGGATGAGACCTTGCGAAGGCGATACTGGAGACCACAAGGATGAGACCTCTCCCAAGGCCTCGTATGATTTCGATAAACGCGAGGCGCGATTGCTTGGGTAGTGTACCACGAAGTTGTTGATGACAACCTAGACGCGACTCTTAAGGTTATGAAGGATCGGCGAGATAAAGGAAGAGAACGCGACTTCGAAAGGAGTGACTTGAGACACCAACTTGAGGCGAAGTGAAAAAGACGTTCTTGAGTACCAGCAAGGTCACTATTCATACTGTCTAATGTTTAGTCCCTAGGGTTTTTAAATTTTCAACTTAAGAACGCTCAAGGAATTTTTATCTTAGCCTTAATATTAGAAACAAAAGATAAGTTTATTTGGCAACAAAATTTTACAATGTTGTCTTTTTCATAACATCATACATAGTACTTCTTTAATTGATCCAAGTTGGTCGGCTCTCTAAAGCTAATACCGTCCAAGTCCGTAATGTATGTCGCTCCACCGGGAAAGATCTCTTTGACTAAGTATGGGCCACTCCAATTAGGCTTGAACTTTCCCCTTGGGTCATGTACAGGTGCTCTGATTTCCTTCAAGACTAAATCTTCAACTTTGACTCCTCTTGGTTTAACCTTCTTATTATATGCATGTGAGATTCCCTTATGATACGCTTGGGTATGCTGGAGTGCGCAAAGTCTCTTTTCATCAAGTAATGCTAACTCCTCATACCGAGATCTCAACCAATCAACTTCTGAGACATGATTTTCCATTAAGACTCTCAGTGAAGGAACTTCTAGCCCAAGCGGGAGGACCGCTTCCAAGCCATAAACTAAAGAGAACGGGGTCGCCCCGGTAGGCGTTCTAATTGACGTCCGATATCCCCATAGCGCAAGGGGTAACTTCTCCGGCCAACATTTTGCACTTTCAATGGTTCTTGAGGATATTCTTGAGAGTTTTATTCGCAGCTTCGACAAAGACCGTTTGTATGGGGCGATATGGCGAGGACTTGTGATGGTTGATTTGATATTTGTCAAATAGCTGGAGGACGGCATCCTTGAAATGACCTCCGTTGTAGGAGACAATCTCATTCGCTACCCCATATCAATAGATAATGTTGGGTTCAATGAATTTGGCGACCTTGGCAGCGTCTAGTGAGGAAAATGACGCAGCTTCCACCCATTTTGTGTAGTAATCAATTGCTACGAGAATGTATTGATGTTTGTTTGACGCCTTCGGAGTTATTTTCCCGATGATATCAATACCCCATGCAGAGAATGGCCATGGTGAAGACAAAACATTAAGGGACACCGGGGGGCGGTGTTGCCTTTTCGCATGGATTTGGCATCGATGACACTTTCTGACATACTCTGCAATATCTGCTTCCATAGTAGGCCAATAGTATCCAAGACGTAAGATTTTCTTCGCTGTCATATAACCATTCATGTGTGGAGCTTGACAACCCTGGTGGATTTCATCCATTATATGTTTCGCTTGTTCTCGATTAACACAAAGGAGGTGGACTCCTTCATATGACCTTCTGTAAAGGATGTTTCCAGAGAGGAAATATTGTGCAGCTCTCCTCATCGTGGTTCTTGTATCGCTAAGAGTAAGAGGTTCCCCTCTCAGATACATGACGATATCTGAGTACCACGAATCTTCATCGACTGGACGGTCTAAGTGTATGCTATAGCAAAAACAGGGGCGGTCTCTTTGTTCCACTATGATGTGGACATCCACCCAACTTCCACACAAGAGACTCCAAGTCCCTTCCAAGGCCTCAATGGACCCATGACACGATCTAGGTCAAAGAAGGTGCAAGAGAAACTCCAAGCGTTTATGAAGATCATGGCACAAGCTGAGGAGCGGAATGAAGATCAAGATCAAGACCTCAAGCTTCAACACATGGGAATCCAAGTGGAGAAGACCCCAAACCTTTGGGAAGCATCACCTACACTTCCCTTGAAGCCGAGGAGAGTGCCACGCGCCTCACGCGCCACCTCCTCCATCCACGCGCTCCGCGCGCCTCCACCAAGTTGCGGAAGATGCCCCGCCACCCCCGGGAATGCTGCACCACGTTCCCAAGCCTTGAGAAGCCGGAAGGTAGCTTGGACGCGCCACCACGCCTTGCCATGCACTCCCACGCGCCACCTCCTCTCAAGCGTGTGTGGGACACGCCCACCATGGACAATTTGGACATTTCACCTTTTCCATCAGATTTCAGCTTATTTGACTTGTATTTGAATTATATTTGTGTTATTTGGAACATGGGAGGGAAAGTGGGTTAGGGAGGTCCTTAACCACTAGTTTGAAGTAATGGTTTGTCCTTACCTTCCATTACCAAAAATAGTGGAATCCTCTTACTCTCCCTCACCATTTTAAGTAGTGTCATTATGCCTTTTGCTTTAAGCATGAAAATGGTAGGAAGACTTAAGGGGTTGTTACCAAAAGTGTTAACCACACTTTGGATAATAACCTCCACTACCACCATTTCATGTATTTAGGTAGCAACTCACCATTTCAGCCATGGGAACTCTTTTAGCCGAAATATTGGACTCCATTTTGAGAGCATTTTGGCTTTGGTTTCTCAGTTCTTCAATCCATTCCCTTGTTCCATAATTTTGGTTCAAGAATCATATCTAGTATTGCTTAATCAAGTAGTTAAGAGGTGCTAGATCCATCTTCTTCCCTTGGCATTCAAAGTATTGCTTCATCTTGTAGTGAAGAGGTTTTGTTCAAGCCGAAAATTATCAAGTGTTTGGTGTTCATCTTCCAAGCTAGATCCTTTCAAGAGTTGATCATTTCCATGATCACATCACACTACGAGGGGTCTCATTTTGACGCCTGTCGGGATTTCGATCATGGATGGAAGAGTTGCTAGAGCATCTGCAAACTGGTTCTTGGCGCGAGGGAGGAATTCAAATTCTACATTCCTAAATTTAGCCGCCAATTTCTCTAAATGAGCATTATAAATTATTAGCCTTTCGTCTTTAGTCTTCCACTCCCTTTGAATCTGACGGATTATAAGTGCCGAATCGCCATTAACCTTGACATCCTTTGCCCCCAATTCCAACGCGGCCTCGAGTGCAACGATACATGCCTCATACTCAGCGAAATTATTAGTGCATTCAAAATTAAATTTAACGGACAGCGGAGTGTGGGACCCGTCTGGAGCAACCAAAAGAACATCAACACCGTGGCCTTTCTGATTTGACGTGCCATCAAAGAAAATTTCCCAACTGTCATTGGTGGACGTCACTTGGCCGACTGTTTCATCAAGGAATTGTAATTCTGTCTCTTCGGAGGACGAGATTGGGTTATGAGCAAGATGTTCTGCAACAACACTCCCTTTGATTGATTTCTGCGTAGAGTATTTTATATCAAACTCGGAAAGCACCATGATCCACCGGGCCATTCATTGGTTCGGGAGGGCTTGTCTAACAAGTATTTAAGAGGATCTATTCGGATATCAATATGACTTCCCGAGAGGTTAGATAGTGCCTCGGCTTTCGACACGTCCATACCAAGGCTAGGGACGTCTTCTCCAGGCGGATATTTGATTTCATACTCAAGGAACTTCTTGCTCAAATAATATATGGCTTGTTCTTTATTCGTCTCTGGGATGGCCTGGGCTAGCATGGCGCCAGCAGAGGTTTCTAATACCGTGAGATACAACAGGAACGGACGTCCTTCTAGTGGCACCATTAATATTGGTGGATTGGTAAGGTAATGCTGGATCGAATCAAATGCCTTTTGACAATCTTCATTCCATTCGGTGATATTCCTTTTTCTAAGAAGCTTGAAAATCGGTTCACATCTGGCCGTGAGTTGTGAAATGAATCTTCCAATGTATTGAATTCTTCCCAAGAAGCCTCTGATTTCTTTTTCGGTACGGGAAGGACCCATACCTCGTATCGCTTCAATTTTCTCAGGATCGACCTCTATTCCTCTGTGGGTGAAGAGAAATCCGAGCAATTTCCCACTAGTAACACCAAAAGCACACTTCGAGGGTTTAAACGCAAGTTGTATTTACGGATGCGTTTAAAAAATGTTGCAATCTTTGGGATGTGTCCTTCTCTTGTCTTTGATTTGACTATCATATCATCAACATATACCTCAACATCTTTATGGATCATGTCATGTAGTATTGTAGTCGCGGCCCGCTGATACGTAACTTTGACATTCTTTAACCCAAATGGCATGACTTTATAACGAATGTCCCCATGGAGTGATGAATGATGTTTTGGCCATGTCTTCGGGGGCCATTTTAATCTGATTATACCCAGAGAAACCGTCCATGAATGACAGCAGTGCATGACCGGCCGTGTTGTCAACTAACACATCAATATTTGGTAAAGGGAATTCATCTTTCGGACTTGCTTTATTAATGGGCCTGAAGTCGATGCAGACACGAACTCTTCCGTCTTTCTTTGCTACTGGCACTATATTTGCCAACCACTCGGGATACTCGATTACTGTGATAAAGCCTGCCTTGAGGAGTTTTTCCACTTCTTCCTTGACATTCATTGACCACTCGGGCTTGATTCTTCTGAGCTTCTGCTTTACTGGCTTACAATCAGGTAGTATCGGGATGTGATGTTGAGCTATCTCGAGATCAATGCCAGGCATATCTTTATAAGACCAAGCAAACACATCCATAAATTCTTTTAACAATGCAACAAGTCCATTTTTTTCTTCTTTGCTTAATTTTGCACCAATGTTAATAAACTTAGGTTCAGTTTCATCATTTAAGTTCACATATTCCAATTCCTCTTTTATTGGTTGAGCGTTCTTAGATTGTTGGTTAAACTCCCTGGGGTCTAAATCATTAGTAGTAGAAGTAGCGACGATATACTCGAAACTATTGATATTATTGATCGAGAAAGAAATTACATCAAAAGACTTTTCTGGAAGCAAAGCAACAGACTCAGAAATGATAGACTCGAAATTACTGCTAAGGTCTAGAGACAGACAGAAACTAGATGGATCCCAAATCGGAGGCACTTTATCGATGGCTTCTACAAGTGGTTGGATCAACAGGCTTGGGTCGTAATCCACATCATGGTCTTCAATCGTTGCAACTTGATTCGTCAGCATGAACAACCCTTCCAGTGCTTCATCATTCTGGATCTCAGGAGGTTAGAGGACAACCTCATTGTTGGGGGCTTGGAAGTTGAAGAAAACTTCTAAACCTGGGATCACCCTCGCTTTCAAATGATCATAATGAGGTTTAGGGAACCCAAAGTAAGGGTATGAGTCACCTTCTTTTGTAAACTGGCCGTTCAGGGTCTTGAAGTATGAGATAGAGACTGGTCCTTAGGCTTTCCTTTTGCGGCCTCCTCTTCTTCGAGGATGGGAGCATATCCTAGGCCAAATGGTGGGGCGCCGTCTTGAATTCAGGAGCTCTAGGATGCCCGTTGGTTTCTTCCGAGCCCCATCCCAGGAAAGTAGTTGAGTTTCTTCATGATATCAAGGACATGGATGTTGAGGTTCATGTCCCCTTTCTGGTACACTTGATCTTTGGTGGAAGAATCGATCTTCATTTGCAGCAAATTGAAATCCTGCCAAAGCCTTCCTGACCAACTCTATTTTATAGCAGTCCATAGCTTTGGGACGAATAGTCACCACAGACCCTTCATGAATAAAATTCGCGCATTGGTGGAGAGACGATGGTACAACATGGTAAGCGTGAATCTAAGGTCACCCAAGTAGTAGATTAAAGCAAGCTGGGATGTCAAGTACCTGGAATTCAACCTGATGGAGGACATCAGCGAATTTCAGGGATAGGAGGACTACCCCTAACACCTCTCTCTTGGTGTTGTCATAGGCACGGACTTTTTGATCGGAAGGAGTAAATTCTGTTGCATCAACTCCTAGTGCACTGGCGGTCCTTAGTGGTAGGACGTTCAGAGTAGAGCCATTATCGATTAGGACCATCGGGACTTCTTTATTTCTGACTACAGTAGACACAAGTAATGGCTTGTTATGGCTTTCACCATCACTAGGAAGATCTTCATCATCAAACCGAGGCCAGGACTTGGATCCGAAAGTAGCGGCTAACATATTCGAATAGATTCTCGCTCAACTGTCGTAGGGACCACAACCTTGCTGAGAGCATTAAGCATGGCTTGGCGATGAGCCTTTAATCGCACCAACAGATCCCACAAGGAGATATTTGCTTGTGCCTTCTTCAATTGTTGCAAAATCGGGTCAATTTCTGGTTCGGGGGCAGGTAGGTATTCCCGTCCTTACCGGGTGGCAAGGCAGAACGGGGAATTCTGATTTTCCATCTCGGGCTGTTTGTCATCGGATGTCATGACTTCCTCCCATGCTATGACGGCTACGTGGTCTTGAATGAAAAAGGTTGGGTCCACGGCATTTTCAATAAATAGAGCATTTACCCTTGCATTTTCATACCTTGGGAGTGGGTTGTTGACGATGTCTGGCTTAGCCGGAGGCGCTACGGTGCCCTTATCTATCAAATCCTGAATCGCATGGCGCAAAGCATGACAATTATCTGTGATATGGCCTGGTTCTTGGTGGAACTCACAGAAGTTGGTCATGCAGATAATTCCTTGGGAGTGGGTCAGAAACGGGGCGTGGATTTCGACGCTTCAGTAATCCCTTCTTCTCAAACCTTTGGAACACCTTGCTTAAGGGAGTATACAACTCTGTGAACTGGTGGGGCGGAGGCCTGTGAAACTGGGTATAAATTGTATTAACTTCAGCGGGTTTATTCATAGGTGGCGCAAACGGTCTCCTGAATCTTGGTTCATCGGCCTTGATCAATCCTGTATTGATGGCATCTTCAATCTGAGTCCCCGTGACAACCAAGACTTTAAAATTGGGGAGATACTGAGCGAACAAGTGTTGATGATAAACTGGCAAGAGATTCTTTACAACCATTGCCACATGCTCATCTTCTGATGGCCGACTCATCATTCCGACAGCTTTTGCTCTCCAACGTGCTATAAAAGCAGAAAATGTTTCTCTCGGCGTCTGCTTGGTGGTTTCAAGATCTCGACGTGTGACGTCGACTTCTAAGTTGTACTGATAATGTCTTTGAAACTCAATACAAATATCTTCCCATGCGCTTGACCTGGATGGCTCGAGATTCAAGAACCATTTGAGAGCTGGGCCAGTGAGAGATTTTTGGAACATTTGTGCCATAAGCACGGCATTGGCACCAAGTGGGATCATACTCTCGCGTACATTTTGAGATGAGTCTTCGGACAGCCACTACCGTCAAATTTGTCCAACTCTGGCATCTTTAACTATTTTGGTATGCGTGCTTGTGGGAACAGTGAGAGACTATCAGGATCTAGCCACACATCGTCCCTCCTCATCTTCTTGACAACACCTTCCAAGGCCTTCATCTATTGTTCTACTTGCATGATTGGAGTGTTTTCAACAAAGGGGTTATTTGTCTCACCTCCTTGATTGAACATGGTTGAGGGTCCTGATGAACATAGTTGGAGTCATTTGATTGAGCGGGGTTGAGGAAGACTCAAACCCTTGGGTTTCATTTTCTGCTCGAGTATTCTGGACTGAAATTTCAATCAACACATTGTAAAAGAGGAGCTTATTATTAGATTAACTAGCAGTGGTACTGAGTGTCTTCATTTGCTGAGCCAGTTCGTCCATTATTCGGTATTGAGCTTCTTGGTTTTTGAGCAATTGCTTCAACATCTTAGACATCTCGGGATCCATTCTGTCGTGACACCCCATAAGTCCTGATTATTTTACATTCTAGCCCCGACATTTTTTTAATTTTTCTTTGTGGTGATTATGTTACAATAATGCTCATTATAGGTCTCATATGCACATGAGCAAACATCGTGTGAAGCAAACAACATGTTGAACAAGCACCGAGATATGTAATACACCGTGAATATAAGGTACCTAAGGATCAGCTCTAAAGTCACTATGTACATGAAGGTGAGAATGGGCTGGTCAAAGGTTCTCCAACAACTAGGTGTGTATATACCTCCCTCTGGGTGCAAGGAGCACCCATTGGTCAAACGGTACCTTACGACCTTTAAGCGCTGTGGAGTTGGGACCAGTGCACAGTCATGTTGGGAGGACCAACTTTCTTATGCAACATGGTCTCCGAGGCTCACTACCTAGGTTAATGCACACACAAATGAACAGTATATCAGTGATGCAGAGCACACAAATGTCAATCGCCGTGTTATCAATCAGCATGCTTTGCAATCAACAAATATTACACACATAATTGGCTTTCATAATGTTTTAAAAAATATATTTTCAGCACTCAATCCTCTTATTTTCAAAAAAGTTTGAAAATGGTCCCCAGTGGAGTCGTCACAATGAGCGGGAGGGCCGCTCGTCGGGGGTTTTCCGCCAGTTTTGGGAAAAATGAGGGAGTCGCCACCTTTATTTTTTAGAAAATGGGAAATTAAGGAAAACCCAATTTTGACTGAATTTTAGAAAAGGCAATTTCCACGAAAACCAGAGATTTTAAGTCTGGGGATTGGGTACAAATTGGGAAGGTGTTAGGCACCCAATTTGTCTGAAAATAATTCTTAAAACAAAATAAAAGCCGATTCCCATAAATTAAAAAAATGCAAAATGATTAATTTTTTATTTTCAAACAATGGGTTGATTTTAGTTAATTGGACTTGGGCCTGGATTATGGGCTTCCAAACCGCCTACGTACACGTTTGAATCGGGATCAAAGCCCACATACTTCGCACTCCGTTGGGTGGGAGAGTTATTTTTGGGTTAGAGAATGTACTGTCAAATCTGTGGAGCGGCGGTCGAATTACCTTAGAATTTCTGGTGTGATGGTTGAATTGCCTTTTTCGAGATTCCAAAACCCGAGCTAAACTCGAAAGAATGGAAAAGATTCTAGAATCAGTTCAATGATGATAACGAAAAACTTATAATTGTTATGATGATGTAAACGAAAATAATGAGAGATGAGAGTGTTAGCAAAAATAATGAGAGATGAGAATGTTAGCAAAAATAATGAAGAATTATCAATGTCAAGAAATAAACAAATAAAACCACGATTAATATTTTTTTAGAAAATTTTTCATGAATATTTAAGAAATGGATAATAGTAACAAAAGATGATTAGAATTAATTATTATAATAAACAAATTGATTATGAACAAAATTGGAAAAAATAAAACTAGGAGTCATGGAAAGAACAAAATAAACAACTCTGTCCAGTGACCTTTTTGTAAGAAAACAAAGTTAAAACTTGTTAAACCTGTAGAAACGTAAAAGAAAAGAAGTCAGTGACTTTATTAACATAAATAAAGAAAACAAGGGTTAGATGGGGGTTTTACCGGGTTCTTTTAACACAAGAATACGACACGTGTTCCTGGTAACTGCGATTCGCGACGGAGTTCGCAAGTCCGGCGGCTGGGCTGCGCGGTTTCACTGCGAACGGCGACAAGGCGGCGGCGACTCGGGCTGCGGCAGGTGCTCCGGCGACTGGGGAGTGATCCGCAGCGGCTTGGCAGCGCTAGGGTGGACGAGAGAAGGCCAGAAGATGGTGTCAGCTCCGCCTTCCCTTTGCTGCAGTCGCAGCTGTGATGCGGGGCTGGTGGCGACGTCTGGCGGAAGACAAGGTTGCAGCAGACGGTTTGGGGGGTGCGCCAAAGGTCGGGAGATGGTCTGGCCAGGAGTTGTGGTGGAGGAGAAATGGCCAAGAGTTTGCAAGACGCAACCGAAGAACAATGAGGAAGGATGCGTTGCTGCTGTTCTGGATGCCTCTCCTTGATGGAAGGATGGTGTTATTTATAAGGAGGGATGGAGGCTAGGGTTAGGGTGGAGTTGGAGGCTAGGGTTAGGGTGGAGTCGAAGAGATTTGGGTGACGGTAGGAGACGAAGATGGTGGAGGTGAAGAACTTACATATATGTGCATGCTTGTGAGTGGGCAAATGACACCCTCACCATGCTTAAAGTTCAAAATAATCGATTCAGCCCCTTTTCTTTTGATTGAGTTAGAAACAAAGTTTATACTCCTTCCGTCCCTGAAAGATTGGTAGATTTGTTTGGACACGGAGATTAAGGTGAATGTAAGATGTTTGTATATGTTTACTTAATTGCCCCTTAGTTGAGAGTGCACAAAAAACGAGGTAAAAAAGTAAAGATAAAGTGAGGATAGTTTAGTAACTTTGAGAGAGAAGTTTCCTAATAAGGAAAATGATAAATTTATCTGGGACAGCCCAAAAGGAAATGTGTACAATTTTTCAGGACGGAGGGAGTATTAGTTAAATAAGTCATCAAAAAATTAAATTATTGAATTTAATTAAAAAAATGACTGTTAACTGTAGGACTAAGCTTTGTTGAAGATTCAAGCTCAAAACTTCAAGAAATGGTTGCTTGAACCAAAAGTACTGTTGGACCCGTCTGATTGCACCAAGGTTTTGGAGACCTTCCCTTCACTTTTGGCTCTTGCTTCCTTTAGTCAAGTCGTAGACAAGACCTTGATGAAGATTTTCTCTGAAGACCCCAAGAGCATATTCGGACGTCTACTATGGCAGAAAGGCAGTGGAAGAGAGATGAAAATTTCTGGCAGCAAAAGGGAGAGAGGTTCTTCTTCCTTTGCTCAATAATGGAGATGAGAGATGAAATGAGATAGATAAAAGAGCGTGAATGGTCAAGAATAAGAGATGAAGTCTGAAATAATGGAAGGGGATGGGTAGAAAAGAGAGGCATGGGTTTAAAGGAGTGTGTAAGAGGGATGAGCTTTAAAAGAAATTTATCTCATTTTTAAACTAGAAAATAGGTAAATAAAATTTGCCAAATATAAATATCTTCCTCCACTTCAAGAAAATGGGCCGGCCAAATGGGCTTAGTCCAACATATGGTTTTTCCTTTTTTTTTTCCTTCCTCGGTGACCATTTTGCCATTCGAAACTGATTTTTGGCAAAATATCCTGGAAATCCGTAAATGTTATCCAACATGTAAAACACTTGTAAATAACTCCAAATTAACTCCTAAACTCTGAATTCCATTAACTAAAAGGGTGCGTAGGCAACCTTCGGCGCGAGGAACTTCTATAGTTTGCAGGTACTTGTTCAAGGGACTCAAAGCTCGAAGTGGGAACAAGCTTCCAAAGAAAAACGACTTAGATTTTTAGGAGTTTAAATAGTGTTTTCTTTCTTTAAACTAGTAAAACTTATTGTACACATTTCTTATTTTCTTTTTATATTGGTTTTGGTTTGGAAATCCTTTAACCCTATTAAAGTTTTAGTAAAAGTTTAAGTAATTTCTTTAACTGTTTTATAAACTGCGATCGATCCTAGGGTTATGAGCCAGAACTTTCAGTTGTCTGTATGGTTGGTTTTGGGTCGTAACACAGTATACCCAACTGTAAACAAATCTCATCAACATCATCAATGGCCATTTTGTCCATGTTGCAAAAATCAATGAAGTCAGACAAACCTCCAACATAGGCCTTCCACAGTAGCTCCCCAAAGTGACCGTTGTGGTGTACGTGGAGTGTGAACCATTGTTACCGACACCCGGTAAGTGCTTATGTTAATTACGTGATTAAGCACTAATACTGGGATTAGTGAATTTTGTGTGGCTCGGAACTTATGATAAAACATGTGAAGCATGATTTGTGTGTGATATGAAGTGCCTAGGATGGTGTCCAGGTTTCGTTTCAGTTGGTGGAGCGGGTTCAGAGATACTCAATTTAGGGTTGGACTAAATTGTAACTTTTGAAAGTTTGGGGGCCAAAGTGTCAAAGAAGAAACATTGAGCCAATAATTGAGAAAGGAAGAGATAATTTCGTCCATAATGAACACTTGGCAAGAAATGGCAAGAAAAGAAAAAGAAATGGAAAGAAAATATAAAATGGAGGATAATGCCAAATTGGCATTATTTTCCTTCTTCTTCCTTGTCCTAGCTTCTACCGAAACTTTCATCCATGGATGCGCCCTTGACCTCCCAAACCTGATCTCCTCCAATACTTGATGAAGCTTTGAGGAGTGTGAGCTGAATCCTTGTAGAAGTCTTGCTGAAATCCGTTTCGATTTCCTGCACGGAAACTCAACTTTAGATTTGAGAGAAGGGAGTGGTCGAAATGCATTTGAAACTCTGCCGAAATTTGTACTTGGGACGGCTGAACGGGAATTTCGATTCGGACTCTTGTGAAAGGAAGATCTGACAAGCAACCCGCTGAGTAGAGTTCAGGGGTTGGCTTTTGTATTGTGCTATTTCAACAGCAACATCTGTCACGTTGAGGATTGTGGTTGGACCTTGGAGCGTCACCCCCTCGCACGTCCCGTATGTATTCCAATTGGATACTTCTGGCTATGTATATTGTAAATGACATGCATACTTGTAGTAGTATCATATTTGGGTTGTGCTGGAAATCTTGTGAGTACATGTGTTGAATTCTTGAGTAGTATGAAAGTTGTGCTGAAAATCAGTTATGAATCAGTATTTGTGTTGTGAAGCATGTTGTGCATTAATTTTGGAGTATGAAAATATGTGTTGGGTTTTAGTTGTGAAAAGTGTGTGCTGAAAATTCTTTGTGTATGTATGTGAAGTACTTTGAGCAGGATTTTTGAATCTGTGAAAGTATGCACCAATTTGTGATTGTGTTCGAATGTGCGGATGAGTGATCCCAGGTATGGTTAGAGAAAGTGATTATCATACTTGATCATGGTTATGATCGTAAAATTTTAAGTGGCGTGGGGTTAGAGCGGCTTACTTGTGATTGTGTTCCGAGTGCGCTGTTACCCGAAAGTTTGTAGTTAGTGTGATTAGCCAAAATTTTAATCACTCGTGCGCTTCGCGGTAAGGGGGTAATAACCATGGGCTACTCTCAACCGCATATTAAAAACCAAAACATTCAAAAGAATATACGTTTAAACTATACCTCTTCACCCCACCCACCAAAGAATCGTAATAATAACGCAATTAAAATACTATTTATGGTCCCCCACCAACCTCCGCCGCTATAAAGTCCATACCCATTCATTCTTACACCAACTTCACACATTATCAACGAACCAAGAAGGAAAAGGCCTAAAAAAGAAAACCAACCATATTTGAGGTGACCTTCGTTCTTCCTCCGTCTTCTCCACTCCACAATTTCGCCCGCCAGCCTTCGCCTTGTTCATCACCTTCGTGTAGATTGACTTTGGGATCGATCTCACCATTTCGACACGAAAATCACATCAAGAATTTCGAGATTTGACGGGGAACCGTTTCGGTTAGCTTAGGGTTTTTATCTGAATCATTTTTCCGAGGGATAAGCTGTCTTTTCGAGTTCGTGAGGCGGTGGTTGGGAGCATTGAATGCAACAAGGAAAGAAGAGGACTTTGAGAGAAGTTTTAATTTCAATTGGTTCCTTTTAAATCGATGCCAACGTGTAAATGACAGCCACGTTTGTCACAGCCACCCCGCCCGGTTGCGGAGGCGGGGCCGACCGCGACGTTCGGAACCGGAACCTACAGCGGATAACGCGGTGGCGGAGCATTTTACCCATTAAACAGAATAATCGATACTAACATGCAACCTACCAAAATCCATACATGGCAAGCATACAGGTAGCTCAGCAATTACCAAACACACAATTCATGGAATACCAAACATCACACAAGTCAAGCAGCACACCGAAACCATTTCATATATGTCAAACTAATATAGGCAAGTCGGGGCTCCGCCCTCGACTCAGAAGACAACGAAGTCAGATATACATATATACCAGAATTTCCATCGAACACAATCTCATGATCCGATAAATATGCATGCAACTACAGCTATAGAGCCATCAAACTAAAACCTAGATGTACCTAAGCACGGAATCGGAAACCTTCTCGCTCAGGAGATTTTCCGCACATGGTACTGCTGCTGCTGTTGAGACCCAGAATAACAGAAAGCACTGCGAACCTCTATTCCGCCGGTTGCTTTTCAGAACAACCTGAAAGGTGGTAAACATATAAGGGGTGAGTCCTCGGGAGGACCCAGTAAGGGCTGAGGTAAAACGTAGTTTTCCCAAGTGGCAACAAGCTGAACCTGCAAAACAGAATAACACAAGCATATACATATACATATGAACATAAAGTATAAGGTGAGCCGGAAATCCAATCGTATGCAGTCCAACCGCCGAACGACCGAAGCGGACAGCCCTCTCACGAGAGGTCGAATATACTGAGCAGCGAGCAGCGAGCGAGCGAAAGCACGGTACAGGCTGGGGTCGCGATCCCCAAACTGTCGTAGGGTCACAGAAGTATATCGGCACCCCAAGTGCGGATATACGCAGAATGTCGGCACCCTCCAGTGCGGACACTGAACAGAAGTATCGGCACTCCCGGTGCGGATACGCAGAACAGAACCAAGGAGCACCCGTGGTCCCTTAGACCATCCGGGTCTCGTCACAGAACAGAACATATAATAATAATAATAATACACAAATATAAACAGAAATATCATCACCTGATATGCATATACAGAACAGAATAGGAACCCCAATAACATAAACAGATCAAACATACGTTTTACCATTTGACGGGTCTCGGGTTCACCGAACCACCGCCCTCACCCGGAACCCGCCTCAACTAAACCCGATACACATCATATAACTCCCAGAATGTATAACGAGAGAAGTTGAGCCATTACCTCAGCAACACCGCTCCGTTGCACAATTCCCGGGAAATCCCGGCTCCCGGCCCGAAAAGTCACAACTTGCCTTTTACGGTCCCACTCTACTCCACCCACGCAGAAACAAGCTGAACAACCACAATTGAGTCAGAACACACCAAAACAAACCCCCGAAAATCAATCCCGTACGATCCCGCACTTCCCGGAAAAATCCACAGAAAGCTCGGTTTCACGAACCGAGCCAGAACATTGTTATTCATACACCCACAAACACATTCCAACCTTTAAACCCACATTCCAGACACTTTTCCCGGAAAACCCGCATAAACCTAACTTTTCCTACCATTGTCCGAAAATGATGTTTCAAACACCATTACGAACCTACTTCCATCCACAATACTAATTTAGCATCCAAATCAACCAAAAACAAACCCCAACATGGAAAAAGAACCATTTCAAGTTTCGGTTCTTCACCCAATTTTCACCCAATTACCATTTCAATCCAAACAAGGTTCCATTTGCTCTCTTTAATCACCAATTACAATTCTTAAGCAAGATTACTAACCAATTTCACCTTAAACAAGCAAAATCAACCATGAACCCTAATCCACTATTCACTCAAATAGGGGCTATTCTACTCAATGAATTTCCCTCCAAATTGAAACCATAGCAAGCCTTAGAATCATGCTAGGAACAACATACTAAGAGCATGATTCAAGAACACAAACATACACCATTTTAGAATTAACCCTAATTTTTGCCAAAATATGTTTCTTCCTTCCATGATGTTTTTCCAACATCCAACCCTAGATTCCTACTCCCCTCAAGCCCAAGAACAACATACTAAAAGATGGGAGGGAGAGGATCACTTAATCATGTAGACAAGAACAAATCAAGAATTCGGTTTTTGCCCTCTTTTCTTCTCCAAATCTTGTTTTCAACATGGGAAGAAGATGAAGGGGAGAGGCTTACCAATTTTGGAGCTTAAATCCTTGTAGTTTCAGCAAAGAAGGATGAAGAACATGGAGCTTAGAGAGGGATAGCAATGGCGGATGAGAGAAGAAGGAAGGAGAAGAAGAAAATGATTTTTCTAACTCATTTTATGTAATAATAGCCATATATATATTTATCCTTCTTTTCCAACTTTAATAATAAATGGACAAGTGTCCAGCCCAACTGCTGCAGCCGACTTAGCCCAAAATCTGACCCAAAATATTAATAACTTTTGGGTTAATAACAATTTAACCCCTAATTCTCTAAATCTTTGCAATTAAACCCCAAACACAAGTAACAAACTCCAAATGGAACCAAAACTGACCACAACCCCGGAATATCATAAAATATCCAAAACATGTTTCCAAAGTCCATTTGGAAAATCAGAGTGTCCTACCGGGCTCTTGAACCCGGTAAGTCTCGATGTGCTCGTGTGCTAACCCGAACCGAAAATCACGCCACAACAAAAAAATCCATAAATATTATTATAAAATCCGCCTTAAAATATCACATACCTCACACCGAAGCCGTCTGGTAAAATCCATCCCGAGCCCCGGGATTCCGCCCAGAGCCCCGGGAGTCGCCCGGGACCGCACGTCACACCCCAAATAAAATACTCCGCAGAAAGATGCAGGATGCTCTCATGATCCCAAATATGCGAACGGTTTCCCAATCTGAGGTCCTGGGAGCGCTACCGAGCCCGCTGTACGCCCCGAGACAACCCCCCGGCCCCGAAAAATATTTTCGGCGAAAACGTCCGGGGGACCCACACGACCTCAAAACCCGAAGGATTTCCAGAAATAATGCTCAGATAAGTCCCGGAGCCATTTAACCGCCCAAAACGTGACCCGCAGCCAAAATCGAGCTCGGTCACCCGGTCACAACCCTCTCGGGGTGACCGTAACATTCTCCCCCTTAGAACTCTTGGTCCTCCAAGAGTAACTGCTAAAGCGTAGTTGCAGAAATCCCGACACTCGTCTGCACAATTCTTACCTTTCTTTCCCTATCATACTCGGATCACCGTCTTTGGTGCGGCGAGAGTGGTAGTTTAGACTACCATCCTGAGCCTCTCAGCGGCGTCTCATCCCTCAGGGTGCATCTCTTTGCGCCCCGAGTCAGTTGCCGGTATTTCTACCTGGCAACCCCAGACAGTACCGAAACTATACCTAACTGACCTTTTACAGGTCATCCTGGAAGACGTCACATGTAACAGACAAAGTCGGGGGGGTAAAACCAACCTATCAACCCGCTCTAGAATCTCATGAGAACCGATATACCTTGGGGTAACTCGCCCCACCTACTAAATCTGACCGTCCCTCAGACCAATGCTACCGCCAGTCAAACTCTGTCACCAACTTCAAATACCAATTCCTTGCGACGTTTACCCACGTACAAGTTGGTGCGGTCAAACGCGGTCGCCATCCGCGCTGAATCATCTGATCCGAGTGTGTTTTCTCAACAATCAATCATCCGCTCCGATTTCCCATCGGGTTGAGAGTGATAAGCGTACCCGATGGAATAGCGTGCCCCAATCCTTATGAAAAGTACTCCAGAGTCGTGCCGTACAACGCAGATCACAATCAGACACCATGGAGTCCGGTACTCCATGTAACTGCCCAATCTCTCTGATGGACACACACAGCCCAATCTTCTCCAGAGGGTCTGTCACCCGCATCGGCAAAAACGAGCTCACTTAGACACATAAGTGGTGATATGTCCCCGCATATCTGGCCACCAAAAAGCAAGCACGCAAATCCTGGAACAACCCTCTCCCTACCGGGGTGTATACTTAACCAGCTCTAATTGCCTCTTCCAGAGCCTCATTCCGTAGTGCACGATCTTCCGGTACAAACAACCAATTCCCAAAGTATAATGATTCCTGCTGTATTGAGATGTCGGTAATAGTGCTCTTGTGTCCTCTCCATACAACTTTCTCAAACCCGAATCCTTCCCTTGTGCTTCACGCACTGTCCAACCATTCTCGGATGAATAGTCAAGTGTTGACCTTAGTATGTTCCCAAAGCTCCCACTTGTGCCACAGGCACGTCAAACCATTCTCCTCGGTCCGATCTTCCGTGTTGCCTCCCTTGACTAACCCGATACACTCTCTACGCGGAGTATCGGCAATTGCATTGCCTTTGCCAGCAGTGCACTAGATACTACCATCATAATCCTTAATGTCCTCGAGCCACCTGCGCGACCTCATGTTCAGCTCCTTATCTCGCATACTGAGGTTGGATGCCTCCAATCTGTACTACTTAATTCTCTCGAATTCCGCTGATAACCCATGTTTACCGATGATGTGTCCCGAAAAGCAGCCTCTCGAATCCGAAATCACACTTGAGAACCTTAGTGTAAAACCAACGCTCCCAAAACGCTTGCGAATAACCCTTAGATGCTCAGTGCGAGCCTTCATTCCAAAGTAAATCAGAATATCCTCTTTCTTTATCCAAAACTAAAAGTATCCTGATTGCAGATCAATCCTGGAAAGGATCCTCGTACCTCCCAACTGCTCAAAAAGGTTAACAGTCCTGAGTAGTGGGTATTTATTCCTAATAGTGTTGGCATTCATCCGCCTGCAGTCACTACACCACCGGAGTAACCCACCTTTTCCCTTGACAACCAGAACCAGAGTACCTTACGGCGAAGTGCTCGGCGAATGAAATCCTTCTCCTGTAGTTTCTTCAACTGTTTCTTCCAGCTCAACCATCTACACTATCGGTCTCCGATAAGGAGGAATAGAAATTAGAGTGAAATCCAACTGCGGACGTATTTTAAACACAACTTCCTGCCCTGTTGGCATCCCAGGTAAATTCTCTGGAAGCACCTGCGGAAATTACCGAACAGCTGGAATCCTATCCAGCTCCAACCGAGTATCTGTCATGGGCAGATCGTAGTACTTCTCCAAATCCACTGTCGGACCCTGATCCAAAACCTGTAGTGCCATGCTGCTCTTACCATTTCCATCCCATCAGAATTCATGAGAGGTAACACCTCTTCTAGAAACCGTAATACTACGGTTAGCACAAATCAATGTGCACGGAATTCTTGAACAGACCGACCATCCCAACAATAACGTCATACATCGGTGTGTCCAAACCAACAGATCTGATAGAACCACGTGGTTCGCCCATAAATAGTACGCAGTCCTGTGCCGTCTCACAAGGAAAACAAAACCGGCTCTCAGCCGTTTGTACCAGAATCATTTGGCAGCTCACTGCTAGCCAAATGCAGAAATTTGGCACACTTCTGTGCCGAAACCGAAACAGACTCTCCAGTACTAAGTATATCCCGAACAGAAATGTGTCACTCAAAAACAGAATACCTTGCAATGCCCCATGCTGTAAAATGCCT
Organism: Stellera chamaejasme; assembly: GCA_024586325.1. NCBI lineage: Eukaryota > Viridiplantae > Streptophyta > Magnoliopsida > Malvales > Thymelaeaceae > Stellera > Stellera chamaejasme. Next base: position 21,964,191 of record CM044979.1, read on the forward strand.
CCCTGCTCATTCTGGAAACCGCGTCCAGCTCTGGGTTACTGTGGCGGAGGGGGTGGCTGATACGAAGGTCACCGTGGTGGTCTCAGAACGCCTTCCCCATGAACCACACCCTTGGGGTGTGTTGGGCTGGAACCAAGACTGCGGATATAAAACACTGCTGGATCCCTATCTCAGCATCAGAAAGCAATCCCGAATCCAGTGGTTATCTGTCCCACATTGCAAGCACTGCCCCGACTGCCTGAAGCATGGCCGGCCGGGGTGCTGCCTGCCACAACTCGAACAAAACTGAACTATCACAGTCATCCAGCTGCCCCTGCCACTCTGCCCAGTCCTGCCTGCCTCACCTGTAAACCTCGACGAACTCTGCTGTGCAGAACCTCTCCCTTGATCTTGAGATCGGTGGGGGACGTACCGACTCTCAATCTCCTCCTGCTCCATACCGTGGTACTTTGGTATGTATCAAACCAGCCGGTCAAACTCTCACACTTATACTCTCTAATAGTCATGGTCCCTGCTCCATATCATCAAACTGTGATCGGAGGTCTCTCGATCGCATCCCCAATATCCTGCTGGTGGAAATAGTAGGAAAACTGCTCCCAGGTAAGGTTCGGATCCTGTCCTCCGTCCCGTGCTGCATTGGCTCTCAAACGGCCCTGCAGACTCCTCCACCAGTGATCTGCACTATCCTGCAGATTAAACGTCGCCAAAGAGACCCTAACCTCAGATGGAAGGTGTAACCTCCCAAGGAGCTTATCAACTCCAGCAAACCAAGTCTCTGCCGCCTCGGGCCCTCCTCGGCCGTTGAACCTCGGGGGTCAAATGATGAAACCTCTCCGTAAGTCGACCTTGTCGATCGGGTACCTCGACCTTCTGTCATTGGTGGAACCGACGAGAGGTCTCTGTGTCCATGTGATCGTCCTCCTCGGAGTCATTCTCCGGCTGGTCCTGGACACTAAGGTGACTGCTACCCACCTCCTGATCCGAATGCCTTTACCGAGGCATAAACAGATTTTCCTTGCCTACTGCCGTCCACTGAACCTATTGTCTTTGGCGGTAAAGTACCCAGACAGTGTGCACAGCCCAACACAAATACCAAACAGAAAGGGTCCCTGTGACTGCTAGAACCCCGGGGGTGGTGTTTGTGGTTGTTCAGACCCTGGGTTACGCTGAACCCGTATCCCATTCTTCGGAGGTGTGGGATCCCAGTCCCCGCCTCCGATGCCAAATCACGCTATTCGCGTGTAGTAAACATATCCTTAAACACAGTCCAACCAAAACCAACTTATCCCATAACCAAAGGTCCAAACCAAATAACTCTTCTCTATCTATCCAAAAGCCAGCAGCAGTATTCTAAGGCTCAGTAGTGTAATGCAATGCATGATGCGAAATTCATTTTAGAATCACACAACCAAATATCAAATCCTCAAACACGAATCAGTTCATGTTCATATCACGTAATCACACCATATACCAAACAACAAATTAAAGTACCCGGATCATATCAAGTCCCACATCCAAACCTTCGAGAATGCTTCAAAGAACCGCCCACGCTCCACACCCATTCCAAAGTGGTTCAAATAAGGAGGTGGGCAGTCTCCGTCTGAGAACCGCCCCTAGAATGAAACGTAGAACCCGGTGGCTCGCACTTCAAGTCATCTCTCACAGAACTTACCCATGAACTAGCATGACCTGCTCCAAAAATCCACTCCCGAGCTTGTACAATTGCCTTCCACAATCCACATTGAAACTGATCATACCTTACCTCTTGGGTCACACTAACCCAACCTGCTCTGATACCAACTTGTCACAGCCACCCCGCCCGGTTGCGGAGGCAAGGCCGATCGCGACGTTCGGAACCGGAACCTACGGCGGATAGCGCGGTGGCGGAGCATTTTACCCATTAAACAGAATAATCGATACTAACATGCAACCTACCAAAATCCATACATGGCAAGCATACAGGTAGCTCAGCAATTACCAAACACACAATTCATGGAATACCAAACATCACACAAGTCAAGCAGCACACCGAAACCATTTCATATATGTCAAACTAATATAGGCAAGTCGGGCTCCGCCTCGACTCGAAGACAACAAAACCAGATATACATATATACCAGAATTTCCATCATACACAATCTCATGATCCAATAAATATGCATGCAACTACAGCTACAGAGCCATCAAACTAAAACCTAGATGTACCTAAGTACGGAATCAGAAACCTTCTCGCTCAGGAGATTTTCCGCACATGGTACTGCTGCTGCTCACGAGACCCCAGAATAACGAAAGCACCGCGGACCTCTACTCCGCCGGTTGCTTTTCGAACAAACGAAAGGTGGTAAACATATAAGGGTGAGTTCTCGGGAGGACCCGGTAAGGGCTGAGGTAAAGCGTAGTTTGCCCAAGTGGCAACAAGCTGAACTCGCAAAAGCAGAATAACACAAGCATATACATATACATATGAACATAAAGTATAAGGTGAGCCGGAAATCCAATCGTATGCGGTCCAACCGCGAGCGACCGAAGCGACAGCCCTCTCACGAGGTCGAATATACTGAGCGAGCGAGCGAGCGAGCGTAAGAAAGCACGGTACCGGCTGGGGTCGCGATCCCCAAACTGTCGTAGGGTCACAGAAGTATATCGGCACCCCAAGTGCGGATATACGCAGAATGTCGGCACCCTCCAGTGCGGACACTGAACAGAAGTATCGGCACTCCCGGTGCGGATACGCAGAACAGAACCAAGGAGCACCCGTGGTCCCTTAGACCATCCGGGTCTCGTCACAGAACAGAACATATAATAATAATAATAATACACAAATATAAACAGAAATATCATCACCTGATATGCATATACAGAACAGAATAGGAACCCGGGGCCTCCAAGGCCATCCGGGCCTTGAAACAGATCAAACATACGTTTTACCATTTGACGGGTCTCGGGTTCACCGAACCACCGCCCTCACCCGGAACCCGCCTCAACTAAACCCGATACACATCATATAACTCCCAGAATGTATAACGAGAGAAGTTGAGCCCTTACCTCAGCAACACCGCTCCGTTGCACGATTCCCGGAAATCCCGGCTCCGGCCCGAAAAGTCGCAACTTGCCTTTTACGGTCCCACTCTACTCCACCCACGCAGAAACAAGCTGAACAACCACAATTGAGTTAGAACACACCAAAACAAACCCCGAAAATCAATCCCGCACTTTCCCGCAAAAATCCACAGAAAGCTCGGTTTTACGAACCGAGCTAGAACCTTGTTATTCCAGCACCTACAAACACATTCCAACCTTTGAACCCTTCATTCCCGACATTTTTCTGAAAAACCCGCATAAACCTAACTTTTCCTACCATTGTCCGAAAATGATGTTTCAAACACCATTACGAACCTACTTCCATCCACAATACTAATTTAGCATCCAAATCAACCAAAAACAAACCCCAACATGGAAAAAGAACCATTTCAAGTTTCGGTTCTTCACCCAATTTTCACCCAATTACCATTTCAATCCAAACAAGGTTCCATTTGCTCTCTTTAATCACCAATTACAATTCTTAAGCAAGATTACTAACCAATTTCACCTTAAACAAGCAAAATCAACCATGAACCCTAATCCACTATTCACTCAAATTGGGGTTTTTCTACTCAATCAATTTCCCTCCAAAATGAAACCATAGCAAGCCTTAGAATCATGTTAGGAACAACATACTAAGAGCATGATTCAAGAACACAAACATACACCATTTTAGAATTAACCCTAATTTTTGCCAAAATATGTTTCTTCCTTCCATGATGTTTTTCCAAAATCTAACCATAGATTCCTACTCCCCTCAAGCCCAAGAACAACATACTAAAAGATGGGAGGGAGAGGATCACTCATACATGTAGACAACAACAAATCAAGAATTCGGTTTGCCCTCTTTTCTTCACCAAATCTTGTTTTCAACATGGGAAGAAGATGTAGGGGAGAGGCTTACCAATTTTGGAGCTTAAATACTTGTAGTTTAAGCAAAGAAGGATGAATAACATGGAGCTTAGAGAGGGATAGCAATGTCGGATGAGAGAAGAAGGAAGAAGAAGAAGAAGAAGAAAATGATTTTTCTAACTCATTTTATGTAATATTAGCCATATATATATATTTATCCTTCTTTTCCATCTTAACTAATAATTGGACAAGTGTCCAGCCCAACTGCTGCAGCCGACTTAGCCCAAAATCTGACCCAAAATATTAATAACTTTTGGGTTAATAACAATTTAACCCCTAATTCTCTAAATCTTTACAATTAAAACCCCAAACACAAGCAACAAACTCCAAATGGAACCAAAACTGACCACAACCCTCAGATTATCATATAATACCCAAATCTTGTTTCCAAAGTCCATCTGGAAAATCAGAGTGTCCTACCGGGCCTGCTGAACCCGGGTAAGTCCCGACGTGCTCATGTGCTAACCCGAACCGAAAATCACGCCACAACCAAAAAATCCATAAATATTACCATAAAATCCGCCTTAAAATATCACATACCTCACACCGAAGCCGTCTGGTAAAATCCATCCCGAGCCCCGGGATTCCGCCCAGAGCCCCGGGAGTCGCCCGGGACCGCACGTCACACCCCAAATAAAATACTCCGCAGAAGGATGCAGGATACTCTCATGATCCCAAATATGCGAACGGTTTCCCAATCTGAGGTCCTGGGAGCGCTACCGAGCCCGTTGTACGCCCCGAGACAACCCCTCGGCCCCGAAAAATATTTTCTGCGAAAACGTCCGGGGGACCCACACGACCTCAAAATCCGAAGGATTTTCAGAAATAATGCTCAGATAAGTCCCGGGAGCCATTTAACCGCCCAAAACGTGACCCGCAGGCCAAAATCGAGCTCACGGGTCACCCGGTCACAACCGCTCGGGGTGACCGTAACAACGTTGTCATGACACGGTGGATTACATTTAAGGGCATTTTAGTACTTTCACAATGCAAACGTTAAGGATAACATAAATTTAGACGGAAGGACCACGGACGAGTAAAAAGTTAAAAATGAGACTTAAAGAGGACAAAAGGTTAAAGTGGGACTTCAATAGGACAATAACTAAAGTTAAGGGACCTCCTGCACTTTACTTCTTTACTTTCATCTAAAATGTTGTTTTTAACTTTAATTCCTAAGATCTTTCACAAAAATAGCTTAATTCTTAAAATATTTAAGATAGTATAAATTAATGTATATCGGTTAAATCATATGAAGATTGGATACTAAAAAAGAGAAAGATTCGAAAAATAAATCATGGTTAAATAATGAAAACAAATGAGAAATCATACCACGTGGCTGACCGAATGGGATGGGGAAGCTCTCTAAAACTTTAGAGAATGCTGCATATTTGAGGAAGCTAACTATTTTCTCTCTTCCTTCCCCATTTTGCGTAATGGGATGGGAATCTCTTGGATAAAAAAGGTCGAAAATTCTCTAAAAGTGAGAATACCAATAAAATTGGGAAGTTGTTGGAGATGCACTTAGAGACTAGGTTGTTGGGTTTGGGTATTCAGATTTGGAGACGGTTTGAAAAAACAAGGGATGGTTAATACTAATTTATCTATAAATGGTAGGAGTTTTTTTGTTTCGTATGTTTTTGTTGTGTGTGTTTAGGTAGTTAATATTTTTATTGCTTTGTTACATATTACTCCCTATGTTCGTAATAATTGGCCCTTTTGGATTCTACTATTTCAAAGTTTAATGTTTGACTCATATTAAAACCGGATGGGCCGAATGAGCAGGCCCCTCTCCCTCACATCCGAGCCCTCGAAGGGACCTTAGAGAGAGGCGCACATATCTTCCCCGAATTATTGAAGCGTAACCACGGGCCGAACTGATGAGTCTTGCCCTCGTCCCCCGATAGGGCTTCATGACATTCATTCTCGAGAATGAGTGCGGTGACCACAACGGAAACATAAAGCTGACCCAAGGACTCACCCATCTCAAGAGTAACCCATGCAATCGACACATCTAACACATGAATCCAAAAAGTAACATGACTGAAAACCATCACTACGTAGAGAAAACCAATTTACTGCGGCCTACTGCGAGGTAAATGCCGCGGTAAATGGTATTTACCGCGGCATTTACCGCGCAGTAGATCGCTAAGGGGCATGCAGGGCGCTCAACGTCCCGCAGACGCCGGAAAACTTCGAAAGCGTCGCGCTGTGCCTCTACACGGCCCAAATGTCTTCTGGGTTGAGGTTCCCCTTGCCTCCCCTCGTCCAAGACTTGTGTACTTTGTGGGGTCTCCCACCATCGCAACTTGAACCGAACACGTTCATCCATATCACTGGGTTTATTGTGGCGTGTCGGATGGCGGGGGTAGAGCTGCTCGCGGACGTGTTCCTGAGATTCTACCGGCTGGACCTGCGAACAGGGGGGCAGTTCTTTAATGTTACCCCCCTTAGTGTTGGGGGAACCATTCCATATCTTTTGGTATTCCACTGAAATCTCATCATGATTAGCATGGTGGTTTCTTCTTTGTTTGCAGGGATGAGTCCTGGAGGTTCCCAGTGGCGAGGACCATAGAGGCTGTGCATAGTGTGGCTCCAAAGTTGGTTCTGCACACAGATGGGCGGAGGTGGCACAAGTATGTCCATCTTCTGGGATGGCTGGACGATGTGCTGGTGAGGATGGCTTGCGATGATCAATTTCCTTTCTCCCTCTCGCAGCTTGACGAGGTGACCCTTAGGTGGGCCGGCGTTAGCACAGGCCACTTACTGGATCCGCGAGTCCCTCCACCTTATGAAGGTTGGGCACCCGCGCATCGCGGAGAAGTGGTGGACGCCCTTCGCGCCGCTCTCGTGGGGCCAAGAGGTATGCTTTGATTAGCTGTCTTCTTATTTCCCATGTGAACATATACTGAATCTTTGTGGTATCTAGATGCAATTGGTCGTTCTGATGAGGAGAAGGGGAAGAGGTGGTCCATGCGCACCGCCCTGCAGATTCACCTTGCTTGCGCGTACAGGCAAGATGCCCTTCCTTCCGCGGTGATGTGATCACGGTCACGCTCCGAACCCAGCTGAAGTGGTTACAGAGGAGTGAACGGTCACGAGCTCGGATCTAGCTCGAAGGAGGCGGTTTCAAGCAAGAATGGAAACGTAACAGGGAAGAACACAAAGGAAACAAAGTCGGCCAAGGGAACCTCCGCACTACGAGGTGAGGCAATGCCCTTGAAAATGCAGGAAAGGAAAATGGAACCTAGAACCTTCGATTACTAGATCAGACAATGCTAGGTATTATATTGGATCCTCTCGCATGGATCACTAAAGGATTGATGGAGCAAGATTTGAGACCCCAAGAAGAACAAACCGTGTTCTTACAATATATGAATTCTCTCAATATATGGGTTCTGAGGTTTACAATAGTTACAGCCTCCTTATATAGAAGGGAAAAAGGTAAAGGAAGTAATGTGTGACTTGACAAGGGAACCAACTCCCTGGTTCTATGGTGGGCGAAAAGCAGAGATGGCAGATGATGTGATATTGTAGGCTACCTGCTCTTGCGGCTCCCAATTCCCCATGAACTGCTTTCGGCGGGAAAAGGGAAGAAGAGGGCCTCTGCACAAGTTGAAGGGTTTGCCCGACTTGCGTATGGAGGCCTCTTCGCTGGGCGAACACAGGCTTCGCTTCTTTCTCGGAAATGAAGCACATGGTCTTCGCCAACGACCATGGGGGTCGCAAAGAGCCATCGCAATCGGCCCCGAGTTCGCCCAAAAGGGCCATAGGTTCGCCAGTGGTCAATGGGATCGCCGATAACCACGGGTTCGCCGTTGAGGCATGGCTTCGCCCAAAGCCATGGGTTCGCCAAGGACTTTGGATTCGCCAAGAACCATGGTTTCGCCAGGGACCATGGGTTCGCCAATGGGTCTTGGCCTCGCCAAAGGTCAAGGGTTCGCCAATGGGCTCGCCAATGGGACTTCGCAAGCTCAGCCTCGTCTTGGAACTTGGCCTTATCTTGGAGGGTGCTCGCAAGGTCCTTTCCTGGTGGTCATGCAGTCGTGGCTTGGCCTTGGGGCTTCGCCTGGGCCTGGAATGCCGCTTCTTCTTCGCCCGTGCCTTTGCCAAGGGCCCTTTAGACCCTCTGGAGGAAAGGCCGCGCCTTGTCACAAAAATGTGGCTGATGTCCACATCATACCCTCCCTCTTCAGAAGAATCCGTCCTCGGATTCATAAGGAAATTGTCCCTACAAATCTTAAGACACCACAACAAACTTGAAGAGGCATCAAGGGTTAGTGAATTAAAATCAAGTGGATGTGCCCATATCAAAAATGGGATTGTAAAGATTCTAATATGTATTATGTTCAACGATAAAAGTCTAAATGAATTTATGATACACTTCCAATCATTTAGACAAAGGGGCAAAATGTGGGGGTGCCCTCGGCTTACTACATACATGGCTAGGTGATGCGCATTCTTATACTCAAAACATAGGGTACCTAGCTCAGGAGTAGCAAACAAGGAAGCACCAAGTTGGGACAAGATGAACAATCCGTTCTTTCTTGCTCCCGTGCCAGGAAAGCACACAAGGGCCTTAGATCCAAAGTCTTCTTTATGACCGAAAATAAATTTAACAAAATAGCATGCAACATGATTTTCAAAACTAGAATTCATGGCATGCTTATTTCCAAACAAATTATTTTTACATGTGCCGGGGTCATGTATGAACCTTACCCTAGCAAGTTTACCTATCATTCGCAACATGCACAACCCATCCATTTTCACCGTATAGGCTCGGGTGGGTTCATCCAACTTAGCGCAGGGCATGACCATGGTTCCACCAATATTCACATCAAAAATGTTTGAGTGCTTCCTAGCTAAAGCAGGCAGGCACATGACAGTTTTAGCACAAATCATTTCATGGTCACAGAATTGCACAGTTTCGTCACTAGGATGAAATGATATGTTACCTCTCCCCAAGTTAGGGGAGGCAGGCTCCTGTTCTGAAACCGGAACTTCTTCTTCCTCTTGCAAACAACCCAAAGTTTCTTTGTCTTCAGTTTCTGGCATAATCAAGGAAGAACAACAATCATTAGAAGATTTAAGCGTTAGTCCTTCATTGATCTCGGTTGAAAGCTTGAGTGTTTCACTCTCTTGGTTTTGAAGAGCCCTTTTCTTTCTTTTCTCTTTCTCTCTTTTTCTCTCACTCTCACACCATTCTTTCACAAGACCTTCCACTTGTGAGACTTCATGTCTTATCTCCTTTAAATCTTTTCCCATTTTCTCAAAATCTGCTCTAATTTCTCGCGTGAGATCTCCCAAAGGGATGGGCTCACAAGGAGGATTCGGGTTCGCACTTGGAGAAGGGGGTGAGTAGTCCTTGGAAGGCGTGGTAGTCCTCTCGGGTGTCAAAGTGGAGTAGGATGTGGGACGCCGAAATGAGCTATGAGTGGTGTGGGGTCTCGCTCTGTAGGTAGGGGTTGGGGCCAAATGTGCGATGGGGTTTTGGGTGCCATACCGCCGCCTCATCACACTTTTCAAGCGGTCCCAAGAGGGTATGAACTCTAACCCTTGGTCGCTTCTCTTGGTGGCGTAGTCACTCCACCAATACCATGCTTCGCCTCTTAGCATCTCGAGGGCTATGTCAAGCTTTTCAAATTCATGAACACCTCTCTTGGCAAAGAATGCCTCAAGATGGTGTTCCCATGATTCGAACCCGAAAAGGTCATCATCCCTCGAAACTTAAGGGTTCGCGCCATTGTATACCTACACACTTAAACAATAATGTTAGTATCACTCATTTCTCACGTGTATGGTTGGCCTCTCGTTTGTGATGGAGAACACACTCGGTACCACTTCTCTCGTGTTTAGAACACAACGGTTCTTTCAAGCCTCAAAACTTACCACCAATCTCGATTAAGATCAAATGCGAACATGCAAAGAATATCCAATGAAATCTTAGCAATATCCGAAACAAGTAAAGCGCAAAGTTCTAGTTACTTGAAACTAGCTTTGAGAGTTTAGGGTGAGATGGGGGTTGAAAGAAGTAAGGTATGTATGAGAGAAGGCTCTTTTATCCACACAAACACTTTTGTTCAAGCTCCTCAAATATTTTCGGATCAAATCATTGTTCGGATGTGTTTTGATATGAACACTCAAGAACGCTCAAGAACACTCAAACTTTTTCTTTCTTCAAATGTTCTTTTTGTGCACAACCACAACAACTTTTCTTCTCTTTTCAACTTTTAATCCGAAAATGTTTCTTTCTTTACTCAACTTCAATAATCGGCATTCAAATATGCACTTGGTCTAGTCACATGAACCACACACAAACATAAATATTTTCGGTTTCTCTTGAGCAACAACAAAAACGTTTTTCTTCAAGTGTAAGAAAGAAGGCAATGGTTTTACTTGAAGAAAACAAACAACTGATACGGTACCTCCAATGAGCGCTTTGGCTCTGATACCAACTGATGTGATCACGGTCACGCTCCGAACCCAGCTGAAGTGGTTACAGAGGAGTGAACGGTCACGAGCTCGGATCTAGCTCGAAGGAGGCGGTTTCCAGCAAGAATGGAAACGAAACAGGGGAAGAACACAAAGGAAACAAAGTCGGCCAAGGGAACCTCCGCACTACGAGGTGAGGCAATGCCCTTGAAAATGCCTGGGAAAGGAAAATGGAACCTAGAACCTTCGATTACTAGATCGAGACAATGCTAGGTATTATATTGGATCCTCTCGCATGGATCACTAAAGGATTGATGGAGCAAGATTTGAGACCCCAAGAAGAACAAACCGTGTTCTTACAATATATGAATTCTCTCAATATATGGGTTCGAGGTTTACAATAGTTACTGACCTCCTTATATAGAAGGGAAAAAGGTAAAGGAAGTAATGTGTGACTTGACAAGGGAACAACTTCCTGGATCTATGGTGGGCGCAGAGATGGCAGATGATGTGACATTGTAGGCTACCTGCTCTTGCGGCTCCCAATTCCCCAGAATTGCTTTCGGCGGGAAAAGGGAAGAAGAGGGCCTCTGCACAAGTTGAAGGGTTCGCCTGACTTGCGTTTGGAGGCCTCTTCGCTTGGGCGAACACCTGGGCTTCGCTCGTTTCTGGAAATGAAGCACATGGTCTTCGCCAACGACCATGGGGGTCACAAAGAGCCATGGCTTCGCAATCGCTCCCGAGTTCGCCCAAAAGGGCCATAGGTTCGCCGTCAATGGGATCGCCGATAACCACGGGTTCGCCGTTGAGGCATGGCTTCGCCCAAAGCCATGGGTTCGCCAAGGACTTTGGATTCGCCAAGAACCATGGTTTCGCCGGGGACCATGGGTTCGCCAATGGGTTCGCCCAAAGGTCAAGGGTTCGCCAATGGGCTCGCCAATGGGACTTCAAAGCTCAGCCTCGTCTTGGAACTTGGCCTTATCTTGGAGGGTGCTCGCAAGGTCCTTTCCTGGTGATCGTGCAGTCGTGGCTTGGCCTTGGGGCTTCGCCGGGGCCTGGAATGTTGCTTTTCCTCAGTCTGTGCCTTCGCCAAGGGCCCGTTAGTCCCTCTGGAGGAATGGTTCCCCTTTATCACAAAAATGGGGCTGATGTCCACATCATGCGGAGAAGGTGTTAGGAGCCATTGAGCCCCCCCCCGAAGGAAGAAACCAGCCACTGCACTATGGCAACGCTCCAAGGCGAGGCGAAGAGGAAGAAGGTGGCCAGCGATGCGGTGCGGCCTAGTGTGAAGAGGGCTCCTTGTAAGTTAGGCCAGGCGAAGGCGTAAGGGCCTGTTCAGGAAGAAGTTCCCAGTGCGAAGGATGTGACCAAAAGGGGGGGACTTCTGGAGACATTCTTGTAGAGGAGGTGGCTCGTGAGACTCCTCTAATGGAGGCTACTAGCCCCGCTCCTGCAGATACTGCGGTGTCAGCAACTGAAGACGCCTTTGTTTCTGGGCTGCTGGCGAGTCCCCCGAGGGCGGGCGGTGAAAGCGCCCCTGAGAGTCCTGCGGTGGAGACCTGTCCCCAGGTGGAGACTTCTCCCCAGGTGGTTATCTCGCCACCAAAGGGGGTAACGTTAGCAGGTGATCTCCTGCTATCCATGAGAAGGAGAGCCAAGCTGGCCGCGGGGCCAGCAGTTCTGTTGGAGAAGAGGCGACAGTGGCCCCTGCAGAGAGCGCCCACAATGGTTGACCCCCAGCCAGAGATGACAGGTGAGTTTGAGGGCGCTTCCCCAACAAGCATCCAGGCTTCCCAAGGGGAAGGAGCTCCAGAGGGGGTACCCCCAGGCAGCCAGGTTTCCATCACCAACGATGTCTTGGTGGCGGCGAGAGTCCTAGAGAGGGCAAGTGCCTGGGATGTGGTTCGCCCTTCCTGCGAACCATCCGGGAGTGGCAGTTGGGCGAAGCCACAATCCCAGCCGTCGACTGGTGAGACCACCCTTGCCTTGGACCAGGGCCCTTCGCAGGGTAAGTGCTTCCCTCGTGTGCGTTTGTGTTCAAGTTTTTCTCAGTTGTGCTAATAAGTCACTTGATGCAGGGAAGGGCTCTTCTGACCTGATGTGATCATGGGATCCCCAAGCAACAACAAAGCGTCAAAGATCGAAGAGGAAGGTGAATGAAGCTCGGAGCACCCCTTTTGGCGAGGAGGTTCAGAGGCCCAGGCGGCCTAATCCATGGTTCGGGCGACCACCTGACCAGGAGAAGGCAACGCCTCCATGCGAGGACTCCACGCGAGGCCTCAAGGCGAAGGCTAGGCTTCTTCGTGCGAAGGCGTCCAGGTGATGGCGAAGCCGTTCCTGCGGAGCCTCACGGCGAAGGCTCTTCATGGCGAAGGGCCCTCACGCGAGGCCTCAAGGCGAGTGCTAGGCTTCCTCATGCGAAGGCATCCCGGCGATGGCGAAGCCCTCGGGCGAAGCCATTCCTGCGAAGCCTCAAGGCGAAGCCCTCAAGCAAGAATCTCCAACGTGAAGTCTTCAAGGTGAAGGCAAGACCTCCATGCGAAGCTTCCTGGCGAAGGCGAAGCCTCTAGGCGAAGCCATCTCTGCGAAGCCTCCAGGCGAGGGCGAAGCCTTCAGCACGAGGCCTTCCAGTTCAGGCGCTAAGGCTGGGCTTCCCTCATGCGAAGCCTCCAAGCGAAGGCGAAGCCTTCTTCGTGAAGCCTCCAGGAGAAGGCGAGGCCTTTCGGCGAAGCCATCTCCGCGAAGCTTCCAGGCGAAGGCGAGGCCTTCAGTGCGAGGCCTTCCAGTTCAGGCGAAGCCCTGAAGCGAAGCCACCTATGCTCCACAATCCGGCCAACCACTCCCAGCCAATCCGGAACACTCCCTCCTTTCATGCAGACACTTGGGAGTACAAATATTTACTTTAGCTTTTACCTTTTTACCTTTTTAGGATGGCATGCATGTTAAAGCACTTTATGCTTTTGGCATGCATGCGCATATGTAAGAGTCTGTTCCCTCCTTCCCTATAAAAGGAACAACAGACTCCTAGAATAGATAGAACATGTTTAAAGCTTGAGAAGGAAAATTCCTCAAGCTTCGGTTCTCACCCCCTTGCTATTTTCCGCCATCCCCCTTGTTGTTTATCATCAAGTTTAATATCTAGTATTGCTTAATCTCGTAGTTAAGAGGTGCTAGATCTTCCATCTTCCCCAGGCATTATCTCAGATATTGCCCAACCTCGTAGTTGGGAGGTGTCTGAGGCCGAATTTATCCCTCCCTGTTCTTGCGACTCCTTCGAGCTAGATCCGGCGCTTCCGACGATCGCGCGGGTTCGCGTCCGTCGTCCCCGTGATCGTATCAAGTGGTATCAGAGCCGAATCGCTTGTTGGAGTTGTGTGTGATTTCTTCAAGGTAAAACATTTACCTTCCCCTTGAAGAAAGATTTGTTTTTGCGTTTTCAAAACCGTGTTATATTCGGCCCATTTCTGTACCCCCCATCCGTTTTCGTTTCGGTTAATCTGTTGTGTAGTTTCTGTGTTAGAAGTTGTTGTTGTGTTAGCAACTTCATAAATCCAAAAAGTCAAAAAAACAAAAAGAGAAACAGAAGAAGAAGAAGAAGAAAAGAACGCAGTTGCGGTTTTCCAAAGTCACAAATCCCAGTTTAATCCAAAACCGCAATGTGCGAATGTTTTATGCGTAAAAGAGTGAGGTTGTAGTTGAAAAGTGAAAAGGAAGTGGTGTACCAAAGATTGGTTGAAAAAGCATTGAAGAAATCAAATCTGTGTTCTTATTGTTCTTGGTGTTCATATGGTGTTCATACAAAGTTCATACCAAAACTCATATGAATAGTGACCTTGATCTAATTTTGATTTCAATTTGAGCCAAAAGTGTTTGTGCGCCAAAACCTCATTTCTGACCCTCTTGTATATTTGCTGCCAAAGAACCCCCCTCCATTTTAACCTAGCTTGCTTCAAGTAACTAGTACTTCATTACTCAAATGATTTTTGCATGCTAGAGGTTATCTTGTGGTATTCATTTTCGGGTTTGGCACTAAAGAGCAAGCTTTGAGAGCTACAAGCAAGAGGAAAGAGGGAAAGCCGAGTGTGACCCCTTCGCGAAAGGACAGATCCCTTCGCGAAAGGAGAGACCCCCCTAAACACGTGAGGAGATTGAGCGGTACTAACTTTATTGTTTAAGTGTGTAGGCGAACCCATGGCGGATAAGTATTTCTACGGGATTCATTCATCAGTAGGACGATACCAACTTGGAGAAGACTTATGGCATTGGATGGAGGAATTGGAGTACCACTTTTGGTATTACCAATTCCGAAAAGAAGAAAAGTTAGGCCTTGCCATAAAGTGCTTAAAGGGAGAAGCCAAAGATTGGTGTCGACGAGAGTTCGCTGAAAGAAAGCGATACAATGAAGCCCCCATTCAGACTTGGAGTGAAATGAAGAGGTTGCTATGGCGAAGATATGGTCTCTGTCAAGAAGAGCCACCCTCTCCATATTACTCCCAAGAGAGTCCCCCCTTGCGCCCTACACCTAGTGCCTCCGCCCGTCTCCGCCACCAAAATCCACTCGAAGGGTCTTCACCCCAAAGCGAACCCAGTCCCTCCATTGAGTGAAGGCGAGGACCCCCATCGCCACAAACTCCCTTGGCCGTGCTGCACACCCCACCGCCCAATGCTTGCGCAGCCCAATTCCACACCCCAGACCAAAGCCCTCACCAAAATCCAAATGAAGAAACTCTCTCTCAAGAGATTGAAAGACTCAAGAATGAGTACTTAGAATATGAGAGAGAGAGAGAGAGAAAGAAAAGAAAAGAGAGAAGAAAGGAGAGAGCTCTCCAAAGCCAAATGAGTGAAAAGAATGACGCACCCGGGCCTTCAACCAAACTCCAAGAAGAACTAACAATTTCATCTTCTCAACCCTGTAGTTCTTCTTTGTTTGTGCAGAAAAATGAAGAGGTCGCGGATGCGCGAAGACTTGAAGATGGTGAAGGCGCCACGGCTTTAGAAGAAGGAAGAGCTCACTTGGGAGTTCCAACCGAGCCCACACTTGAGGAAGAGGCCACATCATTGCTGGGAGGCAAGAAAACATGCGAAGAGGACCTACACTTCCCTAACTTGGGAAAAGGTAACTTGACTCTTTCTCCTAGTAGCGAAGGGTATGCGCCTGAGTGCGAACCCATGGCTTCCTTAAGTTTGCATGCTACGAACATGGGTGATGAATCTGAAAGCATACATCCCCCACACTGATTGTTCGAATATATATGGAACCTCCCATGATAACAATGAGCATGTTGAAAGTCACAAGTGCATGAATGAATTTAAACATTATCCATTTCCATGCAATGACACTTGCACTTTCCTAAGCGATGATAATTGGTATGCCATTCAAGAGCATGAGTTAGGATGTGAAGAGATTGATGAGTCTAAATCCATAACATTTGATGACTTCTCTTCCTTATGTGATAAAACTCTTGAATGTGATAGCCATGGGAAGATGCCATGTTTAGTATGATTAACATGCATATGCTAAAGAAAGGTTGCTTCACCCCATGCGACACATCCATGCCATTCTTTAGTAAACATGAGCATCTTAGAAAAGTTAAAACTGAAACCATGTTTATGGGTAAAGTGAAGAGAAAGGACGGATTGTCAATCTCCTTACCTCTTGTTTATGCTAATGCTAGTCTCTGTGTACCACACTTTGATGTTTGTTTAATGACTAGCTTAGTTTTTCATTCTTTGTCTTGGGAAGCACATGTGCATGTGGTTTGCGAAGGCAATGCTTCCTTTGACACACCCCCTCTCCGTGAACGAAGGTCTACAATTTTTAGACTGCATGTCTTCCTTGAGTATAAATTCCTTGTTTATTGCATTAAATATTCTAGGAAGCATGTCATGAACTTTTATCGACTTTTGTTCATGTTCACGATGCATATTGGAGTTATTATGCTCCCCCATTGATATGCATCGCCACCGCCAAGGCGTCCAGGCGATTGCGAAGCCCTTTGGCAAAGCCGTTCCTGCGAAGCCTCACGGCGAAGGTCAGACTTCCTCATGTGAAGGCGTCCAGGCGTTGGCGAAGCCCTCGGGCGAAGCCATTCCTGCGAAGCCTCAAGGCGAAGCCCTCAAGCAAGAATCTATAACGTGAAGTCTTCAAGGTGAAGGCAAGACCTCCATGCGAAGCTTCCTGGCGAAGGCACCTATGCTCCACAATCCGGCCAACCACTCCCGGACAATCCGGAATACTCCCTCCTTTCATGCAAACACTTGGGAGTACAAATATTTACTTTAGCTTTTACCTTTTTACCTTTTTAGGATGGCATGCATGCTAAAGAACTTTATGCTTTTGGCATGCATGCGCACATGTAAGAGTCTTCCTCCTTCCCTATAAAAGGAACAACAGACTCCTAGAATAGGTAGAACATGTTTAAAGCTTGAGAAGGAAAATTCCTCAGGCTTCGGTTCTCACCCCCTTGCTATTTTCCGCCATTCCCCCTTGTTGTTTATCATCAAGTTTAATATCTAGTATTGCTTAATCTCGTAGTTAAGAGGTGCTAGATCTTCCATCTTCCCCAGGCATTATCTCAGATATTGCCCAACCTCGTAGTTGGGAGGTGTTTGAGGCCGAAACTATCCCTCCCTGTTCTTGCGACTCCTCTAAGCTAGATCCGGCGCTTCCGACGATCGCGCGGGTTCTCGTCCTTCGTCCCCGTGATCGTATCACATCTCCCTCACTTTCCTCTGCCATTTCTCTGATTTCTGTTCTCTGATTTCTGCACTAACCCATTTTGGTGTAGGCTGCCATCAATGAGTAATTCGGCCTCAGCTAGTGGCACAAATTTTTTAGCTATGCAAACGCGAGGGACAATGCCCATGTTGCTGAAATTGCCCACCTGAAGAAGGAGGCAGAGTCTACCCTTGCTGCTAAAGCAGAGGCTGAGAAGGCGAATCGACGGGTTGCTGAACTAGAGTCCTACTGTGATATCCTCACCCAGGAGAAAGCGGAGGCTCGTTTGGAGCACTTGCAGAGGGATGCTCTCCTGAAGAAACTCCAAGTCTGGTACCCCAAGCACAAGGCAGAGCTGGAAAGGAGGGAGGACGAACCCAAGGAGAAAGAGTTCGAAGTCGCTACCTTGAAGGGGGAGCTTTCCTCTTTGAAGTCAGAGGCGAATGTTGTTTGCTCCGCGGTGAAGGCGGAGGTTCAGGCCTTAAAGGATGCTGCTGCTGAGCCAGAGAAGGTGGTGGCCGCCCGTCTGAAAGACGCTGAGGACAAGGCTCTGGATGCAGAGCTCGGTGCAAAGGAGATTGCAGAAGAGCACGTCACTCTGTGCACGGACTTCATGTGTGCAGTACATGAGTTCTTCAAGCTCGAGAAGGATCTTGGGCTGGAGTTGTTCCCTGGGGAGGACTCTGAACACGCATCATCCATCAAGGTACAAATCCACGAGAGAATGCCTCGCTTGATGCAGAAGATTGAGGAGCTCATGACTTACGGCGAAGTTGGAGCGTAAGGGTATGAGGAAGGTTGGCTGCGATGCTGCTTCCAGCTGGAAAAACTGCATCCAGGGTTGAACTTAGATGCCTAGGATGTCTCGAAGACCAGTGACCCTAAGGTGGGTGCCCTACTTGACTGGGGCGAGCAAGGTAAAAAGGTGGATTCGGCGTGGCCCGCCATGTTAGAGTAGGATGGGGCTTTAGGTCATGTGCATGACCCGCCCTAGCTAGGCCAGCCTGAGTGTCGTTGTAAGTACCTGTAAAGAATACATAATTCCAACAGTATGAATGCACAAGTTTCAGTTTACCTCTATTGCCGTTGTTTTCCTCCATTCTTGCGATAGCTTTGTAGGGGACGTTAGCAAACTGCTAGGGAAAGTCGCTGAGGATCTATTGGGGTTCGCATCGCTGGGCCCCAAAGATCAGTCGAGGGATTGCTTGTGGCTCGCACGGGCGAAATCATCAAAGACCACAGTGACAAGGCGGATTTCCAGCTCGGGGATCTTTTGGGGTTCGCATCGCGGGGCCCCAAAGATCTGTCGAGGGATTGTTTGTGGCTCGCATGGGTGAAATCATCAAAGACCTCAGTGGCAAGGCTGATTTCCAGCTTGGGAATCTGTTGGGGTTCGCATAGCGGGGCCCCAAAGATCTGTTGAGGCATTGTTTGTGGCTCGAATGGGAGAAACCATCAAAGACCTCAGTGGCAAGGCTGATTTCCAGCTTGGGGATCTGTTGGGGTTCGCATCGTGGGGCCCTAAAGTTCTGTGAGGGATTGTTTATGGCTCGCATGGGCGAAACCATCAAAGACCTCAGTGGCAAGGCTGATTTCCATCTTGGGGATCTATTGGGGTTCGCATCGTGGGGCCCCAAAGATAACCCGGGCGATGTCTGTGTTCCGCAAGGTTCGCGTAGGCGATGCCCTTGGGTAGTGTACGCATGTTCGAGTATGTATGGGTGACCTGATAAGGTCTGATGCCGTGACCTTAATAGGGCGTGTAGCCATTCTGACCGGTCGGGTGCAGAAGGCTTTGGGCGATTGTCGACGAGATTGAACTCTGTTCAGCGATAGTGTTGAGAAGTGGAGAAATATTTCATTTATTGAGCCATGGGAGTACCATGATTTACACATATTATGGACACAGGTCGTCTGCATGGAAATTGCAAGGGAGTGGTTTCCCATCTTGGTCCTACAACTCATAGACGCCCGGCCGGACTTGCCGGCCTTCCCAGTTGGGCCGTAGGACGCCCTGTTTGGGGTCGCGAGCAGTGAGAACAGACCTGAGTAATGCGAGGCCTCCTGGTTTGAGTGCTTTGGGCTTGACTTTGGCGTCATGTGGATGACCTCCCTCGAGGGGGGCCATTGTGGTCACTGTGGGAGGAGCTTTCTCCCGTCGAGTGGACCGATACTCCATGGTTGGCAGTGGTAGTGGGCGGATTCCTCCTTCCACGGCCGTTCTGCCGGCTTGCACTTCTTGTGGTAGGCATGGATGTTCTTCGTGGGTTTCTTCATGGGATTGTTGATGGTTCCCACAGACGGCGCCAATCTGATAGCCTCGTTCCTTGACGACACGGGCTTCCAGATGCTTGAAGGGTTGATGTGATGGTGAGAATGATGATATGTAGCTCCGGAGTAATCTGGAAGATGTAAAACGGAATACTCAGCAGTAGAAAGAGGAGTGGGGGTCTGTAGATAAGGTGTACCTTTCCCTAGTCGTCCTTTTATAAGAGGCGTTGAGATGACGGTTGTCCCATGATCCAGAGTAGTGGGTGTTTCCCCACGTTTCGGGTAGTGGAAGACCGGAGGGGTGATGGAGAACGTGGGTAAGTCGTGGTGGTAATCGTTCCCAACTCCCTTTCCTCGGTCTGTGACTTGCTGCTAAGTACTAAGTGGCGAAGGCCAGGAGATGTGAAGGCCCTGCCTGTTGAAGCCAGTAGATGAGTTCCTGTGAAGGGCTGGCGCAGCCAGTAGGTGCGAAGCTCTCCTGATAATGCCTTCGTGAGATGCGATGTCATCGCGGTTCGTGTCCTTGGTTATTGTTGATGATGACGCGAGGGGGGATGACGCGAGGGGCGTTTGCTTGGGTAGTGTATCAATAAATTAAATATTGAAAAATTAGACATGTCAAAATGTTGCCTTCATAACCTAGGTTATGATGAAAACCTGATTTCACTCCTTTTGTTAAATTACTACCAAACCCCATTTCAACTCCCTAAATTAACTACATATCCCAAAAAATTTTGCTCTGTTCACTTTGGTCTTTGCCCTAAACCATACCCAGCCAGCTCCTCTTGATGGTGTCGCCTCTGCCCTCTCCCGGTCGACGGACGCGCCGCCCCACCCAACTAGTGTCACGCCATCTTCCCTCGCATGCCCGCCCTGCAGCTGTTTTCACCGTCAAGATTGCGACGAACTCAGATCTACACGTTCCATCTTTCAATTTGTTACTGCTAGACGGCTGAGGAGACGAGCATGGCTTGATAGCAGGATAGGCGATGCTCGGTGCAGCGCGACAATTGATGTCAGAGGTGGCTGCGTCGTCTAGATCTGAAACGTTCGCTGGAGCTGAGACGTCGACGGATGCGGAACTGCTTTGTCTGGTGACGGGCAAACTAGAACTCAATGTAGGACGATGATGTCAGTGTGATGAAGAATTGAAGATGATGGTAGCAGCTGAGGTCGGACGGTGATTTGTGGGATGGGGAAGATGGTGTGGGGAAGTTGTAAGTTATTAAAATTGTAGAGTTTTTCTATGAACTTTTACATAAATAAATGATGATTGATCTAATGATTTATCAATATCACTCAATATTGCCAACACAGCCCAAATTAAGCGTGACACCCAATAGTAATTGCTCCGAAAGTCGGTGTACAATCAATGTGATATTCCAATTTGTAGCCCTTTACTTAAAGTTCAATTCAGGCGATAAATTCTCTCACTGTCGATAATCATTGCGTTGTCAAAATCTGATTGGCCTGACCACCTTATTCAGTTTTTCTTTAATCTCTCCTCTGTACAATATCCCTGTAAAATTGTTTCGCCTGAGTGAGGTCTCTTCTCTTATCCTTCAGATCCATCGATGGCGAGACTAGCAGTAACCGCCATCTTCGCATTGCTGCTCGTCAACCAGCTTGCTCTCGCGTCTTACTCTCCCTCACCGTCTCCCGCGCCGGAAGACGGTGCTGATTCGTCACCTTATCAGAATCCTTCTCCAACTGTAGAATCACCAGCGGATTCGCCTCTGGCACCATCACCGCCGCATCCGGTCGCTCCCTCACCATCAGATCCAGCGTCAGAGAAATCCCCTGTGAGTTCGCCCGCTCCTTCCCCGACGGAGGTTACTCAAATAAACCACAGCAATCTGGATGCAGTGGGAGAAGAAGCGGCTTCGGACGGCGAAGGCGGAATGAGCAGCAGCAAGAAGGCGGGGGTCGCGGTGGGTGTGATATTCGCGGCGGCGGCGGTTGGCGTTGCTGGGCTTGTTTACAAGAAAAGGCAGGACAACATTAGGAGGTCTCGGTACAGTTCCGCGGCCAGGAGGGAGTTTCTCTGAGGATTGGAGGTCTGATAATACTACATAAGTACAACATTTAATTGATTTAATCCTTCAGTGCTGAGATTTAGAATTCATTTTCTGATAAAGCCTCTATATTTATCTGAGATTGTTGTACTATTTATTTAGAGTACTGATGTCCCTTAGTTTATTGCCTTCTTTGAATCTTGATTTTTCCTTTACACTGTATTATTAGGTTCTCTCATTACGAGAGCTTCGCCTCTTCAGAAAAATAATGCTCATTCAATTCGGTATAAACTGCAAAGCTTCGGCTTACTTTCCATTCATTGCTCTTCTTTTTTTTCCTTCGGGTGTACTATATGAAGTAAAAAATTCAATTTTCAAACGTTATGTTTATATTCTGCATGTAATTTATAAATCTTTTTTTGATAGAGGTAATTTATAATTTCTATTTACAACATTTCAACATAATTTTCTTGAAGCACTTTCATTCTTGAAAAGCTACAAATTTTTTGAAACATTTCTTTGTAGTAACCTTTAATATAGTTTTACCAAATTATCCCACCCAATTCATCTCCCTCAAAAGCTTCCCTTTTTTCTGCTTATTTTGCTGAATGAATCTCTGCATCATACCGACCGCGTCCACTCAATATTCACTCCCCCTGTCTTTCCCTTGGATGTATCTTGTCTATGAACAGCCAAGTAGAACAACCAAGGCTTGATAAGCTACTTCAGATCCAGATATGGTCTCATTGGACAGTCTCGTCGATGTGAGTCACGCTTCACCTCACCACGCCTCAGATACCAGACGACTTGTTGCCATTGATCACCGTGTTCTTTTGCAACATCTCGCCTCCTCTCAGGTTGCTGGTGAGAGACGGGCTGCGGGTTTGGGGGCGAGGGCCAACGAGATATGGAGGAGAGCGTAGTGGGAGCCTAGGAGGTTTAGGAACCAAAATGGAGGTAGTGGAGGGACAGAGGAGAAAAAATGGGCGTAAATTTGTTTTTTACTAAGATATGTCGGTGTGAAATTAATTTAGCTAACGGTCTACGGTCAATGAACGGTTAAGGTTTCACAGTCCCTCATGATTTGTTAACAGGTTTCAGTAATTAGAGGAAAATAAGAGGTTTGGTCTAACTCACCCGTAAATTGTATGTTACCTTTAATTTATTGTCATTTTCTTCCACATTTCAATATATGAAGTGAAACTATTTATTTAAAAATTATATATTGGCGTTTCTAATTCTTAAATTTATCTGTATAAAAATTTCTAACAGTTTTTTATAGAGAAATCTATGGAAAGTCACTTGGAGGACATTATCCTATTTAAATTTTGTTATGTTCTACTTGATTTTAGATTTACCAAAATGAATACATCATAAGATTTTAATGAAAAAAATGTGGAAGTAACTATTCAAAGTAGACCGAGTAATTGTTGTTTTTTAACGGTAAAGACTTATTTTGTTAGATAAAACAAGCCATTACAAGGAGGAGCAATGAAATAAACTTAGGGAAAGCAACAAGGAACCCTTAGGGACTACAAATGCTAAAAAATGCGGAAGAGAGAACTTCAAGATTCCCAGTTGGTGGCGGATCTATGTGGCGGCGTCATTGTCCTCATGTCTTTGTTGTGTTCGACGTTCGGACGCCATTGGGATCCGTGAAAAGCACGACGGACTTGGACACCAAACAGGGAAATAGAGGGGACCCTATATCTGTACTCACGCTCAAGTCGATATTTATAAGGACATGAAATCCGAGTTCGATCTCAGTGCAATTTATAAGGACATGAAAATTTTCACCAAGGCTTCGGGCTCCTCCAAGTCCGGACTTGAAGGCTCCAGACCGGATGACTAAGAAACGAAAGAGAGCCGCTTGGTAGATGCCGTCTTTGGACTCCCTCCTCCTACCCAATCCTCCGGGGATGTTCCTTCTCCAGTGCATATCGAGGGCAATCCCACTAGGGATGATGTATACGAAATGCTGGAGAATTCCCCCGAACGAGTCAAGAAGATTCGGGGGAAGTTCAAAGCTGCTACAGTGACTGGACAACAAGCTCCTGACGTCATTCCAATTTTAATTCCATATAGGTAACAATAAATTTGTAAAGTTAGAAAATCTTTGTTTTTGGAATATATTCGGGAATCTTTCCCGGATGTTTGATTAAGACCCACTCTATGACGTGGTCCGGTCCCATTTTTGCACAATAGGTCTGGAATGGAGGGAAGTCCAAGAGGAGAAACGACGTCAGCGAGACGAAAAGCTTCTTCGCTCCGGGGGAGAACTCATTACCCGGGAGACTGGTTGGTTGATCCATGAGGATCAGCACATCTTGGATGAAGAAGACGCCAAGGAGATGACTCTGAGGCTGTGGAAAGGTGATGTGGACATCAGCCCCATTTTTGTGATAAAGGGGAGCCATTCCTCCGGAGGGTCTAACGGCCCTTGGCAAAGGCACAGACCGAGGAAAAGCAACATTCCGTGCCCCGGCGAAGTCCCAAGGCCAAGCCACAACCGCACGATCACCGTGAAAGGACCTTGCAAGCACCCTCCAAGATAAGGCCAAGTTCCAAAACAAAGCCGAGCTTGCGAAGTCCCATCAAGCGAGCCCATTGGCGAACCCTTGACCTTTGGCGAGGCCAAGCCCCATTGGCGAACCCATGGTCCCCTGGCGAAACCATGATTCTTGGCGAATCCAAAGTCCTTGGCGAACCCATGGCTTTGGGCGAAGCTGTGTCTCAACGGCGAACCCGTGGTTATCGGCGAGCCCATTGACTCTGGCAAACCTATGGCCCTTTTGGGCGAACTCAGGGGCGATTGCATGGCCATGGCTCTTTGCGACCCCCATGGTCGGTTGGCGAAGACCATGTGCTTCATTTCCGTAAAGAAGCGAAGCCTGTGTGTTCGCCAGCGTAAGAGGCCTCCATACGCAAGTAAGGCGAACCCTTCAACTCGTGCAGAGGCCCCTTCTTCCCTTTTCCCGCCCAATGCAATTCCCTGGGAATTGGGAGCCGCAAGAGCAGGTAGCCTACAATGTCACATCATCTGCCATCTCTGCGCGCCCACCATAGATCCAGGAAGCTGCTCCCTTGTCAAGTCACACATTACTTCCTTTACCTTTTTCCCTTCTATATAAGGAGGTCAGAACTATTGTAAACCTCGTAACCCATATATTGAGAGAATTCATATATTGTAAGAACACGGTTTGTTCTTCTTGGGGTCTCAAATCTTGCTCCATCAATCCTTTAGTGATCCATGCGAGAGGATCCAATATAATACCTAGCATTGTCCGATCTAGTAATCAGAAGGTTCTAGGTTCCATTTTCCTTTCCTGTGCATTATCAAGGGCATTGCCTCACCTCGTAGTGAGGAGGTTCCCTTGGCCGACTTTGTTTCCTTTGTGTTCTTCCTCTGCTTCGCTTCCCTTCTTGCTGGAAACCGCCTCCTTCGAGCTAGATCCGAGCGCGTGATCACTTACCCCGTGATCACATCGGTTGGTATCGAGCCAAAGTGCTTGTCGGAGGTATCTTACCGTATCGCTTGTTTGTTTTCTTCAAGCAAAACCATTGCCTTCTTTCTTACACTTGAAGAAAAACGTTTTTGTTGTTGAAGAGAAACCGAAAATATTTGTGCGTGGTTCATGTGTTTCGAGCTAAGCTCATATTTGGATATTGTTTATTGAAGTTGAGTAAAGAAAGAAACATTTTCGGATTAAAAGTTGAAAAGAGAAGAAAAGTTGTTGTGGTTGTGCAAAAAAAGAACATTTGAAGAAAGAAAAAGTTTGAGTGTTCTTGAGCGTTCTTGAGTGTTCATATCAAAACACATCCGAACAATGATTTGATCCGAAAATATTTGAGGAGCTTGAACAAAAGTGTTGTGTGGATAAAAGAGCCTTCTCGCATACATACCTTACTTCTTTCAACCCCCATCTCACCCTAAACTCTCAAAGCTAGTTTCAAGTAACTAGAACTTTGCGCTTTACTTGTTTCGGACATTGCTAAGATTTCATTGGATATTCTTTGCATGTTCGCATTTGATCTTAATCGAGATTGGTGGTAAGTTTTGAGGCTTGAAAGAACCGTTGTGTTCTAAACACGAGAGAAGTGGTACCGAGTGTGTTCTCCATCACAAACGAGAGGCCAACCATACACGTGAGAAATGAGTGATACTAACATTATTGTTTAAGTGTGTAGGTATACAATGGCGCGAACCCTTAAGTTTCGAGGGGATGAAGACCCTTTCGGGTTCGAATCATGGGAACACCATCTTGAGGCATTCTTTGCCAAGAGCGGTGTTCATGAATTGGAAAAGCTTGACATAGCCCTCGAGACGCTAAGAGGCGAAGCATGGTATTGGTGGAGTGACTACGCCACCAAGAGAAGCGACCGAGGGTTAGAGTTCATACCCTCTTGGGACCGCTTGAAAAGTGTGATGAGGCGGCGGTATGGCACCCACAACCCCATCGCACATTTGGCCCCAACCCCTACCTCTGAGCGCGACCCCACATCACCGATAGCTCATTTCGGCGTCCCACATCCTACTCCACTTTGACACCCGAGAGGACTACCACGCCTTCTAAGGACTACTCACCCCCTTCTCCAAGTGCGAACCCGAACCCTCCTTGTAGGCCCATCCCTTTGGGAGATCTCACGCGAGAAATTAGAGCCGGTTTCGAGGAAATGGGAAAAGATTTAAAGGAGATAAGAAATGAAGTCTCACAAGTGGAAGGTCTTGTGAAAGAATGGTGTGAGAATGAGAGAAAAAGAAAGAAAGAGAAAAGGAAGAAAAGGGCTCTTCAAAACCCAGAGTGAAACACTCAAGTTTTCAACCGAGATCAATGAAGGACTAACGCTTAAATCTTCTAATGATTGTTGTTCTTCCTTGATTATGCCAGAAACTGATGACAAAGAAACTTTGGGTTGTTTGCAAGAGGAAGAAGAAGCTCGGTTTGAGCAGAACCCGCCTCCCTAACTCGGGGAGAGGTAACATCTCGTTTCATCCTAGTGATGAAACTTTGAAATTGAATGATCATGACATGATTTGTGCCAGACTGATATGTGCATACCTACTTTAGCTAGGAAGCACTCATGCATTTGTAATATGCCTATTGATGAAACCATGATCATACCATGCGCTGGATTGAGTGACCCCACCCTCGGCCTATGCCAAGAAAATTAATGGGTTGAACATGTTGCGAAGGGTCGGGAAACTTGCTAGGGTAAGACTTGTACATGACCCCGGCACATGTAGAAATAATTTGCTTGAAACTGAGCATGTAGAAATTGCATGCTATTTGGTTAAATTTATTTTCGGCCAACAAGAAGGTTTTTGGCATAAGGCACTGGTGTGCTTTCCTGGCACGGGAGCAAGAAAGAACGGATTGTTCATCTTGTCCCAACTTGGTGCTTCCTTGTTTGCTACCCCTGAGCTAGGTACCCTATGTTTTGAGTATAAGAATGCGCATCACCTAGCCATGTATGTAGTAAGCCGAGGGCACCCCACATTTTGCCCCTTTGTCTAAATGAATGGAAGTGTATCGTAAATTCGTTTAGACTTTTTAGAATCTTTACAATCCCATTTTTGATATGCGCACGTCCACTTGGATTTAGTCCACTAACCCTTGATGCTTCCTCAAGTTTGTTGTGGTGTCTTAAGATTTGTAGGGACAATTTCCTTATGAATCCGAGGACGGATTCTTCAAGAGGAGGGTATGATGTGGACATCAGCCCCATTTTTGTGATAAAGGGGAGCCATTCCTCCAGAGGGTCTAACGGGCCCTTGGCGAAGGCACAGACTGAGGAAAAGCAACATTCCAGGCCCCGGCGAAGCCCCAAGGCCAAGCCACAACTGCACGATCACCAGGAAAGGACCTTGCGAGCACCCTCCAAGATAAGGCCAAGTTCCAAAACAAAGCTGAGCTTGCGAAGTCCCATTGGCGAGCCCATTGGCGAACCCTTGACCTTTGGCGAGGCCAAGCCCCATTGGCGAACCCATGGTCCCCGGCGAAACCATGAGTCTTGGCGAATCCAAAGTCCTTGGCGAACCCATGGCTTTGGGCGAAGCCAGGTCTCAACGGCGAACCCGTGGTTATCGGCGAGCCCATTGACCCCGGCAAACCTATGACCCGTGGTACCGTGCTTCGCATTACGTTTCTGCTATGTATATTCTGACCTCTTTGAGAGGGCTGTCGTTATGGGTCGTTCTGGCGGTTGGACCGCATATGATTGGGATTCCGGTTTACCTTACGTTATATGTTCATATGTGTATATATATGCTTGTGATATTCTGTTTTGCAGGTTCAGCTTGTTGCCACTTGGGCAAACTACGTTTTACCTTAGCCCTTACTGGGTCCTTTCGAGGACTCACCCTTTTATTTGTTTACCACTTTCAGGCCGTCCTGACAAGCAACCGGCGGAGTAGAGATCCACGGTGCTTTGGTCATTTTGGGGTTACGGTTGCAGCAAGAAGACCACGTGCGGAAATCCTCGAGTGAGAGGCTTCTGATTCCGCGCCTAGGTATTTATAGGATTTTGTTTATTGGCTCTGTAGCTGTAACTGCATGCATATAGATCAGATCATGAATTTGTATATGATGTGTAATATGAGATATAACCTGCACTTATTTGTCTTCGAGTCGTGGGCGGAGCCCGACTTGCCTATATTGGAATTGTTGTATTATGGTCATGGTGTTCCGGTGTTGGTAGCGATGATTGAAGGTTGACATACCATGAACGCATGTTTGGTAGATGTTAGACTATTATGTATGCTTGCCTTGTATGAGTTTATAGGTTGCTAGTTGTTACTCGACTATTTTGTTATTCGAGCTCGATGCTCCGTTGCCGCGCTTTCTACCGCAGTTCTGTTCCGACGTCGCGGCCGGCTCCGCCTCCGCAGTCGGGCGGGGTGGCTGTGACACGAGCCCCGATCATTCGCACTTTCTTCGAATACTTCTACCCGCAGAGATGGATTGGTGACCTCAATTGGGATGAGTGCTTCAGTCTCGTAGGCTAAGGAAAATGATGTTTCTTCCATTAACCTTCGGGCGTAGTTCGGTAACTCTATAGAACATTTCATCATCTCTTGAGCTTACTTTTCTTTATTTATATGCTCTTTGCTTAATATTGGATGCGATTCTTTGTAGGAGCTACATTGCGGAGAAATGGAGCAAAACGCATCAAGGTCAAGGTTGAAAAGGTGTGGGAACATCTTAGAGGAAGCCCACACCAAGCCTTGGATCAAATGGAGAAGAAATGATGAAGAAAAGAGAGAACAGAGGCTGTGCGCGCTGAATGCACGCCTACCCCTCATTTAACGTGGCACCTTCAGCTTGGGACCAAGGACTCAAAAGAGTGTCAACTTCGAATGACAATCCCTCCCTCGTCCAACATCCAAATTGGACGATTCAAAATGCTAAATTAAAGTTTAGGAAAAGGTCTTTCCAACAAGAACAATTTCAGCTCATTTGGAGGTATGTAGCGCCCAGTAGAGCCATTACAAGATAGAGTGTTCGAGCTGATGCCCTGAAATTGATGCGTGCGCTATGCGCGTGAATGCGCGGACTCCTAGAGCATTTCTGTGAAATTGAAACAGGGAGTCAAGGGAAACAATACCATGTGCGCCCTAATGCGCGCACATTAGAACGCGCATATATCATCAGCAACAAGGGATTTCTCCGTTCTTTTTCCGATCCAGTTCATTTCTAACACATTCTAAAAATTCTTTTAGCCCTAATTAGTTACCCAATGTTGCCTAACATGTTTAGGGGCACTTTGGAGATACTAATTAGTATATATAGGCCTTTTAGGGTAAGTTTTTGTAACAAGTTTCAAGAGTTGTGAATTTCAGCAGGAGGCTTGGGTTTTTGAAGCTGCTCATCTCTTTTCTACCTAGGGTTTGCAGCCCCTTCAACCTCAAATCCATGAGAGGTTGAAGGGGAAACTTGTGGATGATCAATAAATATTGATTTCTTTCCTATCCCTTCTTCTATTTCTCTTATTGGTTACCTTTTTGCTTGCTGATTTTCATGATTACAACATGCTTAGGAGTGGACAAGATGCTATGTCTTAGGATCTTGCTTGCTTAGGACTAGATTACTTGTTTCTGTGTGTATGATGATCAAGATATTGATTTCCTTGTACCTTGGCATGTTTATATGTATGGTTTGGACATACAAATATTTACATCTCTAGGTGTTTAATATAATGCTTGAGAGAGCTTGTATCATTCATTGACCCCAGGAGATCGATTGATTGAGGGTTTTTGAGCTAGAGATAGCCTTAGGACTCTATTGGTGGCGTAGGTTCAGCACCCATTAATGACTCCAAAGTGTGATTCGGTACTTCGAAAGAAGGCCCGATTCACTTCATGAGAGATGGTGGATGTCTATCCGAGAGGAAGACAAACCGATGTTAGATACTCACCTCTAGACATTTCATGGACTAGTAGTCGATTCCTCGCTGATTTTTGGTGTAGAATCGGTGGGGGTAGGAGGTGCCGAGAGGCATAACCAACCTTTAGCATGCATGATCACCTAGGAGAACCCCTTTGTTTGTTAATCCACAATTGCTGATTTTGTCTCTCTTGTTTACTTGCATTTCCTCTTTCATCCATCATATCTACCATCATATTCACCTCTAATTTCTCTCTCTCTTGCATTGCATTTAGGGTAGACACACACGCATATACACTTTTCCACACAATTAATTTTTTCCAAAATTACCAACAATTCGTCCACACCCTTAAACTTTTGGCCATCTTTCATTTTTACCCCTAAACTTTCCAAACTTGTACTTTAACAACTTAAATCACATCTTTTTCACCAAAACATGATTTAACTACTTTCTTCAACATTTCAACTTCACAAATTCATCAGAATCATCATCAACATTTCGGCCTCTTCACCAAAACTCACCAAATAAATCTCAACTCTTTCCAACATGTTTTCCAACAACTTTCTTCAACAAAACATTCATCAACAATACATCCAATAATTCGGTCTCATCACCCAAAAATTCCAACATGTTTTTTCATGATTTCTTAAGAACAAAGTATGTTCATCATACTTCCAACAACAACATACTTGAAGATCAAAGTCATCCATGAAGCAATTCATAAAAGTTACCAAGGAGGATCCTCACCTTCATAATACTTGTAGCTTAGCTTAGGATGAGTAGGAGTTGAGACAAATCCACCACCAAAAATCCTTGTAAGTTTCGGTCAAACAAAGAAAGACAAGGATGAGTAATTTCTTCCATGTTCTAACTTCAAAGAACATGAAGGTTCAACCAAATAACTCAACCAATACCTTGAATCTTACTGATTTGGGAAACCTAGGAAGTGGTAGGACTATGCTTGCTGAGATTCCAAGCTTAAAACTTCAAGAAATGGTTTTTGGAACCAAAAGTGCTGCTGGACCCGTCGGATTGCACAAGGGTTTTGGGGATCTTACTTTCACCTTTTGCTCTTCTGTCCTTCCACAACGTTGTTGACAAGACCTTGAAGAAGATTGTTGATGAAGACCTCAAGAGCAGATTCGGACGTTTACTAGAGCAAAAAGGTTGTGAAAGAGGATGAAAATTTCTGGGCAGTAATGGGAGAGAGGTGTTCTTCTTCTTTTGCATAAAATGAAGAATGGTTAAGTGGTGAATCAGAAATAATAGAAGGGAATGGGTGAAGAGGTGATGGATGTCTGCAAAAAAGGAAAGGGCATGGGCACATACTATTTATGAATAGTAGTGTGTACTCCCCAAACATGGAAAATAACTTCCCACCTCCAAATTCAAACCAAATGCATTCCAAATTCACCCAAATGCGCCGGCCATTGACCATTTTGCCCTCCAAAACCGATTTTTGAAAAAATGTCCTGGAACTCAATAAATGTTATCCAATGTGTAAAACACTTATAAATAATTCCAAATTAACTCCCAAATACTTAATTCCATTAATTAATCACAAGCCGTTTGTGATCTGATAATTATGGAATTTGAACTTGCGGCCGAAATTCAACAGAAAAATTACAGAACGTCGGGGGTGGGTGTAACACATGGTGTTCAATATTTCGGTAGCCTAGGGTGGAGACTTCCTTCCTTTGTTCTTCCTGTCTGGACCAGCAGCATCTCCTTCGGTCTTCCCCTTCCCTCGGGAAGTTCCTTCGTACGAAGGCATCTTCAAGTACTCCCTCAGGGAACCCTTCTTGATGAGGTGCTCGATGTACCTCTTCAACTTGTAGCATTGTTCGGTGTCGTGTCCATTATCCCTGTAGAATTGACAGTACTTGGAAGAATTGCATTTTGCTTTTTGTCACCACCACCCCGCCGACACCTTCCGGACCCGGCGGAAGCGGCCGCCGCCGGTGGGCGGTGGTGAGCAAGGTGGGACCGGATAGCGCAGCTAATGTGAGAGTATTTCGCGGGCCTTTAACTAACCCAGTAGGTCCCTTTCTAACAACAGATCAAGTTTGACAATTCATGCACAGAAACAGATCACAATAACAGAAGCAATGGGCTCCGCCCATGATCAGAATATCAGAAGCAGGATATCAAAATCAGATTATCAAAAAGGAAGTCTGTTCTTTCACTACCGAACAGAGGCTTCCACACAGATCAACATACTCATTCAATCAATTCAGAGCAGAACGCATATATATATACATAACCATAATCAAACTTAGATGAATAGACAGATCTAATGATAACATGCTATCATAATACTACATGCCAACAGAGTATCATGCTACAGAGCTATCTACAGGCTGAAGATGCAACCGTAAAAGAGTCGGGCGTCGGATAAAGAAACCGACGAGGAACCCGAAGTCTAGATCCAAAGGCTGCTAAACCTCAAAATAGCTAACCGAACAGCCTGGCGGAAATCCTACTCCGCTGGCCCCGAATCCTTATCTCCTGAAAAATATTAAGTAAGGGGTGTGAGTTTTCCTTAAAGAAAAACCCAGTAAGAGCTTAGGCAGTAGTAACGATGTTCTTCCGACAAACCTGCAAGGACAGATCAGAACAGATATACATACAGATAGCAATATACAGACACAAATAAGGTATGATGTGTGCACAACATCCGAATGTAACGGGTCATGGCTAGATCTTCCCCGACCATGGCTAGATCTTCCCGACGCACCGGCATTCGCCATGCGTCGGCATTCGCCATGCACCCAAAGCAAATCCCATATAATACGGACCATGGCTAGATCTTCCCGACCATGGCTAGATCTTCCCGACGCACCGGCATTCGCCATGCGTCGGCATTCGCCATGCATCCAACAAACATCATAAATCACGGACCATGGCTAGATCTTCCCGGTCCAACCGGCATTCGCCATGCGTCCACACACACAGTAATGTAACCTCGCGCACCGATGCTCCTACCGCGCACCGATACTCCTACCATGGGACTAGCCTTGGGGCTCCACAATCCCGATCTAAGACCGAAGTCAGAGACCGACGCCCAAGACTTGCCTCAACCATCCTACATTACAATAACATAGGTAGGTCGAACCCTTACCTCGAATTGGAAGCAACCGCAACCGTAGAGGGTAGCAGCCAAGCACCACACACCAAACTTCTTCCTTATGCAACCTCAAACCTTGCTTCACATAACACCTAAACAATTCACACACTTTCCACATTACACTTTTATTCAACACATCAATATCCATTGAAAATTGGACCTCACTCCAAGACTTAAAGTTGCTCAAAATCATTGTCTAAACATGCTTGAAACCTTAAACCACACAAAACACATGCTTTTACTTTCCACCAAAAATCCGGATGAACTTTGTCTTAGGTATATAATCGGAGCATATTTGGACAATGTTCCAATTATCAATATTGCTCTAAACATACCCAATAGCAACAATTTGGATTGAATTCAACAATACAACACACTTCAATTCTCCACCATAAAACCTATGAGTTTTCTCTTAGCTCATAGATTAACCCATAATTGGACCTTTTACCAAGTATTAATGTTGTTCCAAAACTACCCAACAACACTAATTTGAGGTCAATTTAACAATCCCCAAAATTCGCTCATCCTAGCTCAAGAACCCTAATTCGAATTTCCTTCAATTCATGCTCAATTCGTGTTGTAAAATGTGTTTCTACCTCTAATCCAACATAGAAACACTACTACTAACTCAATTGCATCAGAAAATCACGAAAATACAAACCTCACAATTTGGGAAATTCCCCAAATTCATCCACCAAGTGTTGTTGGAGCGAATCCTTTGTTAATTCGTTGTTCTTGAAGTGATTCCCGCACGAATCCTTCGTTTCCACGCACCAAGGAGTCCAAAATCACTTGGATAGGAGCAAAACCGAATTGAGAGAGAGTTGGGAGAGTTTTCGGAGTGAAAAACGCGAAAATGAGGTTGAAACCGAGCTGCTCGACTTAAATAGCCGAGCCAGCGACGGTCGGCGAAGCGCTTTCTCGATCAGCGATCGCGCACAGCCTTGCGCACGAGCTTGTGCACAGCGCGATGCCTTGCGCACAGGTGTGCAGCTTGTGCGCAGCGCATGCTTGCGCGATTGTGCACAAGTTGTGCAGCAGCTTGTGCGCACAGCTTGCGCATTGTGCACAAGTTGTGCACAGCTTGTGCTTGGCAAGACAAAGCTTGCGCACAGATTGTGCACAAGTTGTGCACAGGCTGGTGCGCAGCGCACAGGCTTGCGCACAGGTTGTGCACAAGCCCCTCTAAATAGAATTGGGTTGGGCAGCAGCAGGGCAGACACGCAGAACAAAATAGAATTGGGAATTGGGAAGGCAATTGGGGAAAAAGAAGCTTCAATCCCTTAATTTTTAAAAATATACATTATATACCCTATCTTTTACAAAATGTTGGGGGTGGCAGTGGTCACCCCCAGTCATACAATAGCTTCGCCACTGGAAGAACACCGAGGCAGGTGTCCAGGCGAAGACCAGGCGACCCAATTCCTAGAGCGGGCGATCGCTGGTCCAAGAACCGCCACTCGACCAGCTTCCAGGCGAGAGTCAGGCGAAGGCACCCCTCAGTCCGGGCGATCGCCTGGCTCCAGGAAGTCACGAATTTGGCAAGTGTCCAGGCGAACGCAGCGAACTGCTTCTCGTCCGGGCGATCGCTGGACCCAAAACTCACAAAATTCAGCCTCCAACAAGACTTAACCCAAAACCATTCCACTCCCAACACAACAATCAACAACAACAACAACTAACAAACTCCTCAAATTACAAATTTAAACATACCTCCGTAACTCCACCACCGGAGACTCGTTGCCGGAAAAGGTGGGGTGTAACATCCTCCCCCCCTTAAGACTCTTGGTCCTCCAAGAGCTCCTTAAGGCGTTGGTACTCCTGAGGGTAGCGTTCGATCATATCTTTCTCCGTCTCCCAGGTTGCCTCCTTGTCAGAATGGTGCGACCATTGCACCTTCACCATGGGAATTAACTTGCTCCTCAATTTGCGAGTATCCCTCGCCAACAAAGCAATTGGCACTTCCTTATAAGACAAGTCAGGTTCCAATTGCACTTCCTCAATCGGAATCGCTTTGCGTCGGATCCATGACACACTTTTTCAGCATGCTCACGTGAAACACATTATGCACAGCTGACAAGCTCTCCGGTAGTGCTAAACGATAAGCCACCTTTCCAATCCTTTCTAAAATATCGAATGGGCCAATATACCTCGGAGCTAACTTCCTTTCCGACCAAATCTCATTATTCCCTTCATTGGTGCCACCTTCAACCACACTTTGTCGCCAACTTCAAACTCTAAGTCGCGACGCCTTCATTCACATAAGCCGTGGTTCTATCATTTGCCGCTTTCAATCTTGCCTGAATTGTTTTGATCTTTTCGTGGTCTCTTCAATCAATTCCGACCAAGTTCAACCTTATCTCGACGGTTCAGACCAACGGTGAGGTGTCATACACCTCCGTCCATAAAGAGCCTCGTAAGGTGCCATCTTGATTGTACTGATAACTATTGTTATACGAAAACTCTATGAGCGGTAGATGTTGATCCCAATCACCTCCGAAATCAATCGCACAGCCTCCTCAAAGATGTCCTCAAGTACTGTATCACCCTCTCGGATTGCCCATCAGTTTGTGGGTGATACGCGGTACTAAGGTGCAACCGGTACCGAAAGCTCGATGGAAAGCATTCCAGAAATGGGCTGTAAATCTTGGATCCCGATGCGAAACTATAGAATCCGGTACACCGTGCAACCGCACGATCTCTTTGATGTAGAGTCGTGCTAACTTGTCCAACGGGTCGGTGACCTTAATGGGCAAGAAATGCGCACACTTAGTCAACCGGTCCACAATTACCCAAATGGCATCATGACGTGCTCTCGTAGTGGGTAATCCGGTAAGAAAATCCATAGTCACGTTTCCCCACTTACGAACTGGGATAGGTAACGTCAAGCGTGCCCGCGGGCTTCGATGCTCAACCTTTACCTGTTGGCAAGTGGTGCACTTTGCCACACACTCGCAATATGCCTCCTCATACTTGGCCACCAGAAGTGTGACCTTAAATCGTGATACATCTTTTCACCGCCCGGATGAAAACTTAAACTGTTATTATGAGCTTGATCCAAAATCTCATCTCTAAGAGCCACGTCATTCGGCACGTACAAAAGTCCTTTGAAGTATAGCAATCCTTGCCTATACTCAAAGAATGGACGCAATGCTCCTTTAGCTTCTCCAGAAACCTGTTTCAAACTCTGATCTCTCATCTGAAATTCTCGGATCCTGTCGATCCAAGAAGACTGAACTCTCAACACAAACATCTGCTCCTGCTCTTGTAGCTGCCAACGGTGCCACAAGGCATTCAGGTCCGTATGCTCTGTTCGGTTTCCAGGTTCTCCACCTCTAACTATTCCGGTGTATGCCCTGCTCAAGGCATCTGCCACCGTATTCCCTTTGCCTGCGGTGTACTCGATACTACAGTCGTAGTCTTTCATGTACTCGAGCCACCTTCTTTGACGCATATTCAGATCTTTCTGCGTGAACAAGTACTTCAAGCTCTTATGATCAGTAAAGATTTGAAATTTGTTTCCCAACAAATAATGCCGCCATTGCTTGAGTGCATACATAACCGCAGCAAGCTCCAAATCATGAGTGGGATAGTTTTCCTCATGTGGTCGCAACTGTCGCGACCCATAAGCAATTACCTGCTGGTTTTGCATAAGCACACACCCCAGACCTGTTCGTGAGGCATCAGTATAAATGACATAAGGCTGAGACGGGTCAGGTAGAACCAGAATCGGTGCCTGTGTCAGTCTACACTTGAGCTCTTGAAAGCTCTTCTCACATTCATCCGACCATACAAACGCCTTACCCTTCTTTGTCAGTTGAGTGAGTGGAGAGGCAAGAACCGAGAAGGCTGGTACGAACTTACGGTAGTAACCAGCTAACCCGAGAAAACTATGGATATCCTTTACAGATCGTGGTTGCCACCACTCTTGAACAGACTTGATCTTCTCATGGTCGACAGAAATTCCGTTCTCATTGATGATATGCCCGAGAAATGCTATCTCGCGCAATCAGAAATCACACTTCAAAACTTTGCATACAAATGGTTGTTAGACAAAGTTTCCAAAGCAATTCTCAAGTGCTCTTGATGTGTGTCCTCATCCAGAGAATAGATGAGTATATCATCAATGAAGACAACAATAAAATCGCCCAAGTAGGGGCGGAAAACCTCATTCATCAAATTCATGAAAGCTGACGGGGCATTTGTCATCCCAAAAGGCATGACAGTGTACTCATAGTGACCATAACGCGTGCGAAAAGCAGTTTTCTGAATGTCTTCTTCCTTCACACGCATTTGGAAATAACCTGATCGGAGATCAATCTTTGAGAACACTTTAGCTCCTCGGAGCTGGTCGAACAGATCGTCAATCCGTGGTAACGGATATTTGTTCTTAACTGTCACCGCATTCAACCTTCTGTAATCAATACAGAGTCTAAGTGTTCCATCCTTCTTCTTAACAAATAACACCGGGGCTCCCCACGGTGATCTGCTCGGTCGGATAAACCCCTTATCCAACAACTCATCCAACTGCTTCTTCATTCAACGCCGAGTCCGTCGAGTGTTGACCATTTATTGAA
This sequence comes from Stellera chamaejasme, assembly GCA_024586325.1. Taxonomy (NCBI): domain Eukaryota; kingdom Viridiplantae; phylum Streptophyta; class Magnoliopsida; order Malvales; family Thymelaeaceae; genus Stellera; species Stellera chamaejasme. The sequence continues at coordinate 22,001,706 of CM044979.1, forward strand.
ATTCCGAACATAAAGGGTTCACTTAACGGTTAGCATTACCTACGCCGGTTATCCTACCAGCTCAGTAGCATGAATGCAATGCATGATGCAAATCAATTCTCAAAATTACTTATACAAAACAATCCCTTAAAACCCGTGGTACCGCTTAGGAATAACACACTTCTCACTCGGCATCCACCGTCTGCTTTTAACGAGAGAGGTAATTTAAATTACCATCATGCACCTTACGGCATCTCATTCCCCAGGCACCTCTTATAGCACCCAGAGTCAATTATCGGTATCCTACGCGGTAACCACGCAGTACCAAGTCACAAACTACCAAGACTAAAGAAATCATCTCTTGGTTGTACTCAAGGGCGCTGAGACACACCGCCTACTATTCCCCTTACCATTCCAACATGGTTCTTGTGACGAGGTGGCCAGCCTCACCACCCACCCCTACTGAATCGATCACCACTGTGGCTGTCAATCCTAACACACCCTCGACGCAACCAATTAACCTGGCTCGATACCAAATTGTCACCACCACCCTCGCCGACACCTTCCGACCCGGCGGGAAGCGGTCGCCGGCCGGTGGGCGGTGGTGAGCAAGGTGGGACCGGATAGCGCAGCTAATGTGAGAGTATTTCGCGGGCCTTTAACTAACCCAAGAGGTCCCTTTCTAACAACAGATCAAGTTTGACAATTCATGCACGTAAATGCATCACAATAATAAGCAATGGGCTCCGCCCATGATCGAATATCGAAGGTGATATCAAAATCAGATTATCAAAAGGAAGTCTGTTCTTTCACTACCGAGCAGAGGCTTCCGCACAGAACAACATACTCATTCAATCAATTCAGAGCAGAACGCATATATATATATATACATAACCATAATCAAACTTAGATGAATAGACAGATCTAATGATAACATGCTATCATAATACTACATGCCAACAGAGTATCATGCTACAGAGCTATCTACAGGCTGAAGATGCAACCGTACAAGAGTCGGGCGTCGGATAAAGAAACCGACGAGGAACCCGAAGTCTAGATCCAAAGGCTGCTAAACCTCAAAATAGCTAACCGAACAGCACTGGCGGAAATCCTACTCCGCCGGCCCGTAATCCTTATCTCCTGAAAAATATTAAGTAAGGGTGTGAGTTTTCCTTAAAGAAAAACCCAAGAAGAGCTTAGGCAGTAGTAACGATGTTCTTCCGACAAACCCGCAAAGACAGATCGTAATGTATATACATACGAGATAGCAATATACGTAAACAAGTAAGGTATGATGTGTGCACAACATCCGAATGTAACGGGTCATGGCTAGGTCTTCCCCGACCATGTCTAGATCTTCCCCGATCGCGCCGGCATTCACCATGCGTCGGCATTCGACATGCACCCAAAGAAATCCCATATAATACGGACCATGGCTAGATCTTCCCGACCATGGCTAGATCTTCCCGACGCACCGGCATTCGCCATGCGTCGGCATTCGCCATGCATCCAACAAACATCATAAATCACGGACCATGGCTAGATCTTCCCGGTCCAACCGGCATTCGCCATGCGTCCACACACACGTAATGTAACCCGCGCACCGATGCTCCTACCGCGCACCGATACTCCTACCATGGGACTAGCCTTGGGCTCCACAATCCCGATCTAAGACCGAAGTCAGAGACCGACGCCCAAGACTTGCCTCAACCATCCTACATTACAATAACATAGGTAGGTCGAACCCTTACCTCGAATTGGAAGCAACCGCAACCGTAGAGGGTAGCAGCCAAGCACCACACACCAAACTTCTTCCTTATGCAACCTCAAACCTTGCTTCACATAACACCTAAACAATTCACACACTTTCCACATTACACTTTTATTCAACACATCAATATCCATTGAAAATTGGACCTCACTCCAAGACTTAAAGTTGCTCAAATTCATTGCCTAAACACGCTTGAAACCTTAAACCACACAAAACACATGCTTTTACTTTCCACCAAAAATCCGGATGAACTTTGTCTTAGGTATATAATCGGAGCATATTTGGACAATGTTCCAATTATCAATATTGCTCTAAACATACCCAATAGCAACAATTTGGATTGAATTCAACAATACAACACACTTCAATTCTCCACCATAAAACCTATGAGTTTTCTCTTAGCTCATAGATTAACCCATAATTGGACCTTTTACCAAGTATTAATGTTGTTCCAAAACTACCCAACAACACTAATTTGAGGTCAATTTAACAATCCCCCAAAATTCGGTCATCCTAGCTCAAGAACCCTAATTCGAATTTCCTTCAATTCATGCTCAATTCGTGTTGTAAAATGTGTTTCTACCTCTAATCCAACATAGAAACACTACTACTAACTCAATTGCATCAGAAAATCACGAAAATACAAACCTCACAATTTGGGAAATTTCTCAAATTCATCCACCAAGTGTTGTTGGAGCGAATCCTTTGTTAATTCGTTGTTCTTGAAGTGATTCCCGCACGAATCCTTCGTTTCCACGCACCAAGGAGTCCAAAATCACTTGGATAGGAGCAAAACCGAATTGAGAGAGAGTTGGGAGAGTTTTCGGAGTGAAAAACGCAAAAATGAGGTTGCCGAGCGCGCCGACTTAAATAGCCGAGCGGACAGGCACGGTCCAGCGTTTCGTGCAAGCTTCGAGCGATCGCGCGATGACCTTGCGCTTTGCAGCTTGTGCTTGCAGCCATTGTGCATGAATTGTGCTAGCTTGCAGTGCACAAAGCTTGCGCACGCATTGTGCACAAGTTGTGCAGCTTGTGCGCAGCGCAGCATGCTTGCGCATGATTGTGCACAAGTTGTGCACTAAGCTTGTGCGCAATAAGCTGTGCTTGCGCACTGCATTGTGCATTCACAGTGCACAAGTTGTGCATGCACAAGTGTGACACAGGCTTGCGCACAGGTTGTGCACAAGCCCCTCTAAATAGAATTGGGTTGGGCAGCAGCAGGGCAGACACGCAGAACAAAATAGAATTGGGAATTGGGAAGGCAATTGGGGAAAAAGAAGCTTCAATCCCTTAATTTTTAAAAATATACATTATATACCCTATCTTTTACAAAATGTTGGGGGTGGCAGTGGTCACCCCTACCATACAATAGCTTCGCCACCGGAAGAACACCGAGGCAGTGTGTCCGTGCGAAGACCAGCGACCCAATTCCTAGAGCGGGCGATCGCTGGTCCAAGAATCGCCACCGAGGCTTCCAAAGCGAGAGTCGGGCGAAGGCACCCTCAGTCCGGGCGATCGCACGGCTCTGTGAAGTCACGAATTTGGCAAGTGTCCAGGCGAAACGCAGGCGAACCGTTTCCTCGTCCGGCGATCGCCTGGACCCAAAACTCACAAAATTCAGCCTCCAACAAGACTTAACCCAAAACCATTCCACTCCCAACACAACAATCAACAACAACAACAACTAACAAACTCCTCAAATTACAAATTTAAACATACCTCCAGAACTCCAGTCACCGGAGACTGGTGCCGGAAAAGGTGGGGTGTAACACTTTTTCCGGCATGGCCCTCGGCCAGCTGATGCTTCCGCTTCCCGCTTCGTAGAGCTGCGAGGATGTTGGTCCGTGTAGTGTTGAGTGGTGTGAAATTTGTGCTCCTTTTGAAGAGTTTCTTGGCCTCCCTAGCTTCCCGAATATCTGATGACCGTAGGCTTCGGGGTCTCTCCTTTGCTCATGGTTGTCTTTGTTGTCATGCTTCCCCTCCCTTTGGGACAACAGCTCTTGCCCAATCATATGCTCTGCGTGATCGCATACATTTCCTCCACGTCGGTGATGTTTTTCGGAGACAATTCGTATGCAAATCTAGAGTTCGGGAGAAGTGCCATAGTGAAGGCCATGATATGGATATGTCTCATAGGTCCGATGCATGGACCACTTCCCTCTTGAATCGTTCTAGAAATTCCCGAATGCTCTCATTCGGTCTTTATTTGATGTCGAACATCTGGATGACCCTCTTGGCTGATCTTTTGCATCCAATAAAATGGGTGGTGAACTTGGTGATCAGGTCCCCGAATGAAGTAATGGAGTCACGGAGAAGGGAGTGTACCATGCTGACGCCGGATCTCCCAGAGCTACCTCGAAGCACTTGCAAAGAGCCGCTTTGTCGGCTCCCTTCAACTCCATTGCTCTTTTGTATTTTCGGATGAAAGCGTATGGGTCTCCCATACCATTATAGACTTCAAGCGGGTGAGGCGGATTGAACGTTCAAGGCATATGACTTTCCCGAATCCGGCGGGTGAACAGTCTATCCTCCGAAGTGGACTCATACTTAACCTCGGGTCTGCTTGAATTTCTCTCCACTTGCTCCAAACGGTGCAACATTTGTCAGATAACTTTATCAATCGGATCTCCGGTTGTTAACCTTTCCGGCCTTGGTGACCGCTCTCTTCTGTGTGTCCTTGGGAACTAGGACCTCTGGCGGCTCCGATGGTCCAAGGAGAGATGTCGCCGGGCCACTTGCCGTCCGATCTCTAAAGCTGGGTTATCTTTGCCATAATCGCCGCTCGCCTTGGGGCTGTAAGAACGCTTAGACCGCTAGTTATTACCCCGCTCCTCCCTAAGAACGATCTATACTCTTGCATTGATATTGATCTGTTGTACATTTTACTATCATAGTATGTACATGGTTTAATCATCTGTGTTTACATATCATCGAGTGTTCGATGAAATTCTCGAGAGAGGTTTTAACACAAGACGTGAAATGATTGATAAGGGAGTATCCGAGGTCCGATTGGGCCCTAAGAAACCTCATCTATGGCAAAGGTTAGGTGTTGTAAATGCCTCTAAGGACCACCACTAGACAATGAAAGTGGTTGTTGTGTGTGCAATCACACACACATTTGTGATGTGTTTAGGCCATAATAGTTCACCTTTTGAGCTTAATTTCGATGTTTTGGAGGCTCTTTGCTTATTATTGGATGAGATGCTTCACAGGAGCACATATGCGGAGAAATGGAGCTAAATGTATCAAGATTAAGACTGAAAGGGTGTGAGAGCAGTTTTGAGGAAGCCCACAACAAGTCTTGCATCAAATGGAGAGGAGAACATGAAGAAAAGGAGCGATAGAAACCATGTGCGCTCTGTGCACGCCATCTGCGTGCCCAAGTATGCGTCCTCCTTTCATTAATGATATGGCACCAAAGGATTTCAAATTCCTGAGGATGAGACTTGAAGTTCAAAGATTTCGAAGGGGAGCTCGAGAACTTTATGCACCCCTATGTGTGAGACATGCCCGCCACCCGCATGCCCTCGGGAGAAGAGTTGAAGCGGGCGTTTGAAGAGAAGCCTATGCACACTCTATGCACGCCCTATTTATTCTGATCACCCTATGGGTTTATATAATTTTATCGATAAATTGCTAAATCGGGTTTAAAAAGATATTATAAAGGTCGGGATTTCTATCAAGCGTTTGTTTGAGTAATTGATGTTACGGTCACCCCGAGCGGGTTGTGACACGGGTGACCTGGTCTCCGGTTTTGGCCTGTGGGTCACGGTTTTGGGCGGTCAGACGGCTCCCGAGACTTATCTGAGCATTATTTCTGGAAATCCTTTAGGTTTTGAGGTCGTGTGGGTTCCCCGGACATTTCCGCCGAAAATATTTTTCGGGGACGGGGGGTTGTCTCGGGGCGTCTGGCCAGGCTCGGTAGCGCTCCGGGACCTCGGAATGAGGAACCGCTTGCATATTTGGAATCGTGGGACCGTCCTGGATCTTTTTACGGAGTATAATTTTGGGTGGGGACGTTCGGTCCCGGGGCTCGGGATGGAAATTTTTCGACGGCTTCAGTGTAAGTTATGTTATATTTTAAGACGGATTTTATGGTGATATTTGTGGAATTTTGGCGTGATGGGATATTGGTTCAGGTTGGCACACGCGCACGTCGGGTTTTGCTCGGGTTCAGCGAGCTCGGTAGGATACTCTGGAGTTGTAAATAAATATTTGAAACATGTTTTATGAATGTTATGGGATTCCGAGGGTTGTGTTCAGTTTTCGTTCCATTTGGAGGTGGGAAACTGCGGTTGGGCTAAAATTGCAACTTTTGAGAAAGTTAAAGGATTAAGTTGCAATTAACCCAAAAGTTGGTACTAATTGGTCAAAGAGGAAGGCTGGAAGTCGGTTAAGTGAGGGTGAGATAGGACACTTGTCCTATTTTTATGGAAGATGGAAAAAGAAAAGGAATTAAAAGGAAAGAAGTATAAAAGGGAAAAGAAAAGAAATGAAATGGAATTTCATTTTCTTTCTCCTTCTTCTTCCTTCTTCCCTTATTGCCGCCATTGTTGGCCATCTTCAAGCTTCAAGGTGTTCTTCATTTTTGGCCAAGAATTAACAAGGATTTGGATTCTTTAAGTGGTAAGTTTCCTCCCTTTCTCTCTTTTCAAGTTAGAAACAAGAATTGATAGGAAAAGAGAAGGATTTATGGAATTGGTGTTTGTTCTTAGCTACTAGTTAGGATGATTCAAGTGCTTCCAAATTCAAGTATGTTGATCTTGGGATGGAGAGGAGTAAGAATCTATGGTTGGATTTTGGAAAAACATCTTGGAGAATAAGAAAATATTTTGGCGAAATTATTGGTGATTTTCTAAAATGGTGTATGTTTGTGTTCTTGAATCATGCTCTTAGTATGTTGTTCCTAGCATGATTCTAAGGCATTCTATGGTTTCAATTTGGTGGAAAATTGGTTGAGTAGAAAAACCCCAAATTGGGTGAATAGTGCAATTAGGGTTTATGTTGATTTTAGTTGATTTAAGTGTAATTGGTTAGCATTCTTGGTTAAGAAGTGTAATTGATGGTTGGAATAAATTTTTGGTAGCTTGAATGGATTGATTTGGAAGTTGGGTGAAAATATGGAAAAAGGGCCGAATTGAAGAAATGAATCTTTCTCTATGTTGGTGTTGTATTTTGGTTAAATTGGATGGTAATTTGGTATCGGGGTTGAATTTAGGTGCGGTATGGTGTTTGAAATGTTGTTTTCGGGTAAGAAATGGAAAAGTTACCTTTATGCGGGGTTACCTGGAAAATGTCGGAAATGAAGGGTTTAAAGGTTGGAATGTGTTCGTGGGTGTTAGAATAACAAGGTTCTAGCTCGGTTCGTAAACCGAGCTTTACGTAGATTTTGCGGGAAAGTGCGGGATTGTGCGGGTTTGGTTTTCGGGGTGTATTTTTGACGTATTTTTATTGGTTTGTGGTTGTTCGACTTGATTACGCCTTTTTTTTTTGATAAGGAAAGGGATCCATCTTGGTATGGGACTTTATTGGGAATCCCGAGATCCCGGGACTGTCGACGTTTTTTTGATCAACCCTCTTTTTAAAGCCAGACGCGAAAAGAAAAGAGAACTACCTAGGCCTGGATTCGCTAACACCTAAAAGAACAACGGGGAAGATACCAGGTAGAAACCCCGAGGGCCCAGTGGGGGCAAAGGAGAGAGAGAGAGAACTGAGAGAGGTAAGAGGCGAGAGGTACACGTCAAAGTTCAGATATAGAGTCCGTCATAACGTAAGAAATCTGTAATGAACGGAGGATTGCAACCAATCCAAATTGCCGACTGTTGACTCCTTAAAGCCTGTTGGGCTAAATGATGGGCTGCCTGGTTTGCCTCACGGAAGCAATGAAGAACCTGCCACGCCTTAAAGTCCGCCAAAGCATGTCGGATTGCATTTATTTGATAACCTGCTTCTGAGCGGATCTCTTTACCTGCAAGAATGTTTCCCGCAACCTGATTTGCATCTGTCTCTACTATGATTTGAGATTTGTTGAATCGGCTAATTCTTCTCAAACCTTCAAGAATCGCGACGCTCTCGGCATAGAAGCTATCGTGGGGGCTATGGCTGGGCAAGGAGAGGGCCGCGAGAACCTTCCCTGTGTTGTCTCTCAAGATCGCCCCCACGCCAATACGCCCAAGTCCATCCATAGCTGCATCCGTATTCATCTTAGTCCAGTTTGGTGGTGGTGGTTCCCAACTTATTCCGTTTCTGGCAAGGGTTGGGCTCTTCGCCACCTTTATTTCATTCAAAGCTCTCTCCACCTGCCATAAAACATCATGAACATAGAATTCTACGTTATCATGTACCTTGCGGTTCCGATAGTACCATATTGTCCAAGCTATGATAAAGACATGTTCCCATCCTCCTGGTGGATTAAGATTATCCACGTAATGAAACCAAGCCTCCAACTGATTTTGGGAGTTTTCTGCCACTTCACTCAATCCACGCCGCCTCCACACCTCCCTAACTCGGTCGCAATGAAAAAGACATGGGCCTCCGTCTCAGATTCCTGTCCGCAAAGTGGACAGGGGTCCTCCTCCTCAATATGTCTCCTGGCCAGTTCCGCTCTCACGGGTAAGCATCGTCGGAAAAGCCGCCAAGCAAAAATTTTTGTTTTTTTCAGCACTTGCGACCCCCATATTGTCGTCCATATTTTCTTCTCTGGGTTGGTGATTTCATAATCTTCCATGTGTTGTAAGTGATGATACCCGCTTTTGACCGTATACCCGCCGTGAGAATCATATTGCCACATAAACGTGTCATCCGAATCAGTTGAATCAAGACGGATGGCGGTGATTCTAGCTATATCCGCCGGTATGAACATCTGATTCAGTAAATCGACCCTCCACTCGTCCTGCTGCGTATCAATCAAGTCCGAGACTTTCACGGTTTCGCCATCCTGTGGCATTGGCCCAACTGGCCTAAGGGGCATCGCTCCTGGGAGCCAAGGGTCAATCCATGCTCAGATGGAGGCACCACTGCCCACCCGCCAGCGAACGCCGTAGTTGAGGATGGACCGCCCTTCGAGGATACTCTTCCAAGTCAGTGAAGGATTGTTCCCTTTCTTGGCAAGGAAGACATCCGAGTTGCGATAGTACTTATGCTTCAAAACTTGCGCGCATAGCGAATCAGGGTTGGTAAGGAGTCTCCAACCCTGCTTTGCCAGCATAGCTCGGTTGAAGTCATATAGTCTTCTGAAGCCAAGTCCTCCCCTGTCCTTGTCCTTGCAAAGCTCGCTCCATTTAGTCCAGAAAATGCCCTTGCCAGCCCGGTTGTGTGACCACCAATATCTATTCATTTTTTTCTCAAGTTTCCCACATAAGTCAGGAGTTATGAGAAAGACCGACATGGCATAAGTTGGGATAGCTTGCGCAACTGCCTTTAACAGAACTTCTTTCCCGCCTTTGGACAACAGTTTGTAGTTCTAGCCACTGATAGCCTTTTCCACTTTGTTGATCAGAAAGTCGAAGGCCTTCCTTTTACTTCTTCCGACAATAGCAGGTAAGCCCAGATACTTTTCCATATTTTTCACCTCAGTTACCCCAAACTTTGTCATAATATTCCTTCGTACTCCCTCAGGGGTGCTTGGCGAGAAAAAGAGACCTGTATTGTCAAGATTGACACACTGACCTGAAGCGATTTCGTAGTCGTGCAGAATGTCCAGAATACTATCAGGCTCTGTCTCATTGGCGGCACAGAACAGAAGAGAGTCATCCGCAAAGAAGAGATGGGAAATACATGGTCCCCCAGTACTTGCCACCGCCCCAGAAATTCTTTGATCATAAATCGCCTTTTGGAAGGCACTGGAAAGACCTTCCGAGCAGATGATAAATAAGTAGGGGGAGATAGGATCTCCCTGGCGGAGATCGCGGTTGGGCACAATCTCATAAGAAGGTAGACCATTAATAAGCGGGGCGTATCTGATAGTGGAGATACAGTCTTGGATGGTATTGATAAGCTGTTGGGGAAATCCAAGCCTGTTCAGCATTTTTGTAACGAAGTTCCACTCAATTCTGTCATAAGCCTTGGACATATCCAGTTTAATAGCACACTGCCCCTCTCTTCCGGACCTTTTATTTTTGATAGTGTGGAGTAGTTCATAAGCAATGAGAGCGTTATCCGTAATCAATCGTCCAGCCACAAAAGCACTCTGTTCCGCAGAAATAATATGTGGGAGAATTTTCTTCAAGCGGTTGCTTATCGTCTTAGCCACCAGTTTGTACAGAACATTGCATAAGCTGATCGGCCGAAACTGTTTCATGTTGTCGGCCTTTGTCACCTTTGGGATAAGCACAATGTAGGTAGAATTTGCCTCCTGCACACTAGCGCCCCCATTTAAAACATTAAGGCAGAAATTAATGACATCGCTACTAACCTGGGGCCAGAATTTCTGGTAGAATTGTGCCGTTAATCCATCGGTACCAGGCGCCTTCGTTGGGTGCATGTCCTTTAAGGCCTTGTAGATTTCCGCTGGAGAGTACTCAGCTGTTAGAAGATGTTGCATATCCTCCGTGACTTTGGGGTCAACCAAACAAGAGATAGCGTCAACCGTGGGGGGGTTGGTGGACGTGAAAAGGGTGTTGAAATACTCATGGACCACGTTTGCGATGTCCTCCTTTTCATTCACCCACAAGCCGTTCTTGTCTTGGAGTCTTTCGATCTTCTTGTGGCGCTTCCTGGTAGTTGCATAAGAGTGGAAAAACTTTGTATTATTGTCCCCCTCATGAAGCCAATCTAAACGCGATCTTTGTTTCCACATGACTTCCTTCCTCATATCCAATTCCGCAATGTCATTTTTCAGCATCCGCATTTTGTCATAACTTTGGTTCGAGGGTCTTGACCTCGCTATCTGTTGAAGTTTACGGTCAAGTTTCTTCCTTTTCGTGCCAATGAATCCAAAGACAGATTTGTTCCACTGACGAAGCCCTTCCTGTAGCTTTTTCGTTCTCTGAAACACATTTGCATTTCCTGTTGCAGCTGCACTTTCCCACAACTTGCTTACCTCCACTGAAAGCTCTTGATGTCTTAACCACATACTCTCAAAACGGAAAGGACGAGCTTCATTACTGCTGATCATTGTCTCCAGATCGCAATGAAGAATCAGAGCACAATGGTCAGAGAGGGAGCCATGTTGAACCCTGACCAGCGACGTTGGGAACAAATCTCTCCACGGGTTAGTGGCCACTACCCGATCAAGTCGACACCGAACTCGAGCACCACCTGCACGCACACCAGCCCAAGTGAAGTCTGGGCCTTGATATCCCAAATCCTCAAGACCGCAGAATTCAAGAACGTCCCGAAATTCCTGCATTTGCTGCTCATTCCTACTCGCTCCACCCCACTTTTCAAAATTATACATGATCTCATTGAAGTCACCTGCACACACCCACGACAAAGGAGATCTTGTTTTTAAGACTTTGAGGGTCTCCCAACCATGGCATCTTTGTTGAACCACCGGATCACCGTAGAAGCCTGTAATACGGAAGTGTTTATTCGAACCTAACCAGAGCACTTCCATATCAATATGGTACTTTGAGAAGCTTCCCAAGGCTGCTGTAATGTCATTGTTCCATAGGAAAGCTAGGCCTCGAGAGCGCCCCAAATCACCTGAACTTGGAACCACAAACATATTTTTGAAGCCAAGTTGTGTCTTCACCCGCTCCATATCCCTAACAGATAAATGTGTTTCACTGAGAAACACCATTTGCGGTTTAATCTGTAGGGTGAGGGTTTTGAGATTACGAACTGCCTGTGGTACCCTCAACCCACAGCAGTTCTGAAATAGGCATATCATTGTGATCGGCGGCCCTGTTCAACAGGTGCCGCCGTTATATCAACATCTGTGATCTCACCTTGGTTCAGGTTCAGCTGCCTAGATTTCTTAGTAACAGACACATCTTCCATTTCCATGTCTTCGTGCTCACCCCTTTTGGAGCCCGGCGTATATCCTCCCCTCTTATCTTTAGGTCCACCCCTATTCTTTACTTGTCGTTTCCAGGTACGTCCCGATTTGCCTCTTGCGCAACTCTGTTGATCTTGAGAGGGACTTTGATGGCTCTCGGTTTGCCTTGGGATGGAGGCAAGATCCTCATCCTCATGATATATTGTTGTATTCTTCTCAGTATCCGCTCTTTGTTCTGCATTGCTCATGCCTCCTGTGTCTCGCATCACACACTCTCTTTCCTTTCTTCTGTTGGTTGTCTCACCGTTAGTTTCATCCGACATTGTCATCTGTAGTTGCCTACAGACTAAGCTTTTACCCCCTATCATAGGTGGCTGAGATTGTACGGACTCCGGTCTGCTCCCACCTACTTGTTCTAGCCCCTTCCCAACAGACTCATTTGCACCAGAATTCCTCCCATTGGTGTTGCTGTCATCCCTTGCCATCCTTCTCATTCGAGTTGTAGCAGGAGAGGCCCTCAGATATGCCCCATATTGCTGGTGCATATCAGTCTCCTCGGGTTGATCACAATCCTTATCAATGTGACCTAATAATCCACAGCGAAAACAAAAGTGTTGAAGTCGTTCATACTTGAACACAATGATGGTTGGTTCTTGATTAGCGGATTTGAAAGGCACTCCTCTGACTAAAGGTTTGTCAGTTGGAAGTTCTATTCGGACCCTTGCATATCTCCCACCCACATCACCCGATTCACTATAACAGATTTCATTAACCTTCCCCGCCCTGCTGGCTAGCTTGCGAACCACGCTCTCCTTCCACGCTGAAATTGGTAAGTCGTATAATCGCAGCCAGAAAGGTGTGGAGTTCAATGTTCGTTTCCGTAGGTTTTCTGACTCCCCAATCTCCTCTAACAGAAACACATGCTTGTCAAAGAACCACGGTCGTCCGTCAAGGACTCGATTAGCATCACCTCGTCACTGGAATTTAAAGAGGAAGCGATTGTTGTCAATAATATCTATGTCCAGCCTCTTAATCGGTTTCCAGATTCCCCTAAGGGTATTGACGAGGGCCTGGCTGTTGAAAGGTCGAATTGAGTTCAGTTTTCCAAGCAGATAGAAACGTGGAGTAATCTTGTCTTCCATGGTTTCGGTCGCATCTTCCACAATTTCTTGTTCGGCATCCGTTAGGGTTAGTCTTTGCCATGAATCTTGCAGTGCATCCATGAGGCAGAAGCTGAAGAAAACCGAAGAAGCGCACAAAAACAGAGGGACGAACTGACCTTCTTCACAAGGAAGAAACCAAACCCTAGCACAAAGCGTAGACAGGATGACCGCGTACGATGGGTTCCGGCTCACCTCTGACTTTGCATACATGCATACGTATATATATATGTGCTTGTGTTTGTTCTGTTTTGCAGGTTCGGCTCAGCAGCACTTGTGCAAACTGTATCTTACCTCAGCCCTTACTGGGTCCTCCCGAGGACTCACCCCTTATTTGTTTACCACCTTTCAGGTCGGTCTGACAAGCAGCCGGTGGACTAGAGATCCGCGGTGCTTTTGGTTTTGGTTTCAGAAGCAGTACCTCGTGCGGGAATCTTACGAGCGAGGGTTTCGATTCCGCACCTAGGTATTCTAGGGTTTACTTTGGTGGCTCTGTAGTTGTAGTTGCATGAATGTAGAAAAGAACATGAAGTTTTTATATGGTGATTATTTTAGAATATGTTCGACTCTGTACTGTCTTCTGAGTCGAGGGCGGAGCCCCGACTTGCCTATACTGTATTTGTGTATGAAATGGTTTCTGTGGTTTGCTCATCATTGGTATTGTATGGTATTCCATGAACTGCATGTTTGGGAATGGTTGAGATATGTTGTATACTTGCCTTGTAATGTGAGGTTGTAGGTTATAGCAAAATGCTCCGTTACCACGCTTTCCGCCGTAACTTCCGTTTCTGACGTCACGGCCGGCTCCGCCTCTGCAACTGGGCGGGGTGGTCGTGACAATTGAGGTCTCGGAGTTTGTATTCAGTTGCCGGGATATTTCAGAAGGCCCGGGATTTTGTTAAAAGGTGCGGGACACATTTCCTGTCGATCAGTAAGCTCGGAAATTTTATCTGGACCTTATACAAGTGAATTTTCAACATATTTGAGGTCGCAAGAGCATTATGCAGTTTCTGTGGAAAATATTTTTCGGGGTCAGGACGTTCGTTCTCGGGCGACACTCGGGGCTCGGGATGAATAATTTGGTGGCGCCAATAGTGTGTGGTGTGATATGACTCGAGATGAGTAATGTGGTGATAACCAAGCAAGTAAACATGACAGGATCACTTGGTCAAGCTAGCAAGCACGTCGGGATTTGCTCAGGTTAAGTTAGCGCGGGATGACACTTAAACACTTAGGCATATTTTGGCAAGGATTTGATGACTAAGGTGTGTGGGTGTGTGCTTGGCATGGTGAGTCATATATAGCAAGCATGAGGTGTGCCATGTGGTGAAGAGTATATAAAGAAAGAAGATGGAAATTAGTAACACTTGACCTCATTTCTTCTCTCTCACCAAGGCCGGCTTCTCCTTCTTCTCCATGGTGTTCTTCATGGCTATGAATAAGCTAACAAACAAGTAGGTGTCCTTCCATCCTTAATCAAGGCGTTTTCTTGAGCTTTGATATGTAGTTGCAGCGTAGTGCGGGACTTCAATTGTGATGCGGCCGCACTTCTGCCCGAAAGTCGAGTTTGCCCGGGGATTCTTCCGCAAAGTCAGTAAAGTTCGGTAAGGGTTTCAGTATTGCTCTCGATTCTGCATTTCAGATTACTTTATGAAATGCGTGTCTGGGTATACCGTGGCTGAGTTTGGATTGAGGGTGGCCCGAGGATACCCAAACTTGGTCAGTCGGTATAGGCTTTGGTGTGCAGTGCGAGGACTCGAAGATGCTGGTGTTCTGATTCAACTCCTTCAGGGGTGGTGTTCTGATTCAACTCCTTTGGGGGTGGTGTTCTGATTCAACTCCTTCGGGGGTGGTGTTCTGATTCAACTCCTACGGGGGTGGTGTTCTGATGGGGTTAGCTACCCTGAGCTGGTACCAGACTCATGTGTCTGCGGTAGTTCATTACTTGGCTGGGCCAGAGTGGACCATCGTTTCTGAGCGTGTCTGTATGTTATACTAACAATTCTGCTTATGTGCATTGCATATGTTTGATTTGCATTGGTTGAGCATATGTTGGTTATCTGCTGCGTGTTTGTATTTTCTTTGTCTTTGTTTTGCAGGTTGTTATACGTAAAGAGAAACCGTGCCTATGCCCAAGCCCTTACTAAGTTGTCAAAAGAGGACTTACCTCCTTTATGTTTACCGTTTGAGTACGACCAACAACCCGCAGAGTGAGTCCAGGGTGTGTTGTCTGATTTTGTTTCGGTACCCTTCGTTATGTCTCGATATATGTTGGATACTACATAGGACCAGGGACTCGCCCATGACAGTGGACGGTGGGACCCGGGATGTGATCATATTCTGATGTGTTAGACACATTCTGTGTCTGTATGATTCTGTGGATCTTATGAATGATGTTATCCATGAACTACATGTTTGGTGATGGTAGAGTGCTCGCCTATTTCAGTGGGGCGGGACTCGCCATGGATAGTTAGGGTTTATACTGTATCCTTGCAATGTTTGGGAATTGTAGGTTGCAGGTCGAATCACAACCGAAGGTTATAAGCGCAAAACTTTGTCTGCATACTTCGTGAACAAAGTGTTCTCTCTCATCGGGCCTTTGAGAACGAGACTTTGAGGGCCGGGTCACGGGACCACCACACTCAGCGGGTTTCAGTTGGACCGACAGCCTTCCGCTTCCGCCATCGCGGGACGGCCCCGCCTCTGGAACCGGGCGCGGGCGCACCCGTGACAACATGCAATCCATCCTCTTCAATCAATTCAAGGCTTGAAGATCCAAGAAGAACAGCCAGCATCATACTTGGAGTTTGAAGGTGTTCTTGAAGATTCAAGTGGAGCATACGTTTTGGAGCAGGGACAAAGTTGCTTTTGCTGTATTCAAAGGTGTAAGATATGTTTCATACATCTCCTTCTTCTCCTCTTTCTCCTTTGTGAAAGTGGAGAGGCATGATTATGATGAAACACATCATGTTGTCAGAATCTCTAAATCTACAAATGGTATCAGAGCCTGTGTTGGTTTGAACTCATATGCATGTTCCATGCAAATATGCGTTTCGGGTTGAAAATGTATTACATGTATTTTTTTCGGACTTGTCATGCAATTGTGGTGTTTGGTCATGAAGAGTATGAACCGTATGCATGCTTGATTGTATGTTTGAAGATGATTAAAATCATGAAAATTACATGTATGTACAAATTCGATTAAGATAGAAGTATCTTGTATGAGAAACTTGTATGATGCCTCGCAACATAAAGGGTTCACAGTGTCAAGGTTTCGCCTAACAGGCGTTCGCCAGTGTCCAGGCGTTCGCGGCATGAGGGGTTCGCCAGTGTCAAGGCTTCGCATGACAGGAGTTCGCCAGTGTCCAGGCATTCGTGGGGATTGGGGCCAGATTCGTGTTCTGCGGCCGGGTTATTCGAAGGGGTTATAATTGAACATGTGAATAATTGTATGCTTATGTATGTGATCATGAGTATGATTAAATGAAAGCATGTATGTTGCTTCTTGTGATTATTTTGGATCATGTATACGAAAGTTAGAACATTATATAATTGTGTTTATGGCGTGAAATGCACAAGATAAGTTCTTGGTGTAATTCTTCACTTGAGTTAATGGATTTACCCGGAGATAGTCTTAATTAGATGATAATGTTGTCTAGGTAGGAACTTAAGTGGTACCATTGTGTCCCTCCTTCCTTGGAATTATCACTATGGTGACTTGAGGGATGAGAGACTTAATTAAAGGAGAAATAAACCAAGATGTATTCTTTGTGTATTTTTTACATGTTCTTACTAGTATGCATAAGTTGCATGTATGTGACATTGTCCCTTGACTTAGACTAAAAACCTCAACCCTAAGATGGTCTTAGTACTGGTGATTTTTTTCATCACTATGATAGACTTGAGGGAAATGAGACTTGGTTTAAGGAGGATATGACATTTCCATAAGCTAAGGTTTCTAGAGACCTTGTCAAGTTGGTATGTTTCTGTCTAAGGAGATGAGTTTTAAGCAGGACCGTTGTGACCCCTACATCTTTCCTGGAAATTATATCAAGGAGACTTATGGGTGATAAGACTAAAGTTAAGGAGAAATTTCATATGTAATGTTACATGTGTTACCCATGTATGTGTACATGACATAAAGTAACAAATTTGAACCTTCTTGGAGGCTCAATTAGAACATGTATTTGAAACTATGGAAACATGTTTGTGTGTTTCTAATTGGATGCTATATGCATTCCTTTTGCCATATATGAACATGTTTGAAGTAGTTGCATGTATTTGTTGCTTTGTTGAGTCTTGTTGTGATTGATTGAACATTGATACATGTGATTTGCATCATGTAGATGGCATGTAAGAATATTGTAGCTGAACTGAACAAGGACCTCAAATTGGATGGTGACAACTATCCAAATTGGATGGACACACTTGAGTTTTTATCTGATGGAGGTCAGGTTGCTCAATCGGAAGAAGGGCAAGACCAGACAGCCTATGTGGCTTATCCGAAAAGAATAGTCTTTCTTTGAGTGACCCTTCTTTCGACCATGGTGGGTGAGATTATGGTTGAGTTCTCAACCCTTGACAGTGCCAAAGAAATTTGGGACACTATCAAGACCAAATATGGTGATGTTTCTGTGGAGAAACAAAGATCAATGATTCTGAGGTTTGAGAACTATCAGAAACGAGCTGATCACACCATGAGTTCTCACCTTCGAGAGATGTCTCGGATGATACACCAGTTGAAGAAAGCCGGGCATGACCTCATAGATGAACAACAGGTCAAAGCTATAATCTGATCTTTGCCAGATGAGGATTGGCAGTTGATGAAGGTCAACTTAAGCCACAATCCTCGATCAAAACGTTTGATGACATAGCCCACTATCTTTTACTTGAGGCCGAAGTAATGGGCCTTAAAACCATTCCTAAGCTTACGTTGCTTCTACTTCCTCCAACAAAAGCGGAGGAAACAAAGGAAAAGGGAAATGGTTTGGTAAAGGTGGAAAGAACAAGGGCGGCAATGGAAAAGGTAAAGGAGGTGGAAACGGTCCTAATTTGAACAAGTTAAAAAAGAAAAGGGACGTTTCTAAGCTCAAATGCTTCAACTGTGGAAAGAAGGGGCACTTTGCAAAAGATTGCAAGAGTCCTTCTAAGGTACATATACCTACTACTTCTTTTGTACATGTTGCATCATGTACTTTGCTAACTGAAAGCAATTCTTTATGGATTGTAGACTCGGAAGCAACAGACCACATAGTCCGATACAAGTCTTTGTTCGTGGCTTACGGGAAACTCCCAAGAGGTGCAAAGTGTGTCTCGGTGGGCAACAACTGTTTAATAGAAGTATTAGGAATAGGGACATGTAAAGTCCCCGTATGTAATGGATTTTTATATCTTATTGATATATTATATGTACCAGATATTTTTAGAAATTTGATTTCTATAAGTAGTTTATTGAAGTATAAATATAGTTTGTCTTTTTTGAATGATAGTGTTACTATCTTCAAAGATAATCAAGTTGTGTGTGAATGTTTAGTAAATAATGGCTTGTATGAACTTAGACAAAGTAGCCACACTAATGCTTCATCTAGTTTCCATGTGACCGAGGTCACAAGTGAAATGACTTGGCATGAAAGGCTTGGACATGTGGGTCAAGATAGGATGAATAAGTTAGCCAAAAATGGCTTGCTTGGATCCTTGTCCAAAGTTGTCTTGCCAAGTTGCCAAGCATGCCTTGAAGGAAAGGCAACAAGAAAGCCTTTTGGGCGTGGAACTAGAAGAGAAGAAGCATTAGATTTAGTTCATTCAGACTTGTATGGACCTATGAGAGTGACATCTAGAAATGGCTATAGATATTTCACTACATTTACTGATGATTATACTCAATTCACACATGTTTTCTTACTCAAGAACAAAGCTAAGGCTTTATCATACTTTTAGAAATATGTACATTTGGTTGAGA
Organism: Stellera chamaejasme; assembly: GCA_024586325.1. Taxonomy (NCBI): domain Eukaryota; kingdom Viridiplantae; phylum Streptophyta; class Magnoliopsida; order Malvales; family Thymelaeaceae; genus Stellera; species Stellera chamaejasme. The sequence goes on from CM044979.1 coordinate 22,020,515, forward strand.
TCCAATTGGCTAAGAAAATAAAATCCTTGAGAACAGAAAGAGGTGGAGAGTATATTTCAAATGCCTTCAAAGCCTTTTGTGATATGAAAGGAATCCAGAGGGAGTTCACTCTTTCTTGGACATCCCAACAAAATGGAGTGTCTGAAAGGAAGAACAGAACTCTAATGGATATGGTAAGGTCCATGATGGCTAAGGCTAACTTGAAAATCATCTATTGGGGTGATGCACTGCTTTGTGCAGTTCACATCCTCAATAGAGTACCAACTAAGAACATCGACTCTTCTCTATATGAGTTGTGGAAGAAGAGGTCGCATAACCTAAACTACATGCACCCTTGGGGTTGCCTTGCTTATGTGCATATCCCGGACCATCCTTTGGGAAAATTGGGTCCTCAAGGAAAGAGATGTGCTTTCCTTGGATATTACATTGATTCGAAAGGTTATGTGTTCTTAGATATCAGTCACAAAGAAGGATTGGTATTTGATGGCAGAAACGCCAACTTCATGGAAAGTGAATTTCCTAAAGTTGGTGAATGTAATGATCTTAACTCTTTCGGTCCAATCCTTGAAGAGGATCAACTTAGTACTTCAGAAGTACTAGTTGCACAAGGTGCACCTACTCCACAAGGAGTGCCTCAATAAGAGGGAGTTGTGACTCTTATTGATGAATCCAATGTGTTGGATCACATGGAACAAGATCTTGAAGAGGGAGTTGATGATCAACAAGCCTCCGCCCATGTTGAGAAGATCAACTAGGGAATCGAGACAACTCAAAAGGTGGGGTCTCTCGGAGGGTGAGACTTATTTAGTGTCATCTGAAATAGATGAACCAAGTAATGTTAAAGAAGCTCTTAATAGTGCACAAAGAGAAGAATGGCTAAATGCCATAATTGAAGAACTTCATTCTATGGCAGTGAATGGTGTGTGGGAATTGTCAGATCTTCCTATTGGTCGGAAGGCCATTGGTAAATAGTGGGTATTAAAGATAAAGAAGAATTATGATGGAAGTATCGAAAGATACAAAGCCCGATTGGTGGCTAAGGGTTCCACACAAAAAGGAAGGTATTGATTTCAAAGATACCTTCTCACTTGTAGTGAAATTCAATTCCATCAGATTACTACTTGCCATTGTGGCATACTTGGATCTGGAGTTACATCAAATGGATGTTAAAATAGCCTTCCTCAATGGTGTTTTGAGTGAAGTGATCTATATGAGACAACCAAAAGGGTTTGTCCAAGAAGGTCTTGAGGACTAAGTATGTAGACTTAAAAAGTCTATTTATGGTCTTAAGCAAGCATCAAGACAATGATACTTGAAGTTCCATCATGCAATTACAAGCTATGGATTTGTAAAGATGCATGAAGATCATTGTGTATACTTGTACTCGGCTGGATCCAATTATGCTATAATGACCTTGTATGTAGATGACATACTAATTGCAAGTAGTGGAGTTGAGTTAATGACAACCATCAAAGGATGGTTATCTTCCACTTTTGACATGAAAGATATGGGAGAAGCTTCCTTTATTTTAGGTGTCAAGATGCACCGGAATAGAAAGGAACGCTTGTTAGGCCTCTCATAGGAACCTTATATTGATAAGATCCTTGAAAGGTTTAATTTAACCAACTCCAAACCCGTGAATACCCCACTTGCATATGGATGCAAGATTGGAGGGGAGATGTGTCCCACGACTCCAGCGAAAAAGGAAGAGATGGTAAACATACCATACCCGAGTGTTATAGGTTCCTTAATGTATGCCATGTTGTGTACAAGGCTGACATTAGCCAAGCATTGGCTTATTGGCTCGATATTCTTCAAACCACGGAATCCAGCATTGGAAGAGTGTCAAGAGGGTTCTATGGTACCTTGAAGGTACTAAAGATTATTGGCTATGCTATCAAGGCAAGAAGCTTGATTTGCATGGTTACTCTAATGCTGATTAGGGTGGAGATTGTGATCCAGCAAATCTACATCTGGTTATGTATTTCTGTTTAATGGTGGAGCTACTACATGGTATAGTAAGAAACAAACTTGTACAGCGTTGTGAACCATGGAGGTTGAGTTTATCTCATGTGCCTCGGCTATACAAGAAGCCCTTTGGTTTGGTTTCTTTCTTAAGAACTTGGAATCTCGGATCATGGTGGAAAGGCCTATTACTATTTACAGTGATAGTATAGCGGCCATGGCTTACACCAAAGATCCCAAGTACCATGGAAAGACCAAGCACATAAACATGAAATATCATTTCGTAAGGGATTCAATTGAATAGGGTGAAGTTAAATTGAGTATATATCTACAGATCTGATGGTTGCAGATCCTCTAACTAAGCCATTGCCACCACTTGTATTTGCTAGACATGTCAAAGCAATGGGTCTTCGTAGATTGTAATTAAGTTGGATGTACTTCACCACTTTGGTGTCACACATGTATTATATGATGAATGATTAATAAAGTTGTTTGTTTGTCATCATCTAATTTGTTCAATCTTTATGCTTTCACAACATAAAATTAGAACATGTCAAACATAGACATTAGAAAGGGTTTTCTCACACGAACCTTTCGCCCTTAATCTTTTGTAGACTTAAGGATGAGACTAGCTAAGGACTCAATGTATGTTGTTTATTAAATGAAGCATGTTACCAAGTAAAATAATACTTGAGTGGGAGTCATGATCCAACACATGACAACTTAGCCTCTTGTCGCCTTGATTATGTAAATCAAGATGAGATGACTAAGTTTCATCAAGTTTGTATGACCACTATACATCGTAGTCTATGATTGGTTACATCATCTATAAATAGATGATAATCTTCCACAATAGACTTCAATCCAAAACTTCTTCTCTCTTTCTCTCTAGTTTTTGGCCGAATTGTTCAAGCCATTCCTTAGAGCATTTCAGGTGAATCTCTTTGTGTTTTGTTCTACACAAAATCGCCCCCTCCATCACATGCAATCCATCCTCTTGAATCAATTCGAACGCCAACATCATACTTGGAGTTTGAAGGTGTTCTTGAAGATTCAAGTGGAGCATACATTTTGGAGCAAGGACAAAGTTCCTTTTGCTGTATTCAAAGGTGTAAGGTACATTTCATACATCTCTTTCTTCTTCCTTCTTCTCCTCTTTCATCTTTGTGAGAGTGGAGAGGCATGATTATGTTGAAACACATCATGCTGTCAGAATCTTTAAATTTACAGTCTTCTTTTATTACACCATGTTTAGGATTGAGCTTAGGCCTATGTCTTAGGATCTAGTTGGCTTAGAGTTGATTGTTGGCGGCGGGTGAATGCGGAGTTTCTCTTAAAAGGGTTGTGGACCTGAAACCCGTCCCTTAAAACGTTGTCCTTCAATTTTTAAGGTTATTACGTGTTTTCAATTTTTAAGACGTCTTACAAGTCCTAAGCCTGCACCCGAAACACGTTAGTGGTTTTATAGAATATCGCGCGCGCGGTATTCTGTAAAACCACTAACATGTTTCGGGTGTAGGCTTAGGACTAGTAAGACGTCTTAAAAACTGCAAACACGTAATAACCTTAAAACTTGAGGGAAAACGTTTTAAGGGACGAGTTTCGGGTCCACAACCCTTTTAAGAGAAACCCCGCATTCACCCGCCGCCGATACTTTCGGCTTCCGCAACAATGACACTTTCTCCAGCTTTCGGGGGCGGTATGGTGACAATTTGGTATCAGAGCGAAAGGTTAGAGTTAGGAATGGTTAGACCTTCCGACCTAAACCCCGCTTTCTAGTTCTGGGGTAATTTAACTGAAAGAGTGATCAACTTTTACTAAAATTATTCAAGAACTTAAGGTTAGGTTTAGGGTTGGTTAGTTGACACCATAACCTAGCATAATATGGAAACTCAAATAAAGTGGTTAAAACAGATAACGCGCCAGAATGATCCACAAAGGATGTGGATTATCTGAGTCCTTTCAAAGTAAGCAAGCAAAGGAATTGCTGCTGAAATTCTCTGTTTAAGTTAAATATGCATATCATCTACACTACAGAGCCATTAGGAAACTGCTATTTTCTAACATGGAGATTAACTATCTCTTATGTCTATTTCGATGGGAAATTTCAGATGGTTAATACGAGACATGACCGCGCTACTCGTACCGACATTTCGGATCCCTCTCTCAATAGTAACCCCGAGAGGAGGGCACTTCGCCGGGCTCGACAACCCACACCACGACCTTCACCTCAGCCCCGACGTAGATCTGCTCGACCCCGTGAGCACGTCAACCTTGTTGAGGTATTGGGTCAGATACGCATCGTTCTGAACGTTGTCTTTGCTCAGGGGGATCTGTTGTCTGATCAGGAGAGTGACAGTGACCACTCGGCACCGACTGGTACACCTCTAACGCTAAGACCACATGTATCGACTCTAGACGACACAGTCCTACTCCTATTTCTGAGGAGGTGGAAGACCGGTCTGAGTCACGGGGTCGTTCCCGCACCAGGAGGACCCGGGCAGCTGCTAGCACTGTTTGCACTAGACAGACTACCCACAGAGCTCGAAGGGAGCGATTACCAATCCGTCGTCGCCGACCTAGGGACGATTCAGATTCAGATTTCGTGGATACTCGAGGGACCCTAGGCCGCTGATAGTCTCGCTCCTAAGGAAGGCCCGGACTCCCGATTGATGTGGTGGAGAAGATGATGTTCTTGAAGCTCCAAGCTTGCTGTTGAGTAACTGTGAAAGATAAAGAGAATACTCGAAGTAGCAAGAGAGGAGTGGGGGCGTGAAGCGGCTTACCCGATTTAGGTGGACATCACCCTATTTATAGAGGGATGCCGGAGAAGAGCCTCCCCGTTGAAGCCCTTAGACAATTTGTTGAGATAAGTCTGTGTCGATGATTGGAGATAAGGCGGCTGTGATGATGAAGATCTCAAGAAACCGCCTTAGGTGATTCGTTTGTCGAGAATGTCCGGCGTATGAATCTGGTGAAGATCTCCTGTGCTCGTGCTGCCCCCATTGGCCGGTTGATGTCGACGACCAAGTGGTCTATCTCCAAGTGGAGCAAGTGGCGGGCGAAGGCCTGGATAGAATATGGCCAAATAAGGGGTGAAGGTCGCACGAACAGGTGTAAGAGCCCTATCTCGGCGGGGCCAGATAGGCAGGAGAGTCTCGCGAAGGCGAGCCGAGACCGGGAGTAAGACCCATGAAGGCGAGTGAGGTCGGAAAGGGGAGACCCGAGGCCGCGAGGATGGCCCGCGAAGGCCCAAGAGACGCAAAGGTGAGTATGAGACATTGCCCATGTGAGTCTTGAGGCCCGCGAGGGCAAGATCTTGCGAAGGCACATCTGGAGACCACAAGGATGAGCCCTTGCGAAGGCGTCATCGAGACCACAAGGATGAGCCCTTGTGAAGGCGATATTGGAGACCATAAGGATGAGCCCTTGCGAAGGCGATCTGGAGACCATAAGGATGAGCCCTTGCGAAGGCGTCGGAGACCATAAGGATGAGCCCTTGCGAAGGCGATACCGGAGACCATAAGGATGAGCCCTTGCGAAGGCGTCGAGACCATAAGGCCTTCTTCAAAGGCCTTGTATGATTATGATGCTACGCGAGGACGCGTTTACTTGGGTAGTGTACCAAGATGCCTCCTCCCGAGAGCGGAGTATGGGCGGTGGTCCCGTACTCCGCTTTTCGAAAGTACTTTGGCCGAGGACCGATGTAGCAGCCATAAGTGAAGATCTTTGTGATCCTTGTGAGTTTTAGAGAGGGGGCATTTGCTTGGGTAGTGTACCAAGATGCCTCCTCCCGAAGGTAGAGTATGGGCAGGGGTCCCGTACTGCTTAAATTCCAGGCCTCTAGAGTTGGCGAAGGCGCTTAGGCCGTTTGCGGACCGTTTGAGTGTCATGGCAAAGAAAGAGTCCCTTCAGCATTTAATGCAGGAGAGATAAAGGAAGATGGGAGGTTTATCGGCCGTTATGGGACGCGACACGTGGCGCCGTAGGGTCGATTACGCTTTGCAAAAGCGTTTCTTCTTTGTATTGCAGGGAGAGGTTTTAATAACCGCTGGATGTTGGCACGTGGCGCCTCAGAGCCAATCACGCTTAAATAGCGCTTTTTATTTTGGCGGGCTTATAAAAGCGTATCCGAGAAGATTGAAGCCTTTCTTCTTCACTTTCGTACTTCCTTGTTACGCTCAGCGTAACCTTTTCGCATTCTTGAGTTTCTAGACATTTAGCGGGAGTTGAGAGGTTTTCTGCGGTGATTCCTTCTTTATGCTTGAGACTCCGTCGGATACCCGCTAAATCGCCAATTGCTCTATCCACCTTTCCTACCGGCAACAAATCAAGTAAGATTCCGTTCTCCGGCACACCGAGTGTTTCTAGTTCTCCGAGCGCACCGAGTGCTTGACAAAATGCCTTTGCTAGGCCCCTCCGATTTATGTCTGTTGTTTCCCCTTTTTGCAGAGATGAGTTCCAAGGAAGCTGTTCGTCCCAAGTGGTCGCCCTAGAGAAGACCACGGTGAAATTCGAGAAAATTCACCAGATATGGTGGAGGCTTTCGCCTGTGGAAAAGCGCCGGCATATACGTCCCGTGCGGGCGTTTGTCGGGCGATGGGTTGGCCCGTCACCGAGGAGAACAAGGAGAACCGGGTCTGTGCATGTACACGGCGTAGCTTGCGGCGGGATTGCGATATCCCCTCCCCGTTTAGTGCAAGATTTATGCGCAGAGTGGGGATGCCACCAACTCGGTTGGCTCCCAACACCTTTTCGACCATAGCGGGCTTCATCGTCGCCGTCACATGGCCGGTGTGCAGCCATTTGCCGATGTGGTACACTACCCAAGCAAACGCGCCCTCGCGTCATATTATAATCGTACAAGGCCTTTGAGGAAATCTCATCCATGTGGTCTCCATTATCGCCTTCGCAAGATCTCGCCCTTGTGGTCTCCGGCCTCACCTACGCGGGGTCCCGCCTCGCGGGCCTCAAGTCTCGCATGGGCGACGCCTCATACTCACCCTTGCGTTTCTGAGGCCTTCGCAGGCCACCCTCGCGGTCTTAGGGCGAGCCCTCGCGATCTCCTTCGCCTCCATGGGTCTTACTCCCGGTCTCTCCGCCTATACCGGCCCCGCCCGAATAAGGCCCTTGTACCTGTGTTCGTGCAACCTCACCCCTTATTTGGCTATATTCTACTTGGGCCTTCGCCCTTACAGGCCTTCGCCCGCCACTTGCTCCACTTGGAGATAGACCACTCGGCCGTCGACATCAACCGGCCAATAAGGAGGGCAGCACGAGCCACGGGAGATCTTCACCGATTTATATGCCGACATTCTCTCGACAAGCGAATCACCTAAGGCGGTTTGCTGAGATCTTCATCATCACAGCCGCCTTATCTCCAATCACCGACATGACTTATCTCAACAACTGTCTAAAGGGCTTCAACCTGGGAGGCTCTTCTCCCGGCATCACTCTATAAATAGGGTGATGTCCACCCTAATCGGGTAAGCTACTACACGCCCCCACTCCTCTCTTGCTACTTCGAGTATTCTTCCTGTCTTTTACAGATTACTCGAACAGCAAGCTTGGAGTCTCAAGAACATCATCTTCTCCACCAAATCAACTGAGAGTCCGGGCCTTCTTTAGGAACGAGACTATCACGATGTCTTCAACCGTTTTACCGGCCGGAGCCGAGAAGCGGGAGTGCGTTCTTCTACGCCACTCCCATAAACGCTGGAGGTAACCACTCCATCTCTTTCACCGCCTCACCAAGATCCTTCCACGACCGGGCATGGGTCTTTTTCTTCTTGCCACGTGAAGGCTCATGGGACTTTCCCGTGGCGAGGACGCGGCAGTCCGTGCAAAGCATTGTGCGGAGGCCTGAACCGACTCTTGAGGGAGTGCGGTGGCAGGCGTATGTCGAACTGCTGGGGTGGTTGGACGATGTTTTGTCAAGGAGTGCATGCGACGAGTTTTCCCCTTCTCGGCTGCCCAATCGGATGAAACCACCTCGCGGTGGGCTGGGATCGGCACGGGCTTCGTGTTGGACCCCGAGGTGCCCCCGCCGTACGAGGGATGGGCGCCTGTCCACCGCGGACGTTGATAGATTCTTTCTACGCCGCACTGGCGAGGCCCAAAGGTACGCTTTTGCATACACATAATCATACTGTAAAACTTGAAAGAGGTCTGGTAGAACCTGGTCTGAAGACTTTTTTACGTTTTGTAGATGTTGTCGCAGAATCTGGCGAAACCCAGGGCAAGAAAGCGTCCATGCGCATTGCCCAAATGAGTGCATCCGGCTTGTGCATTCGGGAAGGATGCCCTTCCGGGGCAAAGTGAAGGTGTTGGGACGAATCATTCCCAAGCTTCCCAAGAAGAGGGCTGCTACCAAGTCCTTGGCGTCTCCTCGGCCAGAGAAGAAGAAGAAGAAGGTGAGCGCTGCGCAGCCCGGAGAAGAGAGTGCCCCGCTGTTGCCGAGGGGCCAGGCTGAAGAGCCAACCGGGAGGCTGAGAGGCCTATCAAGTGGAGGGGCCTGCTGCAGTTCTTTTAACTACGGAGGCTAGGGAGCCTGTTGGGGAAGAAGTTCCCTGTACCGTGGAAAAGGCTGAAGAGCCTGTGGCTGAGGAAGCCAGAAGAGTGGAGGTCGAGGTGCCTCTTGCTGTTGAAGAGGTCGTGCCTCTGCGGAGGGCCTGCAGGGAGCGCAGATAGACAGCGCTGCTCCCATGAGGCTGTACCCATCTCGGTGGTGCAACCTATTTCTCCTCGGAGGCTGCTTTCTGAAGCCTTCATGTCTGGGCTTTTTGCAAGCCCCTCACCAGCTCAAGGCGAGGATTTGCCCGGGCATGTGGTGGCTGCAGAGATCCTTTCCGGGGGGAAGGTGCCCCCTCCCAAGGGTAAAATGTCAGCGGTTGACATCCTGATCTCTATGAGAAAGAGGGCATCCAAGCTGCCAAGGCCATTGGAGGTTCTCGGGTCAACAGGAGGTATCGGTCACTCTGTGAGGGGGTGGAGACCCCTAATGCCGTGGATGTGGTCCTCGCAGCAACCCCTCCCGGAGAGGGATCCTCGAAGTGGTTCTCCCAGGGAGCAGGCCCCGCAACAAAGGGGAAGGGTATTCCGAGGTTGAGGAGATTTCTTCTTCCTCCGGCCGAGGCCCCCGGGAGGGGGTCCAGTAACGCGGTCCTCTACGATGGCTAGTGGTTGGGATATTGCCCAACCTTCCAGAACACTGGAAATCAATGAATGGAGGCGTCCTCCTGCTGGTGAGTTTTTCGACTTGAAAGTGCTTTCTTTGCTTTGAGTTCGCTTTTCTATTATCCAATTGCTGATGCCTGTCCTTTGTAGGTGCGGGCCCTTCAGGCCTAAGGGTTGGTCCCTGTGAGGCCCCCGTGGACCAAGGGGTCCTAACAGAGATCCCTGCAGACCTGGGGACCAGAACTCAGGTCCTTGAGGAAACCGGGGTCTGGGCCCATTATTTGGAGCGGAGGCGCGTTGCTGCCTGGGCCGACCCCTAAGTGGTCTCGAGGTCCCGGACCTTCCGAGGGTCCAAAGGCACCGAGTGCCAGGCTTGGGGTGTACAAGGAGCAAGGGAGGCTCTCAAAGATGCGTGGGATCCGGTCTTCCTTCTCGGGAATAGCAGCTCTGCTGATGGGAGGGGAACAGACTCTCCTATCTTGCCCGGAGGGGCTGCGTACTTTGACCGAGAGGTGACAGAGCGGAGTTTAGACTCCCCGCCAAGTTCATGCAGAAGCGGCCCAACAGAGTCTTCAGTGAGACCTACTTTTGATCTCTTATGTATAAGTTCAGTCTGGCCTTTTTGCCTTTGTTGAAATTGAATCTGGGGTGCGGCGGCCGTCAAAGGATATGCTTTGCCTCGGAGCAATGGCATGACTTACTAAAGTATGCCAATAAGCGTGACGACGCCTAAATAACATAGATTGCATCTCTTAGGAGGGAGTTGGAGGCCTCAAAGATGAGGGAGGAGGAGCTCACGGAGGCGCACGCCAACCGTGTGGCCCATCTATAGAGTTGGTGCGACTACGTTAATAAGGAGCGAATAACCAGCAGCTATATCGGTATGAGCAGGCCAGCCTTATTGGTGCGTTCAAGCAACGCTTCCTCCAGATTGACAGCAGGCTTGGAGGCCCAACGAAAGAGACCGCTGCTTTGAAGGAGTCCCTCCAATCAGCGAAGGCTGAAACCGATCGTGCAAAGGCTGCAACCAAGGAAGTGGAGCGCCGTGCCATCGCCTGTGCTCATCGCGGAGATAAGAAGGTAGAAGAAAGCAGGCTCGCCGAGGCTGCCACGAAGGCACACTCCGGAGGTCGCCACTAACCTTGAAAAGGCGGTGGCCTCGGAAAGGAGGTGGAGAAGGCTCTGGGCCCTTCTCCTTTTGCAGGTGAGGACCCTGAGTCCTCTTCTTCTATCAAGGTGCCCATTCCTGAGCGGATGCCAAGACTGATGGAGAAGTTTGGCGAGATTCAAGCCTTAAGCGAAGCGGGGCGCAGCCTACGAGGAGGGCTGGCTGCGATGCCGCTTCCAAGTGGAGAAGGCGTTCCCAGCTAAGTCTTGGGATCCTGGATGCTGCCAACACCAATGAGCCAACGGTAGAGGCGCCGCTCTGGGGGAGCAGGGGAGGAAGATGGGCGATGCCCGGTATGCCCTCTTGGACTAGGGTGGAGGCTCCAACATGTGGATGCCCCTACCTTTGTATAAAGACCTTCATTTACTCACTTTTTGGGAAAAATAGATTAAGTAAAATTTCCTTTTACCCTTACTATTTTGTAGATTAGCTTTATCTCGCGATAGCCCTGTAAGTTACGTTAGCTAGGTTTAACAACCATAGGCTAAGTCCTGTCTTATGGAGAGATGTCCTTCGGGATTCGCAAGGCGAAGCCACCGGGATCACTTATCAAGGAGCCGGAGACTCGGTTTTGAGTTTATAGTGACAAGGCACTCAAGATCCGCAACGGCGGAGCCACATGAGTCATTCCAAATGACTTGTGGGTTAACTTGTTGAGACAAGCTGTGATGGAGACCACTTTTTTGAGATAAGTTCAGGGCCCATTTTTAGGACAACTGCTCGGGAGTAAGCCCTTGGGTAGTGTACGGTGTACCAAGTAGAAGACCCCGTAGTTTGCTCATCATTTATACGATAAGAATGTAGTAAAAAGGTTCGGTTTACGGAGCCTGAAGTTGCGCGTTTGGCGAAGGCGGTAGGGCACTTGTTGAGACAAGTGGAGAACCATCTCGAGGTTCTCGGGGAGTAAGACCCACCGCCGTGCTGGGAGCCCGAGCGGAAGGTCTGCGTGGCGTGCGAGGACGACTTACACATAGACCTTCCTGAAGGAGCCAAAAGGGGGTTACCCTTCCGCAGCGCAAGGGGATTACCCTTGGGGCGGGGCGAGTTGAAGGTCAGTTGGGGAATGGGACCCGCAACCACCTGTGTGGAGAAGTCCGAGCGGAAGGTCTGCTGTGGCGTGCGAGGACGACTTACACATAGACCTTCCTGAAGGAGCCAAAGGGGGTTACCCTTCCGCAGCGCAAGGGGATTACCCTTGGGGCGGGGCGAGTTGAAGGTCAGTTGGGTAATGAGACCCGCAACCACCTGTGTGGAGAAGTCCGAGCGGAAGGTCTGCTATGGCGTGCGAGGACGACTTACACATAGACCTTCCTGAAGGAGCCAAAAGGGGTTACCCTTCCGCAGCGCAAGGGGATTACCCTTGGGGCGGGGCGAGTTGAAGGTCAGTTGGGGAATGAGACCCGCAACCACCTGTGTGGAGAAGTCCGAGCGGAAGGTCTGCTGTGGCGTGCGAGGACGACTTACACATAGACCTTCCTGAAGGAGCCAAAAGGGGGTTACCCTTCCACAGCGCAAGGGGATTACCCTTGGGGCGGGGCGAGTTGAAGGTCAGTTGGGGAATGAGACCCGCAACCACCTGTGTGGAGAAGTGAGACCTTACAAGGTCTGATGCCATAACTCTGGCAGGTAGCCGGTCTGACCGGTCGGGTACAGAGGGCGATGAAGAGGGCATTTGAAATGCCATGTAAACTGTAAGACACGAAGAAATACATATGTATTTTATTGAATTTGTAAGACTAAGGACTTACACGTAATATGGCGCAAGTCATCCGCATGAAAGTTGCGGGGAGAAGACGACCATCATGGTTTTGTAGTTCATAGACTCGGGCGGACTTTTTATGAATAATATAAGGCCCGTCCCGGTTGGGTCGCAAGACACCCTGTTTGGGGTCGCGAGCGGTGAGGGCTGATTTAAGCAAGACAAGGCCCCCTTGTTGTAGTGCCTTGGGTTTTACCGGGCATTATGGTGAAGACCGAGCCTCTGTTTGAGGCGATCATGCGAAGGCGAGCGCCCTCGCGTAATTCTTCGATTAAGTCAAGTTTGGCGCGGAGCCCTTGAGCATTGGCCTCATCAGTGAAGTTGATCATACGGATCGTGGGGAGGTCTGCCTCAATTGGCAGGAGCGCATCTGTGCCATATACCGGGGAGAAAGGCGTCTCGCCCTGTTGGAGTTCGCGTTGTAGTGCGATAGTCCCATAAGACACTTGGGAGTTCATCTACCCAGCGGCCTTTGGCCCCCTCAAGGCGCTTCTTGAGGCCTTCCTTGAGGTGCGGTTGGTGACTTCAACCTGCCCATTAGACTGGGGTGCGCGATCGGGCGAAAAGCATGCGGACATTATTGTCCTGAGCCCTTTGTTGGACACTGGATCGCAACCGTGTGCCATTGTCTGTAATAATAGCACGAGGGCTGCCGTACCGGCAGACAAGGTTCTTCCAAAGAAACTTGATAATTTTCGCGGAAGTGATGGAGACCAGGGGTTCTACCTCGTTCCACTTAGAAAAATAATCAACTGCAACAACACAGAAGCGGTACTGACCTGGAGTAGTCGGCATTGGACCAATAAGGTCAAGGCCCCATAGGGCGAAGGGCACTGGATTTGTCAGTGCTGGAGATTCCGTAGATGGCAGTCGCTGGACACGAGAATTGATTTGGCACTGGTGGCACGTTTTGACCAAAGGCGGCGCGTCCTTTTTCAAGGTAGGCCAGTAGTACCCTTGACGAAGGGCTTTGTGGGCAAGTGACTCCGCAGCAATGTGTGCGCCACGCTTGCCTTGGTGAAGAGTGTCCGGGACAGAGTGCCCTTCGGGGTCTTTGAGACATCGTTGCAGAGGCGCCGAAAACCCGCGATGCCATAATTGGTCATTAACGAGGATGAAGCGGATAGCCCGTTTGTGAGCACGGGGATCTGTGGTGCTGGTTTTTAGTTCAGCAATAATAGGGTCTCTCCGATCTGCGACCGGATCATGTGTTGCCAGTGGCAATGTCAATATCTTACGTGATGGAAGGACGGCCGGGGTGGCCGAGGTGGAGGGAGTCTTTCCCTTTGACAAAGATGTTCTGCCGTAGTGTTCTCGGAGCGAGGAACATGTATGAAGATGGTCTCTTCAAGTCGGTTCGCAAGGTGTTTACCAATTTAAGGTATTTGATCGGGGTGGCGTCCTTGCATTCGGCGCACCCTTGGACCTCAGTGAATCACCGGTTGCGAGTCGCTATGGACATGGAGGCGGCGAATGCCTGCCTTTTGGCGAGTTTCAGCCCGGCGACTAGGGCCTCATATTCGCAACATTGTTAGTCACTTGAAATTGAAAAGAGACACGAAGGAATACTTCCATACCTAGGGGTCCGCGTAGATACACACCCCCTGCGGGGGATTCCAGTTTGGATGAGCCATCCACAAATAAGTCCCATTGGGGAGGAATGGGTGGAGGTGCAGGGCCCTGTTCAGGGACCGAGAGGATATCAGCATCGAGAACTCGCAATGAAGTCGGCGAGGGCCTCGGCCCTTGATTGCCTTCCTGGGCTCATAGTTGATGTTAAAGCCACCAAGTTCGATACACCACTTGGCGAGGCGCCCGAGTGTTCGGGTCGCCTCGGGATATCCTCAGATCGGCAAGTCCGTTCGGACTATAATAGTGTGCCCTTGAAAGTAGGGCTTGAGCTTCCTTGCTGCATATACAAGAGACAATATAGCCTTTTGGAGAGGAGGATACCTTGTTTCGTATCTTGGAGAGTATGGCTGGTGTAATATACCGGCCATTGTTTAGCAACCTCTTCCTTAATAAGGACAAGCAACACTCTTTTCGATGTGGCGAGGTAGAGGACCAGGTCATCGCCCGGTCTGGGCACCTGAGCGCCGGCAGCTCCTGTAAATGCTGTTTGATGGAGGCATATGCCTCCTGGCACTCCTCTGTCCATTTGCAAGCTTTTTTCTTGCGTATTTGATCGAAGAAAGGTCTGCAGCGATCGCTTAGTTTTGAGACGAATCGTCCCAAGGCAACTAGCTTTCCCGCTAGCCGTTGAACTTCCTTGAGTCCCCTAGGGGTGCGCAGGTAGTGATTGCCTCAATCTTCTTGGGATTTGCGTGGATTCCTCCTTTGGAGATCTGGTATCCCGAAACTTCCCTTCTCCTACGCCAAAGATACATTTTTGGGTTTAACCGCATATTGTACTTGCGGAAGTTGGCGAAAGTTTCCTCCAAGTCTGTAAGGTGGGTTGAAGTGGCCTTGCTTTTGACTACAATGTCATCGACGTAAGCCTCAAGATTTCGGCCAATTTGGCATGTGAAGACTTGATTTATAAGTCTTTAGAAGGTAGCCCCCGCATTTTTTAAGCCGAAGGGCATTACGATATAATGATAGACGGCTTCGCCAAGAGTGAAGGCGGTTTTTACCGCGTCCTCTCGAGTCCATAAAGACTTGATGGTACCCGCTGTACGCATCGAGAAAGGAGAAGACAGAATGATGAACGGTTGAGTCAACTAGTTGGTCAATGGAAGGTAGGGGATAGGGGTCCCTTGGACAGGCCCTATTAACCCCTTTGTAGTCCACGCAAAGTCGCCACTGGCCGCCCTCTTTATCGGCGAGGACAATATTCGCAACCCACTCAGAGTAGTGAACCTCCTTGATTATATTTGCCTTAAGCAATTTCTGCACTTCAGTGCGTACAAAGTCCTTATGGTCAGGGGCCATGCCCCTTGTTTTCTGCCTAACCGGGCTAAAGCCGGGGAGTACACTCAACTTGTGAGAGATAATAGTAGGGTCAACCCCTGGTAGGTCCTCAGGGCCCCATGCGAAGACGTCGCTGTTGGCATGGAGGAGATGGACGAGCGCTTGCTGGTCTTTTTCTTCGAGGTCTTTTCCCACCCGGAATTTCTTTCCGGGGGAGATCTCAACCTCTTCGAAGGCTCCAGATAAGTCGGGAGCGGCCTCGCCCGCCGGCCCGGCTTCCTCCGCGGGCGCCTTTCTCTTAGGCTCGATGGTCGGGAAATTGAGGAGGTCCAGCGAGGGCGGAGACATAATTGCCTCTAGCCACATTTTGGTTGACGAAGATATAGGCATCTCGGCCGTCGTGTGAAAGATCAAAGTCGTGGTCCGCACATCACGGCGGACGTGGAACTCGATCTGAGTATGTCGCCCAATGATGGCGTTGTATGGCGTAGGAAGGTCCAAGACAATAAAGTCCACAAAGCTTGAGTGACATACCTGCTTTCTTTTCCTTGGTGGTCCCCATCATCATGTAGGGTAGGGTGATCGACCCTAAAGTTGGGATTTCATCCCGTCCCACTCCAAAAGTGGCCCCCTTTGCAGGTTGAATTTTTGATAAAGGCACTTTGGCCTCAACCAAAGTGTGCTTGTAGATCACGTTGGCGTTTGCCCCGAATCCATGTAGATCCTGTCAACGTCCCATCCCGCACACGGGCGGTGATAACCAAGGGATCAGCGTGCGGAACTACCACAGAGGTGCCATCGCTGCGATGCAAAAACTGGGTGGCGGAATGGTCGATTTGGTAGATCTGCCTCATATGGCGGCGTCTTGCCGAAGCGCCTTCACACTGTGTGATTACGCCGATATGCCCCCTTGCCGGGGATCTCGAACCAGATTCTCTTGACACTGGTTTTTTGGGAGCGCCCGCCGACGTTCCTCCGGTCGGCGATCCTCCCGGTCGCCTTCTCTCCTACGGCCCCCTCACTATGAAGCAAGTATTCCCGAGCTTGCCTTGAGCCATCATTTCCCGATCATGCGCTTGAGCTCAAAACAGATCTTGATGTTGTGACCTTTGTCACGATGATAACGGCAGAACTTGCTGCTTTGCCTTGTTATTTCCTGGGAGAGAGGACGAGGCCAAGTGGGGACCTCCCTCTTTTGTTCCAAGGCGTGGAGGATGTTGGTGCGAGATTCCCTCAGTGGAGGAAGAGAAAAATACGCCTTCTCCCTACTGGGGGGCGTAGGGTACTGCCTTTGAGACCTGGGGTCTGGTCGCGAGGGTTGTCCCTTAGCGTCCGCCGCGGCGACTCTGGCAAGTGGCCGAGTGACCTCTTCCGTATTCATAAATCGAGACGCCGTGCTCAAGAATTGTTCCATATTTGTAGGGGGGTTGGTGTGGACATCCACAAAGAAAAGAGTCTCCCAACGGAGGCCCTGGATAGCTGCAAGCACGAGCTTCCTCTCCCGCATTAGGGACTTGGATAGACTCGGCCTGAAAGCGTTGAATATACTCCCGGAGTGGTTCATCCTTTTTCTGCCGTATTTTAAGAAGATGTCCCGCCGTCTTAGGGGGAGGTTTTGACACCACAAAGTGGTTGGAGAAGTTGCGGGAGAGTTCCTCAAAGGAATCAAACCGCTTATCACGAAGGGTGGTATACCAGTTGGCAGCAGCCCCAGTAAGTGTGGAGCTGAAAGCTCGACAGAGCGTGTTGTCGTCCGCCCTTGCGATTGCCATCGCGGAAACATAACGCTGGAGGTGAATATCAGGGTCTGAAAGACCATCATAAGCGTCCAGCTTAGGCTGGCGGAATTGATCTGGGAGAGAGGTTTCTAAGACCCGTTGAGTGAAGGGTTGGGTCCAGAGGTGGTCCAGACCCATCCTGGCGGTATTATGAACACTAGCCCTTTCATCCCTTTTTTCCACTTCCTCTAATCGTCTAGTAAGTGCGATAAGTAATGGCGAAGAAGGGTCGGGATTACTTACTTGTTGAGGAGGAGTAGCTGGGCGTTCAGGCTGATTAGTCCGTAGCGTTCCCACGCTATCCAGAACGCCCCGAAGAGTGGTGGTGAGTGTTTCACGTAAGTTGAAAGCAACCGCCTCAGTGATTGTTTGCAGAACGGCCGGATCAAGGCTCGTTGGAGGGGTGTTCGGAGGTGGAATGTTACGCTCTTGGGGCACGTTACGGTTAACGTGGGAGGAGCTTTCCTCCGTCGAGTGGACAGAGAGTTCTCCCCGTTGTGGGGGAACATTGTTCGGAGATGGCTCCGATGGCGGATCATTGTTCGTGTTTGTCTCGGGGGGATTCCTCCTTCCCTGACGACTGTTCCTGTTTGCACTCCGGGTGGTTGGCATGACTTGCTACTTGTGGTTTGTAATATGGGTTTATGGTAAGACTGATTGGAGATAAGGCGGCTGTGATGATGAAGATCTCAGCAAACCGCCTTAGGTGATTCGTTTGTCAGAGAATGTCTGGCGTATGAATCTGGTGAAGATCTCCCAGGCTCGTGCTGCCCTCCTTATTGGCCGGTTGATGTCAGACGACCAAGTGGTCTATCTCCAAGTGGAGCAAGTGGCGGGCGAAGGCCTGTAAGGGCGAAGGCCCAAATAGAATATAGCCAAATAAGGTATGAGGTTCGCACGAACCTGGGTGTAAGAGTCCTATCTGGGCGGGGCCAGTATAGGCAGGAGAGTCCTCGCGAAGGCGAGCTGAGACTGGGAGTAAGACCCATGAAGGCGAGTGAGGTCGCCAGGGGGAGACCTGAGACCGCGAGGATGGCCCGCGAAGGCCCAAGAGACGCAAAGGTGAGTATGAGACATCGCCCATGCGAGTCTTGAGGCAAGATCTTGCAAAGGCAATCTGGAGACCACAAGGATGAGCCCTTGCGAAGGCGTCTGGAAACCATAAGGATGAGCCCTTGCGAAGGCGATCTGGAGACCATAAGGATGAGCCCTTGCGAAGGCGATACCGGAGACCATAAGGATGAGCCCTTGCGAAGGCGATCGGAGACCATAAGGATGAGCCCTTGCGAAGGCGTACCGGAGACCATAAGGATGAGCCCTTGCGAAGGTGATACTGGAGACCATAAGGATGAGCCCTTGCGAAGGCGATACTGGAGACCATAAGGCCTTCTTCAAAGGCCTTGTATGATTATGATGCTACGCGAGGACGCGTTTGCTTGGGTAGTGTACCAGCCGCGTAAGGGGAGCTTTATGGGTTACGATGAGGATAGGATGATGGAGCGCCTGGAGTGTTTCAACCCGCCCAAGTTTTTAAGGAAAGTCAGGGCCAGATGCAGCTGAGAGCTGGCTGTCAGATATGGAGCGTCTCCTGCCGAGATTGGGACTGCCATCCGAGGGGATGGTTTCTCTTGCCACCTTCTATCTACGTGACGCTGCACACAACTGGTGGCAGGGGATAGTCAGGGACCGGGCGACAAGCAGAGTTTGATGCGCTCACTCAGTGCAGTAGGACCGTCACCGAGTATGAGCTGGAGTTCAGCCGACTCATCCGTTACTCCTCCCAGTTCGATTCTTCCGAACGGGAGAAGACGAGGAGGTTCATCAGAGGCCTGCGCCCGCAGATCAGAGAGCACCTGATAGCGTTCAGTATCTCTGTCTATCACGAGGCCATTCAGAAGGCCCTTCTGTTAGAGACGGAGATGATCGGATCAGCAGCTACATCTTCCCGGCCCCAGAGTGGCGGGAAGTCTTCAGGCCAGCAAGGATAGCATCGGGGACCGAGTAGGTCAGGCAGATTCGACAGGGGCAAGGGCAAGGCCCCCATTACAGAGATGCCAGTTTTCTGATAGTGTGGCAGGCGCCACGAGGGTCGAACTTGCTACATGACGACAGGCCAGTGCCTGAGATGCGAAGCGTCAAATAGTTGGATCAGGGATTGCCCGCAGACTTAGACACAAGGCGTTCGATTTCAGCCGGGGGGACAGCAGTGGGGTCAGACCAGGGCTATTCAGGGCTGAGGCATAGCACAGGGAGGTTTGAGAGCTCCACCAAAGAGACCACCGATTGCACCACCACCAGTTCAGCAGATTACCCAGCCAGGGCGGGTTTTCCAAATCGAGCAGGCCGGCACATCACAGCAGGGAGCTTTAGCAGGACCATCCTTTTAAACAACGTACCTGTTAATGCATTATTTGATATCGGTGCCTCCATTTCTGCTATTTCTAAGAGATGTGCGACATCTCTAGTTTTGCCTATCACTTGCACGGCGAGTGTAGTCATGGTACGCACCGCCGGTAGGACGTGTTTGTACTTGAATGAGGTTGCTCTTGAATGCATTTTGAGTATCGGGCACCATCAGATTGAGTCTCAGTTGCTGATCTTGGATACGTCCAAGTATGATATCATTCTGGGAATGGATTGGTTGTCGCAGCACGGTGTGAAGATCGACTGTGCCAAGCGACAGATTCTATTTTCTGGGGAAGTCGTACCAATTGGCTATCCACCGGAGCCAGTGGAGCAGAGTGGAACTGTGCATACTGGAGTACTTTCCAGTTGTTGATGAGGAGGAATATTTCGGCCTTAACACTACAGGTACGTGCTCGGAGTTAGATAAAATTCCTGTAGTTCGATACTTTCCGCATGTTTTTCCGGAGGAATTACCGGGGATGCCACCAGAGCAGGAGATCACCTTTGAGATTCGATTACTGGGATCGGCTCCGATCTCTATCCCTCCCTACCGAATGCCGATCGTGGAGTTGACCGAACTGAAAAAGCAGCTCGAGGAGCTTTTAGAGAAGTGATTCATCCGTCAGAGTACTTCACCTTGGGAGTCCCGGTTTTGTTCATCGAAAGAAGGACGGGACTCTCCGACTCTATAGTGACTACAGCAATCGAATGCCATCAATATAAAGAATAAGTATCTGATACCCATGATTAATGATCTGTTTGACCAGCTCAGGGGAGCTAAAGTATTCTCGAAGATCGACCTGTGGTCAGGTTACTTTCAACTCCGCGTCAGGGAAAAGGATATTCCCAAAACAGCCTTTCGCACTCGGTACGGGCATTACGAGTACACAGTAATGCCGTTTGGTTTGACAAATGCACCAGCTGCATTTATGGATTTGATGCACCGAGTGTTCCGCCCGTATCTAGATTCCTTTGTGATAGTCTTCATCGACGACATTCTTGTCTACTCTCCCGATGAGGAATCACATCAGGAACATTTGAGGACTGTACTGGAAACACTTGTGAACAACCAACTGTACACTAAGTTCTCTAAATGCGACTTCTGGATGCGGGAAGTAGCTTTTCTGGGTCACATTGTTGGAGAGCATGATATTTCAGTGGACCCAGAGAAAACCACGTCAGTTGAGTAGTGGGGGCAGCCACGGACAGTTAAGGATATACTAAGCTTCCTGGGTTTGGCGGGGTACTACCGCAAATTCGTACCAGGATTCTCCATACTAGCATTGCCGCTCACTCAGCTGACCAAGAAGGGTCAGCCGTTTGTTTGTTCCTCAGCCTGCAAGGACAAGCCAGAACTCAAGCGCTTGCTGACACACGCATCGATCCTGAGCCAACTGGACCCGGCACTACCTTACGTGATCTACACTGATGCGTCGAGGATGGGACTCGACTGTGTGTTGATGCAAGGGCAGCACGTCATGCATCAAGGAAAATGTGACCGCACGAGCAGAACCACCCGACGCATGACCTGGAATTGGCTGCAATCATCTATGCCCTCAAACAATGGAGGCACTACCTACTCGGAAACAAAGTTCTGATTATCACCGACCACAAGAGCTTGAAGTATCTGTTTATGCAGAAGGATCTGAACATGAGGCAGCGATGGTGGCTCGAGTACATGAAGGATTACGACTGTACCATCGAGTACACCGTTGGCAAGGGGAACTCAGTAGCAGATGCTTTGAGCAGGAGGTACACGGGTATTGTCAATGGTGGGAATTCTAGGGACAAGGCCGAGGGATCAGATCTGATGATGTTATGGAATCAGTGGGAACAGTGGGAGCAAGCTCAGGTTAACACTTTGACTATTCATCGATTGGTTGATCGAGATCCGAGAGGCACGGACTGTGGACACAAGGTTGAAGAAACTCTTGGGTGAGAACAAAGGAGCCTTGCGATCATTCTTTGAGTACAAGCGAGGATTGTTGTACTTCAGAGTCGCCTCATGTCTCGGGACGAATCGTCGATTTGAGACCGACTTACGGGAGAGGCGCACTCTAGTAGTTTGAGGATCCACCCGGAGGTGAGAAAATGTACCATGACCTTCGATCTCACTTGGTGGCCAGGGATGCGTAGACATATAGCTTCCTATGTGGCGAGATGTGCGACTTGTCAGCATGTCAAGGTATCGAAGCCAGCTGGTACACTACATACTCTACCTATTCCCTGTCGGGAAGTGGGGTGATATTACGATGGATTTCTGACCGGTCAGATATAGAACAGAATATACAGATGTATATACAGGCATACAACTATCATAGCAATACAGAAAGTGTGCATATGCAACTACAGAGCCAACCTTAGAATCTAAGTAGCTAAATACCTTGCGCGGGACTCACACCAAGTACAGATTCACGGACCGCATGGTGCAACTGCTGCGAAACTCGCCCAAGGTAGGACCCTCACGGAACCCTACTCAGCAGGCCGCTTATCAGGTCTACCTGAAACCCAAAAACAGAACCCAAAGAAGGGTGAGTCCTAAAAGGACACAGTAAGGGATAAGGGGTAAGGTAAGTATATGTAACCCTGCTAAACAGAAAGATAGCAATATATGCTACAGAATACGGAATAGCATGCATGAACAGAAAATAAATCGGAATCACGAAGGACGTGCGATTCTAAATAGCCAGAAACCTTATAACAGATCGGGCAGCGGCCTCCCCACAGGGGAGTCGAAGCAAGCTATTACGGAAGCATGGTGCACCAGCTGGGGTAGCGAACCCACAACTGTCGTAGTGTTAACAGATAGAGTATACCATAAGGCATACTCCTACAAACGTAGGATTAACAGACAGGGTATGCTACAAGGCATACACCTACAGATCACATAACTTACCTTAAAGCAGAAACTTCCGAAATACCTGCAAAACAGAAATGCTACAATACACATACATTTACAGACTACAGAATATGCTCTAGGCATATAATACTGAAATACTGCAGTAAGTAAACTGAAACCAAAACATATACTTAGCTTACCAAACAACGAACCAAACCCTTACCTCAAAATCCGAGTATTGGACCGATTCTGGATAACACCTACACCGTGCCCGAAACTTAGAACTCCTCTTTTCCTAACCACGAAACTCGAATCTGCCAAACCAAGCTGATTTAGCATTCTTATCAACCACACTACCAAATTACAACCCCGACCCCAAAACCGAAAATCCGGCGAATTTCCGTAAAATCCCGATTTTCACGAAACGTCGAATTCAGAACCAACCTAGACAATGCAAGATTTCACATTGACAAACATCATACAATAAGCAGAACTGATCAAATCCAACCTTAAACCCTTCATTACCCGCCATTCTCCGATAATCCCGATTAATTGTAACTCTTTCATTCCTTAACCGAATTCAACATTTCAAACTTCCATCCACTCCTAAATTCAACCCCAACACCAAATTAACATCCAATTCAACCAAAATGAACCTCTAACATTGAAAAAGAATCATTCAAAGATTTGGTTTTCAACCAACTTTTTATCCAACTTCCAATTCAATCCATACAAGCTTCCAAATAATCATATTAATCACCAATTCCACTTCCTAAGCATGCTTACTAACCAATTACACCAAAATCAACAAAACCCCTTCACCTTTCAATTCGGCCAAAGAGGGGTTTCTCACCCAACTTCCATTTCAATCCAAACAAAGTTCCATTTGCACTCTTTAATCACCAATTACATTCCTAAACCATGAATGCTATCCAATTGCACCCAAACAACAAAATCCATCAAGAACATACACTTATAATTTCGGCCAAAAGGGGTTTTTCCTCAACTTGTTTTCCATCAAATTAAATCCACACATAAGCTTAGAATCATACTAGGATTAACATACTTGAAGCATGAAACAAGATAGCAACCACACATTATTTTGGAAATTCTTCCAATAATTCGGCCAACACCAAATCCTCACCCAAGTTGTGTTTTCCAAAATCCAACACTTGATTAATACTCTCCTACCACCCAAGATCAACATACTAAAATATGGGAGGAAGAGAATCATCCTAGCTAGTAGCTAAGAACAAACCCAACAAATGCCAAAACTCTTCTTTTCACCACTAATCTTCCAAATTAATGAGAAAAGAGAGCTTAGGGAGTTACTTACCACATAAATCACCCATTTCCTCTTTGATTTCTTGCAAGAATGAGAAGCTCAAGCTTGAAGGTTGAGTTCTTCAACCATGGCGTTTTCGGCAGAGGCAGGAAGAAGAAGAAGAAGAAAAGAGAGAAATGAAATGAGATAAGTCTTTATGAAATAATAACCATAATATAATTCCTCACTTTAAACCCATACCCTTCTCTTCCTTAAATTAAAAATAGCCATGTGTCCCTTCCTCTCCCAAAAATCTGCCGAAATTATCAACTACAGCAGCCCATGCTGATTTTATTTAATTTGCACCCTATTGCAAATTAACTCCCAATTTTTCCGAAAGTTCCAATTCTTTTTGCCCAAAAATATTTACCGAACTCCAAAATTAACGAAACTTGGACACAACCCTCAGAATATTATAATATGCACAGAACATTTTTCAGAAATTCATTTGCCTTTCCGGAGTGTCCTACCGAGCTCGCTGAACCCGAACCAGAACCCGACGTGCGAGCGTGACAACCTGAACCGAAATTCCGTCACTCCAAAATTCTACAAAACTTCCCATAAATTCCATCTTAAATTCAAATACAACTTACCCCAAAGTGGTCAGAAAATTTCCATCCCGAGTCCCGGGATTCCCGTCCCGAGCCCCGGGAGTCGCCTGAACCGAACGTCCCGCCCCAAATATTAAACTCCACAACCAACACCGGACGTCTCCACGACTCCAAAACTACAAACGGCTTCTCAAACTGAGATCTCGAGAGCGCTACCGAGCCCGCCAGACGCCCCGAGGCGACCCGACAACCCCGGCGCGAGAAAAATATTTTCCGCGAAAACGTCAGAGGACCCACACGACCTCAAATACGGAAGGGTTCGCCAAAATGATACTCGGATAGGGCTCGGGAGCCGTCGAACGCCGAAAACGTGACCCGCGAGCCTGGCCGGAGCCGGTCACCCGGCCGCAACCCGCTCGGGGTGGCCGTAACGTCTGCCTCCGACCGCAGCGCATCATGATGCTATCAGGTTATTGTCGACCGACCAAGAGCGCACACTTTCTACCGATGCGAGTGACGGACTCGCTAGAGAAGCTTGCTTGATTGTATATTCGGGAGATCGTGCGATTACATGGAGTACTGGACTCTATTGTATCAGACAGGGACCCACGATTTACCGCAAGGTTCTGGGGTGCCTTTCACAAGGCTCTGAGCACGCGACTTCAGCTGAGCACGTTATACCATCCTCAGACAAACGGGCAGTCAGAGAGTTATTCAGATTGTCGAGGATATGCTCAGGAGTTGTGTTTTGGACTTCGGGGGACATCAGGATCAGCACTTGCCGTTAGTAGAGTTCGAGGGACATTGAGAGTTAATCACAAGCCGTTTGTGATCTGATAATTACAGAACGTCGGGGGTGGGTGTAACACTTGCCGTTAGTAGAGTTCTCCTACAACAATAACTATCAGACTACTATCGGCATGGCACCTTTTGAGGCCTTTGTATGGTCTCGAGCTTTTAGAGGAGATGACGGAGAAGATCCGTCTGATTCAGATGCGGTTGAAGGCCGCAAGCAGACAGTCCACCTCATACGTCAACAAGAGGCAGCGAGGTTTGTGACAATTGGTATCGAGCCGGGTAGTACGGTGCACATGTGCCAACGAGGACGCCAGGCTCCACGGGGTGGATGTTATATCCCACATGGAAGGTTTAAATGGGGATAATGGTGTATATAATGTACACAACCCTCCTTCCCTTCAAGAGGCCTTTTAACGGATGTTGGATTGAGGGGGAAAAGGCTGGGCCGTAACCCCAAGACCATCCATTCCGTTAGAAACAAAACCGTGAGGGGGAAAAGGCTGTGTCGTAACCCCAAAGCGGACAATATCTTGGCACTGCATACGATCTATGTGATTCGTTTTGGCAGGCGGGAAAGGTAGCCCCGAGATATATTGGCCCTTACGAGATTACGGAGCGTATAGGCGGTGGTTGCATACAGATTGGCCTTACCCCGAGCATGTCACCGTGCATAATGTTTTCCACGTCAACATGCTCAAGAAGTACATCTTGGATGCTAGTTAGACAATTCCGGTGGAGGAGATTGAGTTAGAGCCGGATCTATCCTACCGAGAGGTACCGATAGCTTTTACGGCCAGAGACATTGAAGGCTCTGCAACAAGTCGATTCCGATGATCAAGGTTCAGTGGTCACATCATTCTGATCGGGAGGCGACTTGGTAGACGGAGCAGGACCTTATGAGTAAGTATCCGGATGAGTACGGGTTGTTCAGACCACTCTTGGAGGACCAAGAGTCCTAGGGGGGATGTTGTTACACCCACCCCCGACGTTCTGTAATTATTTGGAATCCAGTGTTTGGGAGTTAATTTGGAGTTATTTACAAGTGTTGTATATGTTGGATAACATTTACGGAGTTCCGGGACGTTTTGCCAAAAATCGGTTTCGGAGGGCAAAATGGTCACTAAGGAAGGAAAAGATTGGATATCACATGTTGGGCTCTTTTCTTTTGGGCCGGCGCTTTTGGTGAGTGAAGGGAAGATATTTTGGCTATTTTCTACCTATAATTAAAGATGAGATAAGTTTTTCTTTTAAAACCCATTCCTCTATTATCTCTTCACCTTTAAGCCCATACCCCTTCTTTTCACACCCATCCCCTTCCATTCTCATCCATTTTAATCAGACTTCACCCATTATTTTCTGACCATTCAATCTCTTTTATCTCTCTCATCCATCATTCATCTCCATTATTGAGCAAGAGATAGAAGAACCTCTCTTCCTTTGCTGCCAGAAATTTTCATCTCTCTTTCATAGCCTTTCTGCCCTAGTAGAAGTTCGAATCTGCTTTTGGGGTCTTCAGAGAAATTCTTCATCAAGGTCTTGGCTACAACGTTTCTAAAGGAATCAAGAGCCAAAAGTGAAGGGAAGGTCCCCAAACCCTTGGTGCAATCCGACGGGTCCAGCAGCACTTTTGGTGCCAAAAACTATTTCTTGATGTTTTGAGCTTGGATCTTCAACAAGCTTAGTCCTACCACTTCCTAGGCTTCCTAAGTCAGTATTATTCAAGGTATGGTTGAGTTATTTTGGTTGAATCTTCATGTTCTTGAAATTAAAACATGAAGAAAACTCATCCATTTCCTATGTTCTTCTTTGGCCGAATTCTTCAAGGATTATTGGAGGTGGATTTGTCTCAACTCCTACTCATCCTAAGCTAAGCTACAAGTATTATCAAGGTGAGGATCCTCCTTGGTAATTTTTATGGATTTGGTTCATGGATGCTGTTGATCTTCAAGTATGTTGTTGTGTGAAGCATGTTGAACATACTTTGTTCTCGAGAAATCATGAAAAAACATGTTGTTGGTATTTTTGGGTTTAGGCCGAAATATTGGATGAATTTTTGGGTGAATTTTTGTTGAAGGAAGTTGGTAGAAAGCATGTTATAAGTATGTTTAACATGTTTTTAAGTTGTTGGAAATCTTGGAAATTATTTGGTGAAGTTTTGGGTGGAAACCGATTTGTTAATGATGTTGTGATGATGATTTTGTGAAGTTAAAGTGTTGGAGAAAGTGTTTAAATGATGTTTGGGTTAAGAAAGTATTGTTTAAGTGGCTAAAGTGTAAGTTTATAAAGTTTAGGTTTAAAATGGAAATTTGGCCGAAAGTTTGGTTGGAAAAGATACTTCTGTGGAAAAGTTGACAAGGTTAAGTATTTTGTAACTTTGCAAAACATAAAGGGCTAACTTGAAAGTTCTTAAAAAGTTTAAGGACTAAAGATGTAATTTTGGGGAAGTTAAAGGAAAGATGCCACTTTAAGTTATGGAATAAATTTTGGACACTTTAAGTATAAAGTTGTCACTTTTTGCAACTTTGTGAAGTTTTGGGCAAGATTGCAAATTTCTGAAAAGTTGGAGGACTTAAGCGGTAATTTTGGATAAATTTCCAAAGTAAGGAACTTTAGTTAATTAACTAGAGTTATTCTGTGCTTCTGATTCTGGCAGATTAAATCTGCGTTTCTGGGACACTGCTCGTGTGCATCGAGGGCCATAGTAGATATCCGATTCTATCAAGGTAAGGGGTTTAACTTTCTTAATACATAATGCAGTTTAACTCATGCGTATTAGGCTAGCTAAGGGCTAGTACTCGGGTCGAGGGTGGGGCCTAGTGACTCCCGGGGCTAGTCATATAGTACATAGCGTTATGCAGGTTTTTATTATTTCTGGACTTTATGCTTATCGAGGGTCGATGACGGACCCACTATCTGTTGAGATTTTCTGAGCTTATGCTATATCGGATATGCTTATCGGGGGTCGACGACGGACCCATTTTCTATTCTGTGTCAGCTTTATGCCACTAACTATTCTGACAGTTAGGAGCAGATCACCCCTCGCTGGTACCATGCGTTCTGATCCCGATAATCGACATGAGCTTAACAAGCCGCCGTAGGGTGCTGTCTGTGGTCTGGGACCATCTGTATGGGATAGTACCACCAGTCTGATGGGACTTCTGAGCATCATGACATTTGCATACCATATTCTGTTTATACTTAGGATTGTATTATCTGCTAGTTCATGGCATACTAACCTTTTATGCAGGGAAAAATGTTTTTAAAAAGTTTTCCTGGTATCGTACCTGCCCCCTTACGGGTTCTTTCGAGAACTCACCCCCACATATTAAACATTTTCAGGGGATCGTGGCAAACGACCTGCAGAGTAGACCTCCCGCAGTAATCGTTCTGCATTCTGTTCTGAGAGGTATATTTCTAATTAAGTTTGGGGGTTATTTCTCGTTAGATCCCTTATGTGATCTGTTGGTTTAAGTTATCTGTTTAGTCTGACGTTAATTTCTCCTGATTATGTTTAGCAGCAGTAGTTAGCGAGGTATAATCCACTTTTTAGCTCGGCTCTGTAGGCGTAGTATGCATATTAGTTACATTTAGCATTCTGATGTTCTGGCCTGTATATTATTCATGGGGAGTTTCCGACCCTACGAAGAGGGCGGAACTCCTTCTGCTTGTATTACTTATTTTCTGCTTTCCGCACGTGATATTCTGTAAAACCACTAACGTGTTTCGGGTGTAGGCTTAGGACTAGTAAGACGTCTTAAAAACTGCAAACAAGTAATAACCTTAAAACTTGAAGGAAAACGTTTTAAGGGACGGGCTTCGAGTCCACAACCATTTTAAGAGAAACTCCGCATTCACCCGTCGCCGATTGTTTCGTCTTCCGCAACAACGACGCTACCGCCATCTTCCGAGGGCGGTGGGGTGACAATGATGATTTATGATCTTGATTCCTTAGAACTCTAGCATGTGTTGGTGAGTAGTTTGATTGCGCACAATCTCACACATCATCGGGTGTTCGATTGAGTGCCCGAGAGAGCATTCGGTTAAACAATGACCCTCAGGAATCGACTGATTTGCACACTGCGAGTTAGAGAGAGCCATATGAGCAAATTGGTGGTATATGTTTAGCACCTTTTAACGACTCCAGAGTGTGATTCAAGACCTTGAAAGAAGGCTCCACACACTTTATGTGAAATGGAGGCTGTTTGTTTGAGATGGCAGCAGCCTAATGTTAGAAACTTACCTCTAGACATCGCATAGAACTTGCAAGCAAGACGTCACTGTTTTGATGACGTATCACAAGTAGGAGTAGGTAGAGGTCCCTTCTCATAGGGAATAGTGTTGTTAGGAAGGCACTGAGAGGCATCTCCTAGCGTTGGCAAGCATGAACACCCTAGGGAACCCTATAGTTGAGAATCCACAAGTCTGAAATCATGCTCACAAGTGCATATCATGACTCTATCTACCTCATGTAGCTACATCTTGCTTGCATACACTTAGCACGCCAATCTAGAAGCGCTTTAATTCCCTTGGGTTTGATCCCTTACTCAACGCCCTGCACTACAATTGACAAGTGCGTATTTGATCCAATTCAAAGCACTAGATGTGTTGCAAAGGAGGTGAAAACACCCTTGATCACTGGCTAGTTCAAGACGGATTTTGTGGAGCGGCGAACCGCGTGTTCGGGAGGAACGCGGGATGATTTTAGTAACTTACCTTGATGCTTGATCGGGAACTTGTAGTGCTATTTCTATCTAAAATGCTATGATTGATTGAGAATGTTCGGATAGATCTCCATATCTCTAGGGATTACAAATCAGTTTATGTAGTGCGGTGATTCCATTCAATGTGTTTTACCTCTAGCCTTGGCAGATACAGAGGCTCAATTATGAGGAGTTAGAGATGACCTTCATGAATTGAGTTGTGAGTTACAGATAACCACGTTTAGGACACTACTTTAGAGCACACGCATGCTCATAGGACTCACGGTGATTCCGAGAGAACCCATGGTTGTTATTCTTCATTTTCTGTCTTCATCCCCTCCATGGTTTACTTTATTTTTCTTGCTTGCATCCTAATGGTATCATTTTCACTCAATGCCCTGTACTATAGTGACAATACAAGGGTTGTAAGGTATTTTATAAATGTATTTTATCCATTGTGAGTGTTCTTTAGATAAGGAGAGTTCTTAAAGCACTGTCACACTCACAAGGGAGTGAAAACACCCTTGATCAAGTGACTCGAACTTATTGGTTCAACAAATGAACGGGGAGTGTAAGGTCAAGGAACCTAACCTCAAGAAGTATGTCAGAGCTGCCAAGAAATTGGCATTGTAGTTCGAAAGACTACATATCGAGAAAATTCCAAAAGCACTTAATTCTGATGTCACTAAACTCTCGAAGTCATCCATATACGATGAAGAAAGAAAGAACCCTTATGTACATCATCTTTGGGTATTGAACATTACTTAAGGATGGAGACTACCATACTAGAGATACTTATCCGAAGGAGTACATCCATCTGAAGCAGTCAAAGTAAAGAGAAAGTCGAGCAAGTTCATAAACATAAGGGATAAGCTATACCAAAGGGGATTCTCTTTCCCGATGAAAAAAATGTGTTGGGGAGGATGAAATCGAAGACATTCTCATGGAAGTAAACGAGGGAATGTGCGGATCACACATCAGAGCCGAATAACTTGTTGCGGTCTTACTACGCTAAGGTTACTATTGGCCGAACCTAAAAGATGGAGCAAAGAAGTTAGTCAACAAATGCAAGAAGTGTCAAGAATATGCCTGGGTTCAGAGGGTTCCTTCGGAGTACGTGTCATCATAGGATTACCTGATACCCTTTGCTGTTTGGGGGATCGATCTTATTAGAGCACTCCTGATGGCTCTAGGAGGACTGAAATATTGCATTATTGCGTTATTTACCAAGTGGATCGAAGCCGAACCACTAGCTAGCATCACGGTAGAGAATATTCAGAAGTTCGTCTAGAAGAATATCGTATACAGGTCCGGGTGCCCGAAGGTTATAGTAACTGATAACGGGACCCAATTCACCGATGAAGGATTCCAAGACTTCGCTGAGGAGCTCGGGATCAAGTTACACTTTGCACCGGTCGCACAACTCTAGACCAATGGACAGGTCAAAATATCAAACCGCAGAATAAAGGAAGGATTGAAGAAAATAATTGGGCAAGCAAATGGAAAGTGGCCATGAGAACTCCCACATGTCTTATAGAATAACCGAACCACTCCGTGAAGAGCAACAAGAGAAAAACCATTTTCACCAACCTTTGCGAGCGAAGCACTCCTCCCAACTGAGATTACAAACCCTTCTTCGAGGAGAGAGTAAATGAAGAGGGACTTAGAGCTAATTTGGATTTTCTCAAAAGTAAGAGAGAAGAAGCAGAACTTAGAAGGAAAGTTTTTCAACAAATAAAAGCTGGTTCGCTGAACTCGAAGGTCAAACAGAAGAACATCAAAATTGGAGACTTGGTTATGAGACAAACCAAGTCAAGATCCTGAAGATCAAAAGGTGGAGCGTTTGCCCCGAACTGGGAAGGTTCGTTCGAAGTCGCAAGTGAAGAAAAGAAAGGGGTTTACAAGTTGTAAGATTCTGAAGAGAACTGGAAAACTCTTATGAGTCTTATCATTCTGAAGCACTTAGGAAATTCTATGTATGATGTTCAAAGGTTTAATAAAACTTCTAAGTCGTTCGAGAAAGAGGATGTAGGTCTCATGACCGAACCTCTATAAAAGCTGAAGTGTTCAAAAACTTGGACAAACCTTGATGATGAATTTTAGTAATACGCCCGAAGGATAAGTTACAAAAAGCCTTTTTTACATTTAACATTCGGGAAGCCAAGTGACTTAATTAGGAGGAGGATCTGAGAAATCATCGACAGTGACCGGGACAGGAGCATGCATGAACTCTTCGCCGCACCTGGAAGGGTCTTCGGGAAGCTCTTCATCAGCAATAACCCCATAAAGGTTAAGCGTCGGGTTACGGTCCACGATTTGCTTTTGGGCCTGGTAGAAGACAAGATTGTACTTGTCCAAGGCCATTCCAACAGCATTATTCACGGCTTCCTTGTACTTCGAGAGGTACCCCTTAGTCTTTGTTAGCTCTACTTCAAGAGTCTCGATCCTCTCCTACAAGACCTGCTTGTCTTCCTCAGTGTGGTTCTGCAGGTTGGTGAAGTCAACCTGAGACTTAGCCTTCTCCCTCTCAAGCCCCTTAATTTTCGCCTGAATCTCATCTTCGGCATCCCGGTTAAATTTCATGGTGTTGAAGAAGGAAGCCTTAGTCTTGGCCACTTGCTTAGCCTCAGCTTGACCCAGATCCTCCTGAATACCCTCTTCGAGAAGAGCCAGCACTGGAGAACTTCAGGACACCCAAGGTAATTGCTCGTAGTGGTAAACTCTTTGGATGAGTTTAGCCACCACAACAATGGCTTGAGTAGCCCTTTACTCAGCCTGAGTCTGGGCATCACCCATAGCTTGGATGATCTGAGAGATCCATCCACTCAGTCCCATGATGTCACCGTCGCCACCCGAGCCCGGTTGCGGAGGCGGGGCGCCGGGGCGTCGGAAGCGGAAGCTGGAATGATACAGAAAGGCAGGTCCATCGAGACCTGCCGCGCGTAGCGGACCCGAGAAGCGATTGTGGAAGCAACCTGAAAATTTCATACATATAACCAAAATATTCATATATACAGTTCATGTATTAACAACAAAGTAAGCACCGCCCTACAAGGACGAGTACTTACGCATAAAACATAGATACATACAGAATTCCCTGAACCTAGAGTATCTAGCAAGCGCCAAGCGCTCAGAACATGCAACAGAACAGAATATATGTATATATACACAAATTCCTCAAATCGAAACCGGTCATCACAAGCAGAAAGTATGCACATGCAGCTACAGAGCCAACCTTAGGCCTAAGCATCAGATACCTCGCGCGGGATCCAGACCAAAACCGCTACCTCAACAAAATCCCCGCCCGCAAGGTAAAGCTAAAGCTGCTGCTTACCAGGTTTACCTGAAACCCAAAAACATAACCCAAAAAGGGTGAGTCCTCGAAAGGACCCGTAAGGGATTTGGGGTAAGATAAGCATATGTAACCCCGCAAAAGCAGAAAGATAGCAATATACGAATATATTCAACAGAGTACGAATATCGTGCATATAAAGAAAACATATCGTAATCCCGAAGGATGTGCGATTCTAAATCGCCATAAACCCTTATAACAAATCGTAACGCGGCCTCCCTCTAAGGGAGTCGAAGCCGAAGCTATTACGAAGCATGGTGCACCACTGGGTAGCAAACCCACAACCGTCGTAGGGTTAATGCATGCAGTATGCCACAAGGCATACACCTACAGACTGAACGTACCTTAAGGCACGGTTTCAAATACTGCAAAATGCAGTGCAACAACACATACACCTACAGACTACGAGAATATGCCCTAAGGCATATAATACCGAAATACTTGCAAGAAAGTGAAACAAAACATATACCTATCTTACCAAAATAACAAAACCAAACCCTTACCTCACAAATCCAGTATTTGACCGATTCTGACGACTTCCAAACCACGACCCGAAACCCGAAAACCTCTCTTTTTCTAGCTTAGGACCTCGAATCTGTCAATTCAAGCTAAATTAGCAACCTTACCAATCACACTACCAAACTACACCCCCGACCCCAAAACCGAAAATCCGGCAGAATTTCCGTAAAATTCCAGATTCCCGCAGAAACATCAGAATTCAGAACCAACTTAGACAATGCAAGATTATACATTGACAAACACAAACCAACAAGCAGAACTGATCAAATCCAACCTTTAAACCCTTCCTCCCCGACACTTTTCCGATAAACCCACAATATGGTAACTTTTCCATTCCATACCCGAAATCAATGTTTCAAACATCAAACCACACCTAAATCCAACCCCAATACCACTTTAGCATCCAATTCAACCAACATCAAACCCCAACATGGAAAAAGAATCATTCCAATAATTTGGTTCTTAACCAACATTTTACCCAACTTCCAATTCAATCCATTCAAGCTTCCAATTAATCATACTAACCACCAATTACACTTCTAAACCAAGAATGCTAACCAATTGCATCCAAAACAACCAAATTCAACATTGAACACCAACATTCAAAATCGGCCATTTGGGGTTTTCTTACCCAACTTGTTTTCCATCAAATTGAATCCATACATAAGCTTAGAATCATGCTAGGATTAACATACTTGAAGCATGAATCAAGAAAACAAACACACATCAACTTAGAATTTTTCCAAGAATTCGGCCAAATGGGAATTTTTACCCAAGGTGTGTTTTCCAAAATCCAACACTTGATTAACACTCCCCTACTACCCAAGAACATCATACTAAAAGATGGGAGGAAGAGAATCATCCTAGCTTATAGCTAAGAACAAACTCAACATTCTCAAAACCACCTCTTTTCTTCACTAAACTTCAATTCCAACAAGTAAAGAGTGCTTAGGAAGGTACTTACCACAAAAAGCACCCAAATCCTCTTTGATTTCATCCAAGGAGAAGAACTTCAAGCTTGAGGTTGAGCATCAATGGCGGCAAGAAGAAGGAGGAAGAAGAAGAAGAAAGTGAAAATGAGATAAAAACTCATTTAAGAAAATATAACCAAATATATATTTTCTACACTTTTTTCCCATCCCTTCCTACTTAAATTAAAATAGGACAAGTGTCCTTTAAAGTCTCCCAATACAGCCGAAAATAGCAGCTGCTGCTGCCCATGCTGATTACTTTTTATTTTGTGGCCAAACACCATTTAATCTCCTAACTTTTCCGAAAGTTCCAATTTTTGGCCCAAAAATAACTACCGAACTCCAAATTAAACGAAACCTGGACACAATCCTCAGAATATTATAACATTCGTAAAACATGTTCCAAAAGTTCATTTACAATTCCAGAGTGTCCTACCGAGCTCGCTGAACCCGAACAAATCCCGACGTGCGAGCGTGTCATCCTGAACCAAAATCCCATCACGCCAAAATTCCCCAAAAATACTCATAAAATCCATCTTAAATTATAACATGACTTACCCCAAAGCCGTCAGAAAATTCCCATCCCGAGCCTCGGGATTCCAGTCCCGAGCCCCGGGAGTCGCCCAGAACCGAACGTCTCGCCCCAAATACTACTCTCCATAGAAACCTTCGGGACATTCCCACGACTCCAAAACTGCAAACGGCATCTCCATCTGAGGTCTCGGGAGCGCTACCGAGCCCGCTGTACGTCCCGAGACGACCCCGACAACCCCCCCCGGAAAAATATTTTCGGCGGAAACGTCCGGGGACCCACACGACCTCAAAAACGAAAGGGTTCGCCAAAATGATACTCGGATAAGGCTCGGGAGCCACTGAACACCGAAAACGTGACCCGCAGCCAAAACCGAGCCGGGTCACCCGGCCGCAACCCGCTCGGGGTGCGGGAATAACACATGCAACCGCACGTGGCATCCGCAACTGTATTTCTATAGGCTCTGTAATGTTAATGCAATGCATGATGCAATCACACCAATTTCTCATAATCACACATGCATATCAGAAGTTCTAACTCTGAGCATCAGCCTTTCCTGAGATCCTGATCTGATCCTTTACAGTACATATCGAAGAACCGACCCCTGCTCTAACACCTCTTCCAAAAATGTTCAAATAAGGGGGTGGCCAGACCCCTTAGCGAACATCCCTGGAATCAGGTAGCAGCACAGTAGCTCGCCCTATCAAGCCCGTACACAGAACAGAAGTCCACATATGGACTACGCCAGGCTCAAACCACAACATTACCCGATCCTCGTACTTGACTAAACTTGCTCTAATACTACCTTTACTGTTACCCCCTTTGGCGGAAACGCGTGTAATGCGGAATGCCCGGCGGCATGAGCGGGAACCGAAATCGAGGTAATAGTAAACAGAGTTCCCTCCATGTGGTGGCCCATAACCAACCCGATTAAAAATTTTCCTTTACTCTACTCATGCTATTAACTTGTAGTGCAAGTAACGAGGATCGTCTGAACACAACACACATATGCACATACATACAGATATGACGACACAAGTTTTGCCCAACAGCCTTCAAAATGCAGTAGAATATTGAAATTCTCATACTGATACATATGTGATGCAACATAACTTTACATGCATGTGTTCAAATATACAGAGCCAGAACCTAATATCCAGAATACCTACGTGTGTGGAGGGATCTGGTACACCAAGATCCTAAGAAAGCAACTCCACGTAGGTCACCGCTGCTGCTAAACAAATAACAGAAGACAACCGTCAATAACCTCAGCATGTGCTCATATAAGAATCGGATCTTGCAGAATAGCAGAAAATCTCAAACGGGACTATCCTTTTTTCATATCAGAAGTCAGGTTCGGAATTAACGATACCTAAAAATCAAACACCAGAAAAGCATCGAGAGACTCTACTCCTCGACCTCTTACCAGAGGAGCCTGAAAAAGTGTAAATATATAAGGGTGTCCTCGTTGAGAACTCAGTAAGGGTCAGACATATGATAGGGTATCTCAGAAATCCAGAATACTCGGAACTAATATACCTACACAGAAAACACAGATTCAAATGGAAACAGATATACAGATAATAATAAGAACGATGTCAGAAATGTTAGTAGTTAGACAGAATCGGCAAAACTCTGAGGCTTTTAGCCTTACAGAAGAGGTTTTTAGAAATAACAGAGGCATGGTACCAGCCCGGGGTCCGGAATCCCCGCTGCCAACAGAACATATTCAAATAGCAGAATACAGAAGGATACTTGTCGGACAAGTTATCCCGAGTGAAGACGGGAGGTAACTTTACAGACAAGTTATTCTGCACAGAACAGATCCAAATGCCATAATGCAGGAGGTGACTTGCCGGATAAGTTATCCCGAGTGATGACGGGAGGTAACTTGCCGGACAAGTTATCCTGCACAAAACAGATCCAGATGCCAGAATGCAGAAGGTAACTTGTCGGACAAGTTACCCTGAATGATAAAAGGAGGTAACTTGCCGGACAAGTTATCTCGGAGCGTCCACCCGTATACCCGACTCCCTATTGACAAATCACCAAAAGATCAGAATAAACGTTCAGGAACCATAAAATCACAGATCTGAGTGGCTCCACCACACACCAGAAATTCAGACGTTAATGGTTTTTCACACAGAAGCTCATTTACAAAAACTGATCCGTAGAGAATGCATAACTCTTCACCGTGAACAACATATATCATTACCTCTTCAGAAATCTGAAGTTGGGTTCCCCTACAGAAAATCAAAAATCGATTTCGACAGTACTCCAGAATCGTTTCAGCTCAATCACCTTTTCAGAACTGATCCAAAAACACATAAATAACGTTTATAAGCAAAGAAACAACCCCTATATGTGGCACCAAATGCAACTCAAAAATTTCCAGAATTTACGGCTTTCCAACGGAGCCGTTTCAGAAAAATCTGATCCGTAGGATGTTCCTAACTTCTCCCAATGATTAGTTTAATACAATTACCTCGAAGCTTGGGCGAGTATTCTTCAAAATCAGTTGAAGCACATGAATGAAGTCTCACTCCCATGGAAGAACCGTGAAGAGAGGAAGAAGAAGAAATGAAATGAATTTTTCTTCTTTTCTACCTTTTATATATTTTACTTTTCTTTTTCCTTATCTCTCATTTTCTTCTTTCCTTTCTCTTTCACGTTTCATTCTTCCTTCTTTTCTGATTCTTCTTTTTTTTTCTTTTTTTCCACTTTTCTTTCTTTTTTTCTATTTCTTTTCTTTCCTTGTCTTTTTCTTCCTTTTCTTTTCCTTTCTTTTCACTTTGTCCTCTTCTTCTTTTCTTCCTTCCCACAAAGTGGCGCCACTTGTCCCTCTCCTTTAATTATTTGGTTCCATTTTTCTTCTTTAACACTTTAACCCCAAACTTTGCAAAGTTTCAATTTAGTCCAACCGCAACTTGCATAACTTTCAAACGGTACCACCAACTTAAATAAAATTCGGACACCAATTCCGGGACTTCATAACACACAGAAAACATGTTTAACATGTTTAAATTGAAGTCTCGATATTCACAAAAATCAGAAAATAGATCATAAATTGCACAGAATTTACCTCGGAAATCGCCCAGCATGTGGCGACTGTAACAGTTGATATCTTCATATCCTTGAAGATGTTGCCCAGATTGAATTCGGGCTCCATCTCCTGCAAAGAAGCAAAATTTATTAGAGTTAATACTTAGTAAATACAAATGAAAGCAAAAGATAAAAGTGAACCTCGAATGAAATCCTCATGGGACATTACCCTGAAGGCACTGAATGACAGCTAAGTCTCGGGATGAAGGGGATATTTCTGAATGCCTATCTCCCCCAAGTCACTGAAGACAAGCCCCAAATGGGAAAGAACCCCTTGAGTTATTAACTTCTAGTGTAGAGGCATCG
Organism: Stellera chamaejasme; assembly: GCA_024586325.1. NCBI lineage: Eukaryota > Viridiplantae > Streptophyta > Magnoliopsida > Malvales > Thymelaeaceae > Stellera > Stellera chamaejasme. Next base: position 22,058,671 of record CM044979.1, read on the forward strand.
GGAAAACTTCTTTCAGGCCATTTCCGAACCAATGTAAAAGTCTCATAAGCTTATTATGAAAATTGCTGCAGTTTTCGCGAGCCTCTGAATTTTGTAGCAAACGTTTGGGCTTCTTCACGTCTGGCAACTCTCTAACCTTCTAAGTAGTCTGTAGGCCCCGAGCAGCATCGGGCTCGATGGACAAGAATTCTTGATGCCACCCCTTACGGCTCGAAGGACAATTCCATACAAAGTTATACTTGACGGAAGGAGGTCCCTAGCCTAAAATAGTATAAGCAATGCCTCGGGCTGGGTATCACTTTGTAGTATTGCAGGAAGGTGGAGATCTTGGGATCCAACTGTTGTGAACCCAGTTTTCCGAGCTCACAACTCCCAAGATCTTTCATTTTGAAAATAAGTTTTAGCTTTAAAAGAAGAAAATGACTCAGGTTCAAAATACCAAATAAGAAAAATCCAAAGTCATTTTACAAATACCCAAGATTTTTAATGTAAATGTGTATATAGCAGAATTTAACAAGAAAAAATAATACAATAAGCTTCTAGTGAAACCTAGTAGGTCTAAGTTGTCTTCAAGTCTCTTTCCAGCACCATCTTCTAGATTTTGAGTCTTCTTTCTTGATCTTCCCTCCAGTAGTGGTGAAAACCAGGTTCCTTTCAAGTTATATAAAGGGAAATGAGTATTTATAACCACAGTTAAATTACATAAACAAAAGTAACTTGTGAGGAAAGAAAATAAGGAAAGGGTTCAGAGTACTTACAATGGTGGGTGGCCACCCTAGCAAGGAAAAACAAATGTTCACTTTCAAAAGGGGAGGCCTTAAAAGGTTCCAAAAAAACCCTTTAGAGGTTCCCTTTGTCAAGAGCAGTAAACCCTTCCAAACCTTTGGTCACTGGAACCACCAATCTACACTCAATGACAACCATGGTTAGTAGAAAGCTGGTTATCCTAGGGTTGGGTTGCTAGGTGACATTAACTTATGTTGCTTTTAGTTATTTTAACACACAAGTAGGGATAGGAAGAGAGGAATAAGCTTGAGATATGCCTAATTAATTTGCTAAAAGGAACAAGGGCCGATAAATACTTGTAATGAAAATAGAAATCAGCCAAACATGGACACAGGAAACAAGAAGTACGAAATAAGAGCTTAATGATCATTATACCTCAATATACCAAATGTGAGTACCACATTCATGATCTTATTTAATCCATATAATCAGTTATGCCTTTAATAACCAAAAGAACCGATCAAGGACAACCACTCACAATAAAAAAAATAACTTGATTCAAATCCTATCATTTGGACAAGGCACAGGATATAATGCGCCATCCTTTTCCTGTGCCTAATGTGTGCCACTTAACCCTTAATTACAAAATTATTATCCCATAGTTTTCCCGAGCTTGGCACTTGTCCAAACCTATTGGAGAGCTCTGGCAACAATATCTATGTAGAGAACGGAGACGATTCTGGTTCGGATGAATTTACCATTAACTCCTTGAATCTCTTCAATCTTGAGCCATGATTCGTTTAGAGTATCGAAAGATGTCTTGTTGCTTAGCTATGCAGTTGAGTTAGCTCAGATGACCGACTGAGGTAATTGATGACGATGATATAAAGCTTGCAACTCGCCCAGCTACAGTTTCGGCGCTTCTCACTCAACACCTTTGTGGCGGCAATTCTCACCCAACTCCGGTGCGGCGGCGCTTCTCAATGTAATCGTCATTAAAGACCGTCAAAGTTACGGAAACTCAAAAAATTTTCATAAATGATGAACGAAGACTATGCCGATGTTGGATCTAAACTCCAACCGCTTCCCAAGTCGCCGACGCTTCACTCCTAGCCATTTTCTTAGCTAAACCACGAAAATTCGTCTCACAGCATGAATCTCCAACTTGCTGCAGACGAAAAAATTATGATGCACCTATATACAATTATGATGTGCTATCGATTAATTATGATGCTCCTTTTTGTAAAAATGATGTAACCAAGAATTGAAAACAAATAATGCTCAAATCTATCCGAATGAACTTAATAACGCCAATTAGTGATGAATTGTAAGAATATCAACTAAAGTATATGTAAGAAGATAAATTTTTCAGTGAAACAAACATTACATTGCACCACCAAAGTATACTTACCAAAGGGAGCATCATTTTAAGTGCTAAGCTCATCATACTTATCAAAGGGAGCATAATTTTAAGCACATATAGCATCAGTTTGAGAACTCCATCATTTTATAATGTTGAAGAAGTGCATAATTAAGTCATCAGAACGGGTGCACCGTATTTGTAATTGAGAGCATCAAAGTGCAACGGGAGTGCATCGTTGTGGTCATCAATGATAGCCTCGTTCCTTGACGGCACAGGCTTCCAGATGCTTGAAGGGTTGATGTGATGGTGAGAACGACGATCTGTAGCTCCGGAGTAATCTGCAAGATGTAAAACGGAATACTCAGGAGCAGAAAGAGGAGTGGGGGTGTGTAGATAGGGTGTACCTTTCCCAAGTCGTCCTTTTATAGGAGGCGTTGAGATGGCGGTTGTCCCATGATCCAGAGTAGTGGGGTGTTTCCCCCACGTTCCGGGTAGTGGAAGACCGGAGGGGTGATGGAGAAAGTGGGTAGGTCATGGAGGTAACGATTCCTAGCTCCCTTTCCTCGGTCTATGACTTGCTGCTAAGTACTGAGTGGCGAAGGCCAGGAGATGCGAAGGCCCTGCCTGGCGAAGTAGGTAGATGCGATCCTGCGAAGGCCTGGAGCAGCCAGTAGGTGCGAAGCTCTCCTGATAATGCCTTCGAGATGCGATGGCATCGTGGTCCATGTCCTTGGTTATTGCTGATGATGACGCGAGGGGCGTTTGCTTGGGTAGTGTACCAAGTTGCATTGATGGTAGGCCAAACGTTTCCTACCATTACTGATTTCTGACACGCGGCTCGTTGGGGCTGGTCCTCCGTTTGAGGCGATGTTTCGCATCGCTAGGGTTCGAATTTCATAGTTACTTTTTCGCAATCTCTCCTAGTTCGAATTTCATCTCGCCGCTTTTCGTATTCTTGCTGCTTCCCTTCGGCTCGTTTTTTATTTCTGATACCCCTCTCTTGTTGTTTCTCTGTGTTCGTGCTTTTCCATTGTACCGTTTGCTCTTGCATTTGTTCATCTTCATTTTCTTTATCTTAGGTGAGAGTCCAATCTCCAGTCCTCTGTATGTAAGGTGTTCGATGAAATGCCCGGCTGATTGTTCATCTTTTGACATATGTTCTTCTCGCTGCAGTAATGGTCGGTAGATGAGCTGGTCATCTTCTCGTCCCAACCGTGGACAAAAGCGCCGTGAAGGCCGAAAAGCTTCATCAGGACCTCGTCAAGGCGTCTTTTCCTGTCGAGAAAGTGGAGGTGTACACAGCGCACAAAGGGGCCTGCAAGGCGCTCAAGCTCCCGCAGACATCGGAAAACTTGGAAAGCGCCGCGCTGTGCCTCTACACGGCCCAGATGTCTTCTGGGTTGAGGTTCCCCTTGCCTCCCCTCGTCCAAGACCTGTGTACTTTGTGGGGTCTCCAACCGTTGCAGCTTGGACTGAACACATTCATCCATATCGTCGGGTTTATTGTGGCGTGTCGGATGGCGGGGTAGTTCTTTCATGTTACCCCCTTAGTGGTGGACGCCTTGGCGCGCGCTCTCGCGGGGCCAAGAGGTATGTGTTGATTAGTTGTCTTCTTATTTCCCATGTGAACATATACTGAATCTTTGCGGTATCCAGATGCCCCTGATCGTTCTGATGAGGAGAAGGGGAAAGGGGGGTCTATACACACCACCCTGCAGATCCACCTTGCTTGCACATACAGACAAAATGCCCTTCCTTCCGCGGAGAAGGTGTTAGGTGCCATTGAGCCCCCGCGGAGGAAGAGACCAGCCACTGGAAAGCGATGCGGTGCGGCCTAGTGTGGAGAGGGCTCCTTGTAAGTTAGGCCAGGCGCAGGCGCAGGGGCCTGTTTAGGAGGAAGTTCCCCTTGCGAAGGACGTGAACAGGGGGGACTTCTGGAGCTACCCTTGAAGAGGAGACGTTTCGCGAGATTCCTGGAGTGGAGACTGCTGGCCCTGCTTCTGGGAATAGGGCCCTGCTTCTGGGCTGCTGGCGAGCCCACTAATTATTTCAGTATTTTTGTAATTTGTTTAGGTAGTTTAGGTATTATTTATGAATTTGTTGGTATTTTGTGAAATTTTAGTATATACTTTAGGTATTTTAGGAAAATAATAATATTTTATGAATTTTAGTATTTTGTGAATTATTTTAGTAATTATTTCTATTATAATGAATTCTTTTAGTATTGTAGGAATTGCTTTGGTATTTTATTATTTCTATGTTCGGTCTTTTGAACTATTTCTCGGATGATAATGTCCGAGAAATTGAGGATTTAATATCCTCCTTTTGTCTCGAACTATGTTCGAGCTTTTGAACTATTTCTCGGATGATAATGTCCGGGAAATTGAGGATTTAATATCCTCCCTTTGTCTCGAACTATGTTCAAGCTTTTGAACTATTTCCCGGATAATTTCCGGGAAATTGAGGATTTAATATCCTCCCTTTGTCTCGAACTATGTCCGAGCTTTTGAACTATTTCCCGGATTATAATGTCCGAGAAATTGAGGATTTAATATCCTCCTTTTGTCTCGAACTATGTTCGAGCTTTTGAACTATTTCTCGGATGATAATGTCCGGGAAATTGAGGAGGATTTAACTATGTCCGGGCTTTCCTCCTTTGTCCCGGAAATTGAGGATCGAAATCCTTTGTCTCGAACTATTGTCGAGCTTTTGAACTATTTCCCGGATGATAATGTCCGGGAAATTGAGGATTTAATATCCTCCATTTGTCTCGAACTATGTTCGAGCTTTTGAATTGATTTCTGGAAGCCCACCTCCGAAATCTTGGATGATTTTGAGACAATTTCTGTGGTGTATCTCCGGGATTTGAGGCGGTTTTGGGCTTCGTATCTCCGGGATTTGTGACGGTTTATATTCAGTTGTTCATTAACTGCTACTTTTGGATGAACGGTGGAGATTGAATTCCTTGTGACGTTTCATCTCCCCGGACTTCCTTCAAATAGTGAGCAGAGGTCATTCATTTTCTCACTTTGCATTCGTTCTCAAGTTCTCTCTTCCTCACTTTCCTTCCTTGCAATAAAGCCGTCACGACGGACAACCCGTCTCTCAAGGAGGCCGTTAGCATCTTCAAGAAGTGGAGGACCGTCGAAGAGGCCCATCTAGAGGACTTTCTCGCCCCCTTTCTCAGTTCAGCCACCGTACCGGAAGGTTACAGAGGCTCGTCATCCGTACATCAGTTTTACCGGCTCCACCGCCAAGTCGTTGATACTGCCGCCGCCCTCCCGTCCTTTGATCTCCGTCCGGCAGCTCGCACTTCTCTCCTCCGGCCATTTACCCGAGGTATATGAGAATGGCTCCTACTTTTCCTACCCCTTCTACTGTTCGTCCCTCGGGTTGTTTATTAGAAACCAAGGGTGACGTCCCGGAAGGTTGGTGGTCCGAGATTGAGAACTACCGGAGCAAGGCTACTTCGGTGTTAATAAGGGAGTGGCAGTCCACTTTTTTCTTCCCCATGACTGTTCGCACCAGGGTGCCCTCTCCGGATTGCCGAGCGTACGAGCCCGGACAAGGCTGGTTGGTGATCTTCAAGGACCAGATGTTGTGCGGGCTTCGTTTTCCACCGCACCCCTTCGTTTGGCAACTGGCAGAGTCCCACGGGCTAGCTGTCAACCAGTTTAGCCCGAACACTTACTGCCACATCAATGCCTACCTCATTCTTTGCGCTCTGTTCGGGACAGAGCCGACCATAACCACTTTCCTCCAGTACTATAAGGTCAACGTCAGCCTGAGGAATTGCTTCTACTACTTCAGCGCCCGGGGTCCTCCTACCCTGAGATCCAACTTCATTTGGAACTGCCCTACAAGTCGTAAAGGGTGGCATCAGGAGTTCTTCTTTGTGGAGCCCGATGCTTCGTGGGGTTTGCAAACGGCGCAGAAGGTAGGAGAACTCCTGGATGTTCAGAATCCTCGATGCTTACTGAAGAAGGCTGACGCCAAGGACAATTTTGACAGATTCCATAATAAACTCCAGGGTCTTGTTCCTTGGTTCGGGGATGAGCCGAATGAAGTCTTCCTCTTCCCTTTGTATTGGAGGCTGATAACCCAAGGGGTTCTATCCCACTTGGGTATCATTCGGGGTGATTTGGGGGAGTTGGGCATCCGGGAATCTCCCCCTTCGTCCCAAGACTTGGCCTTGGTTCAACGTCTTCGGGGTGACATATCCCTCGAGGAGTTCAACAAAGGTTTATACCTTTCTTTTGTTTTGTCTTGTATTCATCTGATATTAACTAATTCATTTTCCCCTTCGCAGAGATGGAGTCTGATTATGACCTCAGCGCCATCTACAAGGACATGAGGAAGTCCGCAAAGGCTGCGGGCTCATCGAAGCCCGGGGGTTTTAATGCCGCTGCCCCGGAGAAGAAGCGGAAGAGGGCTGCTTCGGTTGAAACAAAGGCTGCAGTCACTCGACCAACAAATACCTCTGGGGAAGTTCCGTCTCCGGTGCACGTCGAGGGAAACCCCACCCGAGATGACGTGTACGATATGCTGGAGAATTCCTTCGAACGTCTCAGAAAGATTCGGGGGAAGTTCAAGGCTGCCACAATGACTAAGCAACAAGCCCCTGAGGTCACTCCCATTGAGTTCCAACTAGGTAACAAAAAATCTGTAAAGTTAGAAAACCTTTGTTTTTGGAACATATTCGGGAATCTTTCTCAGATGTTCGACGAAGACCCTCTACATGACGTGGTTCGGTCTCATTTTTGTACACTAGGTCCGGACTGGAGGGAAGCTCAGGAAGAGAAACGTCGACGATGTGATGAAAAACTCTCGCGCCTCGGGACCGAGCTCATTCCCCGGAAGCCCGGATGGCTGATCCATGAGGATCAAGACATCCTAAATGAGGAGGACGTGAAGGAGATGGCTCCTGAGCTGTGGCAAGGGAACACCACCTTGGCTTTCAGGTAATTCCACTCTGTTTCTTTCTGAACTTTTGTGATGTATTTTGGGATCTAACTTTTGTCTGGGTGATTTGCAGATGTCTACCATGAGCTGCTGGATTTCCCGGATAGTCCGGTCCATGGATTGAATCCGGAAAGAAGCTGAGCAGCGGGCGATGAAAGTCATTGATTGCTGTGGTTGCCAAACTCATTCAGCGAGTTCACCACTATGAGCAGTTACTCTGGCATTCCCGCAGCTCAACTTCCCTTATCCTTAACGAGGGAGGTAATATCCGGGATAACCTCAGCCAGTCTGAAGCTGAGGTTTTGCCACGGCTGAGGCATCATTCCTTAGTGCGGTCAAAGACTGCCGCGACACTGAGGACACTCTCCGGGAGAACATCCGGAAGCTCAAGGCTGAGAAGGAGAAATCTCGGGTTGACTTTACCAACCTGAAGAGCCACTACGAGCAAGACCTGAGAGCCAAAGATGAGGAGAACGAGAAACTTCGGGATGAGCTGACAAAGGCCAATGAATGTGTCCCGAAGTTTCGTCAAACGATCAAGGATTGTAGATTTAGAGATTCATAGCATGATGTGTTTTCCATAATCATGCCTCTCCACTTTCACAAAGAAGAAAGAGGAGAAGGAGGAAGAAGAAGGAGATGTAGATATGTACCCTGCACCTTTGAAAAATAGCGAAAGGATCTTTGTCCTTGCTCCAAGTCTTCCAAGTTGGTGGCGAATTCCTCTTCAATCTTCAAGCCTTCAAATTGTTTGATGAGGGCAGATTGCATGTGATGGAATGAGGTTGTTTTGTGTTGAAGAGACACAAAATAGTTCCACCCGAAATGCTCTAGGAATGCTTGAATAATTCGGCCAAGAACAAGAGAGAAGAGAGAAGAGAGAAGTTTCGAATTCTTGAGAGTATGCATGTGTTGTGGCCAAATCATCTATTTATAGATGATGTAGGGAGTTACAAGGAAGGGTTACAACTCCCTTATGGCCGAAAGTACACATACTTTCGGCCTAGGGAGTGGTTACTCCCTCCTTGTACACTCCCTTGTCCAAAAACAAAGTAACTACCCTATATGGCGAAGGGGTGCCTTCCCTTGAGGTGCCTCTTCGCCAAATTAAGGCTCTCATGGCTGATTTATGCTTGGTAACTTCCAAGAGATGTGCACACATGCACTAGGGTGCATACACCATGCATCTCAATTGCCAAAGCCACGTCCTTTGACCAAAATACACTTATTTTGTATAAAAGGATGCTAATAAGTAGTTACTACTCATGAAACATCACAAATGTTTCATATAGTCACAATTCACATAGTTGAATTCCATAGAACTCATTTCAGCTTACTTTGAAGTGAAATCACTTCTCCATTTGAGATGAGCTCAAAAGGACTTTGTGCGCTAAAAATTCCAACAAACTCCCACTCACACTAAGTTATCTTTTGATTGTGAACTCCCACTCAAATAAAATCTCTTAAACACATATGTAGGCCAAAGTAAACAAGTACATTCACACAAATAGAGTTAAGGGTGCGACCCCAAGGCATACACATAAAATCACTTTCATTGTGGTTGTTAGACTCACAATGAAAGCTTGTCCTCTTCAAAGTAACAACATGTTTGAATCAATCAAGCAACAGTGTATTGTTTAAACTCATCAAACATGCTTGAACTTCTTCAAGCTCACTTGAACTCATCAAGTATTGCCTTTACAAACCCCGGACACAATGATACACTTCACCTAATCACAATCAGTCTTTTTCTTGAATTTCAACCATTTGAAATCCATGATTGTATTAAGAAGCTGAGATCTCATTCACAAGTGCTCATAATTCAATCTAAATCATACTACATATAGTATGTGGGCCTAAGATTAAATTTAGAGCATGTGTATCATCAAAAACGGTGTCTTTCCTATCAACTTCAACTCAACTACCCAAATGGAGGATATTCCAGTATTTTCTTCTAAGACCTTCAACAACCAATCAAAGTAGTTTTATTGTTACAATTTCCTAATAGCAAGTCAAAGTCACTAAGAGTCTGAACCAAAGAACCTCACACTAAGTAAGAACAAAAACAACTTACTTAAATTCTTCTTTGGTCACATTTCATGGTTATAGAACACTAAAGTTCTAAATGAACACTACTTGATGTTTTACTTACACCACTCCCACTCGAAATGATGTCCACTTTGGGAGATGTGTCATTTTCTCCCTCTTAAAACACCAAAAGTGTACTCCCTTATCAAATAAAAGGAGGACATGTCACAATCCTTGAAATGTTATCAAGTAAGCCAATGCTTACACAATCATAGGCTTGCATGTATGGTGGTCATACAAACTCAATGAAACTTAGTCATCTCATCTTGATTTACATAATCAAGGCGACAAGAGGCTATGGTGTCATGTGTTGGTTCATGACTCCCACTCAAGTATTACTTTACCAAGTAACATGCTTCATTTAAGAAACAACATACATTGAGTCCGTAGCTAGTCTCATCCTTAAGTCTACACAAGATTAAGGGCGAAAGGTTCGTGTGAGAAAACCCTTTCTAATGCCTATGTTTGACATGTTCTAATTTTCATTGTGAAAACATAAAGACTGAACAAATTAGATGATGACAAACAAACAACTTTATTAATCATTCATCATAGAATACATGTGTGACACCAAAGTGGTGAAGTACATCCAACTTAATTACAATCTACGAAGACCCATTGCTTTGACATGTCTAGCAAATACAAGTGGTGGCAATGGCTTAGTAAGAGGATCTGCCACCATCAGGTCTGTAGATATGTACTCAATTTTAACTTCACCCTCTTCAATTGCATCCCTTACAAAATTATATTTCATGTTAATGTGCTTGGTCTTGCCATTGTACTTGGGATCTTTGGTGTAAGTCATGGCCGCCATACTATCACTGTAAATAGTAATAGGCCTTTCCACCATGATCTGAGATTCCAAGTTCTTAAGAAAGAAGCTAAGCCAAAGGGCTTCTTGTACAGTCAAGGCACATGAGATAAACTCAGCCTCCATGGTTGACAATGCTGTATAAGTTTGTTTCTTCCTACACCATGTAGTAGCCCCACCATTAAACGAAATACATAACCAGATGTAGATTTGCTTGAGTCACGATCTCCACCCCAATCGGCATCGAGTAACCATGCAAATCAAGCTTCTTACCTTGATAGCATAGCCAATAATCTTTAGTACCTTTAAGGTACCGTAGAACCCTCTTGACACTCTTCCAATGCTGCATTCCAGGGTTTGAAGAATATCGAGCCAATAAGCCAACTACTTGGCTAATGTCAGGCCTTGTACACAACATGACATACATTAAGGAACCTATAGCACTCAAGTATGGTATGTTTGCCATCTCTTCCTTTTCTGCTGGAGTTGTGGGACACATGTCCCCTCCAATCTTGCATCCATATGCAAGTGGGATATTCATGGGTTTGGAGTTGGTTAAATTAAACCTTTCCAGGATCTTATCAATATAAGGTTCCTGTGAGAGGCCTAACAAGCATTCCTTTCTATTCCGGTGTATCTTGACACCTAAAATAAAGGAAGCTTCTCCCATGTCTTTCATGTCGAAAATGGAAGATAACCATCCTTTGATGGTTGTCATTAACTCAACTCCACTACTTTCAATTAGTATGTCATCTACATACAAGGTCATTATAGCATAATCGGATCCAGACGAGTACAAGTATACACAATGATCTTCATGCATCATTACAAAGCCATAGCTTGTAATTGCATGATGGAACTTCAAGTACCATTGTCTTGAATCTTGCTTTAGACCATAAATAGACTTTTTAAGTCTACATTCCTTGTCGTTAAGACCTTCTTGGACCAACCCATCTGGTTTTCTCATATAGATATCTTCACTCAAATCACCATTGATGAAGGCTGTTTTAACATCCATTTGATGTAATTCCAGATCCACCTATGCCACAATCTCAAGTAGTAATCTGATGGAATTGAATTTCGCTACACGTGAGAAAGTATCTTTGAAATCAATACATTCCTTTTGTGTGAAACCCTTAGCCACCAACCGGGCTTTGTATCTTTCAATACTTCCATCGAATTCTTCTTTATCTTTAACACCCACTTATTACCAATGGCCTTCCGACCAATAGGAAGATCGACAATTCCACACACCATTCACTGCCATATAATGAAGTTCTTCATTTATGGCATTTAGCCATTCTTCTCTTTGTGCACTATTAAGAGCTTCTTTAATATTACTTGGTTCATCTATTTCAAATGACGCCAAATAAGTTTCACCCTCCAAGAGACCCCACCTTTTGGGTTGTCTCAATTCCCTAGTTGATCTTCTCAACATGGGCGGTGGTGGTTCTAGCTCTTGTTGATCCTCAACTCCCTCTTGAACAAGTGTATCCTCCACATGATCTTGTTCCATGTGATCCAACACATTGGATTCATCATTAGAGTCACAACTCCCTCTTGTTGAGTAGGTGCACCTTGTGCAACTGGTACTTCTGAAGTACTAGGTTGATCCTCTTCAAGGATTGGATTGAAAGAGTTAAGATCATTACATTCACCAACTTTAGGAAACTCACTTTCCATGAAGTTAGCGTTTACGCCATCAAATACCAATCCTTCTTTTTGACTGATATCTAAGAACACATAACTTTTCGAATCAATGCAATATCCAAGGAAATCACATTTCTTTCCCGAAGACCCAATTTTCCTAAAGGATGGTCCGGGATGGTACACTACCCAAGCAAATGCGTCCTCGCATCGCATCAGAATCAGACAAGGCTTCACGAGTCTCGCCTTCGCGAGGTCTCGCCCTCACGGTCTTCCAGCTCGCCTTCGCGAGGTCTCACCCTCACGGTCTTCCAGCTCGCCTTCGCGAGGTCTCACCCTCGCGGTCTCACAGTCTCGCCTGCGCGAGGTCTCACCCTCGCGGTCTTAAGTCTCGCCTGCGCGAGGTCTCACCCTCGCGGTCTTAAGTCTCGCCTGCACGAGGTCTCGCCCTCGCCAGATCGCAGGTCTCGCCCTTGCGGTCTCACTCACCCTCGTGAGTCTCTTGGGCCTTTGCGGGTCACCCTTGCGGTCTCGGTCATGCCTTCGCAAATCTCGCCCTTACGATCTCACTCGCCTGCGCGAGTCCCCTAGGCCTTCACGGGTCTCGCCCCGCGGTCTCAACTCGCCTTCGCGGGTCTCTCATGCCTATCTTGGCCCCGCTGCACAAGGCCTTTCCACTCACAGTCAGTGCGACCCTTATACCTTTATTGGCTTCGCTTTATCTGGGCCTTCGCCCCTTTGCTGGCCTTCGCCGCTACTTGCTCAACTAAAGGATAGGCCACTTGGTCATCTGACATTAAGCGACCAATAAGGAGGTCAGCACGAGCCTGAGTGATCTTCACCAGATTCACACGCCATTCTCTGACAAACGAATCACCTAAGGCGGTTTGCTGAGATATTCATCATCACAGCCGCCTTATCTCCAAAAGTCTGACAGACTTGTCTCACAGCCTGGCTAAGGCTTCAACTGGGGGAGGCTCCTCCTGGCATCACCCTATAAATAGGGTGATGTCCACCTTAAACTGGGTAAGCTACTTCACGCCCCCCACTCCTCTCTTGCTACTTCTGAGTACTCTCTTTATCTTCTACAGATTACTCTGAACAGCAAGCTTGGAGTCCTCAAGAACACAACACCATCAACAATTCAACTGAGAGTCTGCACCTACTTCAGGAACGTGACTATCATTTTGGCGCCGTCTGTGGGAACGAAGAGTTCTCATCAGAAACCCATATCAAAAACCACAAGTAGTAAGCCATGCCAATTACCCGGAGCACGAGTAGGCATAGTCGCCAAGGAAGGAGGAATCCACCTGTGATGGTCACCAATAACGACCCACAGTCGGAAGCATCCCCAAACAATGTTCCCAAACAACGGGGAGAACTCTCTATTCATTCAACGGAGGAGAGCTCCTCCCCCGTTAACCGCAAGGTAGTTCAGGGGCGCACCACCCCACCAACAAATCCTCCACCAACATGCCCTGATCCGATCGTTCTGCAATCAATCACCGAGGCGGTGGCTCAAAACCTACGCGAAACACTCGCTAATACTCTCATAGGGGTTTTGGATAGCGCGGGACACTGCGAACCAGCCAACCCGAGCGCCCTGTCACCCCGCCTCAACAAGTAAGTCATCTCCGACCCTCCTCCTTCATCTATACTTATGGCACTTACTAGATGATTAGAGGAAATGGAGAAAAGGGAAGAGAGGGCCGGTGTCCATAACATCACCGGGATGGGTTTGGACCACCTGACGCAACCTTTCACTCGGCGGGTCTTGGAGACCCTCTTCCGGATCGGTTTCGCCAGCCCAAGCCGGATGCTTACGACGGTCTGTCGGACTCGACATTCATCTACAACGTTACGTCTCGCGATGGCCATCGTGAGGGCAGATGACAACACCCTTTGTAGGGCTTTCAGCTCCACACTCATCGGGGCCGCGCGAACCGGTATACCACCATCCGCGATAAGTGATTTGACTTCTTTGGGGAGCTCTCCCGAAAGTTCTCCAATCATTTCGTGGAGTCCAAGCCTCCCCCCAAAACGGCAGGACACCTCCTCACGATACGACGGAAGAAAGATGAATCCCTTAGGGAGTACATTCATCGTTTTGGTGAGTCCATCCAAGTCCCAAATCAGGGGAGGAGGCCCGTCTGCCGCAGCCATTCGTGGTCTCCGCTGGGAATCTCATTTCTTTGTGGGCGTGCACACCAACTCCGCCGCCAACATGGAGCAGTTCTTGAGCACGGCATCCCGGTTCATGAACACAGAAGAGGTCACGCGACCACTTGCACGGACCACCCCAACGGATGCGAAGGGGCAGCCCTCGCGAATGGACTCCAGTCCCAGAGGCGACCTACACCACCCAACAGGAGAGGACGTATCCAACCCTCCCACCACTTAGAGAATCTCGCACCAACATCCTCCATGCCCCGGGAACAAGAGGGAGGTCCCCAAGTGGGCCCCGCCTCTCCCGTGAGGTGACTAGGCGGAGCAGTAAGTATTGCTGCTATCATCGTGACAAAGGTCACGACACCGAGGATTGTTTTGAGCTCAAATGCATGATAGGAGATATGCTTGCTCAAGGCAAACTCGGGGAGTTCTTGCTTCATGACTCGGATGGGGGTCGCAAACGAGAAAGTAATCGGGAAGATCACGAGACGGGGGACAGCGGGAGGGGTCGCTCCCAACAGTAACCCGGATATAGAGTATCTAGTCCAAATTCCCCAGCCTGGGGACACATCAGCGTGATCACACACCGTGAAGGCGCAGCGGCAAGACACCGTCACATGAGGCAGATCTATCAGATTGATCATTCCTCAACTCACCTACCGCAACGCCGCAATGGCACCTCTGCCGCAGATCTCATGCGGACCCCTTGGTCATCACCACCCGCATTGCCGGATGGGACACTGATAGGGTCTACATGGACACCGGGGCGAACGCCAATGTGATCTACAAGCACACTCTTGTTGAAGCAAAGGTACCCCTTTCACAGACCCAGCCCGCGAAGGGGGCCACCTTTGGAGTGGGACGGGAAGAAATCCCAACCTTGGGAACAATCACACTCCCCTTCATGATGATGGGGACCACAAAAGAGAAGAAGCAAGTCTGCCACTCTAGCTTTGTGGACTTCATTGTCCTTGATCTCCCCACACCGTACAATGCCATCATTGGGCATCACACCTGCACGGAATTCCACGTCCGCTGCGATGTGTGGGCCCTAACTCTGGTTTTCCACACCGCGGCGGGAGATGCCTACATTTTCATCAATCAAAACGTGATCAGGGGCAATTACGTCTCTGCCCTCACAGGACCTCCTCAGCTCCCCAAGCCATCAGAGCCTAAGAGAAAAGCACCCATGGAGGAGACTGGGCTTGCAAGCGAGGCCGCTCCTGACTTGTCTGGGGCCTTCGAAGAGGTTGAAATCTCTCCTGGCAAGAAGTTTCGGGTTGGAAAAGACCTTGAGGATCAAGACCAGCAAGCACTCATCCATCTCCTCCATGCCAATAGCGATGTCTTCGCATGGAGTCCTGACGACTTATCGTGTGTGGATCCTGCTATTATTTCTCATAAATTGAGTGTACTCCCGGCTTTAGCACGGTTAGGCGAAAACTAGGGGATGACCCCCGATCGTAAGGACTTTGTACGCACGAAGTGCAAAAATTGCTTAAGGCAAATATAATCAAGGAAGTTCACTACTCGAGTGGGTCGCCAATATAGTCCTCACGGATAAGGAAGGTGGCCGGTGGCGACTTTGTGTAGACTACAAGGGGGTCAATAGGGCCTGCCCTAGGGATCCCTATCCCCTACCCTCTATTGATCAGTTAGTGGACTCAACCGTCCAACACTCAGACTTCTCTTTCCTCGACGCATATAGTGGGTACCATCAAGTCTTTATAGACCCAGAGGATGCAGTCAAAACTGCCTTCACCACTAGCGAAGTAGTCTACCACTATATTCGGATGCCATTTGGTTTGAAAAACGCAGGGGCCAGTTTCCAAAGGCTTGTGAATCAGGTCCTCGCGGATCAAATTGGCCGAAATCTGGAGGCCTATGTTGATGACATAGTGGTCAAAAGCAAGGCCACCAGGACCCACCTAGCAGACTTGGAGGAAACATTAGCCAACTTCCGCAAGTATAACATGCGGTTGAACACAAAAAGTGCATCTTCGGTGTCGGCGAAGGAAAATTTTTGGGTTATCAAATCTCAAGGAGGGATTCATGTGAATCCCAAGAAGATTGAAGCCATCACCAATCTTCGCACCCTAGGGCTCAAAGAAGTACAAAGAATCGGCAGGAAAGCTGGTGCCTTGGGACGCTTCATCTCTAAACTCAGTGACCGCTGTAGACCTTTCTTTGACCAAATCCGCAAGAAGAAGGCTTGCAAATGGACAGAGGAATGCGAGGAGGCATATGACTCAATCAAACAGCACTTGCAAGAACTGCCTGCGCTCAAGTGTCCTAGACCAGGCGATGACTTGGTCCTCTATCTTGCCACCTCAGACAAGAGCGTCGCCTCTATCCTTATCAAGGAAGAAGCTGCCGAGGCAATGGCCGGTCTGCTACACCAGCCACACCCTCCGTGCTACGGAAACGAGGTATCCTTCTCTTCAAAAGGCTATCTTATCTACGGTGTACGCAAAGACGGAAGCTCAAGCCCTACTTCCAAGGGCACACAATTATAGTCCGGACGGACTTACCAATTCAGAGATCCTCGGGCGGCACTGAACATTCTGGGCGCCTCGCCAAATGGTGTATTGAGCTAGGTGACTTCAATATCAACTACGAGTCCATAAAGGCGATTAACGGCCAAGCCCTCGCCGACTTCATTAAGGAATTCTTGGATGTCAACACCATACCGGCCCCTGAGCAGGGCCCCGCGCCACAACCCAATCCCCCAGAATGGGACATGTTCGTAGATGGCTCATCCAAACTCGGATCCCCCACGGGGGGCGTATATCTGCGAGGACCCATAGGTATGGAAGCTTCCCTTCGCGTCTCTTTTCAGTTTCAAGTAACTAACAATGTTGCAGTATGAGGCCCTCATCGCGGGGCTCAAACTCGCCATAAGCGAGCATTCGCCGCCTCCATGTCCACAACGACTCGCAACTGGTGATCCACCAGGTCCAAGGGTGCGCTGAATGCAAAGATGCCACCCTAAGCAAATACCTCAAATTGGTGAACACCTTGCGGACCAACTTTGAGGAGGCCATCTTCATCCATATTCCTCGTTCTGAGAACACCACAGCAGATATGCTATCCAAGGGAAAGACACCCTCCGCTTTAACCACTCTCGCGAGCCCCCCATCAGTCGAGGCATCCTCTCTGGAATGGGCACCTTGATGGAAGAAAGGGACTCACGGTCCTCATCTACAAAGGGAGGAAGGCCCAAAACCTTCTCCATCTCCCATACTGAGTCCACTGCTTTCTTAAGATCAGTGGTAACCTCCAGACGTGCCTTTGCGGCGTCCTCGGCAGCAAGTCCGGCATTCTCTGCTTGCTCCTTCTTCAAGCCGGGCACAGGCGGTAGCACGGCGCTCGCTTCTTCAGCTGCAGCACTCGCCAGCTCAACTTCAACCTTTGCCTCCGCAAGGGCAGCTTTGTGTCGGCCTCCAGGAGAGGTGTGACTCTCTCGGGACAGCGGCCTCAATTTTCTTAGCTTCCAGCTCCGCATCCTGTCGAAGGAAAGCGGTGCTGAAATGCATCAATCAGACTGGCCTGCTCCCATCGGAGCAACCTACAAGCGGTCCGCTCCTTGTTAAGGAAGTCACACCAAGTCTCCAGCTGGGCCACTCGCTTGGCCTGCTCCTCCTCCCTTCCTTGGGCGGCTTCCAGCTCCCCCCTGAGGAATGCAATCTCTGCAATTTGGGCGTTGTCCCGCCTGTTGGCATACTTGAGAAAATCTTGCCATTGCTCCTTGGCAGCATACCCTTGGACGGCGGCCTGCATCCAAGATTATTCAGAAAGGCAGAAAGCAAACAAACAGAACTTATAAAACAGAGACCAAAGGTTGTCTTACCCGCATATTTTGCATAGCTGACTCCTTCATGAGCTCAGCAGGGGACTCCAGGCTTCGCCCTATTACCTCCTTGTCGTAAGGGGTGCGCAGCCCTTCCAGGCACGACAGGAGGGTGGTCTCCCCTCCTAACAACAAGGAGTTGTCATTGTTAAGAAGGAAGACCGGGTCCCACGCCTCGCGCAAAGGCTTCCCCTCTTCCTTATACACTTTGTCCCTGAGGTCCTCCCTCATGAGCCTCAGTGTAACCGGTGTTTCAGACCACTTGGGGTCCACCATGGCCTCGCGAAGGCTGCGCCCTTGCTCAGAAGGCCCCGCACCTACAGCAGTTAAAGATATCAGTATCACTGAAAAGATTGGGGCAGTCAAAATAAATGACTTACCAGCAGAAGGGTGCACCCATCCACTAGCCTCTGGCTGGCTACAGGAAGGTTGGGCTGCTTCCCAGCAACTTGTCCTCGCAGAGGTCTGCGCCACCAGTGCCCCCGCCGCAGGGGCCACGCTATCAGAAGAGGAAGAAGCCTCCTGAATGCTCAAGAATTCTTTCCCCTTCGCCACAGGGGCCTCCTCCCTTGAAGGAATCACCACAGGGGCCTCCTCCCCTGCAGGGATGGCCACCGCCTCCTCCCTTGCAGGAGTGACCACTGCCTCCTCAAGAATGGCCACCGCCTCCTGCTGCCCAGAACTGTTGCTTGCCTTAGCAGCCAGTTTGCTCCGCCTCATGGATAGCAGGAGTTCCCCGACTGACATCCTGCCCCTGTGAGGGGCGGTTCCCTTGGTAGCAATCTCTGCGGCGACCACGTGCCCAGGCAGGTCTTCGCCTTGAGCTTGAGAAGGGCTCGCAAAGAGCCCAGACACGAAGGCCTCGGTGGCGGGATCCTCAAGGAGGACTGGCTTCACTACTGATACGGGCACAACCACTATGGGAGCAACGGTATCCGCCCGCACCCCCTCTGAGCCCTCTACAGCGAGCGTGGCCTCTTCAGTAGTGGAGGGGACCTCCACTTCCAGTCCCCATTTCTCCTCCGCAAGCTCTGCGGCCTCTTCTGCGGCGGCGGGGACCCCTTCCTCAGCAGGCCCCATTGTCTCAGCAAGTTCCTCCCCTTGGGGAGCTCTACTCTCTTCAGGCTGCGCATCACTGGTAGCCACCTTCCTCCTTTTCTCCCTGAGGCACTTGTAGGGGTGCCGCCATCTTGGAAGTTCCCTTTTCTTCCTCATAGGGCCAATGGGGCCCAACGCCTTAATGGCCGCAGCGGGCGTCCTTTCCAAAAGCACGAGGCCAAGTGCACTGCTGCGCAGCCATCATGGATGCCCTCTTGCCTTTGCCCTCGCCGAACTCGGGAGACATCTGGAAACAGAGGACTTCAGACTGTGTTCAAATAAACAATATACGTATATATAAGTACACATATATATATATATATATATATATATATACAACATACCTCAGGCCTGCCAGCCGCGTTAAGGGCTTCTACAACTTCCCGCGATGGGCAAGAACCCACCCTTCGTATGGCGGGGCACCTGGGTCTATCGGATAGCCATTATCGATCCCCGCCCACCTCAAGGTGGCCTCATCAAGCCGTGTCACGGTAAGGGGAACAGCTCGTCACGAGCGCTCTGGCGAACACTTCCTCCACCACCGCAGCAATTGAACGTATGCCTGCCACCGCTGCCCTTTGTGGGACAACTCGGTCCTCTGTGAGATACTGCACCGATCGCTCGGTCCTCGCCACCGGGAAGTTCCTGTGCATTGTCGCGGGCACGAAAAAGAAAGATCCATGCCACGAATGGTAGGATCTAGGCGCAGCAGTAAAGGAGATGGAAATATTTCCCCCAACATTTATGGGGGTCACATGAAAGAATGCGCTCCCACTGCGCAATTCCAGACGATAAAACCGCCAGAAGACGTCAGCAAACGGTTTTACACCGGCCATCCGGCGAGCAACGGTGAAGCTCGCGATGGTCGGAAACGTGTTGGGCGCCAATCGCTATGGTGGCAGCCCCACTCTGCGCACAGATCTTGCACCCGGCGGAAGAGGAAACCGGAGCCCAGCTGCAAGCTGCGCCGTGTATAAACACAGAACCTCACTCTCCAAATTTTCTTCGGTCGTGGGCAGACCCAAGGCCGACAAGCACCCGAACGGGCCGTATATACCAAAACCTTCTCCACTGGGAAGAAGGCCTTCACCATGTCCTGGTGAATCTTGTCAAAGCTCACCGTAGTCTTCTCCATGGGAGAAATCACCAGATGAACGGCTCCACATAAACTCGTTACGTTGCTGCACGCCTCAACACGGTATTTTCAACAAGATTTTCAACACGGAGTACAGGACCCTGCCCATACTCCACTCTCAGGAGGAGGCATCTTGGTACACTACCCAAGCAAATGCGTCCTCGCATCGCATCAGAATCAGACAACGCCTGCGTGAGGTCTCGCCCTCACGGTCTCACAGCTCACCTGCGCGAGGGCTCAACCTCGCGGTCTCCCAGCTCGCCTTCGCGATGTGCGAACCTTAACGCTGGTATTTAATACCAGCTCGCGACGCCAATATCTACGTTAACGAGAACATAGCCAGGGGTAACTACGTTACCACACTCACCGGGCTTCCGGAACTCCCACGTGTATAGAGCCAAAGCGAAAGAAGCCCGTGGAGGAACTCCGACCACGGCGACAACTCCGCTCTAGACCTCTTTGGTGCATTTGAAGAAGTAGAAATCACCCCAAGAAAGAAATTCCACATGGGAAAGGACCTCCCGAACAAGACACGGAAGCAATCATCCACCTTCTCCACGCCAACATGGATGTCTTCGCATGGAGCCTAGCCGATCTACCCAAAGATAGACCCCTTTATCACTACGCACAAACTTAATGTAATCCATGGCTTCAAGCCATTTAGGCAGAAAATGTTGATTTTAGAGGTCCCTAAAACATGCTCTCATGTTGATCTTTCTCATACACATGTAATACTCTACTTCACATGACATATATTGACGGTGTCTTTTTTACAAACATGATATTATCTCATCAAATCATGTCATGAAACCAATAAATCTAGCATCAAGAGAGTATAAAGATGAAGAATTAAACATGATACTAAGAGGCGTAAACATACCTTGTACCAAAGGAAAAAACCGCTTAAGGATTATTTTAATTTTTGCTCCAATCCGACGTATGCTCCTTCCTTAAACTTTCAAGCTTGTTGTAATGGTAGATCTTGGCTTCAAGAGATGGTGATGATGGCATCTTGCACCAAGAGGAGGGAAGAGGGCAAATGAGATGTGAAGCACCTTGAAGATGTTGTGTGGAATGACACAAATAATTCCACCATTAATTCTCCAAAACTTGCCTCAAGAATTCAACACTTTGAGAGAGGTTGAGAAGGAGAAGAAGATAATGGAATGAGGGATGGAAAATGAGGCACATCCTCCCATCTATTTATAGATGGAGGAGAGCTACCATGTAAAAAGCTCTCCCTTAAATGTGTCAACCACTTTGCCCACCTCATCAATGTGTCAACCACATTGTCAACCTCATAAATTGTCAACCTCAATGCCAACCTCATAAATTGGCAAATATGAAGTTATTCCATGGTGTAAGGTGTCCTTGCACTGTTACCAAAATACCCATACTTTGATAAATGGTGCTAGAGGTGGTTATGATTGACAAATGAGGTCCGAATTACACAAAGTAATTCCAATCATTTCCATTTTATATATTCGAACTCCTTTAAGCTCACTAGTGTACATATACCAAAAACCCCTACTTTGATAAAATATGCTCTAATCGTTTCTTCTCCGTCAAGTTACTCCCAGCTCCTCATAGCTGCAGTATTAGCTCAAAAGTTTGTGGTACGAATTCCAACAAACTTCCACTCGCACTAAGATATTTTTGAGTTCTAACTCCCACTGGAATTAAATCTCTCAATCACAAGCTAAACCAAGGCATGTTCATATAAATGGAGTCAAAGGTGCGACCCCAAGGCACACACACCAAATCTCCTTCACCGTGGTTATTAGACTCACAATGAAAGAATGTCCTCTCATCAATGTACTTGAACTTATCAAGCACTCCTCAATGCACTTGAACTTATCAAGCACTTTTGTGTGTTTTATTTGAACTTCTTCAAACATTGTTTGAACTCATCAAGTATTGCCTTTGAAAACCCTAGACACAATGATACATCTTATTAATCACAATCAGTCTCTTTCTTAGAATTTCAACTCTTTGAAACTCATGATTGTATTATGCAACTGAGATCTCATTATAAACACTCATAAGTCAATCCTAATCATACTCATAGTAAGTGGGCCGAAGATTAAACTTTAGAGTATTTGTATCATATACCAGTGTCTTTCCTATTAGCTTGAACTACCTAGATAATTGCACCAACTTGACTACCCAAAAGGAGGATACTCCAGTCTTATTTCTTCAAGAATTTCAACAACCAATCAAAGCAGTCTTATTGATGCAACTTCTGTTAGTAAGCTAAAGTTACTAAGCGTTTATGTCAAAGAATCTCACACTAAGCAAGAACAGAGACAACTTGCTTACATTCTTTCTTTTGGTCGCATTTCATGGACATGGAACTCCAGAACACATCCTTGATGAACATATCTTCAAGGAACAAATCCTAGGAACACATCTCAAAAGTTCCATATGAACACTAATACGGTGTTTTATCTACACCACTCCCACTCGAATGATGTCCACCAATGTGGAGGGGTGTGTCATTTTCTCCCACTTAAAACACGAATAGTGTACTCGGAAACTGGCGGAAGCGTCTTTGTTGCGGAAACTAGAAGTATTGGCGACGAGTGAATACGGAATTTCTCTTAAAAGGGTTGTGGACCCGAAACCCGTCCCTTAAACGTTTTCTTTCAAGTTTAAGGTTAATATGTGTTTGCAGTTTTTAAGACTTGTTACTAGTCTTAAGACTGCACCCGAAACACATTAGTGGTTTCTGAGAATATCGCTTGCGCGGAAAGCGAGATAATAAGTAATACAGTAGAAGGAGTTCCGCCTCTTCGTATAGTCGGAAACTCCCACAAAAATATATAGTCCAAGATATCGAATACTAAATGTATATGCATACTACGCCAACAGAGCCGAGCCATAAAGCGGATTATACCTCGCTAACTACCACTATTGCTGCTGCTAAACATAAACAGGAGAAATTAACGTCAGACTAAAAATGACAGATCGCAGAAAGGACCTAACGAGAATAACTCCCAAACTTAATCATAAATATACCTCTCAAAATACGAGAATGCAGAGCGATCAACTGCGGGAGGTCTACGCTGTTGGTCGCTTGCAGGATCCCTTGAAAATGTTTAGTAAGTGGGGTTGAGTTCTCGAAAGAACCCGTAAGGGGCAGTGCGATCATCGGGAAAACCTTTAAAAACGTTTTCCCTGCATAAAAGGTTAGTATGCCATGAGCTAGCAGATAATACAATCCTAAGTATAAACAGAATATGGTATGCAATGTCATGATACTCAGAAGTCCCGTTGGACTGGTGGTACTTTCTCATACTGATGGTCCCCGACCACGACAAAGGCACCCTACGGTGGCTTGTTAAACTCACACCGATTATCGGGATCAGAACGCATGGTACCAGCGAAGGGTGATCTGCCCCTAACTATCAGAATAGGAAACGCCATAAAGCCGACACAGAACAGAAAATAGGTCCGTCGTCGACCCCCGATAAGCATATCCGATATAGCATAAGTCCAGAAAACCATAACAGAGAGTGAGTCCGTCATCGACCCCCGATAAGCTTGAAGTCCGAAATAATAAAAACTCGCATACCGCTATGTACCATGTGACTAGCCCCGGAGTCACCGGGCCCCACCCTCGACCCGAGTACTGGACCTTAACTTGCCTAATACATATGAGTTAAAATGCGTTGCGTATTAAAATCCTAAACCCCTTACCTTACAGAAACGATAATCCCATCAGGCCCCCGACGCCCACAAGATTATCCTGTAAACGCAGATTTAATCTGCCAGAATCAGAAACACAACATAACTCTAGTTAATTAACTAAAGTTCCTTACTTTGGGAATTTATCCAAAATTACCACTTAAGTCCTCCAACTTTTCAGAAATTTGCAATCTTGCCCAAAACTTCACAAAGTTGCAGAAATTGACAACTTTATACTTAAAGTGTCCAAAATTAATTCCATAACTTAAAGTGGCTAACTTTCCTTTAGCTTTTCCATAATTACACTTTTAGTCCTTAAACTTTTTAAGAACTTTCAAGTTAGCCCTTAAGTTCCACAAAGTTACAAAATACTCAACTTTGTCAACTTTTCCACACAAGTAATTTTTTTGCAAAATCCCCAATAATTCGGCAATGGTCCAAACTTTCGCCAAATCATTTTGACCCTAAACTTTATAAACTTACACTTTAGCCACTTAAACCATACTTTTTCAACAAAACATCATTTAATCACTTTCTCCAACACTTTAACTTTACAAAATCATAAAAACAACATCATCAACTAATCGGCCTTCACCCAAAATTTCACCAAATAAATTCCAACTTTTTCCAACAACATAAAATCATGTTAAACATACTTATAACATGCTTTCTACTAACTTTCTTTAACAAAAATCCACCCAAATAATTCATCAAAATTTCGGCCTATTCATGGAAATTCAACCAACATGCTTTTTCACATACTTCCAGAACAACATATGTTCTACATGCTTCACACAACAACATACTTGAAGATCATAACCATTCTTTAACCAAATCCACAAAATTATCCAAGGAGGATCCTCACCTTGAAAATACTTGTACTCAAAGCTTTGGATGAGTTGTTGTTGAGACAATCCACCACCAAAAATCTTTGTAAGTTTTCGGCCAAAGAAGAACAAAGAAGATGGATGAGTTTTCTTTCATGTTTTGACTTCAAGAACATGAAGATTCAACCAAAATAACTCAACCATACCTTGAATATTACTGATTTAGGAAGCCTAGGAAGTGGTAGAACTTTGCTTGCTGAAGATCCAAGCTCAAAACTTCAAGAAATGGTTTTTGGAACCGAAAGTGTTGCTGGACCCGTCGGATTGCACCAAGGTTCTGAGGACCTTCCTTTCACTTTTGGCTCTTGCGTCCTTCATAAAGGTTGTAGCCAAGTCCTTGATGAATATTTTCTGTGAAGAGCTCAAGAGCATATTCGGATGTTTACTAGGGCAGAAAGGCTGTGGAAGTGGACGAAAATATCTAGGCAGCAAAGGGAGAGAGGTGTTCTTTCTCTTGCTCAATAATGGAGATGAGTGATGAGTGAGAGGTAAAGAAAAGAGTGAATGACCAGAAATAAGAGATGACGTCTGAGTTAATTGATGAGAAAGCCTTATCCGAGTATCATTTTGGCGAACCCTTTCGTATTTGAGGTCGTGTGGGTCCCAGGACGTTTCCGCCGAAAATATTTTTCCGCGCGAGTATCGGGGTTGTCGGGTCGTCTCGGGACGTACAGCGGGCTCGGTAGCGCTCCCGAGACCTCAGTTTGGGAAGCCGTTTGTAGTTTTGGAGTCGTGGGAACGTCCCGGAGGTTTTTATGGAGAATAATATTTGGGGCGGGACGTTCGGTTCCGGGCGACTCCCGGGGCTTGGGACGGGAATCCCGGGGCTCGGGATGGAAATCTTCTGACGGATTTGGGGTAAGTTGTGTTATAATTTAAGATGGAATTTATGATTATTTTTGGGGAATTTTGGCGTGACGGGATTTTTGGTTCAGGTTGACACGCTCGCACGTCGGGACTTGTTCGGGTTCAGCGAGCTCGGTAGGACACTCCGGAATGGTAAATAAACATTTGGAACATGTTTTATGAATGTTATAATATCCTGAGGATTGTGTCCAAGTTTCGTTTATTTTGGAGTTCGGTAGTTGTGTTTGGGCCAAAATTGAAACTTTTGAAAAAGTTAGGAGATTAATTTGTAATAGGCTACAAAACAACAATAATGGGGTATGGGCAAGGGTTGATTTTCGGCTGGAATGGGGAAGGGATAAGGGACACTTGGCAATTTCTCATTTAAGATGAAATGGTATGGGAAAAAGAGTAGGAAAATATATATGTTTGACTTATATTTTCCTAAATGAGTTATATCTCATTTTCTTCTTCTTCTTCCTTCTCTTCTCCATCCGCCACCATTAGAGCTCACCTCCAAGCTTGAAGTTCTTCATCTTGGCTGAAATTATCAAGGCTTTGGCATCAATCTTTGGTAAGCTTCCTTCCTTCTTCTCTTTTCATGTTGGAAACATGATTTAGTGAAGAAAAAGAGGGGATTTTGTAAATTTTGGGTTTGTTCTTCACTACATGCTAGGATGATTCTCTTCCTCCCATCTTTTAGTATGATGTTCTTGGGTTGTAGGGGAGTGATAATCAAGTATTAGATTTTGGAAAAACTCCTTGGATGCAAGAACCCTATTTGGCCGAATTTTTGAAGAATTTTCTAAAATGGTGTGTGTTTGCTTTCTTGAATCATGCTTCAAGTATGTTGTTCCTAGCTTGATTCTAAGCTTATGTATGGATTCAATTTGATGGAAAATAAGTTGGGTTAGAAACCCCCTAATGGCCGAATGTGTATGTTGAAGTTCAATGTTGAATTTGGTTGTTTAGGATGCAATTGGTTAGCATTCTTGGTTTAGAAGTGTAATTGGTGATTAGAATGGTTGTTTGGTGGCTTGATTGGATTGAATTGAAAGTTGGGTGAAATGTTGCTTTGGAACCGAATTGGTTAAGTGAAACTTTTCCTATGTTGGGGTTTGATTTTGGTTGAATTGGATGTTAAAATGGTATTGGGGTTGAATTTAGGTGTGGTTTGGAGTTTGAAACGTTGGTTTCGGGTAAGGAATGGAAAGGTTACTATTATGCGGGTTTATCGAAAAATGTCGGGTAATGAAGGGTTTTAAGGTTGGATTGAGTTTGTCAATGTATAATCTTGCATTGTCTAAGTTGGTTCTGAATTCTGATGTTTCTGCGGAAATCTGGAATTTTACTGAAATTCTGTCGGATTTTCGGTTTTGGGTCGGTGATGTAGTTTGGTAGTGTGGTTAGTAAGGTTGCTAATTCAGCTTGAATTGAAAGATTCGTGGTTCGGAAGTTAGAAAAGAGAGGTTTTCGGGTTTCGGGTCGCGGTGTGAAAGTCGTCCAGAATCGGTCAACTACTCTGGATTTGTGAGGTAAGGGTTTGGTTCTGTTGTTTTGGTAAGATAGGTATATGTTTTGGTTTCACTTTCTGTTCTGCAAGTATTTCGGAATTATATGCCTTGAGGCATATTCTGTAGTCTGTAGGTGTATGCCTTGTGGCATACTCTGTCTGTTAACCCTACGACAGTTGTGGGTTCGCTACCCCAGCTGGTGCACCATGCTTCTGTAATAGCTTCGTCTTCTGACTCCCTTAAAGGGAGGCTGTCGTTTCGATTCGTTATAAGGGTTTATGGCGATTTAGAATCGCACATCCTTCGGGATTCTGATCTGTTTTCTTTACATGCACGATATTCTGTACTCTGTTGCATATATTCTATATATTGCTATCTTTCTGCTTTTGCAGGTTACATATGCTTATCTTACCCCAAATACCTTACGGGTCCTTTCTAGGACTCACCCTTTTGGGTTCTGTTTTTGGGTTTTGGTAGACACAGTAAGCAGCCAGTGAGTAGGTTTCCGTGAGGCTTCTGCCTTGGTTGGGTTGAGCAGCACCTGCACCTTGCGGGCCGGGATTTTGTCTACTTGGTCCGAATCCCGCGCGAGGTATTTT
Organism: Stellera chamaejasme; assembly: GCA_024586325.1. Lineage (NCBI taxonomy): Eukaryota > Viridiplantae > Streptophyta > Magnoliopsida > Malvales > Thymelaeaceae > Stellera > Stellera chamaejasme. Next base: position 22,086,053 of record CM044979.1, read on the forward strand.
GACGTTTAGGCCTAGGGTCGGCTCTGTAGCTGCATGTGCATATTTTTTTCTGGATTGTTGTGATGATTGTATATATGTGTATATATATTCTGTTCTGTTGCATGTTCTGAGCGCTTGGCGCTTGCTAGATACCCTAGGTTCGGGAAACTCTGTGTGTATCTATGTTGTGTGCGTAAGTACTCGTCCACGGAGGGCGGGGCTTACTATGTTGCTAATGCATGAACTGTTTGTATGGTGATGGTGATGTGCTCGTCCGTTCCCGAGGGGCGAGACTCACCATGGATTTTATTTTAGTACATGTATGAAATTTTTTTTCAGGTTGCTTCCACAATCGCTTCGCTTTTCGGGTCCGCTACGCGTGGCAGGTCTCGATGGACCTGCCATCTTGTATTTTTCCGGCTTCCGCTTCCGACGTCCCGGCGCCCCCGCCTCCGCAACCGGGCTCGGGTGGCGTACGGTGACAAGTTGGTATCAGAGCAGGTAAGTGACCATATTGGTCGCCAGTGGTGACTTGTAGTGACAACTATTGCTGCACATTTTATTTTAGAATGGTTTGGTACGGAGATTGGCCACCTCCTTACTTGAACCACTTTAAAATAAAATTGTGGAACAAGGTTTGATCCTTCAAGTTATCTGGTAGATGCAGATTTCGAACTTGGGATTTAAGGATTCGTAAGATTATTACGATCAAGGGATTGTGGAAAAGATTCGGTACGTAAAATTGTGTGTTAGGAAAAGATTTGGTGAAATAAGCATGTCCGCTTCGTGATTACGTGAAGTATATGATTTCATAATTTCGAGAAATAATTTACGTGTCAAGTATCTTGCATTGCACTACAGAGCCTTAGAAAGCTGCTGTTAGTTTCTGTAGGGGTTAGAAGTGACTGATTTGTCTGGACCTTGTTTGGTCTGAAATGTTTCAGGAATGGTTAACACGCGTAGACAGCGTGATTTGCGACCGGAGGGAGGGGACCGTAATCCCACGCCTCCGAGAGATAGGGATGAGAGGCGGGGGATTAGGTTAGAGCAGATACATACCCCGCCACCGGGTGTACAGCAGGGTCAGGGGTCTACCACTACTTTGGTTCATGTGCTGGAACAGTTTCAGCAGTTGTTGAGGACATTAGTCCCGGAACAGGTTTCGATACAGTCACAGGTGCGGGAGGATTCAGTTGTGGCACCGTCTGTACATTCTGACGGAAGGGTGAGTAGCCACACCCGGACTACCACCCACACTCATGTACGGGCACGATCTGAGAGTGAGTCTGAGGAGGACGAGGAGCGCAGGAATCCGCGATCACGGAGGGTACGACCGGAGTGCAGCTCCGCAGCTCGCTCCGATCGTTCTGACCAGGAGACACATCAGCCCCCTCGACAGTGACGAAGGATTATTGAGCTGGATTCTGATACCACCCATCGGACCCACCGACGACGGGGAGGTTCGGGGCATCACTCTGACTCTGATGATGTCCGATTGTTGGAGAGGTTCCAGCGTTTGAACCCTAAGAAGTTCGATGGCAGGGGAGGTCCCGAGGCAGCGGAGACGTGGTTTATGGAGATTGACAAGCTCCTTGGGAGGTTACACCTACCTTCTACAGTGATGGTATCCCTTGCCACGTTTAATCTGCAGGAGGGAGCAGATCATTGGTGGAGGAGCCTTCAGGGTAACCTGAGGGCGAATGCGGGACTAGCACCCGATCGGGAGGTGGGACGTTACACAGGAGCGGTTTACACAAGCTGTTCCATCGGAGATTTATCGGGGCTGCAGCTCGAGATCTGCGTCAGGCACAGTTTGATGAGCTTCATCAGCGAGACAGGACTGTCGCAGAGTATGAGCGGGAGTTTGATAGGCTTATCCACTACGTACCGCAGTACCATGGTATGGAGGAGGAGAAGGCCAAGCGGTTTATCCGCCGATTGCGCCCTAAGTACAGGTGGGCTCTGAGGCCGTTAGACATTGTTATATATCGGGAGGCTGTTCAGAAGGCCCAACTCCTCGAGCAGGAGGAGATTGAGAGTCGCCTCATCTCACAGCGAGGTCAGGGGAGTTCGAGGGGTTCCACACAGCAGGGACCCCGGCAGATTTCTGGACGGCCGAACAGGCCAGAGGCTGGGGGGAGCACCACCCCCACGACCTTGTCCGACTTGTGGTGGGTATCACCCCGGTCGACCTTGTTACCGGCAGGAGGGCCGATGTTTGCGATGCGGGTCTGATACTCACTGGGTACGGGATTGCCCCCTGACGGTAGAGCAGGGTTTTGGCAGTCTTCAGCGTCCGCAGTCTCGGGCACAGCCCAACGCGCCGCGAGGGCGTGGGTTTCAGCGCGGTGGCCCGAGACCTCGGCGGCGGCAGCGGCTTCAGCCACCCCCCACCACGGCAGCCCCGGAGCGGGCGAGTTTTCCATATTGAGAGGAGGCCCTAGTCATCGGGGAGGACCTAGTCGGCGGCGAGGCACTAGCCGGCGGGAGGCTCGAGTCGGCGGGGAGTTACGCAAGGTACTTGTATTTCGAATGATACACTGTTCATGCGTTATTTGATACAGGAGCATCTATTTCTATTGTAACACAGAAATGTGTTACATCTCTGCATCTGTCTGTTAGTACTTTGCCTCAGATGTACTTAGTAAAAACTACGGGGAGTCAGTTTCTGTTTTCCAATGAGATGGTTCGGGGTTGCACGATATTTGTAGGTGGACATATGATAGTATCAGATTTGTTGGTTTTAGACACGCCGAACTATGATGTTATTCTTGGGATGGACTGGCTATCCAAGAATTCTGTGCACATTGATTGTGCAACCCGTACCATTATGGTTTACGGAGAGGTACTACCTCTCACGGCTCGGCGGTTTGACTATCGCACGACACGATCTGAGTTGCAGATTCTGGATCAGCTGTCGATAGTTGGTGTAGGGGAATGTTATGATCTGAATGAGGCTGGTATTAGGTTGAAGTTAGATAGTATACCAGTGGTTCGAGATTTTCCGCAGGTATTTCCGGAGGAGTTGCCCGGATTACCACCAGAGCGGGAAATTGTGTTTGAGATCCACCTGCAGTCGGGTACTGCTCCGATATCTATTCCTCCCTATCGGATGCCTATTTCTGAGATGCAGGAGTTGAAAAAGCAATTGGAGGAATTACAGCAGAAGGGCTTCATCCGACCGAGCACTTCACTGTGGGGTGCTCCGGTTCTGTTTGTAAATAAGAAAGATTGGACACTCTCACTTAGTATAGATTACAGACGGTTGAATGCCCTTCTTTGTGAAGAATAAGTATCCGTTACCGAGGATTGATGATCTTTTTGATCAACTTCGGGGTTCGAGAGTTTTCTCGAAGATTGATCTCCGATCTGGATACTTTCAGCTTAGGGTGAAGGAAGAGGACATACCTAAGACTGCTTTCCGCACCCGATATGGACACTTTGAGTTTACGGTCATGCCATTCGGGCTGACCAATGCTCAGCAGCATTCATGGATCTGACGCATCGGGTGTTCCGACCGTACTTGGACTCATTTCTGGTGGTTTTTATCGATGATATTCTGATTTATTCTAGGGATGAGGACTCGCATCGGGAGCATCTGAGGGTAGTTCTGCAGATACTTTGGGAACATCAGCTTTACGCTAAGTTCTCAAAGTGTGAGTTCTGGATTCGGGAAGTCACTTTTAAGGACACATTATATCGAGCATGGTTTGTCTGTGGATCCGAGAAAAGGTGAGGGCAGTTCGGGATTGGAAACAACCTACCACGGTACGAGAGATCAGGAGCTTCCTGGGGTTAGCAGGATATTATCGGAGGTTCGTACCGGGGTTTTCTATTCTGGCATCTCCGCTTACACAGTTGACCAAGAAGGGTCAGCCGTTTATCTGGACAGAGAAGTGTGAGCAGAATTTCCAGGAGTTGAAGCGGCAGTTGACTAACGCTCCGATTCTGACTCTTCCAGATCCGAGCTTACCGTATGTGATTTATACGGATGCTTCCACGTCCGGTTTGGGGTGTGTGTTGATGCAGGAGCGTAATGTGGTAGCTTATGGGTCGAGGCAGCTGCGACCGCATGAGCTGAACTACCCGACACATGATCTGGAGTTGGCTGCAGTGATTTATGCGCTGAAACAATGGAGGCATTATCTGCTTGGTAACAAATTTCAGATTCTTACCGACCATAAGAGTCTGAAATATCTGTTTCTGTGAAGGAGCTTAACATGAGGCAGCGCAGATGGCTCGAATACATTAAGGACTATGATTGTAGTATCGAGTACATCTCTGGCAAGGGCAACACGGTTGCCGATGCACTGAGCAGGAAGTATACCGGGTTGGTCAAGGGAGGAGATGTTGGTGACCGATCCGAGGAGAGTGATTTGACATGCCTTTGGCACAGGTGGCAGCTCTGGGAGCGTGCTCAGGTGTACACACTTACCATACATTCTGAGTGGCTTGACAGGGTGCGCGAGGCGCAAGGTAGAGATCCGGGGTTGAAGAAGTTATCTGGAGAAGATAAGGGGTCTTTGCTACCGACATTTCAGTATAGGCAGAAATTGCTATACTTCCGAGACCGCCTTTATGTACCAGAGGATCAGGAGCTCCGGAATGAGATTTTAGAGGAGGCACACTCGAGCAGATTGAGCATTCATCCCGGGAGTGAGAAGATGTATCAGGATCTGCGTACTCACTTCTGGTGGCCTAGTATGAGGAGACACATTGCCACACATGTGTCTAGGTGTGCCGTATGTCAGCAGGTGAAGATTGAGCATCAGAAACCGGCAGGGACATGCTGACTTTGCCCATTCCAGTCCGGAAGTGGGGCAATGTTACTATGGACTTTCTGACTGCACTGCCCTTGACACGGTCTCGCCATGATGCTATCTGGGTTATTGTGGATCGGCTGACAAAGTGCGCACACTTTCTGCCTATTCGGGTCACAGACCCTCTGGAGAAGCTTGCCCGGCTTTACATCAGGGAGATCGTACGATTACATGGAGTACCAGACTCCATTGTATCTGACCGTGATCCGCGTTTTACGGCACGGTTCTGGAGAGCTTTTCATGAAGCATTGGGCACACGACTCCATCTGAGTACAACTTATCACCCACAGACAGACGGGCAGTCGGAGCGGGTGATTCAGATATTGGAGGATATGCTGCGAAGCTGTACTTTGGATTTTGGAGGAGATTGGGACCAGCTAGTTACCTTTGATAGAGTTCTCGTACAACAACAGCTTCCAGACTACGATTGGCATGGCACCATATGAGGCGTTGTACGGGAGGAGGTGTATGACACCACACTGTTGGACAGATGCGTCTGATAGGGTTGAGTTGGGACCCGAGCTTATTGAGGAGACTACGGCGAAGATCAGATTGATACAGGCGCGGATCAAAACCGCGAACGACCGCACTACTGCTTATGCGAACGGCCGTCGTAGGACTCTGGAGTTTGAGGTTGGGGATAGGGTTTGGCTCAAGGTAGCACCTATCCGAGGGACAGTCAGATTCGGGAAGAAGGGCAAGTTGGCCCCACGGTATATCGGCCCATATGAGATTCTGGAGCGGGTCGGTAAGGTGACATACCGGTTAGCATTGCCTCCTAGTCTGTCTGCTGCGTGCGCAATGTCTTCCATGTTAGCATGTTGAAGAAGTGCATTCTCGGATCCGACTCGGCGATTCCAGTGGAGGAGGTACAGTGGAACTCGATCTTTCTTATCGGGAGGTACCGGTGGCCTTTACGGATAGGGATGTCAGGAAACTCCGTAGCAAGTTGATTCCCATGGTCATGGTTCAGTGGTCACATAATACCGACCGGGAAGCGACTTGGGAGACGGAGAAGGTCATTCAGGACCGATACCCCGAGCAGTACCAGCAGTTGATACCCCTCTTGGAGGACCAAGAGTCCTAAGGGGGGAAGGATGTTACGGTCACCCCGAGCGGGTTGCGACCGGGTGACCCGGGGCTCCGGTTTTGGTCTGCGGGTCACGTTTTTCGGCGTTCAGGCAGCTCCCGAGCCTTATCCGAATATCATTTTGGCGAACCCTTTCGTATTTGAGGTCGTGTGGGTCCCCCGGACGTTTCCGCCGAAAATATTTTTCCGGCGCCGGGGGGTTGTCGGGGTTGTCTCGGGACGTACAGCGGGCTCGGTAGCGCTCCCGAGACCTCAGTTTGGGAAGCCGTTTGCAGTTTTGGAGTCGTGGGAATGTCCGGAGGTTTTATGAAATGTAATATTTGGGGCGGGACGTTCGGTCGGCGACTCCGTGGGTCGGGACGGGTATGCCGGGTCTCGGGATGGAAATCTTCTGACGGCTTTAGGGTAAGTCATGTTATAATTCAAGATGGAGTTTATGTTTATTTTTGGGAATTTTGGCGTGACGAGATTTTGGTTCAGGTTGACACGCTCGCACGTCGGGACTTGTTCGGGTTCAGCGAGCTCGGTAGGACACTCCGGAATGGTAAATAAACATTTGGAACATGTTTTATGAATGTTATAATATCCTGAGGATTGTGTCCAAGTTTCGTTTATTTTGGAGTTCGGTATTTGCGTTTGGGCCAAAATTGGAACTTTTGGAAAAGTTAGGAGATTAATTTGTAATAGGCTACAAAACAACAATAATGGGGTATGGGCAAGGGTTGATTTTCGGCTGGAATGGGGAAGGGATAAGGGACACTTGGCAATTTCTCATTTAAGATGAAATGGTATGGGAAAAAGAGTAGGAAAATATATATGTTTGACTTATATTTTCCTAAATGAGTTATATCTCATTTTCTTCTTCTTCTTCTTCCTTCTCTTCTCCATCCGCCACCATTAGAGCTCACCTCCAAGCTTGAAGTTCTTCATCTTGGCTGAAATTATCAAGGCTTTGGCATCAATCTTTGGTAAGCTTCCTTCCTTCTTCTCTTTTCATGTTGGAAACATGATTTAGTGAAGAAAAAGAGGAGATTTTGTAAATTTTGGGTTTGTTCTTCACTACATGCTAGGATGATTCTCTTCCTCCCATCTTTTAGTATGATGTTCTTGGGTTGTAGGGGAGTGTTAATCAAGTGTTAGATTTTGGAAAAACTCCTTGGATGCAAGAACCCTATTTGGCCGAATTTTTGAAGAATTTTCTAAAATGATGTGTGTTTGTCTTCTTGAATCATGCTTCAAGTATGTTGTTCCTAACTTGATTCTAAGCTTATGTATGGATTCAATTTGATGGAAAATAAGTTGGGTTAGAAACCCCCTAATGGCCGAATGTGTATAGTGAAGTTCAATGTTGAATTTGGTTGTTTAGGATGGAATTTGTTAGCATTCTTGGTTTAGAAGTGTAATTGGTGATTAGAATGGTTGTTTGGTGGCTTGATTGGATTAAATAGGAAGTAGGGTGAAATGTTGCTTTGGAACCAATTTGGTTAAGTGAAACTTTTCCTATGTTGGGGTTTGATTTTGGTCGAATTGGATGTTAAAATGGTATTGGGGTTGAATTTAGGTGTGGTTTGGAATTTGAAACGTTGGTTTCGGGTAAGGAATGGAAAAGTTACTATTATGCGGGTTTATCGGAAAATGTCGGGTAATGAAGGGTTTTAAGGTTGAATTGAGTTTGTCAATGCATAATCTTGCATTGTCTAAGTCGGTTCTGAATTCGATGTTTCGTGGAAATCTGGAATTTTACTGAAATTCTGCCGGATTTTCGGTTTTGGGTCGGGGGTGTATTTTGGTAGTGTGGTTAGTAAGGTTGCTAATTCAGCTTGAATTGACAGATTCTGAGGTTCGGAAGTTAGAAAAAGAGAGGTTTTTGGTTTTCGGGTCGCGGTGTGAAAGTCGTCAGAATCGGTCAACTACTCTGGATTTGTGAGGTAAGGGTTTGGTTCATTATTTTGGTAAGATAGGTATATGTTTTGTTTCACTTTACATTGCAAGTATTTCGGGATTATATGCCTTAAGGCATATTCTGTAGTCTGTATTTGTATGTCATATGGCATACTCTGTCTGTTAACCCTACGACAGTTGTGGGTTCACTACCCCAGCTGGTGCACCATGCTTCTGTAATAGCTTCGGCTTCGTAATATGCCTTAAGGCTGTCGTTTCGATTCATTATAAGGGTTTATGGTGATTTAGAATCGCACATCCTTCGGGATTCTGATCTGTTTTCTTTACATGCACGATAATCTGTACTCTGTTGCATATATTCTGTATATTGCTATCTTTCTGTTTTGCAGGGTTACATATGCTTATCTTACCCCAAATCCCTTACGGGTCCTTTCTAGGACTCACCCTTTTTGGGTTCTGTTTTTGGGTTTCAGGTAGACCTGGTAAGCAGCCAGCGGAGTAGGTTTCCGTGAGGCTTCTGCCTTGGTTGTGTTGAGCAGCAGCTGCACCTTGCGGGCCGGGATTTTGTCTACTTGGTCTGAATCCCGCGCGAGGTATTTTGACGTTTAGGCCTAGGGTTGGCTCTGTAGCTTCATGTGCATATTTTTTCTGGATTGTTGCGATGATTGTATATATGTATATATATATTACATTACATTGCATGTTACGAGCGCTTGGCGCTTGCTAGATACCCTAGGTTCGGGGATTTCTGTATGTATCTTAGTTGTGAGCGAAAGTACTCGTCCACGGAGGACGGGGCTTACTATGTTGCTAGTGCATGAACTGTATGAAATGTAATAGTTATGTACTCGTCCGTTCCCGAGGGAAGAGACTCACCATGGATGTTATTTTAGTACATGTATGACATTTTTTCAGGTTGCTTCCACAATCGCTTCGCTTTTCGGGTCCGCTACGCACGGCAGGTCTCGATGGACCTGCCATCTTGTATTTTTCCGGCTTCCGCTTCCGACGTCCGGCGCCCCCGCCTCCGCAACCGGGCTCGGGTGGCGTACGGTGACACAACGCCTCCTATAAAATGATGACTTGGGAAAGGTACACCCTATCTACACACCCCCACTCATCTTTCTGCTCCTGATTATTCCGTTTTACATCTTGCAGATTACTCCAGAGCTCAACACTAGCGTTCTGGTCATTTCCTCACCATCCAAGTATCTGGAAGCCCAATCCCGTCAAGGAACCAGGCTATCAGATTGGCGCCGTCTGTGGGAAACTTCAATAATCCCACGAAGAAACCACTGAAGAATAGAAGCCATGCCTACCACGAGGAGCGCAAGTCGGTAGAATGGTCATGGGAGGAGCAATCCACCTGCCACCGCTGCAAACCACGGGGTGTAAGTCCACTCAACCGGGGAAAGCTCATCCCATGGTGATCGCAACGCACCTCCCTCCATAGAAATCATTCACCCGACAGCGGCACATGCCGCTGCGAGGTCAGGGCGTGTTGCCCTCTCGACGAACCACAACCGGTCGGCCGGTATGGTGGGTGCACCGCACAATTTCATCGTTCGTAACTCAGTGGTGGCGGTATTGATCCCACAATCCTCACCGAGGCAGTCGTCCAAAATTTGCGCGGCGCCCTGGCCGCAGGAGGTTTCCAAACAATCCAATAGCCACTAAATCATCAAGAACCTCCTCTTCCTCCACCACAGCAGGAAGCCCATCCTGATCTGGCTCACTCTGCCCCACTCGCCGCCATCGCTGGGCGCCTGGAGCAAATAGAGAAAAGGGAGGCAAGGGCAAACACTCCCTACTCCACCAGCCTGGGACTGGACCACCTCTGGACCCAGCCTTTCACCCAGAGGATCCTGGAAGCTCCACTGCCAGAGCAATTTCGCCAGCCCAAGCTGGACTCCTACGACGGTCTCTCAGACCCCGACATCCACCTCCAGCGCTACATCTCTGCGATGGCGATCGCTAGAGCTGATGACAGCACCCTCTGTAGAGCTTTCAGCTCTACTCTCACTGGAGCCACCGCAAATTGGTACACCACCCTACGCGGTAAGCAATTCAACTCCTTTGAGGAACTCTCCCGTGTTTTCTCTAACCACTTTGTCATCTCCAAGCCTTCGCCAAAAACTGTAGGGCACCTGCTTAAGGTGCGACAGAGGAAGGATGAGTCCCTGAGGGACTACATCCAACGGTTCCAAGGAGAATCCATCCAGATCCCAAACCTGGGTGAGGAGACTCGTCTCCTCACAGCCATACAGGGTCTCCAGTGGGATTCCCTATTCTTCATCGACGTGCACACCAACCCTCCTCGCAACATGGAGCAGTTCCTAGACAGGGCAACTAGGTTCATGCACACTGAGGAGGTCACCAGGCCCTACCTCAAGAGCTCAACAACTGACGCGAGGGGGCAACCCTCGCGCATGCCAGATTCCAGGGGCTATGGGCAGTGGAGGCAACCACCTCCACAGGGCAACAAGGATAGGGCATATCCAACCATTCCCCCACTCAGAGACTCCCGCACAAACATCTTCCATGCCTTTGAGCAAAGGAGAGAAATCACCAAATGGCCTCGCCTACTTCCCAAGGGCGTCGCGAGGCCAAACAACAAGTACTGCCGCTACCATCACGACAAGGGCCACGACACTGAGGAATGCGTGGAACTCAAGCGCATGCTGGCGGAAATGATAGCTCAAGGAAAACTCACTGAGTTCCTTGTTCGCAACCCCTCCCCGCGAAGAGGTTCCCCCAGGGGGTACAAGCGCGAAGGCGATCGGGAGGATCGCGGTCGGGATCACCACAGACAGAACAGAGCCCCTGGGGGAGCTGATCAGATCCCACCTGCCAGGGGTCACATCAATGTGATCACTCAGTGCGAGGACGCAGCTGCGAGGCGCCGTTATATGAGGCAGATCTATTAGCTTGACCACACATCTAGCCATCTCATCCATCGCCGCGATGGGGCTTCTGTTGCGATCCCTCACTCGGACCCACTCATCATCACCGCTCGCATCGCCGGGTGGGACATTGGCCGGATCTACATGGATACAGGGGCTAATGCCAACGTCATTTACAAGCACACACTTGTTGAGGCGAAGGTACCCCTGTCTCAAATCAAGCCGGCGAAGGGAGCAACCTTTGGAATCGGAAGGGAAGAGATCCCAACCTTGGGGGCCATCACACTCCCGTTCATGATGGTTGGTGCCACCAAGGATAACAGATAGGTCTGCCACTCCAGCTTCATGGACTTCATTGTCCTCGACCTCCCCTCACCTTACAATGCCATTGTTACGCGCGCCACACAGATCGAATTCCACATTCGCTGTGACGTGCGCACCCTAACACTGGTGTTCGGCACCTCTGCTGGAGATGCCTACATCTACGTCAACCAGAATGTGGCGAGGAGAAACTATGTCAACGCACTCGCTGGCCCCTCTCAGCTGCCTCAATGCATGGAGCCAAAGAGAAAGAAACCAGCTGAGGAGCCTTTGCCGAGAGGATGAAGTGGCCCCAGACCAACATTGACGTCTTCGCATTGGGAAGGACCTCCCAGAGAAAGATAAGGAAGCCCTCATTCACCTCCTCCAGGCCAACATTGACGTCTTCGCATGGAGCCCGGCTGACCTCCCAGGCGTAGATCCTTCTGTTATCTCCCACAAACTCAATGTACTCCCTGGCTTTAAGCCAGTTAGGCAGAAAACAAGGGGCATGGCCCCAGACCGAAAAGAGTTTGTACGCACTGAGGTGCAGAAGTTGCTTGAAGCTAATATAATTAAGGAAGTTCATTACTCTGAGTGGGTGAAAATGGAGAACGCTTGTGTGTGGACTATAAAGGGGTCAACAGGGCCTGCCCCAGAGACCCATACCCCTTACCTCCCATAGATCAGCTGGTGGACTCAACTGTGCGATTCCCAGTCCTTTCTTTCCTTGATGCATACAGTGGCTACCATCAAATCTTCATGGATCCTGAAGATGCAATGAAGACTGCCTTCACAACCGAGCGGTCTACCACTACATTCGCATGCCTTTTGGCTTGCGGAATGTAGGGGCGATCTTTCAAATATTGGTGAACATGGTCTTCACAAATCAGATTGGGAGGAATCTTGAGGCCTACGTTGACGACATAGTGGTAAAGAGCAATGCCACCACCAAACACCGGAGGACCTAGAGGAAACCTTCGCCAACTTCCGCGCATACAACATCCGCCTTTGAACCCAAAAAGTGCATCTTTGGCTTCGGTGAAGGGAAGTTTCTTGGTCACTAAGTCTCAAAAGGAGGGATTCGCCTAATCCGAAAAGGATAGACGCCATCGCGTCCCAAGAGACCTAAAAGATGTCCAGTAACTAACAGGAAGGTTAGTAACCCTGGGCGATTTATATCAAAGCTCAGCGACCGATGAAAGCCATTCTTCAACCAAATCAGAAGAAGAAAGCTTGCAAGTGGACAGAGGACTGCCGGGCGGCATACGACACCATCAAGCGGCACTGCGAGGCGCCCACCCTCCAAGTGCCCAAGGCTTGGCGATGACCTTGTCTGTATCTCTCCACAACGAGCAACAGCGTAGCGTCGAGTTCTCATCAAGGAGGAAGCTGACAAGCAGTGGCCGGTCTATTACACTAGCCACACCTTACAATCAGCAGAAACAAGGAATTCTCCCTAACAAAAAGCTATCTTGTCGCTAGTCTATGCAACCAGGAAGCTCAAGCCCTACTTTAAAAGGCACACCATCACAGTGCGAACGGACCTCTCAATCAAGGAGATCCTTCAAAGACTGGAGCACTCAGGCCACCTAGCAAAATGGTGCATCGAACTGAGCGGGTACGACATCAACTATGAGCCCCGCAAAGCAATAAAAGGTCAAGCCCTCGCGGACTTCCTGGCAGAATTCTCTGTACCTGAGTGTTGCACACCTCAGGAACAAGTACCAGCGCCTGAACCTCCACCCCCAGAATGGGAGATGTACATTGATGGAGCATCCAAAGCAGCGTCTCCAGCAGGGGGCGTCTACCTGTGTGGACCCCTAGATATGGAAACCACTCTCCGTGTATCCTTTCAATTCCCAGTAACTAATAACGTTGCAGAATATGAAGCCCTCATCGCGGGCCTCAAGCTGGCCATCAAAGTGGGTATTCGCCGAATACACATTCACAGCGATTCCCAACTGGTGATACACCAAGTACAGGGGTGCTCAGAGTGCAAGGATGCCACTCTGATCAAGTACCTGAAGCTTGTCAACTCCCTGCAGATGAGCTTCGAGGAGGAAGTCTTCATTCATATCCCTCGTTCTGAGAACACCATTGCAGATATACTCTCCAAGAGGAAGATACCTTCCATGGACCCTCGACAGAGAAGTAGATATTGGCTCACTCGAAGCGAAGAAGATCTGGAAGACTAGCAAATTCCCATCATCGTCCAGCTCGAGGGGATCTCCACAGATCCTCGCACTCGCACTCGAGTGACAAGATTCATCCTCATAAACGGGCTGCTTTGTGGCAACGTGGGTTCTCCTCACCCTCCAACGTTGCCTCACCGCCAAGGAGGGACTCAATGTATTGGAGACCATCCACCGGGCAGTTGCGGTGATCACATTGCTGCCGAGGCACTTGCACACAAAGCCCTCCGCCGTGGATACTACTAGCCTACCTTGAAAAAAGACGCATCCTCACTTGTCAGAATGTGTCATCAATGCCAGATCAACTCGTGCATCCAACGACTCTCATTCACGGAATCTCCAGCACTCATAAATCCCGTACCCTTTGCCCTTTGGGGTCTCGACCTTATCGGACCAATGCCAAAGGCGATAGGTCAGTACCGGTTATGTGTTGTCGTCGTGGATAATTCCACAAAGTGGATTGAAGTCGAACCCTTGGTGAAGATAACATCCTCCAAGATCATCAAGTTCCTGTGGAAAAACATTGTCTACCGATATGGCAGCCCTCGCGCCATCATCACGGACAATGGGAGCGTTCGCTAGTCACGCGTGCGGCAATGGGCCGAAGATATCAAGATTCGCATGCTGTACGCCCGGTGGCACATTCCTAGTCCAACGGCCAAGTTGAGGTCACCAACCGCACAATCAAAGAGGGACTCAAGAAGCGCCTGATCGGCGCAAAGGGGCGATGGGTGGATGAACTCCCATGCGTCCTATGGGATTATAGGGCAACAACACGAATGCCAACAGGAGAGACACCATTCTCCCTGGTCTATGGCATCTGGTGCACTCCTCCCCATTGAGGCAGACTTCCCAACAATAAGGATGATCAACTTCAATGATGAGGCCAACACTCGAGGACTTCGCGCCAAACTAGACCTGCTCGAGGAACTGCGCGAAGGGGCACGCCTTCGCCTGTTCGCTCTCAAACAGCGTCTCAACTTGCAACATGACGCCAAAGTCAAACCCAAGGCACTCAAGCCAGGAGGCCTCGCGCTACTCAGATCCGTCCTCACTGCTCGCGACCCCAAACATGGCGTCCTGCAACCCAACTGGGATGGTCCATACATCATCCACAAACAAGTCCGGCCGGGCGTCTATGAGTTGCAGGACCAAGATGGGAAACCACTCCCTCGCAACTTCCATGCGGACGACCTCCGTCCATACTATGTGTAAATCATGGTAACCTCATGGCTTGAATGAATGAAATGTCTCCACTTCTTAACACTACTGTAGAGTAATCTCATCGACAATCGCCCAAATGCCTTCTGCACCCGACCGGTCAGAACGGCTAAAAGCCTAACCTATTAAGGTAACGGCATCAGACCTTGTCAGGTCGCCTATACACGCAAACATGCGTATAGTACCCAAGGGTATCGCCAACGCGAACTTTGCAAGAGAGATCTTTGGGACCCCGCAATGCGAATCCCAACAGATCCATAAGCTTGAAACAGCTTAGCAAAGGTCTCTGATGGTTTCGCCCATGCGAACCACAATCCCTCAACTGATCTTTGGGCCCACGCGATGCGAACCCCAACAGATCTCCACGCTGGAAACCAGCCTTCACATTGAGGTCGTTGATGGCTTTGCCTCGCGAGCCACAAGCAATCCCTCTCATGGATCTTCACTCGCGAGCCAGCACCCATCTTCTTCCCTTGCTCGCCCCAGTCAAGCAGGGTACTTGCCTCAGAATCATCAATCTTAGAGGCATCCAGGGCATCCAAGTTCAACCCAGGGTGCAGCTGTTCAAGTTGAAAGCGGCATCGCAGCCAACCTTCCTCGTACCCTAGCACTACAACTTCGCTCTTTGCCTTGAATTCATCGATCTTCTGCCTCAGGCGTGGCCACCTCTCATGGATCTTCATTGTGTAAGTCGATTCATGTTCAGGGTCCTCCCCAGGATATTGCTCCAGCCCAAGGTCTCGTTCAAGCTTGAAGACCTCCCACATCGCGCGCATGAGGTCTGCAAGCAGGTCGACATGCTGGTTCGCGATGTCCAGCCTATCAAGCTCTGCGTCTGCAAGCTTGTCCGCAGCGTTCTTTAGACGGATCTCTGTCTCTGATTTCAGAGAAGAGAGCGCCGTCTTCAAAACAACGACTTCAGTTTTCTTCTCTGCGAGCTCATCCTCCTTCTTCGCCAGCTCCGCGTCGCGAAGGGGACACCAATCCTTGAGCTTCTCCAGAAGAGCGTCCCTCTGCAAATGCTCCAGGCGGGACTCCGCCTTCTCCTTGGTGATAGCGGCGCACCAAGACTCCAGCTCCACCACTCTCTTGTTGGCCCTCTCGGCCTCGGCCTTGGTGGCTTGGGCAGCTTCGCCTCCTTTTTCGGGCGGGCGAATTCAGCAATCTGGGCACTTTGTCCCTCACGTTCGCATAACTTAGGAACTTGTGCCATAGGCTGAGACCAGCATTCTCATTGATGGCAGCCTGCATCAAGGTGAGTCAGTACAGAAATCAGAGAACAAAAAGCAGAGAGCAGGGGAGATGCCTCACCTGAAGGTTGTGCTTGGCAGCCTCCTTCATGAACTCAACTGGGGAGTCCAGGCTTCGGTCCATCAGCTCCCTGTCGAAGGGGGTGCGAAGTCCCTCCAGGCAAGATAGCAGCACGTGCTCTGCCCCCAACAATAAGGAGGACTTGTTGTTCAATAGGAAGACAGGGTCCCAGGCCCCTTCCAGAGGCATGCCCTCCTTCTTATACACCTTCGCCCTAAGGTCATCCCTCAGGGACTTCAGCACGGCGGGGTCCTCAGACCACTTGGGGGTCTTCAGGGCAGCAACACGTTTCCCCTCAAGAAAATGCGACCAAACTCCAACCTCCTCAAGCACGGTCGCTGCTGCGCCCAAGTCCACCATGCTCTGGCGAATGCTACCACGCCGGTTGGAAGACTCCGTCCCTGCATCAAATAACTTATTAGCACAGCAAAGAAAACTTGGAACACACGCAAACAAGGGAAGAAACTCACCCATCGAAGGGCCATGATCCAGGGCAAGGATGGCCTCACCAGAAGATTGCTGGCACTGTGGCCTCCCCCAAGCGCCACTCCCAGATGGTTCCCAAAAAGTACGAACCACATCCCAGGAACTCGTCCTCTCTGGGACCGCCTTCGCTACCAAGGCATCGTTACCAGCAGCGGCTGGAGTGCTGGGGGGTACCCCCTCTGGAGCCCCTTTCCCTCGGGAAGCCTGGCTGCTTCTTGGGGAAATGCCCCCAGCATCACTTCCCATCACTTCCCTCTGGTTTTAAGGTTGGATTGAGTTTGTCAATGCGTAATCTTGCATTGTCTAAGTTGGTTCTGAATTCGATGTTTCGTGGAAATCTGGAATTTTCTTGAAATTCTGCCGGATTTTCGGTTTTGGGTCGGGGTGTAGTTTGGTAGTGTGGTTAGTAAGGTTGCTAATTCAGCTTGAATTGACAGATTCGAGATTCGGAAGTTAGAAAAGAGAGGTTTTCGGGTTTCGGTCGCGGTGTGAAAGTCGTCGAGAATCGGTCAACTACTCGGATTTGTGAGGTAAGGGTTTGGTTCATTATTTTGGTAAGATAGGTATATGTTTTGTTTCACTTTCTGCTCGCAAGTATTTCGGGATTATATGCCTTAAGGCATATTACATGTCTGTAGATGTATGCCTTGTGGCATACTGCATGCAGTGACCCTACGACAGTTGGGGTTCGCTACCCCAGCTGGTGCACCATGCTTCTGTAATAGCTTCGGCTTCTGACTCCTTTATAGGGAGGCTGTCGTTTCGATTCGTTATAAGGGTTTATGGCGATTTAGAATCGCACATCCTTCGGGATTCTGATCTATTTTCTTTACATGCACGATATTCTGTACTCTGTTGCATATATTCTATATATTGCTATCTTTCTGTTTTGCAGGGTTACATATGCTTATCTTACCCCAAATCCCTTACGGGTCCTTTCTAGGACTCACCCTTTTTGGGGTCTGTTTTTGGGTTTCAGGTAGACCTGGTAAGCAGCCAGCGGAGTAGGTTTCCGTGAGGCTTCTGCCTTGGTTGTGTCGAGCGGCTGCACCTTGCGGGCCGGGATTTTGTCTACTTGGTCTGAATCCCGCGCGAGGTATTTTGACGTTTAGGCCTAGGGTTGGCTCTGTAGCTGCATGTGCATATTTTTTTCTGGATTGTTGTGATGATTGTATATATGTATATATATTACATTACATTGCATGTTAAGGCGCTTGGCGCTTGCTAGATACCCTAGGTTCGGGAAACTCTGTGTGTATCTATGTTTTGTGCGTAAGCACTCGTCCACGGAGGGCGGGGCTTACTTTATTGTTAATGCATGAACTGTATATATGGTGATGGTGATGTGCTCGCCCGTTTTCGAGTGGCGAGACTCACCATGGATTTTATTTTAGTTACATGTATGAAATTTTCAGGTTGCTTCCACAATCACTTTTCGGGTCCGCTACGCGCGGCAGGTCTCGATGGACCTGCCATTCTGTATTCATTCCGGCTTCCGCTTCCGGCGCCGGGGCTCGGGTGGCGTACGGTGACAGGAACCATTCTACCTATACGCGCAAGCAAGGTGAATCTGAACCGCGGTGCGCATGGATCCCCTTTTCCCTCTCTCCTCGTTAGGGCGAGCATCTGGACACCACAAAGATCAGTACATGTTCGCATAAGAAATTAAAAGAAGGCTAATCAGCGCGTACCTCTCGGCCCGGTGAGGGCGGCAAGCAGTGCATCCACCACTTCACCGCGATGTGCGGGTGCCCAACCTTCATAAGGTGGAGGCACCTTGGAGTCTAACAAGTAACCCTTGCTAATTCCGGCCCACCTCAGGGTCACCTCGTCCAACTGCGCAAGGGAGAATGGGAACAGGTCATTGCAAGATGTCACAGACCGTGTACAGTGCCAAGATATTGTCCGCTTTGGGGTTACGGCCTGCATTTCCCCTCACGGTTTTGTTTCTAATGGAATGGATGGTCTTGGGGTTAATGCCCAGTCTTTTCACCCTCAATCCAACATCCGTTAAAAGGCCTCTTGAAGGGAATGAGGGTGGTGTACATTATATACACCATAATCCCCTTCAAACCTTCCATGTGGGATATAACATCCACCCCAGGGAGCCCAGCGTCCTCGCTGGCACATGTGCACTGTACTACCCGGGCTCTGATACCAATTGTTACAGACCGTATACAGTGCCAAGATATTGTCCACTTTGGGGTTACGGCCCAGCCATTTCCCCCTCACGGTTTTGTTTCTAACGGAATGGATGGTCTTGGGGTTACGGCCCACCTTTTCCCCTCAATCCAACATCCATTAAAAGGCCTCTTGAAGGGAAGGAGGGTGGTGTACATTATATACACCATAATCCCCTTTAAACCTTCCATGTGGGATATAACATCCTACACCACCCTCCTTCCCTTCAACTCGGCCGCGCCAATGTTCTTTGAGGGTCTCGTCTCCACGAACCCCAACTGACCTTCAACTCGGTCGCGCCAACGGTCTTTGTGGGTCTCGTCTCTACGAACCCCACCTGACCTTCAACACGGTCGTGCCAATGGACTTTGCGGGTCTCATCTCTACGAACCAAAACTGACCTTCAACTCGCCCCGCCCCAAGGGTAATCCCTATGCGGTGCGGAAGGGTAATCACCTTTTGGCTCCTTCGGGAGGTCCTCGTATAAGTCGGCCTCGCGCGCCTCACTTTGGGCCTTCCGCGTGGACACCTTCAACAAGTAGTTGCGGGTCTCATCCCCAACTGACCTTCAACTCACCCCGCCCCAAGGGTAATCCCCTTGCGGTGCGGAAGGGTAATCCCCTTTTGGCTCCTTCAGGAAGGTCCCTGTATAAGTCGCCCTCGCGCGCCTCACCGGGCCTTCCGCGCGGACAACTCCAACAGGTAGTTGCGGGTATCATCCCCAACTGACCTTCAACTTGCCCCGCCCCAAGGGTAATCCCCCTGCGGTGCGGAAGTTTAATCCCCTTTTGGCTCCTTCAGGAAGGTCCCTGTATAAGTCGCCCTCGCGCACCTCACCGGGCCTTCCGCGCAGCCTCCCCAACAAAGATAGTTGCGGGTCTCATCTCAGAACTCCAACTGACTTTTCACTTGTCTCAACAAGTGCTCCCCGCCTTCGCCGACACGCGACTACAGTGCTCAAGGTAAACTGAGCTTTACTTCACTCTTATCATACAAGCTGGTAAACACCTTGCAGGTGCCCTCTTCTCGGTACACTTACACTACCCAAGGGCTATCCCCTTGTGGTCTCGCCAGAAAGGTCTCTGCGTGAGCCACATTCGCGAGCCCCAGCAGACCTTCCACATGGAAAGACGTGGAACAGGCCCAACCCAAGCCCAAACATCAAGATCCGCTCGTTGGCCTTGGTGGACCTATGACAAGGAGCCGGACTAAGAAGGCTAAGGACGCTCTCAACTTTGTTGATGCACAGTTTTGCAAAGTGTGAGGAGCAAAGTGAAGATATCCACAAAGATGAAGGAAAAGTGCAAGCACTCCTCAATTTGGGCCAACCCAATTCTCAAATTGTGCAAACAATTTTCAACATTTCGGTTTGGGCTCAACCAAATGACAATTTGGCCCAAGTGCATGTTCCAAACCATGGTGCACGAAATTATCAACCTGTTGAGATTCCAGCTGGTGCATTCAATGCACTTCAAAGGTTTCCAACCATTCACTCCTCATCAATGGCGAACTTCAGCAGTCTACAGACTCAAGAGTCATCCAAAATCATCCAGAAACTATTGGTGAAGAAGGAGTTACAAGCCTTGAAGCCCCTCCATCAAGAGCACTTAAATGAGGATCATTTACTCCTCATTTATTGGCCAAAACTCATCCCTCATCTTCTAGCTCGAATTTTTATCTTTTTATTTCAGTTTTCAGAGTTGTTTTGGCTAGGTCTACCCATTAGCTAGCCTAGAATAATTTTTAGAAATAATTATTTTAAATTCCCATATTTACATCTCCTTTAATTTCCATCATTAAGAATGGAGATGAAGGGACTTGTCAATGGGTTTAGAATTCCGACTTCCTTGTCCTATAAAAGGAGGTCTAGGTGTTATTTGCAACACAATTTCAATCATCAAATATATTTCACATTTTTCCTTGAAATTGAGAGTGATTCTCTTTTCAACCTATCTACCTTTTTCCACTCAATTCTTGTTAAGTTTTCTTTACAAGTCTACTAAGACCAATATTGCCTTCTCATTGGAAGAAGGAGGTGTTGGCCCCATCATCATTCCCCCTCAATTTTGGCAACGAAGGCTTTCTTTGTCTTGGACCTTTTTCGGTATCAAGAAGGAGGAGTCGCCAAAGGCATAACACCATCTTTGCACTCGGGCAAGGATCCGAGGAGGAGTTGGCGGCCATATCCGATCGTTTCCCAAGATACCGCATAGATTAGCTTTGTGCATTTCGGATCTGTCAAACTGTTGACATTTCCGCCTCATCAAACATACCTACACAGTGTTGCTCCTTTGTTGGCTAGATCTGCTCCTCGTGTTCCAGGATACCCTCCCGGAATCACATCAATTGGTATCAGAGCCACTTGCTCAACAAGGAGAAGTTTTTCTACCCTTTTCTTTTTATTCCGCAACATATATCATTTTTGTTATCATTGTGTTTTTCTCGGTTGTTCTTGCCATTTTTAATTTCTTGTTCCAGTGTTGTGCAATCTGCATAGAAAAAAACAAAGAAAAAATCGCATTTTATTTGCATTGAAAAAAAAAAAAAAAAAATCAGCTCGACTCAACTGTTCTGATTGCAGAAAAGGCAATTTGAAGAATTCTTGGAACAATTTTCAAACAAAGGGCAAGAAAAAGAACAACCTAAGAGCCTTTTCAAACCTGTTCTTTCAAAAGTTGCGGAATATCCTTTTCCAAAACCCACAAAGAATCGTTTTGCAAAAAGTAACAACACTTTCTTCAACCTGTTGAGATCTGTTGAGATTTTATTTTATTGCGTCTTTTGTGCCTTGTTTTGAATCACTTTTTCAAGAATTTTTTGAGCCAGAAAAAGTTGCTAGGTTTATAAAGAGAATCTGTGAGTTTTTTGAGAGAGAGAAAAAAATGGCTAATGAAGCATTGCTAGAACAGTTTCAAAGAATGTTGCAGGAACAAATGGCTCCACTAAATGCAAGGCTAGCCCGTCTTGAGGCTGGTCGAAGAGAGGAGGAAGAGCAGGAACCTCGAAATGGGGAAGATGATCGCCAATCAAATATTGATCAAGAAGATGATGTTCCACCTCACCACAATCAAAGGCAAAGAGATATGGCTCAACAGGTTTACCGGAACTTCAAATTGCAAATTCCACCTTTCTACGGAAAAAGCAACCCGGATGAATACCTTGATTGGGTAAAGAAGAGTGAATTGGTATTTAATTGCTTTGATTATCCCACTGACCTCAAAGTTAAATTGGCCGTTGTTGAGTTTCATGGTTATGCCCTCACATGGTGGAATCAAGAAAATCGGCTTGGATTAGGTCCTCAAACTTGGGAAGAGTTGAAGATCCAAATGCAAGAGAGATTTGTGCCATCTTACTACACTCGAGAATGTTTCCAACGCCTTCAAACACTTGTCCAAGGCACTAAAAGTGTTGAGGACTACCACAAAGAGTTGGAATCCGCCCTTTTGAGAGCCGATGTTATTGAAAGAGGTGAAGCAAAAATGTCTAGGTTCATTCAAGGACTTAGACCTGACATTGTGAAGACCTTGGAATTATGTGAGTACAACAATTTTCAAGAGTTGTTACATAAAGCCATCCGAATTGAAAGACAACTCAAGAAAGGGAGCACTTCCACCATGGCTCCAAGATCAAACCAGTGGCCGAAAGCTCCACAAAGGACACCCCCACCTCCACAAAAAGGTACCCCTTCCAAATCTCCCACTTCTACCCCTTCCACTTCCCAAAATCGCTCCCAAAACCGTCCCCCTTCCAAACCCCTTCATGAAGTTCAATGCTATAAATGCAAAGGTATGGGTCATTATGCTCATCAATGTCCAAATCCGAAAGTTATACTCATGAGAGATGGAGAATGGTACAGTGAGGATGAAGAAAATGATGAGACCGAATCTGCTCAACCTGTTGAGGACGAGTATGCTCAACCTGTTGAGGAAGAGTTTGGTCTTCCGGTTGAAGGTCCTCTCCTAGTAGCAAGACGAGTACTACAGGTGCAACCAACCCCTCAATCATGTCAAAGGGAGAATCTCTTCCATTCAAGAGCACTTGTGAATGGTAAAGTATGTTCACTCATTATTGATTCCGGTTCTTGCACTAATGTTGCTAGTTCTCATATGGTGAATAAGTTAGGACTTGCTACTCACAAGCATCCTCGACCCTACCTTCTTCAATGGATGGATGACACCGCTCATGCCAAGGTGAATTGTCAAGTTGAAGTACCCCTCAAAATTGGCAATTATGAAGACAAGGTACTTTGTGATGTTGTACCTAAGATGATTGCTGCCCATATTCTACTTGGGAGGCCACTGGCAGTATGATAAGCAAGCTGTGCATGATGGTGTGACCAACCGATACACCATTCAACACGTTGACCGAAAGATTACCTTGGTGCCTTTAACACCCCAACAAGCCCATGCCGATCAGATCCAACTCCAAAGTGAGTCCGAGGGTAAGGATGGTAAACTTAAGGGTAAAGTTGAAAATAAAAAGAAATCCCAAGTGGATTTGCAAGAGTCAAAGGTCTTTTGGGATGGTGAAGGAATAAATAGCGAAAAGAGTGGTAAAAGAGAGAATGAGAGAAGACAAGAGTGTTTCCTTTCCATAGCCAAAGAAAAACACATCAAGAAAGCTCTTTTGAGTCAAAAATGTTGTTTTCTCTTTTTACCTAACACTTGTCTTCTAACAATGGATCAAGAGGAAGAAATTCCTTCTTTTCTTTCTTTGTTGTTGCAGGAATATCAAGATCTTTTTGAAGATCCGATTGGCTTACCTCCATACCGAGGTATTGAGCATCAAATCGATCTTGTCCCGGGAGAACCTTTACCAAATCGGCCCCATTATCGAACCAATCCCGAGGAAGCCAAAGAGATACAGAGGCAAGTCCAAGAGCTTCTTGCCAAAGGGTACATCCGAGAAAGCTTATCCCCTTGTGCCGTACCGTGCTTCTTGTACCTAAAAGTGATGGTTCATGGCGGATGTGCATGGATTGCCGCCCATCAATAAGATCACCATCAAGTACCGACACCCCATTCCACGCCTTGATGACATGCTTGATGAACTTTCAGGTGCAAAGGTATTTTCTAAGGTTGATCTTAAGAGTGGTTATCACCAAATTTGCATGAAAAAGGGTGATGAGTGGAAAACCGCCTTTAAGACCAACATTGGTTTATATGAGTGGCTTGTCATGCCATTTGGATTAACCAATGCCCCTTCTACTTTTATGAGACTCATGAACCATGTTTTAAGGAAATTCATTGGAAAATTCGTTGTGGTATATTTTGATGACATTTTGATCTATAGTCATACTTTATCTCAACACGTTGAACATCTGCGATTATTGTTTGAAACTCTTCGAAGAGAAAAGCTTTATGCTAATCTTAAGAAGTGTACTTTTGCTACTAATCAGATTGTGTTTCTTGGATATGTTATTAGTGAGAAAGGACTAAGTGTTGACGAATCCAAGGTGCAAGCCATCAAGGATTGGCCAACCCCTACTAATGTGACCGAAGTGAGATCTTTTCACGGTCTTGCTAGCTTTTACAGACGCTTTGTGAAGGATTTTTCCACCATAGCCGCCCCACTTAACGAGCTTGTCAAGAAAGGAGTACCATTTGTTTGGGGTGACAAGCAAGAGAAAGCGTTCAACCTGTTGAAAGAAAAGTTGACACAAGCTCCGGTCCTTTCACTACCCGATTTTGGTAAGATCTTTGAAGTTGAGTGTGATGCGAGTGGCATAGGTATTGGTGCAGTTCTCACTCAAGAAGGTAAACCTATTGCATACTTTAGTGAAAAATTGAGTGGCGGTCCTTTGAATTATTCAACATATGACAAAGAATTATATTCTCTTGTGAGAAGTCTTGAGGTATGGTCTCATTATCTCTTGCCTAAGGAATTTGTCATTCATACTGACCATTATTCATTAAAGTATTTGCAAGGTCAAGGTAAACTTTCAAAAAGACATGCAAAATGGATGGAATTTGTTGAATCTTTTCCTTACTTAATTAAGTTTAAGAAAGGTAAAGAAAATGTAGTGGCAGATGCATTGTCTAGAAGGTATGCTTTATTCAGCATGTTGAATAGTAAGGTTTTAGGATTTGAAGAGATGAAGAACTTGTATGGTGAAGATATTGACTTCGGATCTGTTTACAAAGCATGTTTGTCTCAACCTGTTGACACTTATTACATATTTGATGGATATCTCTTTAAAGCTAACAAGCTTTGTGTTCCTAGAGGTTCCATCCGAGAGCTACTTGTAAGGGAAGCCCATGGAGGAGGACTTATGGGACATTTTGGTCAGCTCAAGACCTTGGAAGCTCTCAAAGAGCATTTCTTTTGGCCGAACATGAAGAAGGACGTGGACAAATTTTGTGCTCAATGTGTCACATGCAAAAAGGCTAAGTCTAAACTTGAGCCTCACGGGTTGTATACTCCACTCCCTACTCCTTCTTTACCTTGGGTTGACATATCAATGGATTTTGTTCTGGTCTTCCTAGGACTCAAAATGGGCATGATGCAATTTTTGTAGTTGTTGACCGTTTTTCTAAAATGGCTCACTTTATTCCTTGCCATAAAACGGATGATGCTACAAATGTTGCAAATTTATTCTTTAAGGAGGTTGTTAAATATCATGGGTTGCCTAGGACAATAGTAAGTGATAGGGACACCAAATTCCTAAGTCACTTTTGGAAGACATTATGGGCTAAACTTGGTACTAAGCTATTGTTTTCAACATCTAGTCACCCACAAACCGATGGGAAGACCAAGGTAGTTAATAGAACAATGATACAATTGCTTAGAACACTCCTTAAGAAGAATTTGAAGCAGTGGGAAGAGTTTATTCCACATGTTGAATTTGCTTACAATAGGGCTTTTCATACTTCAACAACTCATAGCCCTTTTGAAATTGTTTACGGATTCAACCCGTTGACCCCGATGGACTTATTGCCTTTACCTCTTAATGATGCAGCTCATAAAGATGGAGAAATAAAAGCAAAGCAAATGAAGGAGTTACATGAGAAGGTGAAAGAAAGGATCTCCAAACAGAATGAAGCATATGCAAGGAGGGCAAATAAAGGTCGAAAACAAGTCACCTTTGACGTTGGTGATTGGGTATGGTTACACTTGAGAAAGGAGAGATTCCCTCAAGAAAGGAAGAACAAACTCGCCCCAAGAGGAGATGGTCCCTTCCAAGTGGTTGCAAAAGGGGAGATAATGCCTACACTCTAGATCTTCCTAGTGGTAAATATGGAGTACATGCAACGTTTAACGTTATGGATCTTTCCCCTTTTGAAGGTACTATGGAAGATGAGATTCTGAGGTCAGAATCTTTTGAAGAAGGGGGGAGTGACGTGGAACAGGCCCAACCCAAGCCCAAACATCAAGATCCGCTCGTTGGCCTTGGTGGACCTATGACAAGGAGCCGGACTAAGAAGGCTAAGGACGCTCTCAACCTGTTGATGCACAGTTTTGCAAAGTGTGAGGAGCAAAGTGAAGATATCCACAAAGATGAAGGAAAAGTGCAAGCACTCCTCAATTTGGGCCAACCCAATTCTCAAATTGTGCAAACAATTTTCAACATTTCGGTTTGGGCTCAACCAAATGACAATTTGGCCCAAGTGCATGTTCCAAACCATGGTGCACGAAATTATCAACCTGTTGAGATTCCAGCTGGTGCATTCAATGCACTTCAAAGGTTTCCAACCATTCACTCCTCATCAATGGCGAACTTCAGCAGTCTACAGCACTCAAGAGTCATCCAAAATCATCCAGAAACTATTGGTGAAGAAGGAGTTACAAGCCTTGAAGCCCCTCCATCAAGAGCACTTAAATGAGGATCATTTACTCCTCATTTATTGGCCAAAACTCATCCCTCATCTTCTAGCTCGAATTTTTATCTTTTTATTTCAGTTTTCAGAGTTGTTTTGGCTAGGTCTACCCATTAGCTAGCCTAGAATAATTTTTAGAAATAATTATTTTAAATTCCCATATTTACATCTCCTTTAATTTCCATCATTAAGAATGGAGATGAAGGGACTTGTCAATGGGTTTAGAATTCCGACTTCCTTGTCCTATAAAAGGAGGTCTAGGTGTTATTTGCAACACAATTTCAATCATCAAATATATTTCACATTTTTCCTTGAAATTGAGAGTGATTCTCTTTTCAACCTATCTACCTTTTTCCACTCAATTCTTGTTAAGTTTTCTTTACAAGTCTACTAAGACCAATATTGCCTTCTCATTGGAAGAAGGAGGTGTTGGCCCCATCATCATTCCCCCTCAATTTTGGCAACGAAGGCTTTCTTTGTCTTGGACCCTTTTTCGGTATCAAGAAGGAGGAGTCGCCAAAGGCATAACACCATCTTTGCCTGGGCAAGGATCCAGGAGGAGTTGGCGGCCATATCCGTTCGTTTCACAAGCTTCCGCATCGTTTTGCTTTGTGCATTTCGGATCTGTCAACCTGTTGACATTTCTACCTCATCAATCATACCTACCCCGTGTTGCTCCTTTGTTGGCTAGATCTGCTCCTCGTGTTCCAGGATACCCTCCCGGAATCACATCAGTCACAGCAAGCTTGGAGCTCTCAAGAACACAACACCATCAACCATTCAACTGAGAGTCCGCACCTGCCTCAGGAACGCGACTATCAATTAGCAATTTTGTCGAACACCTTGCATGCAGGAATCAAAAGAGTGACCTCTCACCTGAAATTGCGAGGACGAAAGCAGGCCAAAGCGGAAGCAACAGGGCGACAGAGGATCAAACACGCGCCACAAATATTAGATTCAAGCAAAAAGTGGAAGAATCAAACAGAATACGAAGCAACAGAGAAGATTCGAGTAAGAGAACGAGAATGTAAAGAGCAGATATCCGCGAACAAGCCGTCTGTTTATAGGCCCAAACCTAACGGCCGAAATGTCGCCTCAAGCGGAGAACTAATCCCAAAAAGTCGCGTATCGGGTATCACTAACGGTAGGAAATCTTCGCCTACCGTCAAAGTGATTGTTGCCCAACGGTCGACTTCAAGCCAAAACGCGAGTACAAGACCCTACCCATACTCCTCCTCTAGGAGGAGGCACCTTGGTACACTATCCAAGAAAATGCCCTCACGTATTGGTACACTACCCAAGCAAACGCGTCCTCGCGCCCCATCGAGAATAATACAAGGCCTTTGAAAAGGTCTCACCTTTGTGGTCTCCAGTATCGCCCGAGCAAGGTCTCACCCTTGTGGTCTCCTGTATCGCCTTCGCGAGGTCTCCAGTCTCACCTGCACGAGGTCTTGCCCTCGCGGGCCTCGAGTCTCGCCTGGGCGACGTCTCATACTCGCCTTTGCGTCTCTTAGGCCCTCGCGGGCCACCCTCACGGTCCGAGTACTCGCCCTTGCAATCTCACTCGCCTTCGCCCTTACACTCAGGTTCGTGCGACCCTCACTCCTTATTTGGCTGTATTCTATCTGGGCCTTCGCCTGCCACTTGCTCCACCTGGAAATAGACCACTTGGTCATCTGACATCAATCAGCCAATGAGGAGGCCAGCACGAGCCTGAGTGATCTTCACCAGATTTGTACGCCAAACATTCCCTTGCAGGTGAATCTTCTAAGGCGGTTTGCTGAGATCTTCATCATCACAGCCGCCTTATCTCCAATCAGTCTGACACAGACTTATCTCCTTATATCTCGAGACTTGTCGATCTGTCTCACAAACATGTCCAAGGCTTCAACCGGGAGGCTCTTCTCACGGCATCTCCCTATAAATAGGGGGATGTCCACCCTAAACTGGGTAAGCTACTACACGTCCCCCCACTCCTCTCTTGCTACTTCTGAGTATTCTCCTTATCTTTTACAGATTACTCTGAACAGCAAGCTTGGAGTCTCAAGAACATCATCTTCTCCACCACATCAACTGAGAGTCCGGGCCTTCCTTAGGAACGAGACTATCGGTTTGGCGCCCGTCTGTGGGAGCGAAAGAAGCGAAAAGTTCTTCTCGTAAACCCATATTACAAACCACAAGTAGTAAGCCATGCCAACTACCCGGAGTGCGAGTAGGCACAGCCGCCGTGGACGGAGGAATCCTCCGCGACGAACACAAACAACGATCCACGATCGGAACCATCTCCAAACAACGTCCCCCCACAACGGGGAGAACTATCTGTTCACTCAACGGAGGAAAGCTCCTCCCGCGTTAACCGTAACGTGCCCCAGGAGCGTAACACTCCACCACCGAACACTCTACCAACGAGCCTTGATCCGGCCGTTCTGCAAACAATCACCGACACGGTTGCTTTCAACTTGTGTGAAACACTCACCACCACTCTTCGGGGCGTTCTGGATAGCGTAGGAACACTACGGACAAATCAGCCTGAACGCCCAGCTACTCCACCTCAACAAGTAAGTAACCCTAACCCTTCTTCGTCGTTACTTATCGCACTTACTAGACGGTTAGAGGAAGTGGAAAAAAGGGGCGAAAGGGCCAGTGTTCATAATATTACGAATGGGTCGGACCACCTCTGGACCCAGCCTTTTACTCAACGGGTTTTGGAAACCCCTCTTCCCGATCAGTTTCGCCAGCCTAAGCTGGACGCCTATGACGATCTCTCAGACCCGGATATTCACCTACAGCGTTACGTTTCTGCGATGGCAATCGCAAGGGCGGATGATAACACGCTCTGTAGGGCCTTCAGCTCCACGCTCACCGGAGCCGCAGCAAGCGGTATACCACTCTCCGCGATAAGCGGTTTAATTCCTTTGAGGAACTCTCCTGCAACTTCTCCAACCACTTTGTGGTGTCAAAACCTCCCCTAAAACGGCGGGACATCTCCTTAAGATACGGCGAAGAAGGATGAGCCCCTCAGGGAGTATATTCAGCGTTTCCAGGCAGAGTCTATCCAAGTCCCCAATCTGGGAGAGAAAGCTCGCCTGCTTGCGGCCATCCAGGGCCTCCGCTGGGAATCCCTTTTCATTATGGATGTGCACACCAACCTCCCCACCAACATGGAACAATTCTTGAGCACGGCGTCTCGATTCATGAACACGGAGGAAGTCACCCGACCACTCGCCAAGGCCGCCACGACAGATGCAAAGGGACAGCCTTCGCGAGTGGACTCCAGGTCCCAGAGGCAATACCCTACGCCATCCAACAGGGAAGGGGCGTATTTTTCTCTCCCCCCACTGAGGGAATCTCGCACCAACATCCTCCATGCCCTGGAACAAAGGAGGGAGGTTCCCAAGTGGCCCCACCCCCTCTCCTAGGAGGTCGTCAGGTATAGCACCAAGTATTGTCGTTACCATCGCGACAAGGGACACGACACTGAGGACTGTTTTGAGCTTAAACGCATGATTGGGGAAATGCTCACTCAAGGCAAACTCAGGGAGTTCTTACTCCATGATAATGGGGATCGCAGGCGGGAAAATAACTAGGAGGACTGCCACCAAGGGGGCACATCAGCGTAATCACACAATGTGAAGGCGCATTGGCAAGACGCCGTCATATGAGACAGATCTACCAGTCAATCACTCTTCTACCCACTTACCGCATCGCCGGATGGCACCTCGGTGGCAAGTACCACATGCGGACCCTTTTGTTATCACTGCCCGCATCTCTAGATGGGACATTGACAGATTCTACATGGACACTAGGGCGAATGCCAACGTAATCTATAAACATACTCTGTTTGAGGCCAAGGTGCCTTTGTCACAAATCCAACCTGCCAAGGGGGCCACCTTTGGAGTGGGGCGGGATGAAATCCCAAATTTAGGGTCAATCACGCTCCCTTACATGATGATGGGGATTACTAAAGAAAAGAAGCAAGTGTGTCACTCGAGCTTTGTGGATTTTATTGTCCTAGATCTCCCTACACCATACAACGCCATCATCGGGCGTCATACTTAGACTGAGTTCCATGTCCGCTGTGATGTGCGGACCCTGACTTTGGTTTTTCACACTGCGGCTGGGGATGCCTATATCTTTGTCAACCAGAACGTGGCCAGGGGCAATTATGTCTCTGCCCTCGCGGGACCTCCTCAGCTCCCCAAGCCGATTGAGCCTAAGAGAAAGGCACCCATGGAGGAAGCTGCGCCCACAGGCGAGGTCGCTCCTGACTTGTCTGGAGCTTTTGAAGAGGTTGAAATCTCCCCTGGCAAGAAGTTCCGGGTTGGAAAGGACCTCGAAGAAAAAGACCAACAAGCCCTCATCCATCTCCTCCGTGCCAATGGCGATGTTTTCGCATGGACCCCTGAGGACTTACCAAGTGTGGATCCTTCTATCATTTCTCACAAGTTGAGTGTACTCCCCGGCTTTAGCCCGGTTAGACAGAAAACAAGGGGCATGGCCCCTGACCGTAAGGACTTTGTACGCACGGAAGTGCAGAAATTGCTTAAGGCAAATATAATCAAGGAAGTTCACTACTCTGAGTGGGTTGCGAATATTGTCCTCGCCGACAAAGAGGGCGGTCAGTGGCGACTTTGCGTGGACTACAAAGGGGTTAATAGGGCCTGCCCAAGGGATCCCTATCCCCTGCCTTCTATCGATCAACTGGTTGACTCAACCGTTCATCACTCTATCTTCTCCTTCCTCGACGCATACAGCGGATACCATCAAGTTTTTATGGACCCAGAAGACGCGGTAAAAACCGCCTTCACTCTTGGCGAAGCCGTCTACCATTACATCGAATGCCCTTCGGCTTAAAAATGCGGGGCTACCTTCCAAAGGCTTGTGAATCAGGTCTTCGCAGACCAAATTGGTCGAAATCTTGAGGCTTATGTCGATGACATTGTGGTCAAAAGCAAGGCCACCTCCACGCACCTCGCGGACTTAGAAGAAACGTTCGCCAACTTCCGCAAGTATAATATGCGGCAAAACCCAAAGAAGTGTATCTTTGGCGTGGGCGAGGGCAAGTTTCAGGTTACCAGATCTCGAAGGAGGGATTCATGCGAATCCCAAAAGATTGAAGCTATCACCACTTTGCGCACCCCGGGGCTCAAAGGCGTTCAAAGAACTAACGGGAAAGCTAGTTACCTTGGGGCGATTCGTCTCTAAACTCAGAAATCGCTGCAGACCTTTCTTCAATCAAATTCGCAAGAAAAAAGCTTGCAAGTGGACAGAGGAATGCCAGGAGGCATATGACTCAATCAAGCAACTCTTACAAGAGTTTCCTGCACTCAAGAGTTTCCTTATCAAGGAAGAGGCTGCCAAACAATGGCCAGTCTACTACACCAGTCACACTCTCCAGGATACGGAAACAAGGTATCCTCCTCTCCAAAAAGCTATCTTATCTCTTGTGTATGCAACAAGGAAGCTCAAGCCCTACTTCCAAGGGCACACAATCATAGTCCGAACGGACTTGCCAATTCAGGATATTCTGAGGCGGCCCGAACATTCAGGGCGCCTTGCCAAATGGTGTATCGAGCTTGGTGGCTTTAACATCAACTATGAACCCAGAAAGGCGATTAAAGGCCAGGCTCTTGTAGACTTCATCGCGGAATTCTCGGATGTTAACATCATCCCGGCCCCGAGCGGGCCCCGCGCCTCAACCCATTCCCCAGTGGGACATGTTCGTGGATGGCTCATCCAAACTTGGATCCCGCAGGGGGCGTATATCTACGCGGACCTCTAGGTATGGAAGTATCTCTTCGCGTCTCTTTCCAATTCCAAGTAACTAATAATGTTGCAGAATATGAGGCCCTCATTGCGGGGCTCAAACTCGCCATAAGGGCAGGCATTCGCCACTTTCAAGTCCACAGCGACTCGCAACTGGTGATTCACCAGGTCCAGGGGTGCGCCGAATGTAAAGACGCCACCCTGACCAAATACCTCAAATTGGTGAACGCCTTGCGGACCAACTTTGAGGAGGCTATCTTTATCCACGTTCCTCGTTCCGAGAACACCACAGCAGACATGCTATCTAAGGGAAAGACTCCCTCCACCATGGCCACCCTGGCCAGCCCTTCCATTGCGGAGGCTATCGATATTGCCTCACTGGCAACACAAGATCCGGTCGCAGACTGGAGGGACACTATTATTGCCTAGCTAAAAGCCAGCACCACGGACCCCCAGGCTTGCAAACGGGCCATCCGTTTTATTCTCATTGATGACCAATTATGGCAGCGGGTTTGCGGCATCCCTCCAACGCTGCCTCGGCACCCTTGAGGGACACTCTGTCTTGGATACTCTCCACCAAGGCAATTGTGGCGCACACATTTGTCACCGTCGCCACCCGAGTCCGGTTGCGGAGGCGGGCGCCGGGGCGTCGGAAGCGGAAGCCGGAAAAACACAAGATGGCAGTCCATCGAGACCCGGCCGCGCGTAGCGGACCAGCGAAGCGATTGAAGAAGCGACCTGAACATTTTCATACATATAACTAAAATAAAGTCCAAACATACAATTCATGCATTAGCAACAGAGTAAGCCCGCCCTCCGTGGACGAGTGCTTACGCACCAAAACATAGATACATACAGAATTCACAGAACCTAAAGTGTCTAGCAAGCGCCAAGCGCTCAGAACATGCACAGAACAGAATATATAAATATATACAAATATACAATCATCACAGCAATACAGAAAGTGTGCATATGCAACTACAGAGCCAGCCCTAGATCTAAGTGTCAAAAATACCTCGCGGGATTCGGACCAAGTAGATAAAATCCCGGCCCGCAAGGTGCAGCTGCTGCAAAACACAACCAAGGTAGAAACCTCACGGAAACTTATCAGGTCTACCTGAAACCCAAAAACAGAACCCGAAAAAGGGTGAGTCCTAAAAGGACCCGTAAGGGATTTGGGGTAAGGTAAGTATATGTAACCCTGCAAAACAGAAAGATAGCAATATATGCAACAGAATACAGAATATCATGCATGTACAGGAAATAGATCAGAAGTGTTACGGTCACCCCGAGCGGGTTGCGACCGGGTGACCCGGGGCTCCGGTTTTAGCCTGCGGGTCACGTTTTTCGGTGTTCAGGCGGCTCCCGAGCCCTATCCGAGTATCATTTTGGCGAACCCCTCCGTATTTGAGGTCGTGTGGGTCCCCCGGACGTTTCCGCCGAAAATATTTTTCTGGCGCCGGGGGGTTGTCGGGGTCGTCTCGGGACGTACAGCGGGCTCGGTAGCACTCTCGAGATCTCAGTTTGGGAAGCCGTTTGCAGTTTTGGAGTCGTGGAAACGTCCCGGTGATGGTTGTGGAGTTCAATATTTGGGGCGGGACGTTCGGTTCCGGGCGACTCCCGGGGCTCGGGACGGGAATCCCGGGGCTCGGGATGGAAATTTTCTGACGGCTTTGGGGTAAGATATGTTTTAATTTAAGATGGAATTTATGAGTATTTTTTTATAGAATTTTGGGGTGACGGAATTTCGGTTCAGGTTGTCACGCTCGCACGTCGGGTTTTGGTTCGGGTTCAGCGAGCTCGGTAGGACACTTCGGAAATGTAAATGAATTTCTGAAAAATGTTCTGTGAATGTTATAATATTCTGAAGGTTATGTCCAAGTTTCGTTAATTTTGGAATTCGGTAATTATTTTTGGGCAAAAAGAATTGGAACTTTCGGAAAAATTGGGAGTTAATTTGCAATTGGGTGCAAATTAAAAAGAAATCAGCATGGGCAGCAGCAGCCCTTTTTTCGGCAGCAAGTGTGTGTGTGTGATTAATAGGACACATGGCTTGTTTCTATTTAAGGTAGAGAAGTATGGGCTAAAAGTGATGAAAATATAAATGGCTTAATATTTTCATAAAGTGAGACTTATTTCATTTCTTCTTCTTCTTCATCTTCTCCAAGTTCTGCCGCCACCATTGATGAGCAACCTCCAAGCTTGAACTTCTTCTTCTTTGTGGAAATCAAAGAGAAATTGGTTGCTACTTGTGGTAAGCATCATCCCTACTCCTCTTTTCTTATTAGTTTTGAAGTTTAGTGGTGAAAGAGAAGTTTTGGCAATTAATGGGTTTGTTCTTAGCTATAAGCTAGGATGATTCTCTTCCTCCCATGTTTTAGTATGTTGTTCTTGGGTAGTAGAAGAGTGTTAATCAAGTGTTAGATTTTGGAAAACACATCTTGGATGAGAAACTAGTTATGGCGAATTTATGGAATAAATTCCAAAATGGTGTGTGTTTGTTATCTTGTTTCATGCTTCAAGTATGTTAGTCCTAGCATGATTCTAAGCTTGTGTATGGATTCAATTTGATGGAAAACAAGTTGAGGGAAAAATCCCCAAATGGCCGAATTATGGGTTGATTTTCAAAAATGGATTTTGTTGTTTTGGATGCAATTGGATAGCATTCATGGTTTAGAAGTGAAATTGGTGGTTAGAATGATTGTTTGGTAGCTTGAATGGATTGAATTGGAAGTTGGATAAAAGTGGGTTAAGAACCGAATTTTAGAATGATTCTTTTTCAATGTTGGAGGTTCATTTTGGTTGAATTGGATGTTAATATGGTGTTGGGGTTGAATTTAGGAGTGGATGGAAGTTTGAAATGTTGAATTCGGTTAAGAAATGGAAAAGTTACAATTAAGCGGGATTATTGGAAAATGGCGGGTAATGAAGGGTTCAAGGTTGGATTTGATCAGTTCGCTTATTGTATGATGTTTGTCAATGTATAATCTTGCATTGTCTAGGTTGGTTCTGAATTCGGCGTTTCGTGAAAATGCGGAATTTTACGGAAGTGCAGCCGGATTTTCGGTTTTGGGGTCGGGGTTGTAATTTGGTAGTGTGGTTGGTAAGGTTGCTAATTCAACTTGAAATGACAGATTCGAGGTCCGGAAGTTAGAAAAAGAGAGGTTTCGGGTTTCGGGTCGTGGTTTGGAAATCGTCGAGAATCGGTCAAATACTGGAATTGTGAGGTAAGGGTTTGGTTCGCTATTTTTGGTAAGATAGGTGTATGTTTAGTTTCACTTTACATTCGCAAGTATTTCGGTATTATATGCCTAGGGCATATTCTGTAGTCTGTAGGTGTATGTGTTGTTGCATTTCTGTTTTGCAGGTATTTCGGAAATCTGTGCTTTAAGGTACGTTCTGTAATTTGTAGGAGTATGCCTTATGGCATACTGCATGCATTAATCCTACGTTTGTAGGAGTATGCCTTATGGCATACTGCATGCATTAACACTACGACAGTTGTGGGTTCGCTACCCCAGCTGGTGCACCATGCTTCTGTAATAGCTTCGGCTTCTGACTCCCCTTAGTGGGAGGCTGTCGTTCCGATTTGTTATAAGGTTTATGGCGATTTGGAATCGCACATCCTTCGGGATTCCGATTTGTTTCTGGTACATGCATGTTATTCTGTATTCTGTTGCGTATATTGCTAGCTTTCTGTTTTGCAGGGTTACATATACTTATCTTACCCCAAATCCCTTACGGGGTCCTTTTAGGACTCACCCTTTTTGGGTTCTGTTTTTGGATTTCAGGTAGGTCTGGTAAGCAGCCAGCGGGGTAGGTTTCCGCGAGGCTTCTGCCTTGGTTGTGTTGAGCAGCAGCAGTACCTTGCGAGCTGGGATTTTGTCTACTTGGTCTGAATCCCGCGCGAGGTATTTTGACGTTTAGGCCTAGGGTCGGCTCTGTAGCTGCATGTGCATACTTTCTGTTTTATTGTTGTGGTGATTGTATATGTATATATATATATATATATATATTCTGTTCTGCTGCATGTTCTGAGCGCTTGGCGCTTGCTAGATACTTTAGGTTCTGTGAACTCTGTATGTATCTATGTTTTGGTGCGTAAGCACTCGTCCACGGAGGGCGGGGCTCACTCTGTTGCTAATGCATGATTTGCATGTTTTGATTTTATTTTAGTTATATGTATGGAATTTTTGTTAAGTTGTTTCCACTTTCATTTCGCTCTTTGGGTCCGCTACGCGCGGCGGGTCTCGATGGACCTGCCATCATGTATGATTCCGGCTTCCGCTTCCGACGTCCCGGCGCCCCGCCTCCGCAACCGGGCTCGGGTGGCGTGCGGTGACAAGTTGGTATCAGAGCAGGTAAGTGACCATATTGGTCGTCAGTGGTGACTTGTAGTGACGACTATTGTTGTACATTTTATTTTAGAATGGTTTGGTACGGAGATTGGCCACCTCCTTACTTGAACCACTTTAAAATAAAATTGTGGAACAAAGTTGATCCTTCAAGTTATCCTGATAGTTGCAGATTTCGGAACTCGGGATTTCTGGATTCTGGTAAAAGTATTACGAGTAAGGGGGATTGTGGAAAAGTTTCAGGTACGTAAAATTGTGTGTTAGGAAAAGATTTGGTGAAATAAGCATGAACTGCTTCTGTGATTCTGTGAAATGCATGATTTTATTATTTTGCGAAATAACTTCTGAGTCAAGTACTGCATTGCACTACAGAGCCTTAGAAAGCTGCTGCTAGTTTCTGTAGGGATTAGAGGTAACTGATTGTTTTGGACTCTGTTTGGTCTGAAATTTTGAGATATGGTTAACACTCGTTGATAGCGTGATTTGGTACCGGAGGGGCGGGACTGGGATCCCACACCTCCGTGGAATAGGATACGGGTTCAGCGTAACCCGTGGTCTCGAACAACCACACTCACCGCCCCGAGGCTTAGCCGCCGTAGGGACCCCTCTCGATTTGGTATTACCGCCACCTAGCTGGTTCGGGCGGCAGAGGCGGGGAAAATCTGTTTATGCCACGGTAAGGGCATTTTGATCGTGTGGTGATAGCGAGACTTTAGCCACCGCTCGCCACGGCTTTGGGATTGGTATGTGAGTGACTCCGTGGTGGTTGGTCACTACGACACCTTGACTTCTCGTCGGTCCATTCAACGACGGGAGATTCAGGGCACCCGATCGACGAGGTCAGACTTACGGAGAGGTTTGAGTTTGAACCCCGAGGTTCAATGACCGAGAAGGGTGCAGGGTAGTAGAGATTTGGTTTGCAGGAGTTGACAAACTCCTGGGGGAGGCTACATTTTCCACGAGCAGTGCAGTGGGGATGTAGCCAGAAATCTGTGTCAGGCATAGTTGATGAGTTTCATCGGGGAGACAGGACTGTCGGAGAGTATGAGTGAGAGTTTGATCGGCTGGTTTACTATGTACCGTAGTATCAAGGTATGGAGAGGAGAAGACCAAGAGGTTTATTCGTTGATCGCGCCCGAGTTCAGGTGGGCTTGAGACTTTTAGACATTACTTTGTTTCGGGAAGCGGTCATTAGGGCTCAACTCCTCGAGCAAGAGGAGGTTGAGAGTCGTCTCACCTTGCAATGAGGTCAGGGGAGTACGAGGGGCTCCACACAGTAGGGACCCGGCAGATTTCTCGGACGGCCGAGCAGTGTCCAGGCGCTTTAGTAGAGGTAGAGAGGGAGCACCACCGCACGATTTTATCCGATTTGCGTGAGGTATCACCCGGTCGATTTTGTTACCGGCGGGAGGGCCGATGTTTACGTTGCGGGTCGACACTCACCGGATACGGGATTGCCCTCTCGGTTGCGGGCAGGATTTTGGTAGTCTTGGCGTCCACGGTCTCGGGCACAACCCAACGCGCGCCGCGGCGTGGGTTTCAGCGGGTGGCTCCGAGACCTCGGCGGCGGCAGCGGCTTCAGCCATCCCTCCACCACAAAGCAGCTCGGAGCGGGACAAGTTTTCATTTTGGGGGAGGCCCTAGACATCGTGGAGGTCAGGGAGGACCTAGTCAGCGGTCAGGTACCAGCCAACCGGGAGGCTCGAGTCAGCAGGGAGTTCTGCAGGGTACTTTGTTTCTGAATAAGGTGTCGGTTCATGCATTATTTGATACAGGAGCACCTGTTTCCATTGTAACACAGAAATGTGTTACATCTCTGTATCTGTCTGTTAGAACCTTGCCTCAAACGTATTTAGTAAAAACTGCTGGGAGTCAGTTTCTGTTTTCTGATTAGATGGTTCGGGGTTGTACGACATCTGTAGGCGGACATCTGATAGTATTGGGTTTGTTGGTTTTTGACATGCCGAACTATGATATTATTCTTGGGATGGACTGACTATCCAAGAATTCTTTGCACATTGATTGTGCAAACCGAACCATTA
The DNA here is from genome assembly GCA_024586325.1 of Stellera chamaejasme. Taxonomy (NCBI): domain Eukaryota; kingdom Viridiplantae; phylum Streptophyta; class Magnoliopsida; order Malvales; family Thymelaeaceae; genus Stellera; species Stellera chamaejasme. Next base: position 22,124,421 of record CM044979.1, read on the forward strand.
TGGTTTCTGGAGAGGTACTACCTCTCACGACTCCGACTGGTGTGACTATCGCGCAATACAGTATAGAGTTACAAATTCTGGATCAGCTGTCGATAGTTGGTGTAGGGGAATGCTATGATCTGAATGAGGCTGGTACTATAGTGAAGTTTGATGGTTTACCAGTGGTTTAAGATTTTCTGCAGGTATTTCCGGAGGAGTTGCCCGGATTACCACAAGAGCGGGAAATTGTGTTTGACATCCACCTGCAGTCGGGTACTGCTCCGATATCTATTCCTCCTTATCGGATGCCTATTTCGAGATGCGGGGAGTAGAAGGAGCAATCGGAGGAATTACAAAGAAAAGAGTTTCGTCCGACCGAGCACTTCAAAGACATGGGGTGCTCTAGTTCTGTTTGTTAAGAAGAATGATGGGACACTCTGACTTTGTATTGATTACAGACGGTTGAATGCTCTTATTGGGAAGAATAAGTATCCGTTACCGAGGATTGACGATCTTTTTGATCAACTTCAGGGTTTGAGAGTTTTCTCAAAGATTAATCTCCGATCTGGGTATTTTCAGCTTAGGGTGAAGGATGAGGACATACCTAAGACAGCTTTCCGCACCCGATTTGGACACTTTGAGTTTACGGTCATGCCGTTCGGGCTGACCAATGCTCCAGCAGCATTCATGGATCGATGCATCGGGTGTTCCGCCGTACTTGGACTCATTTGTGGTGGTCTTTATTGATGATATTTGATATATTCTCGGGATGAGGATTCGCATCGGGATCATCCGAGGGTAGTTCTGAGACACTTTGGGAACATCAGCTTTATGCTAAATTCTCAAAGTGTGAGTTCAGGATTCGGGAAGTCACTTTTCTGGGACACGTTATTTCTGAGCATGGCTTGTCTGTGGATCCAGAGAAGGTGAGGGCAGTTCGGAATTGGAAACAACCTACCACGGTACGGGAGTTCAGGAGCTTCCTGGGGTTAGCAGGATTTTATCAGAGGTTTGTACCAGGGTGTTCTATCCTGGCATCTCCGCTTACGTAGTTGACCAAGAAGGGTCAACCGTATTTACGGTCCGATAGGTGTGAGCAGAATTTTCAGGAATTGAAGCGGCGGTTGACTAATGCTCCGATTCTCGACTCTTCCAGATCCGAGCTTACCGTATGTGATTTATACGGATGCTTCCACATCCGGTTTGGGGTGTGTGCTGATGCGAGAATCGGAATGTGATAGCTTATGGGTCGAGGCGGCTTCGACCGCATGAGCTGAACTATCCGACACACGATCCGGAGTTGGCTGCGGTGATCTATGCGCTGAAACAATGGAGGCATTATTCGCTTGGTAACAAATTTCAGATTCTTACCGACCATAAGAGTCTGAAATATCATTTCTGTGAAGGAGCTTAACATGAGGCAGCGCAGATGGCTCGAATACATTAAGGACTATGATTGCAGTATCGAGTACATCTCTGGTAAGGGCAACACGGTTGCCGATGCACTGAGCAGGAAGTATACCGGGTTGGTCAAGGGAGGAGATGTTGGTGACCGATCCGAGGAGAGTGATCTGACGTGCCTTTGGCACAGGTGGCAGCTCTGGGAGCGTGCTCAGGTATACACACTTACTATACATTCTGAGTGGCTTGATAGAGTGCGCGAGGCGCAAGGTAGAGATCCGGGGCTGAAGAAGTTATCTGGGGAGGACAAGGGGTCTTTGTTACCGGCATTTCAGTATAGGCAGGGATTGCTATACTTCCGAGACCGCCTTTATGTACCGGAGGATCAAGAGCTCCGGAGTGAGATTTTAGAGGAGGCGCACTCGAGCAGATTGAGTATTCATCCCGGGAGTGAGAAGATGTATCAGGATCTACGTACTCACTTCTGGTGGCCTGGGATGAGGAGGCACATTGCCACACATGTGTCTAGGTGTGCCGTTTGTCGGCAGTGAAGATTGAGCATCGAAACCGGCGGGGACACTGCAGACTTTGCCCATTCCAGTCCGGAAGTGGGGCAATGTTACTATGGACTTTCATTGCGCACCCCACGACACGGTCTCGCCATGATGCTATCTCAGGTTATTGTGGATCGGTGACAAAGTGTGCACACTTTACGCCTGTTCGGGCCACAGACCCTCTCCGGAGAAGCTTGCCCGGCTTTACATCGGTGAGATTATGCGATTACATGGAGTACCAGACTCCATTGTATCTCGACCGTGATCCGCGTTTCACGGCACGGTTACGGAGGGCTTTTCATGAGGCGCTGGGCACGCGACTCCATCCGAGTCTGACTTATCACCCACAGACGGATGGGCGGTCGGAGCGGGTGATTCGGATATTGGAGGACATCTTTGCGAAGCCGTACTATAGACTTTGGAGGAGATTGGGACCAGCAGTTGCCTTTGATTGAGTTCTCGTACAACAACGGCTTCCGGACTACGATTGGTATGGCACCATATGAGGCGTTGTACGGGAGGAGGTGTATGACACCACACCGCTGGACCGATGCGTCGATAGGGTTGAGTTGGGACCCGAGCTTATTGAGGAGACTACGGCGAAGATCAGATTGATTCAGCGCGGATCAAAGCCGCGAACGACCGCACCACTACTTATGCGAACCGTCGCCGTAGGGCTCGGAGTTTGAGGTTGGGGATAGGGTTTGGCTCAAGGTAGCACCTATCCGCGGGACAGTCGGATTCGGGAAGAAGGGCAAGTTGGCCCCACGGTATATCGGCCCATATGAGATTACGGAGCGGGTCGGTAGGGTGGCATACCGGTTAGCTTTACCTCCGAGTCTGGTTGCTGTGCACAATGTCTTCCATGTTAGCATGTTGAAAAAGTGCATTCTGGATCCGACTCAGACGGTTTCAGTGGAAGAGGTCCAGCTGGAACCCGATCTTTCTTATCAGGAGGAACCAGTAGCCTTTCTGGATAGGGATGTCAGGAGACTTCGCAGTAAGTTGATTCCCATGGTCAAGGTTCAGTGGTCACATCATACCGACCGGGAAGCGACTTGGGAGACAGAGAAGGACATTCGGGACCGATACCCGAGCGGTATTGCGGTTGATACAACTCTTGGAGGACCAAGAGTCCTAAGGGGGAGGATGTTACGGTCACCCCGAGCGGGTTGCGACCGGGTGACCCGGGGCTCCGGTTTTAGCCTGCGGGTCACGTTTTTCGGTGTTCAGGCGGCTCCCGAGCCCTATCCGAGTATCATTTTGGCGAACCCCTCCGTATTTGAGGTCGTGTGGGTCCCCCGGACGTTTCCGCCGAAAATATTTTTCTGGCGCCGGGGGGTTGTCGGGGTCGTCTCGGGACGTACAGCGGGCTCGGTAGCACTCTCGAGATCTCCGTTTGGGAAGCCGTTTGCAGTTTTGGAGTCGTGGAAACGTCCCGGTGATGGTTGTGGAGTTTAATATTTGGGACGGGACGTTCGGTTCCGGGCGACTCCCGGGGCTCGGGACGGGAATCCCGGGGCTCGGGATGGAAATTTTCTGACGGCTTTGGGGTAAGATATGTTTTAATTTAAGATGGAATTTATGAGTATTTTTTTATAGAATTTTGGGGTGACGGAATTTCGGTTCAGGTTGTCACGCTCGCACGTCGGGTTTTGGTTCGGGTTCAGCGAGCTCGGTAGGACACTTCGGAAAGGTAAATGAATTTCTGAAAAATGTTCTGTGAATGTTATAATATTCTGAAGGTTATGTCCAAGTTTCGTTAATTTTGGAGTTCGGTAATTATTTTTGGGCAAAAAGAATTGGAACTTTCGGAAAAATTGGGAGTTAATTTGCAATTGGGTGCAAATTAAAAAGAAATCAGCATGGGCAGCAGCAGCCCTTTTTCGGCAGCAAGTGTGTGTGTGTGATTAATAGGACACATGGCTTGTTTCTATTTAAGGTAGAGAAGTATGGGCTAAAAGTGATGAAAATATAAATGGCTTAATATTTTCATAAAGTGAGACTTATTTCATTTCTTCTTCTTCTTCATCTTCTCCAAGTTCTGCCGCCACCATTGATGAGCAACCTCCAAGCTTGAACTTCTTCTTCTTTGTGGAAATCAAAGAGAAATTGGATGCTACTTGTGGTAAGCATCATCCCTACTCCTCTTTTCTTATTAGTTTTGAAGTTTAGTGGTGAAAAGAGAAGTTTTGGCAATTGATGGGTTTGTTCTTAGCTATAAGCTAGGATGATTTTCTTCCTCCCATCTTTTAGTATGTTGTTCTTGGGTAGTAGAAGAGTGTTAATCAAGTGTTGGATTTTGGAAAACACATCTTGGATGAGAAACTAGTTATGGCGAATTTATGGAATAAATTCCAAAATGGTGTGTGTTTGTTATCTTGTTTCATGCTTCAAGTATGTTAGTCCTAGCATGATTCTAAGCTTGTGTATGGATTCAATTTGATGGAAAACAAGTTGAGGGAAAAATCCCCAAATGGCCGAATTATGGGTTGATTTTCAAAAATGGATTTTGTTGTTTTGGATGCAATTGGATAGCATTCATGGTTTAGAAGTGAAATTGGTGGTTAGAATGATTGTTTGGTAGCTTGAATGGATTGAATTGGAAGTTGGATAAAAGTGGGTTAAGAACCGAATTTTAGAATGATTCTTTTCAATGTTGGAGGTTCATTTTGGTTGAATTGGATGTTAATATGGTGTTGGGGTTGAATTTAGGAGTGGATGGAAGTTTGAAATGTTGAATTCGGTTAAGAAATGGAAAAGTTACAATTAAGCGGGATTATCGGAAAATGGCGGGTAATGAAGGGTTTAAGGTTGGATTTGATCAGTTCTGCTTATTGTATGATGTTTGTCAATGTATAATCTTGCATTGTCTAGGTTGGTTCTGAATTCTGACGTTTCTGTGAAAATCTGGAATTTTACGGAAATTGCAGCCGGATTTTCGGTTTTGGGGTCGGGGTTGTAATTTGGTAGTGTGGTTGGTAAGGTTGCTAATTCAACTTGAAATGACAGATTCTGAGGTCCGGAAGTTAGAAAAAGAGAGGTTTCGGGTTTCGGGTCGTGGTTTGGAAATCGTCCAGAATCGGTCAAATACTCTGGAATTGTGAGGTAAGGGTTTGGTTCTGCTATTTTTGGTAAGATAGGTGTATGTTTAGTTTCACTTTCTATTCTGCAAGTATTTCGGTATTATATGCCTAGGGCATATTCTGTAGTCTGTAGGTGTATGCGTTGTTGCATTTCTGTTTTGCAGGTATTTCGGAAATCTGTGCTTTAAGGTACGTTCTGTAATTTGTAGGAGTATGCCTTATGGCATACTCTGTCTGATAATCCTTCGTTTGTAGGAGTATGCATTATGGCATACTGTCTGCATTAACACTACGACAGGTTGTGGGTTCGCTACCCCCTGGTGCACCATGCTTCCGTAATAGCTTCGCTTCCGACTCCCCTTAGTGGGAGGCTGCGTCCGATTTGTTATAAGGTTTATGGCGATTTGGAATCGCACATCCTTCGGGATTTCGATTTGTTTTCGTACATGCATGTTATTCTGTATTCTGTTGCGTATATTGCTATCTTTCTGTTTTGCAGGGTTACATATACTTATCTTACCCCAAATCCCTTACGGGGTCCTTTTAGGACTCACCCTTTCTGGGTTCTGTTTTTGGATTTCAGGTAGGTGCAGTAAGCGGCCAGCGGGGTAGGTTTTCGCGAGGCTTCTGCCTTGGTTGTGTTGAGCAGCAGTACCTTGCGAGCTGGGATTTTGTCTACTTGGTCTGAATCCCGCGCGAGGTATTTTGACGTTTAGGCCTAGGGTCGGCTCTGTAGCTGCATGTGCATACTTTCTGTTTTATTGTTGTGGTGATTGTATATGTATATATATATATATATATTCTGTTCTGCTGCATGTTACGAGCGCTTGGCGCTTGCTAGATACTTTAGGTTACGTGAACTCGTATGTATCTATGTTTTGGTGCGTAAGCACTCGTCCACGGAGGGCGGGGCTAACTCTGTTGCTAATGCATGATTTGCATGTGTTGATTTTATTATAGTTATATGTATGGAATATTTGTTAAGTTGCTTCCACTTTCATTTCGCTCTTTTGGTCCGCTACGCGCGGCGGTTCTCGATGGACCTGCCATCATGTATGATTCCGGCTTCCGCTTCCGACGCCCCGGCGCCCCGCCTCCGCAACCGGGCTCGGGTGGCGTGCGGTGACACAAAGGATGTGCGATTCTAAATCGCCATAACCCTTATAACAAATCGGAGCGATGACCTCCCACTAAGGGAGTCGAAGCCAAGCTAATACTGAAGCATGGTGCACCAGTGGGGTAGCGAACCCACAAGCTGTCGTAGGGTTAGCATGCAGTATGCCACAAGGCATACTCCTACAGACTACAGAATATGCCCTAAGGCATAAAATTCCGAAATATTAGCAGAACAGAAAATGAAACCAAAACATATACTTATCTTACCAAAATTACAGAACCAAACCCTTACCTCACAAATCCAGAGTATTAGACCGATTCTAGACAACTTCCACACCGCGACCCGAAACTCAGAAACTTCTCTTTTCCTCACCTCCGAACCTCAGAATCTGTCAAACCAAGTTGAATTAGCATCCTTATCGACCACACTACCAAACTACACCCCCGTCCCCAAAACCGAAAATCCGGCAGAATTTTCGTAAAATTCCAGATTTCCACAGAAACTTCAGAATTCAGACCCAACGTAGACAATGCAAGCTTATACATTGTCAAACATAATCCAATAAGCAGAACTGATCAAACCCAACCTTAAAACCCTTCATTACCCGACATTTTCCGATAAACCCGCATAATTGCAACTTTTCCAATTCTTACTCGAATTCAACGTTTCGAACTTCCAACCACTACTAAATTCAACCCCAACACCATATTAACATTCAATTCAACCAAAATGAAACTCCACTATAGAGAAAGTTCCATTTAACCAATTCGGTTCTTAACCAATATTTCACCCAACATCCAATTCAATCCAAACAAGCTACCAAACAACCATTCTAATCACCAATTTCACTTCTAAACCAAGAATGCTATCCAATTGCATCCAAAAGAACAAAATTCAACAATGAACATCAACCTATATATTTTGCCAAATGGGGTTTTTACTCAACTTGTTTTCCATCAAATTGAATCCATACATAAGCTTAGAATCATGCTAGGATTAACATACTTGAAGCATGAATCAAGATAACAAACACACATCAACTTAGAATTTTCCAAGAATTTCAGCAAAAGGGGTTTTCATCCAAGGTGTGTTTTCCAAAATCCAACACTTGATTAACACTCCCTCACTAACCAAGAACATCATACTAAAAGATGGGAGGAAGAGAATCATCCTAGCTTATAGCTAAGAACAAACTCATCATTCTCCAAAATCCACACTTTTCTTCACTAAACCCTAAATCCAACAAGTAAAGAGAAGAAGGAAGGATGCTTACCACATAAAGCACCCAATTCCTCTTTGATTTCATGCAAGGAGAAGAACTTCAAGCTTGAAGGAAGCTTCAATGGCGTCGACAGCAAGAGGAAGAAGAAGAAGAGAAGTGAAAATGAGATATAACTCATTTTATGAAATAATAAGTCAACACATATATTTTCCTACTCTTTAACCCATACTTCCCAACTTAAATTAAAACAAGACAAGTGTCCCTTCCTCCTTCCCATTTCGCCGAAAAACCCGCTGCCCATACCCCAATATTTTGTTTTTCAACCATATACCAATTAATCTCCCAACTTTTCCAAAAGTTCCAATATTTTTGGCCCAAAAAATAATTACCGAACTCCAAAATAAATGAAACTTGGACACAACCCTAAGAATATTATAACATTCATAAAACATGTTTCAAAAGTTCATTTACCATTCCGGAGTGTCCCACCGAGCTCGCTGAACCCGAACAAAACCCGACGTGCGAGCGTGTCAACCTGAACCAAAATTCCGTCAATCCAAAATTCTACAAAAATACCCATAAATTCCATCTTAAATTATAACACAACTTACCCCAAAGCCGTCAGAAAATTTCCATCCCGAGCCCCGGGAGTCGCCCTGAACCGAACGTCCCGCCCCAAATATTAATCTCCATAGAAACCTCCGGGACGTTTCCACGACTCCAAAACTACAAACGGCTTCCCAAACTGAGGTCTCGAGAGTGCTACCGAGCCCGCTGTACATCCCGAGACGACCCCGACAACCCCCCGGCGCCAGAAAAATATTTTCGGCGGAAACGTCCGGGGGACCCACACGACCTCAAATACGAAAGGGTCCGCCAAAATGATACTCGGATAGGGCTCGGGAGCTGCCTGAACGCCGAAAAACGTGACCCGTAGGCCAAAACCGGAGCCCCGGGTCACCCGGTCGCAACCCGCTCGGGGTGACCGTAACATCCTCCCCCCCTTAGGACTCTTGGTCCTCCAAGAGTTGTATCAACCGGCAATCGCTCGGGGTATCGGTCCTGAATGTCCTTTTCTGTCTCCCAAGTCGCTTCCCGGTCGGTATGATGTGACCACTGGACCTTAACCATGGGGATCAACTTGTTACGGAGTTTCCTGACATCCCTATCCAGAAAGGCTACCGGTACCTCCTGATAAGAAAGATCGGGTTCCAGCTGCACCTCCTCCACCGGAATCGCCTCGAGTCGGATCCAGAATGCACTTCTTCAAACATGCTAACATGGAAGACATTGTGCACAGCAGACAGACTAGGAGGTAATGCCAACCGGTATGCCACCTTACCGACCCGCTCCGAGAATCTCATGTGGGCCGATATATCGTGGGGCCAACTTGCCCTTCTTCCCAAATCTGACCGTCCCTCGGATAGGTGCTACCTTGAGCCAAACCCTATCCCCAACCTCAAACTCCAGAGCCTACGGCGGCGGTTCGCATAACTTGATGGTGCGGTCGTTTGCGGTTTTGATCCACGCCCGTATTAACTGATCTTCGCCGTAGTATCCTCATAAGCTCGGGTCCCTACTCAACTCTATCAAACGCATCTGTCCAACGGTGTGGTGTCATACACCTCCTCCCGTACAATGCCTCATATGGTGCCATGCCAATCGTAGTCTGGAAGGCTGTTGTTGTACGAGAACTCAATCAAAGGCAACAGTGGTCCCAATCTCCTCCAAAATCCAAAGTACGGCTTCGCAAAGATATCCTCCAATATCCGAATCACCCGCCCGATTGCCCGTGCATGCTGTGGGTGATAAGCTGTACTCGGATGGAGTCGCGTGCCCAGCGCTTCATGAAAAGCTCTCGTAACCGTGCCGTAAAACGCGGATCACGGTCGAGATACAATGGAGTCTGGTACTCCATGTAATCGCATTCGATCTCCCCGATGTAAAGCCGGGCAAGCTTCTCCGAGGGTCTGTGGCCGAATAGGCGAAAAGTGTGTGCACTTTGTCACCGATCCACAATAACCGAGATAGCATCATGGCGGGATCGTGTTAGGGCGGTGCGATCGAGAAAGTCCATAGTAACATTGCCCCACTTCCGACTGGAATAGGCAAAGTCTGCAGTGTCCCCGCCGGTTTAAGTGCTCAATCTTCACTGCCGACATACGGCACACCTAGACACATGTGTGGCAATGTGTCTCCTCATACTAGGCCACCAGAAGTGAGTACGTAGATCATGATACATCTTCTCACTTCCGTGATGAATACTCAATCTGCTCGTGTGTGACTCCTCTAAAATCTCATTACGGAGCTCCTGATCCTCCGTTACATAAAGGCGGTCTCGGAAGTATAGCAATCCCTGCCTATACTGAAACGTCGGTAACAAAGACCCCTTGTCTTCCCCAGACAACTTCTTCAACCCCGGATCTCTACCTTGCGCCTCGCGCACCCTATCAAGCCACTCAGAATGTATGGTAAGTGTGTACGCCTGAGCACGCTCCCAGAGCTGCCACCTGTGCCAAAGGCATGTCAAATCACTCTCCTCGGATCGGTCACCAACATCTCCTCCTTTGACCGACCCGGTATACTTCTGCTCGGTGCATCGGCAACCGTGTTGCCCTTGCCGAGATGTACTCGATACTACAATCATAGTCCTTAATGTATTCGAGCCATCTGCGCTGCCTCATGTTAAGCTCCTTCACAGAAGCAGATACTTCAGACTCTTATGGTCGGTAAGAATCTGAAATTTGTTACCAAGCAGATAATGCCTCCATTGTTTCAGCGCATAAATCACTGCAGCCAACTCCAGATCGTGTGTCGGATAGTTCAGCTCATGCGGTCGCAGCTGCCTCTACCCATAAGCTATCACATTACGATCCTTCATCAGCACACACCCCAAACCGGATGTGGAAGCATCCGTATAAATCACATACGGTAAGCTCAGATCTGGAATAGTCAGAATCGGAGCGTTAGTCAACTGCCGCTTCAACTCCTGAAAATTTTGCTCACACTTCTCTGTCCAGATAAACGGCTGACCCTTCTTGGTCAACTGTGTAAGCGGAGATGCCAGAATAGAAAACCCCGGTACGAACCTCCGATAATATCCCGCTAACCCCAGGAAGCTCCTAATCTCCCGTACCGTGGTAGGTTGTTTCCAATCCCGAACAGCCCTCACCTTCTCAGGATCCACAGACAGACCATGCTCATAAATAACGTGTCCCGTAAAGGTGACTTCCCGGATCAGAACTCACACTTTGAGAACTTAGCATAAAGCTGATGTTCCCAAAGTGTCTCGCAGTAACTACCCTCGATGCTCCCGATGCGAGTCCTCATCCCGAGAATATATCAGAATATCATCAATAAAGACCACCACAAATGAGTCCAAGTACGGCCGGAACACCCGATGCATCAGATCCATGAATGCCGCTGGAGCATTGGTCAGCCCGAATGGCATGACCGTAAACTCAAAGTGTCCATATCGGGTGCGGAAAGCAGTCTTAGGTATGTCCTCCTCCTTCACCCTAAGCTGAAAGTATCCAGATCGTAGATCAATCTTCGAGAAAACTCTCAAATCCCGAAGTTGATCAAAAAGATCATCAATCCTCGGTAACGGATACTTATTCTTTATAGTAAGGGCATTCAACCGTCGTAATCTATGCAAAGTCGGAGCGTCCCATCTTTCTTCTTTAGAAATGTAACCGGAGCACCCCACGGTGAAGTGCTCGGTCGGATGAAGCCCTTCTGCTGTAATTCCTCCAACTGCTTCTTTAACTCCTGCATCTCAGAAATGGGCATCCGATAAGGAGGAATAGATATCGGAGCAGTGCCCGACTGCAGGTAGATCTCAAACACAATTTCCCGCTCTGGTGGTAATCCGGGTAACTCCTCCTGAAATACCTACGGAAAATCTCGAACCACTAGTATACTATCTAGCTTCAACCTAGTATCAGCCTCATTCAGATCAAAACATTCCCCTACACCAACTATCGACAGCTGGTCCAGAATCTGCAACTCTGTACTATGCTGTGCGATAGTCAAACGATCGGAGCCATGAGAGGTAGTACCTCTCCGTAAACCATAATGGTACGGGCTGCACAATCAATGTGCACAGAATTCTTGGACAGTCAGTCCATCCCAAGAATAATATCATAGTTCGGCGTATCTAAAACCAACAAATCCGATACTATCTGATGCCCGCCTATAGATATCGTACAACCCCGAACCATCCCATTGGAAAATGTAATCGACTGCAAGCAGTTTTTACTAAGTACATCTGGGGCAAAGTACTAACAAACAGATGTACAGATGTAACACATTTACGTGCTACAATAGAAATAGATGCTCCCGTATCAAATAACGCATGAACAGGTGTATCATTCGAAATACGGTACCTTGCGTAACTCCCCGCCGAGTCGAGCCTCCTGTGGTGGTGCTCGCTGCCGACTAGGTCCTCCCCGATGACTAGGGCCTCCTCGCCGACTAGGACCTCCTCGCTCTATCTCGAAAACTCGCCCCGCCCTAGGCTGCTGCGGTGGAGGGTGGCTGAAGCTGCTGTCGCCGCTTGAGGTCTTGGGCCACCCCGCTGAAACCCACGCCCTCGCGGCGCGTTGGGCGGTGCCCGAGGCTGCAGACGCCGAAGACTACCAAAGCCTTGCCCTACCGTCTGGGGCAGTCCGCACCAGTGAGTATCGACCCGCATCACAAACATCGGCCCTCCTGCCGGTAACAAGGTCGACCGGGGTGATACCCACCACAAGTCGGACAAGGTCATGGGGGTGGTGCTCCCCGCCTCCGCTAGATCGCCAGTGCATTCGCCGCCCAGAAATCTGCCGGGCTCCATGCTGTGTGGAACCCCTCGAACTCCCCTGACCTCGCTGCGAGGTGAGGCGACTCTCAACTTCCTCCTGCTCGAGGAGTTGAGCCTTATGAACTGCCTCCCCATATGTAGTAATGTCCAACGGCCTCAGAGCCCATGCATGCTCGGGGCGCAGTCGACGGATGAACCTCTTTGCCTTCTCCTCCTCCATACCGTGGTACTGCGGTACGTAGTGGATAAGCCTGTCAAACTCGCGCTCATACTCTGCGACGGTCCTGTCTCCCTGATGAAGCTCATCAAACTGTGCCTGACGCAGATCTCTAGCTGCAGCCCCGATAAACCTCCGATGGAACAGCTTGTGTAAACCGCTCACGTGTAACATCCACCTCCCGATCGGGTGCTAGCCCCGCATTCGCCCTCGTTACCACGAAGGCTCCTCCACCAATGATCTGCTCCCTCCTGCAGTTGAACGTGGCAAGGATACCATCACCGTAGAAGGTAGGTGTAACCTCCCAAGGAGCTTGTCAATCTCCATAAACCACGCCTCCGCCGCCTCGGGGCCTCCTGCCATCAAACTTCCTAGGGTTCAAACGCTGGAACCTCTCCAACAATCGGACATCATCGAGTCGAGTAATGCCCCGAACCTCCCGCCGTCGGTGGGTCCGACGGGTGGTATCGTAATCCAACTCAATAACCCTCCGTCGCTGTCGAGGGGGCTGACGTGTCTCCTGGTCAGAACGATCGGAGCGAGCTACAGAGCTGCGCTCCGGTCGTATCCTCTGTGATCGCGGATTCCTGCGCTCCACGTCCTCCTCAGACTCACTCTCAGATCATGCCCGTACACGAGTGTGGGTGGTAGTCCGGGTGTGGCTACTCACCCTTCCATCAGAATGCACAGACGGTGCCACGACTGAATCCTCCTGCACTGTGATGCATCTGGAACTGTTAGGGACTAGTGTCTCAACAACCGCTTGGACTGTTCCAGCACATGAACCAAAGCGATGGTAGACCCCGACCTGCTGTACAACCGGTGGCGGGGTATGTATCTGCTCTGCCTGTAATCCCTCTGCCTCTCATCCCTATCTCTCGGAGGCGTGGGATTACGGTCCCTCCTCCGGTCGCAAATCACGTTGTCTACGCGTGTTAACCATTCTGAAACATTTCGGACCAAACAGAGTCCGGACCAATCAGTCACTTCTAATCCCTACGAAACTAGCGGCGGCTTTCTAAGGCTCAGAGTGCAATGCAAGACTTGACTCAGAAGTTATCTCGCAAAATGATAAAATCATGCATTTCACAGAATCACAGAAGCAGTTCATGCTTATTTCACCAAATCTTTTCCTAACACACAATTTTACGTACCTGAAACTTTTCCACAACCCTTTACTTGTAATACTTTTACCAAAATCCAGAAATTCTGGATTCCGTACTCGCAACTACGAGGATAACTTGAAGGACCAAACTTTGTGTCACAATTTTATTTTAAAGTGGTTCAAGTAAGGCGGTGGCCAATCTCCGTACCAAACCATTCCAAAATAAAATGTACAACGGCAGATTGTCACTACAAGTCACCACCGACGACCAATATGGTCACTTACCCGCTCGATACCAACTTGTCACCGTACGCAAATGCTCAAGGGCTTCGTGCCAAACTTGACTTAATCGAGGAATTGCGCGAGGGTGCTCGCCTTCGCATGTTTGCCCTCAAACAGAGGATCAATCTTCACCATAATGCCAGGGTAAAGTCCAAGGCACTACAACAAGGGGGCCTTGCCCTGCTTAAGTCAGCCCTCACCGTTCGCGACCCCAAACAGGTATCTTGCGACGCAACCGGGACGGACCTTATATTGTTCATAAACAAATCCGCCCGAGTCTATGAACTACAAGACCATGATGGTCATCTTCTTCCCGCAACTTTCATGCGGATGACTTGCGCCCATATTACGTGTAAGTCCTCGGTCTTACATCTTCAGTCCAATAAAATACATGTGTATTTCTTCCTGTCTTACTGACTTTACATGGCATTACAAATGCCCTCTCCATCGCCCTCTGCACCGAACCGGTCGATGGCCACTTTCTTCTTAGCGATGAACTGCAGGCACCCCACGGTGAAGTGCTCGGTCGGATGAAGCCCTTCTGCTGTAATTCCTCCAACTGCTTTCTTCAACTCTTGCATTTCGAAATAGGCATCCGATAAGGAGGAATAGATATCGGAGCGATGCCGATTGCAGGTAGATCTCAAACACAATTTCCGCTCTGGTGGTAATCGGGCAACTCCTCCGGAAATACTGCGGAAAAACTCGAACCAACGGTAAACCATCCAACTTCAACCTAATACCAGCTTCATTCAGATCATAGCATTCCCTACACCAACTATCGATACTGATCCAGAATGCAGCTCCTCATGTCTTTGTGCGATAGTCAAACCAGTCGGAGTCGTGAGAGGTAGTACCTCTCCAGAAACCATAATGGTTCGGGTTGCACAATCAATGTGCACAGAATTCTTGGATAGCCAGTCCATTCCAAAAATAACATCATAGTCCGGCGTGTCTAATACCAACAAATCCAATACTATCAGATGTTCACCCACAAACATTGTACATTCCCGAACCATCTCATTGAAAAACAGAAACTGACTCCCATCAGTTTTTACTAAATACATTTGAGGCAAGGTACTAACAGACAGATACAGAAATGTAACACATTTCGGTGTTACAATGGAAACAGATGCTCCTGTATCAAATAACGCATGAACCGGTATCTCATTCGAAAATATAGTACCTTACAGAACATCCTGCTGACTCAAGCCTCTCTGTTGGCTAGTGCCTGCCAGCTGACTAGGTCCTCCCTGATGACTAGGGCCTTCCCCCTCAAACTGAAAAACTTATCCTACTCTGAGCTGTTGTGACGGAGGGGATGGCTGAAGCTGCTGTCGCTACTGAGGTCTCGGGTCACCCTGCTGAAACCCATGCCCTCACGGTGCGTTGGGCTGTGCCCGAGACAGTGGACGCTAATAACTGCCAAAAACCTCGCCTTACGGTCAAAGGGCAATCTCGTATCCGGTGAGTGTCGAACCGCAACGTAAACATCGGCCCTCCTGCCGGTAACAAAATCGACCGGGTGATACCTCACGCAAGTCGGACAAGATCGTGCCGGTGGTGCTCCTCTCTACCTCAACTAAGCGCCCGGGCCTGTTCGGCCGTCCAGAGATCTGCCGGGGTCCTTACCGTATGGAACCCCTCGTACTCCCTAACCTCGCTACGAGGTGAGGTAACTCTCAACCTCCTCTTGCTCGAGGAGTTGAGCCTTAACAACCGCTTCCCGAAACAAAGTAATGTCTAAAGGTCCCAAAGCCCGCCTATACTCGGGCGCGATCGGCGAATAAACCTCTTAGTCTTCTCCTCTTCCATACCTTGACGCTACGGTCCATAGTAAACCAGCCGATCAAACTCTCACTCAAACACTCCGACAGTCTGTCTCCACGATGAAGCTCATCAAACCGTGCCTAACGCAGATCCTCGGCTACATCCCCACCGCACTTCTTTGGTGGGAAAATGTAGCCTCCCGAGAGTTTGTCAACTCCTGCAAACCAAATCTCTACTACCCCAGGCCCTTCTCGGTCATTGAACCTCGGGGTTCAAACTCGAACCCTTTCCGTAAGTCAGACCTCGTCGGTGGTGCCCCAGATCTCCCGTCGTTAATAGGACCGACCAGAACTCTAGGTGTCGTAGTGAACATTCTCCTCGCTGACACTCAATTACCAATCCCAAAGCTGAGGCGAGAAGTGGCTTAAGTCTCGCTATCACCACCTAATCAAAATGCCCTTCTTGTGGCATAATCAGATCTTTCCACGCCTACTGCCGCCTCTGAACCAGCTAGGCTGGCGGTAATACCAAATCAGAGAGGGGTCCTTACGACCGCTAAACCTAGGGGGCAGTGAGTGTGGTTGCTCAGACCCTGGGTTACGCTGAACCCGTATCCTATTCCACGGAGGTGTGGGATCCCAGTCCCGCCCCTCCGGTACCAAATCACGCTATTCGCGTGTAGTACACATTTCCTTAAACCAAGTCCGACCAGAAAAACCAATTTATCCCAAACCAAATTTCCAAACCAAATACCAACTCAACCCATAACCAACAGTTCAAACTCTATCTCTCGGAGGCGTGGGATTACAATCCCCTCCCTCCGGTCGCAAAACACACTGCCTACGCGTGTGAATCCAACCTGAGACATTTCAGACCAAACAGAGTCCAGACAAATCGGTCACTCCTAATCCCTACAGAAGCTAGCAGCAGTTTTCTAAGGCTCTGTAGTGCAATGCAGTACTTAACTCAGAAGTTATTTTGTAAAACGATAAAATCATGCATTTCACAGAATCACAGAAGCAGTTCATGCTTATTTCACCAAATCTTTTCCTAACACACAATTTTACGTACCTGAAACTTTTCCACAATCCCTCGATCGTAATAATCTTACCAGAATCCAGAAATCCCAAGTTCCGAAATCTGAAACTATCAGGATAACTTGAAGGATCAACTTTGTTCCACAATTTTATTTTGAAGTGGTTCGAGTAAGGAGGTGGCCAATCTCCGTACCAAACCATTCTAAAATAAAATGTACAACAATAGTTGTCACTTCAAGTCACCACTGACGACCAATATGGTCACTTACCTGCTCTGATACCAACTTGTCACCGCACGCCACCCGAACCCGGTTGCGGAGGCGGGGCGCCGGGACGTCGGAAGCGGAAGCCGGAAAAATACAGAAATGGCAGGTCCATCAAGACTGCCGCGCATAGCGGACCCGAAGGCGAAACGATTGCGGAAGCAACCTAACAAAAATTTCATACATACAACTAAAATAAAATCAAAACATGCAATTCATGCATTAGCAACAGAATAAGCCTCGCCCTCCGTGGTCGAGTGCTTACGCACCAAACATATAGATACATACAGAATTCACCGAACCTAGGGTATCTAGCAAGCGCCAAGCGCTCAGAACATGCACAGTAAGAATATATAAGTATATACAATCATCGCAATAATCCAGAAATTATGCACATGCAACTACAGAGCCGACCCTAGGCCTAAACGGCAAAATACCTCGCGCGGGATTCAGACCAAGTAGACAAAATCCCAGCCCGCAAGGTACTGCTGCTGCTCAACACAACCAAGGCAGAAGCCCCACGGACCTACTCCGCTGGCTGCTTACCAGACCTACCTGAAATCCAAAAACAGAACCCAAAAGAAGGGTGAGTCCTAAAAAGGACCCGTAAGGGATTTGGGGTAAGATAAGCATATGTAACCCTGCAAAACAGAAAGATGGCAATATACGGAATATATGCAATGAATACAAAATATCGTGCATGTAATAAAAACAGATCAGAATACCGAAGGATGTGCGATACTAAATCGCCATAAACCCTTATAACCAATCAGAACGACAACCTCCCTCTAAGGGAGTCAGAAGCCGAAGCTATTACAGAAGCATGGTGCACCAGCTGGGGTAGCGAACCCTCAACTGTCGTAGGGTTAACCGACTGAGTATGCGATAAGGCATACTCTACAAATTACGTAACGTACCTTAAAGCGTAAATTTCCGAAATACCGCAAAACGAAGTGCAACAATACATACACCTACAGACTACAGAATATGCCCTAGGCATATAATCTTGAAATACTAGCGAATGTAAAGTGAAACTAAACATACACCTATCTTACCAAAAATAGCGAGAACCAAACCCTTACCTCACAAATCCAGTATTAGACCGATTGGACAACTTCCATAACACGACCCGAAACTCGAAACTTCTCTTTTCCTAACTTCCGAACCTCGAATCTGCTAAACCAAGTTGAATTAGCATCCTTACTGACCACACTTCCAAACTACACCCCGACCCCAAAACCGAAAATCCGTGAGACTTCCGTAAAATTCTAGATTTCCACAAAAACGTCGTAATTCAGAACCAACTTAGACAATGCAAGATTATACATTGACAAACATACTCCAACAAGCAAAACTGATCAAATTCAACCTTAAAACCCCTTCATTACCCGACATTTTCCGATAATCCCGCTTATTTGCAACTTTTCCATTTCTTAACCGAATTCAACGTTTCAAACTTCAAACCACTCCTAAATTCAACCCCAATACCATCTTAATATCCAATCCAACCAAAATCAAACCCCAACATGGAAAAAGAATTATCCAAAAATTCGGCTTCTTTGCCAAATTTTATCCAACTTCCAAATCAATCCATTCAAACTTCCAATTAATCATACTAATCACCAATTTCACTTCTAAACCAAGAATGCTATCCAATTGCATCCAAAATAACAAAATCCAACAATGAACATCATCTCATAAATTGCCAAATGGGGGTTTCCAACCCAACATATTTTCCATCAAATTGAATCCATACATAAGCTTAGAATCATGCTAGGATTAACATACTTGAAGCATGAATCAAGGAGACAAACACACATCAACATAGAATTTTCCAACAAATTCGGCAATTTGGGGATTTTTACCCAAGGTGTGTTTTCCAAAATCCAACACTTGATTATCACTCCCATACAACCCAAGAACAACATACTAAAAGATGGGAGGAAGAAAATCATCCTAGATGGTAGTCATGAACAAACCCATATTTCACAAATCTCTCTTTTTCCATCCAAATCTTACTTCCAACAAGAAAAGAGAGCAAGGGAGGAAGCTTACCACTCTTTTTGGAGTTCACACTTGGTGAAAATCAGCCAAGAAAATGAAGAACCCAAAGCTTGAAGAAAATGGAGGCTATGGCGGCAACGAGTCGGAGAAATGAACGAAACAGAAGGAGAAATGAAATGAAAATAGCTCCTGTACGCTTTCCACAATCCTTTAAAACTCTTTCCTTTCCATCTCTAATATGGGCATGACAAGTGTCCTTTCCCCTTTGGTCAACACTTAAGAGTTATCCTTATCCACCAGAAATCTGAAATTTGTCTAAGTCATGCCTTCTTCGGGAGAAGGCCCATGCCTTCTTTGGGAGAGGGCCCCTGCCTTCTACGGGAGAGGGCACTCTGCCTTCTACGGAAGAGGGCACTCTGCCTTCTACGGGAGAGGGCACTCTGCCTTCTACGGGAGAGGGCACTCTGCCTTCTACGGAAGAGGGCACCTGCCTTCTACGGAAGAGGGCCTATGCCTTCTACGGAAGAGGGCCTATGCCTTCTACGGAAGAGGGCACTCAGCCTTCAACGGGAGAGGGCACTCGCCTTCTACGGGAGAGGGCACTCTGCCTTCTACGGGAGAGGGCACCTGCCTTCTACGGAAGAGGGCACCTGCCTTCTACGGAAGAGGGCACTCTGCCTTCTACGGGAGAGGGCACCTGCCTTCTACGGAAGAGGGCACCTGCCTTCTACGGAAGAGGGCACCTGCCTTCTACGGAAGAGGGCACTCTGCCTTCTACGGGAGAGGGCACTCTGCCTTCTACGGGAGAGGGCCCCTGGCCTCTTCAGCGAACGTCCCACCCCAAAATATTTTATAGCGTAAAATGCTCCGGGACGTTCCCACGATTCCAAATCCGCAAACGGTTTCCCAATCTGAGGTCCCGGGAGCGCTACCGAGCCTGTTGTACACCCCGAGACAAGTCCCGGCCCCCCTTCGGGAGAGGGCCATGTCACCCATGGGAGAGGGCCATGTCCCCTATGGGAGAGGACCCATGGCCTCTTCAGGAGGACACTTAGTACCGCAAATACGCAAGGGCTTGCCAAAAAGTCACTCGAACAAGGCTCAGAAGCCATCTGACCGCCAAAAGCCCGATCCCTGCAGACCAAAATCGAAGCCTCCGGTCACCCGGTCTCAACCCGCTCGGGCTGACCGTAACATTCTCCCCCCCTTAGAACTCTTGGTCCTCCAAGAGTAGCCTGAACCAACCAGACAGATGTCGCTACCAACCAGAATATAAAAATATTCTCCTTACTAAGAACAATCGGACCACCGTACTGGTGCGGCGGGAGTGGTAGTTTAGACTACCATACAGAGCCTCACGGCGTCCCACCCTCCGGGTGCATCTTATTGCACCACGAGTCAGTTGCCGGTTTTTCTACCAGACAACCCTGCATAAGATGCCGAACCTAAATCTAACTCGATCCTCAACAAGCTATCACGGAAGACATCACGTAAACGCGAAACTTGATTGGGGAAACAACCTAACAACTTACCTGAAACTCATGGGAACCGATATAACTCGGGGTAACTCGCCCCGCCTATCAAATCTTACTGTCCCTCTGAACGGTGCTACCTCCAGTCAAATTATGTCACCAAACTCAGATTCAAGAGCCCTACGGCGGCGGTTCGTATAAGCAGTGGTGCAGTCGTTCGCGGTTTTGATCCGCGCCTGTAACAATCTGATCTTCGCCGTAGTCTCCTCAAAAAGCTCGGGTCCCAGCTCAACCCCATCAGATGCATCTGTCCAACAGTATGGTGTCATGCCAATCGTAGTCTGGAAGCTGTTGTTGTACAAGAACTCTATCAAAGCAACTACTAGTCCCAAACTCCTCCAAAATCCAAAATACAGATTCGCAACATATCCTCCAATATCAGAATCACCCGCTCCGACTGCCCGTCCGTCTGTGGGTGATAAGCTGTATTCAGATGGAGTCGCGTGCCCAATGCTTCATGAAAAGCAATCCAGAACCGTGCTGTAAAACGCAGATCACGGTCAGATTCAATGGAGTCTGGTACTCCATGTAATCGTACAATCTCCCTGATGTAAAGCCGGCAAGCTTCTCCAGAGGGTCTATGACCCGAATAAGCAGAAAGTGTGCGCACTTTGGCAGCCGATCCACAATAACCCAGATAGCGTCACGGCGAAACCGTGTCAGGGGCAGTGCAGTCAGAGAGTCCATAGTAACATTGCCCCACTCCCGAACTGGAATGGGCAAAGTCTGCAGTGTCCCTGCCGGTTTCTGATGCTCAAACTGCTCGAGTGTGCCTCCTCTAAAATCTCATTCCAGAACTCCTGATCCTCAGGTACATAAAGGCGATCTCGGAAGTATAGCAATCCCTGCCTATACTGAAACGTCGGTAACAAATAAACCCTTATCTTCCCCAGATAACTTCTTCAACACCAGATCTCTACCTTGCGCCTCGCGTACTCTAACAAGCCACTCAGAATGTATGGTAAGTGTATACCCCTGAGCACGCTCCCAGAGCTGCCACCTGTGCCAAAGGCAAGTCAAATCTCTCTCCTCGGATCGATCCCCAACATTTCCTCCCTTAACCAACCCGGTATACTTCCTGCTCAGAGCATCGGCAACCGTGTTGCCCTTGCCAGAGATGTACTCGATACTACAATCATAGTCCTTAATGTATTCGAGCCATCTGCGCTGCCTTAAATTAAGCTCCTTCTGTGTAAACAGATATTTCAGACTCTTATGGTCGGTAAGAATCTGAAATTTATTACCAAACAGATATTGCTTCCAATGTTTCAGCGCATAAATTACTATAGCCAACTCCTGATCATGTTTCAGTCAGCTCAGCTCATGCGGTCGCAGCTGCCTCGACCCATAAGCTACCACAAAACGCTCCTGAACCAACACGCACCCCAAACTGGATGTGGAAGCATCCGTATAAATCACATACGGTAAGCTCGGATCTGGAAGAGTCGAGAATCGGAGCGTTAGTCAGCCGCCGCTTCAACTCCTGAAAATTCCTGCTCACACCTATCGGACCGGATATACGGTTGACCCTTCTTGGTCTCTGCGTAGCGGAGATGCCAGGATAGAACACCTGGTACAAACCTTTGATAAAATCCTGCTAACGGCTGTAAGCTCTTGAACTCACGTACCTTGGTAGGTTGTTTCCAATACCGAACTGCCCTCACCTTCTATGGATCCACAGCATGACCATGCTCGGATATAATGTGTCCTTAAAAGTGACTTCCCGAATTCAGAACTCACACTTTGAGAATTTAGCATAAAGCTGATGTTCCCAAAGTGTCTGCAGAACTACCCTCGATGCTCCCGATGCGAGTCCTCATCTCAAAATAAATCAGAACATCATCGATAAAAACCACCAGAAATGAGTCCAAGTATGGTCGGAATACCCGATGCATCAGATCCCTTAATGCCGCTGGAGCATTTGTCAGCCCGAACGGCATGACCGTAAACTCAAAGTGTCCATACCAGGTGCGGAAAGCAGTCTTAAGTATGTCCTCTTTCTTCACCCTAAGCTGAAAGTACCCAGATTGGAGATCAATCTTTGAAAAAATCTCTCGAACCCTGAAGTTGATCAAAAAGATCATCAATCCTCGTAACGGATACTTATTCTTCACGGTAAGTGCATTCAACCGCCTGTAATCAATACAAAGTCGGAGCGTCCCATCTTTCTTCTTAGCGAGATGTAACCAGAGCACCCCACGGTGAAGTGCTCGGTCGGATGAAGCCCTTCTGCTGTAATTCCTCCAACTGTTTCTTCAACTCCTGCATCTCAGAAATAGGCATCCGATAAGGAGGAATAGATATCGGAGCAGTACCCGACTGCAGGTAGATCTCAAACACAATTTCCCGCTCTGGTGGTAATCCGGGCAACTCCTCCGGAAATACCTGCGGAAAATCTCGAACCAACGGTAAACCATCCAACTTCAACCTAATACCAGCTTCATTCAGATCATAGCATTCCCTACACCAACTATCGACGGTGATCCAGAATCGTAGCTCCTTCGTGCGTGCGATAGTCAAACCAGTCGGAGTCGTGAGAGGTAGTACCTCTCCAGAAACCATAATGGTACGGGTTGCACAATCAACGTGCACAGAGTTCTTGGATAGCCAGTCCATTCCAAGAATAACATCATAGTCCGGCGTGTCTAATACCAACAAATCCAATACTATCAGATGTTCACCCACAAACATTGTACAATCCCGAACCATCTCATTGAAAATGTAAACCGACTCCCATCGGTTTTTACTAAATACATTTGAGGCAAGGTACTAACAGACGGATACGTAAATGTAACACATTTCGGTGTTACAATGGAAACAAATGCTCTGTATCAAATAACGCATGAACCGGTATCTCATTCGAAAATATAGTACCTTACGTAACTTCCTGCCGACTCAAGCCTCCTGCCGGCTAGTGCCACGCCGCTAACTAGGTTCTCCCCGATGACTAGGGCCTCCCCTCAAACTGAAAAACTTATCCTACTCGAGCTGCCGTGACGGAGGGTGGCTGAAGCCACTGCCGCACCGAGGTCTCGGGCCACCCTGCTGAAACCCACGCCCTCACGGTGCGTTGGGTTGCCCCCGAGACTGTGGACACTGATAACTGCCAAAAACCCTGCCTTACAGTCAGTGGGCAATCCCGTATCCAATGAGTGTCAGAACCACAATGTAAACATCGGCCCTCCTGCCGGTAACAAAGTCGACCGGAGTGATACCTACCGCAAGTCGGACAAGATCGTGCCGGTGGTGCTCCTCTCTACCTCAACTAAACCGCCCGGGCCTGCTCGGCCGCCCAGAGATCTGCCGGGGTCCTTACCGTATGGAACCCTCGTACTCCATTATCCTCTCTGCGAGGTGAGGTAACTCTCAACCTCCTCTTGCTCGAGGAGTTGAGCCTTAACAACCGCTTCCCGAAACAAAGTAATGTCTAAAGGTCCCAAAGCCCGCCTATACTGGGCTCGGTCGACGAATAAACCTCTTAGTCTTCTCCTCTTCCATACCTTGACGCTACGGTCCATAGTAAACCAGCCGATCAAACTCTCACTCAAACACTCCGACAGTCCTGTCTCACGATGAAGCTCATCAAACCGTGCCTAACGCAGATCCTCGGCTACATCCCCACCGCACCGCTTTGGTGGGAAAATGTAGCCTCCCCAGGAGTTTGTCAACTCCTGCAAACCAAATCTCTACTACCCCAGGCCCTTCTCGGTCATTGAACCTCGGGGTTCAAACTCGAACCCTTTCCAAGTCAGACCTCGTCGGTGGTGCCCAGATCTCCCGTCGTTAATAGGACCGACGAGAAGTCTAGGTGTCGTAGTGACCATCCTCCTCGAGTCACTCACTTACCAAACCCCAAAGTTGTGGCGAGCGGTGGCTTAAGTCTCGCTATCACCACCTAATCAAAATGCCCTTACCGTGGCATAAACAGATTTTCCCCTGCCTACTGCCGCCTCTGAACCAGCTAGGCTGGCGGTAATACCAAATCAGAGAGGGGTCCCTACGACCGCTAAACCTAGGGGGCGGTGAGTGTGGTTGCTCAGACCCTGGGTTACGCTGAACCCGTATCCTATTCCACGGAGGTGTGGGATCTCAGTCCCGCCCCTCCGGTACCAAATCATGCTATTCGCGTGTAGTTCACATTTCCTTAAACCAAGTCCGACCAGAAAAACCAATTTATCCCAAACCAAATTTCCAAACCAAATACCAACTCAACCCATAACCAACAGTTCAAACTCTATCTCTCGGAGGCGTGGGATTACAATCCCCTCCCTCCGGTCGCAAAACACACTGCCTACGCGTGTGAATCCAACCTGAGACATTTCAGACCAAACAGAGTCCAGACAAATCGGTCACTCCTAATCCCTACAGAAGCTAGCAGCAGTTTTCTAAGGCTCTGTAGTGCAATGCAGTACTTAACTCAGAAGTTATTTTGTAAAACAATATAATCATGCATTTCACAGAATCACGGAAGCAATTCATGCTTATTTCACCAAATCTTTTCCTAACACACAATTTTACGTACCTGAAACTTTTCCACAATCCCTCGATCGTAATAATCTTACCAGAATCCAGAAATCCCAAGTTCCGAAATCTGTAACTATCGGGATAACTTGAAGGATCAACTTTGTTCCACAATTTTATTTTGAAGTGGTTCGAGTAAGGAGGTGGCCAATCTCCGTACCAAACCATTCTAAAATAAAATGTACAACAATAGTTGTCACTTCAAGTCACCACTGACGACCAATATGGTCACTTACCTGCTCTGATACCAACTTGTCACCGCACGCCACCCGAACCCGGTTGCGGAGGCGGGGGCGCCGGGACGTCGGAAGCGGAAGCCGGAGTGATACAGAAAAGGCAGGTCCATCGAGACCTGCCGCGCGTAGCGGACCCGAAAGGCGAAACGATTGCGGAAGCAACCTAACAAAAATTTCATACATACAACTAAAATAAAATCACAACATACAATTCATGCATCAGCAACTGAGTAAGCCTCGCCCTCCGTGGACGAGTGCCTACGCTCCAAACATAGATACATACGAATTCACAGAACCTAAGGTGTCTAGCAAGCGCCAAGCGCTCGTAACATGCACGTAGCAGAATATATAAGTATATACAATCATCGCAATCATCCAGAAAATATGCACATGCAACTACAGAGCCGACCCTAGGCCTAAACATCAAAATACCTCGCGGGATTCAGACCAAGTAGACAAAATCCCAGCCCGCAAGGTACTGCTGCTGCTCAACACAACCAAGGCAGAAGCCCCACGGACCTACTCCGTTGGCTGCTTACCAGACCTACCTGAAATCCAAAAACAGAACCCAAAAGAAGGGTGAGTCCTAAAAAGGACCCCGTAAGGGATTTGGTGTAAGATAAGCATATGTAACCTGCAAAACAGAAAGATAGCAATATACGAATATATGCAATGAATACGTAATATCGTGCATGTAATAAAAACAGATCGAATATCGAAGGATGTGCGATACTAAATCGCCATAAACCCTTATAACCAATCAACGCAGCCTCCCTCTAAGGGAGTCAAGCGAAGCTATTACGAAGCATGGTGCACCAGTGGGGTAGCGAACCCTCAACCTGCCGTAGGGTTAATGCATGCAGTATGCCATAAGGCATACTCCTACAAATTACGTAACGTACCTTAAAGCGAAATTTCCGAAATACCCGCAAAAGCAAGTGCAAAAATACATACACCTACAGACTACAGAATATGCCCTAGGCATATAATACTGAAATACTAGCAGAACAGAAAGTTAAACTACACAGCCACCTATCTTACCAAAAATAGCGTAACCAAACCCTTACCTCACAAATCCAGTATTAGACCGATTCGGACAACTTTCATAACACGACCCGAAACTCGAAACTTCTCTTTTCCTAACTTCCGAACCTCGAATCTGCTAAACCAAGTTGAATTAGCATCCTTATCGACCACACTTCCAAACTACACCCCGACCCCAAAACCGAAAATCCGCGCACTTCCGTAAAATTCTAGATTTCCACAAAAACGTCGAATTCAGAACCAACTTAGACAATGCAAGATTATACATTGACAAACATACTCCAACAAGCGTAACTGATCAAATTCAACCTTAAAACCCCTTCATTACCCGACATTTTCCGATAATCCCGCTTATTTGCAACTTTTCCACTTCTTATCTGAATTCAACGTTTCAAACTTCAAACCACTCCTAAATTCAACCCCAATACCATCTTAGCATCCAATCCAACCAAAATCAAACCCCAACATGGAAAAAGAATTATCCAATAATTCGGCTTCTTTGCCAAATTTTATCCAACTTCCAAATCAATCCATTCAAACTTCCAATTAATCATACTAATCACCAATTTCACTTCTAAACCAAGAATGCTATCCAATTGCATCCAAAATAACAAAATCCAACAATGAACATCATCTCATAAATTCGGCCAAATGGGGGTTTCCAACCCAACATATTTTCCATCAAATTGAATCCATACATAAGCTTAGAATCATGCTAGGATTAACATACTTGAAGCATGAATCAAGGAGACAAACACACATCAACATAGAATTTTCCAACAAATTCGGCAATTTGGGGATTTTTACCCAAGGTGTGTTTTCCAAAATCCAACACTTGATTATCACTCCCATACAACCCAAGAACAACATACTAAAAGATGGGAGGAAGAAAATCATCCTAGATGGTAGTCATGAACAAACCCATATTTCACAAATCTCTCTTTTTCCATCCAAATCTTACTTCCAACAAGAAAAGAGAGCAAGGGAGGAAGCTTACCACTTTTTGGAGTTCACACTTGGTGAAAATCAGCCAAGAAAATGAAGAACCCAAAGCTTGAAGAAAATGGAGGCTATGGCGGCAACGAGTCGGAGAAATGAACGAAATGAAGGAGAAATGAAATGAAAATAGCTCCTGACGCTTTCCACAATCCTTTAAAACTCTTTCCTTTCCATCTCTAATATGGGCATGACAAGTGTCCTTTCCCCTTTGGTCAACACTTAGGAGTTATCCTTATCCACCAGAAATCTGAAATTTGTCTAAGTCATGCCTTCTTCGGGAGAAGGCCCATGCCTTCTTTGGGAGAGGGCCCCTGCCTTCTACGGGAGAGGGCACCTGCCTTCTACGGAAGAGGGCACTCGCCTTCTACGGGAGAGGGCACTCGCCTTCTACGGGAGAGGGCACTCGCCTTCTACGGAAGAGGGCACTGCCTTGTCACCGCACGCCACCCGAGCCCGGTTGCGGAGGCGGGGCGCCGGACGCCGAAGCGGAAGCCGGAATGGAAAGGAATGGCAGTCCATCGAGACCAGCTATTACGGTCACCACGAGCGGGTTGCGGCCAAGGTGACCGGGGCTCCGATTTGGCTGCGAGTCACGTTTCGGCGATCGACGGCTCCCGAGTCTTATTCGAGCATCATTTTGGCGAACCCTTTCATATTTGAGGTCGTGTGGGTCCCCCGGACGTTTCCGCCGAAAATATTTTTTCCGGCGCCGGGGGGTTGTCGGGGTTGGCTCGGGACGTACAGCGGGCTCGGTAGCGCTCCCAGGACCTCAGATTGAGGAACCGTTTGCGGATTTGGAATCGTGGGAGCGACCCGGAGATTTCTACTGAGCATATTTTCGGGGTGTGACGTGCGGTCCGGGCGACTCCGGGGCTCGGGCGGAATCCCGGGGCTCGGGATGGAATTTCTCCGGCGGCTCTGGGGTAAGTCATGTTACTTTTTAAAGTGGATTTTATGGATATTTTTGTGGAATTTTATGGTGACGGGTTGAGATTCGAGGTTTTTATGCGCAACGCCGGATTTATTCAGGATCAGCGAGCTCGGTAGGGCCTACGGAATGGTAAATTAATATTTGAAAAATGTTTTATTGATGTTATGATATTCTGAGGATTCTGGTCAGTTTTGGGTTCATTTGGAGTTCGTTACCTATAATTGGGGTTTAATTGCAAAGATTTGGAGAATTAGTGGGTTAAATGGTAATTAACCCAAAAGTTAAAATTAATTTGGGCCTGGTTTGGGCCTGGAGTCGGCAGCAGCAAACTGCTGGGCCACTTGTCCCATTTCTATTTAGTTAGAAAAAGGAAGTGGTATAAAAGCCAAAAATAACATAATAATTATGTTATTTCATAACATTTCTTCTCTTCTTCTTCTTCATTCTTCTGCCGCCATCTTCTTCTCCTCTTAAGCTCCATGTTCTTCATCTCTCTTGCTGAAAACTTCAAGGATTTAAGCTTCCAAATTGGTAAGTCTCTTCCTTCCATCATCTTTTCTAGTTGATAACATGTTATGGTAGAGAAAAGAGAAGGAAAAATTGAATTATGGTTTGTTCTTGTCAACAAGCTTAAGTGATCCTCTCCCTCCCATCTTTTAGTATGTTGTTCTTGGGCTTGAGGGGAGTAGGAATCTATGGTTGGTTGTTGGAAAACTCCATGGAATGGAAGAACCCTAGAAGGCCGAATTATTGATGAATTTTTCCAAAATTGTGTGTGTTTGTCTTCTTGAATCATGCTTCAAGTATGTTGTTCCTAGCATGATTCTAAGACAATCTATGGTTTCAATTTGATGGAAAACAAGTTGAGGAAAAAGCCCTCTTTGGCCGAATTATTAGTGAAGATGTTTTGGTTGTTTAGGTGAAATTGGTTAGTAATCATGCTTAAGAATTGTAATTGGTGACTAAAGAATGCAAATGGAACTTGGTTTGGATTGAAATGGAAGTTGGGTGAGAAATCCCCTTTAAGGCCGAATTGTTTATGAAAGGAGGTTGTTGATTTTGATGCAATTGGTTAGTAAGTTTGATTAGGAAGTGAAATTGGTGATTAGTGGGATTAATTGGAAGCTTGAATGGTTTGAATTGGAAGTGTGGTGAAAAATTGGTTAAGGGTCAAATTGTTGAAATGATTCTTTTTCCATGTGAATGTTGTATTTTGATTGAATTGGATACTAAATTGGTAATGGGGGTGGAAGTAGGTGCGATATGACGTTTGAAATACCATTTTCGGATTAGAAATGAGAAAGTTAGTTTTATGCGGGTTTCTGGGAAAAGTGTCTGCAGGCGGGTTTAAGGGTTGGAATATGTTTGTGGGTGTTGGAATAACAAGGTTCTAGCTCGGTTCGTGAAACCGAGCTTTACGTGGAATTTTGCGGGAAAGTGCGGGTTTGTGCGGAATTTGCTTTACGGGGTTTGTTTGGATGTGTTACGATCCAATTACGGTTGTATGCGGCTTGATTCTGCGTTGGTGGAGTAGCGCGGACCTATAGGAGCCAAGTTGTGCGTTTGGTCGGGAGTCGGGGTTTTCCGAGTTTTGGGCTGCGGGCGCGTTTGAGTAAGGGCTTATTTTGGTAAAATGTACGTTTGTTACGCCGTATATGTTATCGGGTATGATACTTCGTTGTATTTGTATATTTTATTATTATTAGTTCTGATTACGTGACGAGACCCGTATGGTTGGAGAGACCACGGGTGCTCCTTGGTTACATTACGTATCCGCACCGGAGTGCCGATACACGTTACGTGACCTACGGCGGTTTGGGGCTCGCGACCCCGGCCGGTACCGTGCTATCCGTTCATTACGATCTGTATTCTGACCTCTGTGAGGGTGCCGTTACATGGTCGTTACGGCGGTTGGACCGCATATGATGGATTCTCGATTTGCTTTAAGTTTTATGTTCGTGTGTATATGTATATTGTGTGGTAATTTGTTTTGCGAGTTGATTGTCGCCCATGGGCAAGCGCATCTTTACCATTTGCCCTTATCGGGTCCTTTCGAGGACTCACCCCTTTTATCTGTTTACCACTTTCGGGCCGTCACGACAAGCAACCGCGGAGTAGAGATTCCGCGGTGCTTCCTTCATTTTGAGGTTGGGTTGCGGCGACGGTACCACGTGCGGAGGTCGCTTGATTCCGCGCTAGGTATTTATAGGATTTTGATTACCGGCTCAGTAGTGTAATCGCATGCATATAGATCAGATCATGGTTTTGTATATGCCGTATATATATATATTGAGGTACATTATGTTACGTCGACTTCGAGTCGTGGCGGAGCCCGACTTGCCTATAGTGGAATTGGTATAATTCGGACTTGGTGTTTGAGTGTTGGTTGTGATGAATGTTGGTTGGTTTACCATGAACGCATATTTGGTAAAGATTGATATGTTATGCATGCTTGCCTTGTACGAATATCCGGGTTGCTAGTTACCATTTGATGATTACGCATTTGAGCTCGATGCTCATTGCCGCGTTTTCCGTCGTAATTCCTGTTTCGACGTCGCGGCCGGCTCGCCTCCGCAACCGGGCGGGGTGGCTGTGACAAGTTGGTATCAGAGCAGGTCGGGTAGGAGTGACCCAAGAGGTAAAGTATGGTTAGCTCGGTATGGGTTGTGGAAGGCAAGTCATGCTAGTTTATGGGTAAGCTTTACAAGTAGTGACTTCAAGGGCGAGCTGTGGTTTACACCTCGTGCAGGTGGTTTGGTACGGAGCACTGATCAACTCCTTATTTGAACCATTTCGGAATGCGTGTGGAGCAGTGGCGGTTCTTTGGAGCATTATGGAAGGTGTGGGTGATATATGAAGTGATTCAGTGAATTTGAACATGATCTGATTCTATGTTTAAGGTTTAATACTTAGGTTGTGATTCGAAAAGAATCCTTGCATCATGCATTGCATTACACTCTGAGCCATAAAATGCTCTGCTAGCTTTAGGAAGAGAAAGTTTATTGTTGGGTTATATGGTTTTGGGTTGATCCATTTTCGGGTATGGCTAGAACACGCCGCCGGCGTGAGCAGAAGCAGGAGGGTCGGGACCGGGATCCCACACCTCCGAGGTTAGAAGGCGGGTTCGAGAGAAACCCGGGATCTCGAGCGATCACGCACACCCCCCGAGTGATCAGCGGGCAGAGGGACCCGCTCTGATATACTACAGTCTTTGGGTCGGAGTTCAGCAGATATTGAGTACTCTAGTGCCCGGCTCGGCGGATTCGAGGGCAGCGGCGAGGCAGGAGGTCGGCCGAGGCCACGGCGAGACAGCCGGTTCGGGAGGTGGGCAGCGGCCACCTCGGGCGCGAGATCAGCGGGATAGTGATTACGAGGAGGGAGATCTGCGCAGATCTTTGAGAGTTCTCGTCGGTCCCATCACCGACGGGAAGAGGCCGAGACGCCGATCGATGAGATCGACTTACGGAGCGGTTTCAGCGTTTGAACCCCGAGGTTCAACGGCCGTGGAGGACCCGAGGCGGGTGAGGCATGGTTTGCGGGAGTTGACAAGCTCCTTGGGAGGCTACACCTTCCGTCGAGGTGAGAGTCTCGTTGGCTACATTCAATCTGCGGGCAGGTGCGAGATCATTGGTGGAGGAGTCTCCAGGGGGCCGTCGAGGCCGAGGCAAGACAGGATGGGGGCATGATTCGGACTGACACGGGAGCGGTTGCTTACTACTTCCATCAGCAATATATTGGGGATGCCGTCGAGGACCTCCGTCATGCAGTTTGATGACACGGAGCGAGGCACGGGGACCGTTGGTGAGTACGGCGGGAGTTTGACCGATTGGTTCGCTATGTGCCGCAGATATTATGGCATGGGAGGGAGAAGGCCAAGCGGTTCATTCGCCGCTTGCGTCTGAGTATCGATGGGCTTTGAGACCTCTGGATATCACTTCTTACCACGAGGCATGCGAAGGCCCGGCTCCTCGGCGAGAGGAGGTTGAGAGTCGGTACCTACCACACCGACCCGGTGACGAGAGGAGGGCTCTGCACGGCATAGTTCAGCGAGGTCTTCGGGTAGATCGGGCGAGTGCAGGCGAGTAGCGAGGCAGCGGGACTACGCCGGCCGTTCCGACTGCGCGAGTTGTGGCGGGCAGCACCGGCCGGCCGTGTTACGAGCGATCGGGACGGTGTCGAGTGTGGGGCGAGTGATCATTGGATTCGTGATTGTCCTTTGACACCGGGTCGAGATCAGCGGTGTTACACGTCCGCAGCCTCGGTTCCAGCCTAACGCACCCGGGGCGCGGTTCACGCCGGGCGGACGAGGCCATCACGGCGGCCGAGGCGACCGTTTCAGCCACCCCCTCCGCCACGGCACTGGAGTAGGACGTGTATTCCAGGTGGAGCGGGGTGAGTCATCGCAGCGTGAGCCTCCACCACAGCAGCCCGGAGCAGGGCGGGTGTTTCAGATCGAGCGAGGAGAGACTTCGCAGCGTGGGGCGCTCCAAGGTACTTTACTTCTGAACGATACTCCTGTTCGTGCATTGTTTGATCTTTGGGCGTCTGTTTCGATTGTGGCACAAAAGTGTGTCGAGTCTCTCCACTGACTACCGGTGGACTTCCGAGCGTCTTCATGGTGAAGGCGGTGGGAGTCGATTTACGCTTTCAATGAGATGGTGCGGGACTGCGTGCTATCCATTGGCGATCACCGGATTATGTCGAGATCTGCTGGTGTTGAACACACCGAAGTATGATGTGATTCTTGGGATGGATTGGCTATCCAAGAATTCCGTGCATATTATTTGTGCCAACCGTAGTGTTACGGTTTACGGAAGTGTTACCCTCTCGAGTTCGAGATGGGACGAAGGCGGTCAGGACCAGCATGGAGCTGCAGGTTCTGGATCAGGTCCCGATAGTGGATTCGGAGGAGTACTACGGTCTGAACACGTCTGATACTCGGTTGGAGCTGGATAAGATTCCAGTCGTCCGAGATTTTCCGCAAGTATTTCCGGAGGACTTGCCCGAGATGCCACCAGAGGCGGAGATCACGTTGAGATCCGATTGCGGCTGGTTCTACTCCCATTTCCATTCCACCTAATCGGATGACGATAGTGGAAATGGTGGAGCTGAAGAAGCAGTTAGAGGAACTGCTGGAGAAGGGCTTCATCCGTCCGAGCACTTCACCATGGGGTGCTCGATTCTATTCGTGAAGAAGAAGGATGGGTCACTCGGGTTGTGTATAGATTACAGACGGTTGAACGCCATCACCGTCAAGAACAAGTACCCATTACCGAGGATCGACGATCTCTTTGATCAGCTGAGAGGTGCGAAGATCTTTTCGAAGATCGATCTGCGATCGGGGTACTTTCAGTTGCGAGTGAAGGAGGAGGACATCCCGAAGACAGCTTTCCGTACGCGGTATGGGCATTATGAGTATACGGTGATGCCATTCGGTTTGACCAACGCACCGGCGGCGTTCATGGACATGATGAACCGGGTGTTCCGACCGTATCTGGACTCATTTGTGGTGGTGTTCATCGATGACATTCTGATTTACTCTCGGGATGAGGATTCACACAGGAGCATCGAGATTATTTGCAGACACTTTGGGAACACCACTTTACGCTAAGTTCTCAAAGTGTGACTTCTGATCCGAGAGGTGTCTTTTAAGGGCATATCATCGGTGAGCACGGTTTGTCGGTGGATCCCGAGAAAGTTAAGGCGGTGCAGGAGTGGAAGCAGCCAACCTCGGTGCGGGAGATCGGGGAGTTTTACGGGGTTAGTGAGGCTACTACCGGCGGTTTGTGCGGGGTTCTCCGTTTTGGCTTCCCGCTTACGCAGTGACCAAGAAGGGCAGCCGTTTGTATGGACAGAGAAGTGCGAGGAGAGTTTCCAGAAGGCTGACGGCGGCTGACCGGTGCGCCGATTTTGATTCTACCCGACCCGGGCTTACCTTATGTGATCTACACAGATGCATCTAGGTCTGCAGGTTGGGATGTGTTTTGATGCGGGGCGAAACGTGATAGCTTATGGGTCGCGGCGGCTCCGGCCGCATGAGCAGAACTATCCTACGCATGATCTTGAATTGGCTGCAGTGATTTATGCGCTGAAGCAGTGGAGGCACTACCTACTTGGCAGCAAATTCCAGATTTTCACAGATCATAAGAGTCGGAAGTATCTGTTCACTCGGAAGGAGTTGAACATGAGGCAACGCAGGTGGCTTGAGTACATCAAGGACTACGACTGCAGTATCGAGTACACCGAGGGCAAAGGTAATACTGATGGCCGATGCTCGAGTAGGAAGTACACCGGGGTTGTCGAGGAGGCGATCTTGAGGATCGGACCGAGGAGAATGATTTGACGTGCCTTTGGCGCAGTGGGAGCGCCGGGAGCGAGGCTCAAGTATATGCTTTGACCATTCACTCGGAGTGGTTGGGCCAGTGCGAGAGGCGCAGGAGAGGGATCGAGTTGAAGAAGTTATCCGGGGAGGACAAAGGGGCACTACTACCGAGGTTTGATACGAGGCGGGGTTTGCTATACTTTGGGGATCGGTTGTATGTGCCGAGGATCGACTCTGCGGGATGAGATTTTGACAGAGGCGCACACGAGCCGTTTGAGCATACACCCCGGGAGTGAGAAGATGTATCAGGATCTGCGCACCCACTTTTGGTGGCCGGGTATGCGGAGACACATTGCCACACATGTGTCCAAGTGTGCCACTTGTCAGCGGGTGAAGGTGGAGCATCAGAAGCCGGCAGGGACATTACAGACTTTGCCCATTCCAGTCAGGAAGTGGGGCAACATCACGATGGACTTTCTCGACCGCACTACCCACGACCCGGTCTCACCACGATGCCATCTGGGTTTTCGTGGACGGCTTGACGCTGTGTGCTCACTTTCTGCCATTCCGGATGACAGGCTCCCTGGAGATGCTTGCCCAGTTGTACACCAGTGAGATTGTGAGGTTACATGGAGTACCAGACTCCATTGTGTCAGATCGGGATCCGCGTTTTACCGCACATTTCGGGGCGCCTTTCATAAGGCCTTTGGCACGCGACTCCATCGAGTACTGACTTACCATCCCCAAACCGACGGTCGATCGGAGCGGGTGATTCAGATTCTGGAGGATATGTTGCGGAGCTGTACTTTGGATTTCGGAGGATTAGGACAAGCGATTGCCGTTGGTAGAATTTTCATATAATAACAGATTATCAGTACCATCGGCATGGCACCGTTTGAGGCGGCGTATGGACGACGGTGCATGACACCGCCTTTGTTGACCGAGGCGTCGACGAGATTGAATTGGGTCCCGAGCTCATTGAGGAGACCACCGCAAAAATCAAGTTGATTCGGGCGCGGTTGAAGACCGCATGGCGACCGCACCACCTCATATGCGAGCAGGCAGACGCAGAGACTTGGAGTTTGAGGTGGGCGGCAGTGGTTTGGCTGAAGGTGGCGCCGATTCGGGGACGGGATTCGGCGAGGCGGGGTAAGTTAGCCCCAAGGTATATCGGACCGCACGAGATTACGGAGCGGATAGGCGGGTTGGCCTACAGTTGGCTTTACCTCCGAGTATGTTCTGCGGTGCACAACGTCTTTCATGTCGGTATCTTTGAAGAAGTGCATCTTGGATCCCGTGCGGGCGATACTGTGGAGGAGGTTGTTTGGAGCCCGATTTATCATATCGGGAGTACCGGTTGCCTTTCTAGGACGCGATACTCGGAAACTCCGAAGCAAGTTGATTCCCATGGTCGAGTTCGGTGGTCACATCATACGGACCGGGAAGCGACTTGGGAAACCGAGCAGGACATCAGAAAGCGATACCCCGAGCAGTATCAGCGTGTGATGCCCCTCTTGGAGGACCAAGAGTCCTAAGGGGGGGAGGATGTTACGGTCACCCTGAGCGGGTTGCGACCAGGTGACCCGGGGCTCCGATTTTGGCTGCGGAGTCACGTTTCAGGCGATCAGACGGCTCCCGAGTCTTATTCGAGCATCATTCTGGCGAACCCTTTCATATTTGAGGTCGTGTGGGTCCCCCGGACGTTTCCGCCGAAAATATTTTTCCGGCGCCGGGGGGTTGTCGGGGTTGGCTCGGAACGTACAGCGGGCTCGGTAGCGCTCCCGGGACCTCGGATTGAGGAACCGTTTGCGGATTTGGAATCGTGGGAGCGATCCGGAGATTTTTACGGAGCATATTTTTCGGGGTGTGACGTGCGGTCCCGGGCGACTCCGGGGCTCAGGCGGAATCCCGGGGCTCGGGATGGAATTTCTCCGACGGCTCTGGGGTAAGTCATGTTACTTTTTAAAGTGGATTTTATGGATATTTTTGTGGAATTTTATGGTGACGGGTTGAGATTCAGGTTTTTATGCGGCAACGCCGGGATTTGTCAGGATCAGCGAGCTCGGTAGGGACGCTACGGAATGGTAAATTAATATTTGAAAAATGTTTTATTGATGTTATGATATTCTGAGGATTCTGGTCAGTTTTGGGTTCATTTGGAGTTCGTTACCTATAATTGGGGTTTAATTGCAAAGATTTGGAGAATTAGTGGGTTAAATGGTAATTAACCCAAAAGTTAAAATTAATTTGGGCCTGGTTTGGGCCTGGAGTCGGCAGCAGCAAACTGCTGGGCCACTTGTCCCATTTCTATTTAGTTAGAAAAAGGGAAGTGGTATAAAAGCCAAAAATAACATGATAATTATGTTATTTCATAACATTTCTTCTCTTCTTCTTCTTCATTCTTCTCTGCCGCCATCTTCTCCTCCTCTTAAGCTCCATGTTCTTCATCTCTCTTGCTGAAAACTTCAAGGATTTAAGCTTCCAAATTGGTAAGTCTCTTCCTTCCATCATCTTTTCTAGTTGATAACATGTTATGGTAGAGAAAAGAGAAGGAAAAATTGAATTATGGTTTGTTCTTGTCAACAAGCTTAAGTGATCCTCTCCCTCCCATCTTTTAGTATGTTGTTCTTGGGCTTGAGGGGAGTAGGAATCTATGGTTGGTTGTTGGAAAACTCCATGGAATGGAAGAACCCTAGAAGGCCGAATTATTGATGAATTTTTCCAAAATTGTGTGTGTTTGTCTTCTTGAATCATGCTTCAAGTATGTTGTTCCTAGCATGATTCTAAGACAATCTATGGTTTCAATTTGATGGAAAACAAGTTGAGGAAAAAGCCCTCTTTGGCCGAATTATTAGTGAAGATGTTTTGGTTGTTTAGGTGAAATTGGTTAGTAATCATGCTTAAGAATTGTAATTGGTGACTAAAGAATGCAAATGGAACTTGGTTTGGATTGAAATGGAAGTTGGGTGAGAAATCCCCTTTAAGGCCGAATTGTTTATGAAAGGAGGTTGTTGATTTTGATGCAATTGGTTAGTAAGTTTGATTAGGAAGTGAAATTGGTGATTAGTGGGATTAATTGGAAGCTTGAATGGTTTGAATTGGAAGTGTGGTGAAAAATTGGTTAAGGGTCAAATTGTTGAAATGATTCTTTTTCCATGTGAATGTTGTATTTTGATTGAATTGGATACTAAATTGGTAATGGGGGTGGAAGTAGGTGCGATATGACGTTTGAAATACCATTTTCGGATTAGAAATGAGAAAGTTAGTTTTATGCGGGTTTCTGGGAAAAGTGTCAGGAAGGTTTAAGGGTTGGAATATGTTTGTGGGTGTTGGAATAACAAGGTTCTAGCTCGGTTCGTGAAACCGAGCTTTACGTGGAATTTTGCGGGAAAGTGCGGGTTTGTGCGGAATTTGCTTTACGGGGTTTGTTTGGATGTGTTGATCCAATTACGGTTGTCTGACTTGATTACTGCGTTGGTGGAGTAGCGCGGACCTATAGGAGCCAAGTTGTGCGTTTCGGGTCGGGAGTCGGGGTTTTCCGAGTTTTGGGCTGCGGGGCAGCGTTTCAGAGGTAAGGGCTTAATTTGGTAAAATGTACGTTTGTTCTGCTTCGTATATGTTATCAGGTATGATACTTCTGTTGTATTTGTATATTTTATTATTATTAGTTCTGATTCTGTGACGAGACCCGTATGGTTGGAGAGACCACGGGTGCTCCTTGGTTCTGTTCTATGTATCCGCACCGGGAGTGCCGATACATTACGTGACCTACGGCGGTTTGGGGCTCGCGACCCCGGCCCGATGCCGTGCTATCCGTTACATTACGATCTGTGTATTCGACCTCTGTGAGAAGGCTGTTCGCATGGTCGTTACGGCGGTTGGACCGCATATAATGGATTCTGATTTGCTTTAAGTTTTATGTTCGTGTGTATATGTATATTGTGTGGTGATTTGTTTTGCAGGTTCAGATTGTCGCCCTATGGGCAAACTGCATCTTTACCATTTGCCCTTACTGGGTCCTTTCGAGGACTCACCCCTTTTATCTGTTTACCACTTTCAGGCCGTCCTGACAAGCAACCGGCGGAGTAGAGATTCCGCGGTGCTTCCTTCATTTTGAGGTTGGGTTGCAGCAGCAGTACCACGTGCGGAGGTCGCTTGATTCCGCGCTAGGTATTTATAGGATTTTGATTCCGGCTCTGTGGCTGTAGAATCGCATGCATATAGATCAGATCATGGTTTTGTATATGCCGTATATATATATTGAGGTACATTATGTTACATCGACTTGAGTCGTGGGCGGAGCCCGACTTGCCTATAGTGGAATTGGTATAATTCAGACTTGGTGTTTCGGTGTTGGTTGTGATGAATGTTGGTTGGTTTACCATGAACTGCATATTTGGTAAAGATTGATATGTTATGCATGCTTGCCTTGTACGAATATCTGGGTTGCTAGTTACCATTTGATGATTACGCATTTGAGCTCGATGCTCGCTGCCGCGTTTTCCGTCGTAATTCCTGTTTCCGGCGTCGCGGCGGCTCGCCTCCGCAACCGGGCGGGGTGGTGTGACACCGCCGCGCGTAGCGGAGCCGAAAACGGAAAGATTGTGGAAGCAAACTAACGGAAATTTCATGCGTATAACCAAAATAAAATGCAACCATACAATTCATGCACTACTAACGAGTAAGCCCCGCCCTCCGTGGACGAGTGCTTACGCACCAAAACACATATACATACAGAATTCACAGAACCTAAAATGTCTAGCAAGCGCCAAGCGCTGAGAACATATACAGAACAGAATATATAAATATATACAGAAATCCAATCATCACAGCAAATCAGAAGATATGCACATGCAGCTACAGAGCCGACCCTAGGCCTAAACGTTAAAATACCTCGCGCGGGATTCAGACCAAGTAGACAAAATCCCAGCTCGCAAGGTACTGCTGCTGCTCAACACAACCAAGGCAGAAGCCTCGCGGAAACCTACCCCGCTGGCTGCTTACCAGACCTACCTGAAATCCAAAAACAGAACCCAAAAGGGTGAGTCCTAAAAGGACCCCGTAAGGGATTTGGGGTAAGATAAGTATATGTAACCCTGCAAAACAGAAAGATAGCAATATACGCAACAGAATACAGAATAACATGCATGTACCAGAAACAAATCGGAATCCCGAAGGATGTGCGATTCCAAATCGCCATAAACCTTATAACAAATCGGAACGACAGCCTCCCACTAAGGGGAGTCAGAAGCCGAAGCTATTACAGAAGCATGGTGCACCAGCTGGGGTAGCGAACCCACAACTGTCGTAGTGTTAACAGACAGAGTATGCCATAAGGCATACTCCTACAAACGTAGGATTAATGCAGGCCAGTATGCCATAAGGCATACTCCTACAAATTCTGAACGTACCTTAAAGCACAGATTTCCGAAATACCTGCGAAACAGAAATGCAACAACACATACACCTACAGACTACAGAATATGCCCTAGGCATATAATACCGAAATACTTGCAGAACAGAAAGTGAAACTAAACATACACCTATCTTACCAAAAATAGCAGAACCAAACCCTTCCGTCACAAATCCAGAGTATTAGACCGATTCTCGACGATTTCCAAACCACGACCCGAAACCCGAAACCTCTCTTTTTCTAACTTCCGGACCTCGAATCTGTCATTTCAAGTTGAATTAGCAACCTTACCAACCACACTACCAAACTACACCCCGACCCCAGGCCGAAAATCCGGCGAATTTGATAAAATTCCAGATTTCCACGAAACTTGAATTCAGAACCAACGTAGACAATGCAAGCTTATACATTGTCAAACATAATCCAATAAGCAGAATTGATCAAATCCAACCTCAAAACCCTTAATTACCCAACATTTTCCGATAATCCCGCTTAAATGCAACTTTTCCATTTCTTAACCGAATTCAACGTTTCAAACTTCCATCGACTCCTAAATTCAACCCCAACACCATATTAACATCCAATTTAACCAAAATGAACCTCCAACATTGAAAAAGAATCATTCCAAGATTTCGGTTCCTAACCAACATTTCATCCAACTTCCAATTCAATCCATTCAAGCTACCAAACAATCATTCTAACCACCAATTTCACTTCTAAACCAAGCATGCTATCCAATTGCATCCAAACAACAAAATCCAACATTGAACATACACCCATATATTCGGCCATTTGGGGTTTTCAACTCTACTTGTTTTCAATCAACTTGAATCCATACCTAAGCTTAGAATCATTCTAGGACTAACATACTTGAAGCATGTAACAAGATAACAAACACACACCATTTTGGAAAATCTTCCATAAATTCGCCAACAAAGAAATCTTCATCCAAGATGTGTTTTCCAAAATCCAACACTTGATTAACACTCTCCTACAACCCAAGAACAACATACTAAAACATGGGAGGAAGAGAATCATCCTAGCTTATAGCTAAGAACAAACCCATCATTTGCCAAAACTCTTCTTTTCTTCACTAATCTTCAAAACTAATGAGAAAAGAGGAGTTAGGGAGGTACTTACCACTCAAAGCACCCAAAACCTCTTTGATTCCAACTAAGAAGAAGAACTTCAAGCTTGGAGCAAGCTTCCATGGTGGCGGCAGACTTGGAGAAGATGAAGAAGAAGAAGAAGAAATGAGATAATATCACAATTAAAAACACAAAAGGCCTTATATAAATTCTTCTTCTTTTTCCCATACTAATTCTTCTTAAATGAGAGAAGGACATGTGTCCCTATCTCATCCCAATTGCTGCGAAAGTAGCTGCTGCACCCATGCTGAAATACTTTAATTTTGCAACCAATTGCAAATTAACTCCCAATTTTTCAGAAAGTTCCAATTCTTTTTGCCCAAAAATAATTACCGAATTCCAAAATTAACGAAACTTGGACACAACCCTCAGAATATTATAACATTCACAGAACATTTTTCAGAAGTTCATTTACCATTCCAGTGTCCTTCCGAGCTCATTGAACCCGAACCAAAACCCGACGTGCGGCGTGTCAGCACGAACCGAAATTCCGTCACTCCAAAATTCTACAAAAATATCCATAAATTCCATCTTAAATTATAACACAACTTACCCCAAAGCCGTCAGAAAATTTCCATCCCGAGCCCGGGATTCCCGTCCGAGCCCGGGAGTCGCCCGAACCGAGCGTCCCGCCCCAAATATTAAAATATACAACCACATCGGGGACGTATCCACGACTCAAAAACTGCAAACGGCTTCCCAAACTGAGATCTCAAGAGTGCTACCGAGCCCGGCTGTCGTCCGAGGCGGCCGACAACCCCGGCGCCAGAAAAATATTTTGGCGGAAACGTCCGGGGACCCACACGACCTCAAATACGGAAGGGTTCGCCAAAATGATACTCGGATAGGGCTCGGGAGCCGCTGAACGCCGAAAGCGTGACCCGCGAGCCAAAACCGGAGCCGGGTCACCGCCGCAACCCGCTCGGGGTGACCGTAACATGCCTTCTACGGAAGAGGGCACTCTGCCTTCTACGGAAGAGGCACCTGCCTTCTACGGAAGAGGGCACGCTGCCTTCTACGGGAGAGGGCACTCGCCTTCTACGGGAGAGGGCACTCGCCTTCTACGGAAGAGGGCACCTGCCTTCTACGGAAGAGGGCACCTGCCTTCTACGGAAGAGGGCACTCTGCCTTCTACGGAAGAGGGCACCTGCCTTCTACGGAAGAGGGCACCTGCCTTCTACGGAAGAGGGCCTATGCCTTCTACGGAAGAGGGCACCCTGCCTTCTTCGAGAGAGGGCCCCTGGCCTCTTCATCGAACGTCCCACCCCAAAATATTTTATATCGTAAAAAGCTCCGGGCCGTTCCCATGATTCCAAATCCACAAACGGTTTCCCAATCCGAGGTCCCGGGAGCGCTACCGAGCCTGCTGTACACCCCGAGACAAGTCGCGGCCCCCCTTCGGGAGAGGGCCATGTCACCCATGGGAGAGGGCCATGTCCCCTATGGGAGAGGACCCATGGCCTCTTCAGAAGGACACTTAGTACCGCAAATACGCAAGGGCTTGCCAAAAGTCACTCGAACAAGGCTCGAAGCCATCGACCGCCAAAAGCCCGATCCTGCAGGACCAAAATCGAAGCCTCCGGTCACCCGGTCTCAACCCGCTCGGGCTGACCGTAACACTTTCACTGGGAAAATCTCATTCATGGTCTTTAAAGGCATCGCCTCTACAAGCCCTAAAAGGGCCCTTAACTTGTCCCAACAAGGGGTCTCTATCTCGGCTTGTCTCAACAAGCGAACCCACAAAATTATACGGAAGGATATGTGTGGCTCATTTATTGCGGACTTAAAATGCCTCGTCTCTATGGACTCAAACCGAGTCTCCGGCTTCTTGACAAGTGGTCTCTATGGCTTCGCCATTGCGAACCCAGAAAGACTTCTCTCCACAAACGGGACAGCCTACGGTTGTTAACCTAGCTAACGTGCCCTACACCGCTATCGCCAGACAAAGCAAGGCTACAAAACAATGAGGGTAAAACGAAATTGTACTTCATCTCTGTTTCAAAATTTTGCATGAATGCGGGTGTTCTTTATGCAAAAAGGGGGACATCCACATGTTGGAGCCTCCACTCTAGTCCAAAAGGGCATACCAGGCTTCGCCCATCTTCTTTCCCTGCTCCCCAGGTCGGCGGGGCCTCTCTGTTGGATTGCTGGTGTTAGCAGCATCCAAAATCCCAAGACTCAGCTCGGGGAACGCCTTCTCCACCTGGAAGCGGCATCGTAGCCAGCCCTCCTCGTAGGCCTGCGCCCCTGCTTCACCTTGAGCTTGGATCTCACCAAGCTTCTCCATCGATCGAGGCATCCGCTCGGGGATGGGCACCTTGATGGAGGAAGAGGACTCGGGATCCTCACCCTCGAAGGGAGGGAGGCCCAAAGTTTTCTCCATCTCCCAGGACCGAGGCTATCGCCTTCTCCGGAGTCGGTGGCAACCTCCGGGCGTGTCTTCATGGCAGCCTCGGCAGCAAGCCTGCCCTCCTCTACCTTCTTCTCTGCCAACCGGGCTGGGCAATAGCACGGCGCTCCACTTCCTTGGTTGCAGCCCTCGCCTGCTCGACTTCAGCCTTCACTGATAGAAGGGACTCCTTCAGGACAGCAGCCTCGACCTGCTGGGCTTCCAATCCTGTT
The DNA here is from genome assembly GCA_024586325.1 of Stellera chamaejasme. Taxonomy (NCBI): domain Eukaryota; kingdom Viridiplantae; phylum Streptophyta; class Magnoliopsida; order Malvales; family Thymelaeaceae; genus Stellera; species Stellera chamaejasme. The sequence goes on from CM044979.1 coordinate 22,168,030, forward strand.
GCCTGCTGAAGGAAGCGTTGCTTGAAAGCACCAATAAGGCTGGCCTGCTAGCCGCCCGCTCCTTGTTGGCATAATCACACCAACTCTCCAGCTGGGCCACACGCTTGGCGTGCTCCTCTTGGAGCTCTTTCTCCCTTCTTTTGGAGGCCTCCAGCTCCCTCCTGAGAGAGGCAATCTCTGTTACCTGGGCGTCGTCCCGTTTGTTGGCATACTTCAGGAAGTCATGCCATTGCTCCATTGCAGCGTATCCCTTGACGGCAGCCTGCATCCAAGTTTATTTAAACAAAGGCAAGAAGAGGGCAAGCTGAACTCATTTATAAAGACCAGAAGTTGTCTTACCTGCAGGCTCTGTTGAGCTGCCTCCCTCATGAACTCGGCAGGAGAGTCAGGACTCCGCTCTGTCACCTCCCTATCATAGGGGTGCCAAGCTCTTGCCAGAAGGCCCCGCACCTACAAGAGTTGCAAATATCAATACAGTTGAAAGAGCTTGGTGCACTACGGTGTGCAGGCTGAAATACAAACTCAAAGCAAGAAAAGCCTTTGTCAAGTTAAAAGACTTACCCAGAGGAGGCGCCCCCCATCCACTTGGTTTCCAGTGGCTTTGGAAGGTTGGGCTATCTCCCAACCACTTGTCCTCATGAGAGGACCGTGCTACAGACCCCCCTCCTTTGGGGCCTCACCATCAGAAGGAGAGGAAGTTTCCTCAATCCTCAGGACCCTCTTCCCCTTTGCCGCAAAGGCCTTCTCCCCTGAAGGAGTCACTTCAGGGACCCTCTCCCTAGAAGGGGTTATTGCAGGGGCCTCCTCCCTTGCAATGGTGGCCTCCACCCCATCTCCTGCAGGTGTGATCAACACCCCCTCCTCCACAGGAGTGACCATGGCCCCCTGCTGGCCAGAGCTGCCAATGGCTTTAGCAGCTATCCTACCTTTCCTCCTCATGGAGATCAGGATCTCCCCTGCTGACATCTTCCCCTTGGGAGGAGGCACTTTTCCTCTGGTAAGGATCTCCGCCGCGACCACATGCCCAGGCAAGTCTTCACCTTGGACCGGGAGGGGCTCGCAAAAGCCCGGACACAAAGGCTTGCAGCAGCCTCCTCGAGGAGATTGGCTGCACCACCGATATGGGCACGGCCTCATGGGAGCAGCGCTGCCTGCATGCACTCCCTCTGGGCCCTCTGCAGAGGGCATGGACTCTTCGACTTTGGAAGGGACCCCGGCCATCTCGGCGGCGAGCTCCTCGGCCTCCTCCATAAAACCAGGGACCTCCCCAACAGGCTCTGCAGCCTCCTCGGTAGAAGGGTTGCTGCGGACCCTCTGCTTCAACAGGTCCCTTGGCCTCTCCGGCCCGGCCTCACCACATCTTGATGGGGACCGCTGCAGATCCCTCGCCTCAGCGGGGCCCCTGGCCTCCTCGGCAGCGGTAGGGGCACTCCTCTCTCCAGCTGCGCCGCACTAGCGGCCACTTTCCTCTTTTTCCATTGAGGAAGCTGCCGGCGACTTAGTCCCAGCCCTCTTCTTTGGCGGCTTGGGGGTAATGCGCCCCACGCTTTGACAGCCCCAAATAGGGCATCCTTCCCAAATGCACATGCCAGTGCACTTGTTGGGCAATGTGCATAGACGCTCTCTTGCATCGGCCTTCGCCGGACTCCATGGAAGCATCTACAAGCAAAAGAAAGCTTGAGACCGAGGTTTTACTAAAGCCTCTTACACTTATGCATTACACTTATATATGCAAAACATACCTTTGGGCCCTGCCGGCGCCGCGAGAGTCTACCGCCGTCCCACGGTGAGCGGGGGCCCATCCTCGTATGGCGGAGGCACCTCGGGGTCCTTGAGAAAACGTCGTCCAACCACCCCGGTAGTTGGATGTATGCCCGCCACCGCACTCTTTGAAGGCAGTTCAGGCCTCCGCGCGATGCTATGCACGGGTAGCTGCGTCCTCGCGCAGGGAAAGTCCCATGAGTTGTCGCGGGGCAGGAAGAAGAATGACCCGTGCCAGTTGTGGTAGGATTTGGGCGAGGCAGTGAAAGAAATGGAGTGGTTACCTCCAGCGTTTATGGGAGTGACGTGAAAACGCACTCCCACTCCTCAGCTCCAACCGATAGAAACGGTTGAAGACATCAGCGAAGGGCTTCACGCCGGCCATATGGCAGGCAACAATAAAACCTGCTATGGTTAGAAAGGTGTTGGGTGCCAACTGTGTTGGTGGCATCCCCCAATCAGCGCACAAATCCTGTACCAACTGCGGAAGGGGAAACTGCAACCCCGCCACAAGCTGTGCCGTGTACAGGCACAACACCCGGTTCTCTATGATCTCTTTGGTCTCGGGCCAACCCCTCTTTGCCGGCGAGCGCTTTGGCGTGGCGTGTATACGACACTTTGCCTCCACAGGCCAGAAGGCCTCCACCAGATCCTGATGGATTTTCTCAAACTTCACCGTGGTCTTCTCCACGGGGGCGAGCACTGGACGAACGGCCTCTTTGGATTCCATCTCTGCAAAAAAGAAACCGAGCAACAAGCATGTAAATCGGAATGGCCTAACAGAGGCATTTCGTCAAGCACTCTCTGTGCTCAAAAAAATCAAATCACTCACGTGCTTGATGAAAAATGTTACTGCTTGAGCCGTTGTTGAAGAAAGCAGGTGGAGCAAGCAGCAAGCGAGCAGACGGTGAGGTCTTGAAGGTGGAAAAACACCAAGGAAGAGCTCCAAAACAGCCGTAAGCGGTTTTGAGTGCACAAAAAACGCGAACGGTTTACTCAGAGAAAAAGCAAGGAAATACGAGAATGAAGATAGAAAGCTTCAATCTTCTCGGAGACGCTTTTATAAGCCCGCCAAAATGACAGGTACCTTTTAGCGGAACTGGCTCCCATGGCACCACGTGCTGACATCTAGCGGTTAGAAGGCCTTTTACCTGCCGTGCAAAATCAGAGAAACGCTTTTGAAAAGCGTAATCAACTCCTGGGGCGCCACGTGCCGCATCCCATAATGGTTAGTAAACCTTTCACTTCCTGTCATCTCTCCTGCCTTAAATGCTGAAAGGACCCTTCACTGCCGCTGCACTCCAAACGGCCCACTAGCAGCGTAGCGCCTTCGCCAGCTCCAAGACTTGGGATTTTAACAGAGTACGGGACCCTACCCATACTCTGCCTTCGGGAGGAGGGATCTTGGTACACTACCCAAGCGATGCCCCCTCTCTCGCCACAAGGATCGTGAAGAATCGACATTTTTAATTAGATCGAAAAGGTCTTCACTTGTGGCTACTACATCAGTCCTCGGCAAAGTACTTTCAAAAAAGCGGAGTACGGGACCCTGCCCATACTCCGCTCTCAAGAGGAGGCATCTTGGTACACTACCCAAGCAAACTCGTCCTCGCGCCCCATCGAGAATCATAAAGGCCTTTGAAAAGGTCTCACCCTTGTCGTCTTCAATATCGCACGAGCAAGGTCTCACCCTTGTGGTCTCCAATCTCGCCTTCGCGAGGTCTCGATCTCACCGGCGCGAGGTCTTGCCCTAACGGGCCTCGAGTTTCGCACAGGCGACGTCTCATACTCGCCTTTGCGTCTCTTAGGCCCTCGTGGGCCACCCACACGGTCTCGAGTACTCGCCCTTGCAATCTCACTCGCCTTCGCAGTCTTACTCCCGCAATCTCAGCTCGCCTTCGAGAACTCTCTTGCCTATCTTGGCCCCGCCGAGATAAGGCCCTTACACTCGAGTTCATGCGACCCTCACTCCTTATTTGGCTGTATTCTATCTGGGCCTTCGCCCCTTGCAGGCCTTCGCCTGCCACTTGCTCCACCTGGAAAAAGACCACTTGGTCATCTGACAACAATCAGCCAATGAGGAGGCCATCACTAGCCTGAGTGATCTTCACCAGATTAGTACTCCAAACATTCCCTTGCAGGTGAATCTTCTAAGGCGGTTTGCTGAGATCTTCATCATCACGGCCGCCTTATCTCCAATCGATCGACACGAGACTTATCTCCTTATATCCCAGCAGACTTGTCGATCTGTCTCTGACTGTCCAAGGCTTCAACTAGGGGAGGCTCTTCTCCTTGCATCACTCTATAAATAGGGTGATGTCCACCCTAAATCGGGTAAGCTACTACAAGCCCCCCACTCCTCTCTTGCTACTTGGAGTATTCTCCTTATCTTTTCAGATTACTCTGAACAGCAAGCTTGGAGTCTCAAGAACATCATCTTCTCCACCACATCAACTGAGAGTCCGGGCCTTCCTTAGGAACGAGACTATCACGTATCGCCACTCGCGTCATCATCATCAGCAGCCAAGGAAACACGCCGCGATACCACCGCATCTTGCGAAGGCGTTATCGGGGAGCTTGCGCTGCTGGCTTCGCCGAGACCTCACGGGTTCAAATCTCCGGCTTTTCCAGACGAGGCCTTCGCATCCCCTGGTCTTCGCCACCGATCACTTAGCAGCGTCACAGACTGGGGAAAGGAAGCTGGGAATGGTCATCCCCACGACTTACCCACGTTCTCCATCACACTTCCAGTCTTCCACTACTCTGGAACTTAGGGGAGTACTCCACCACTCCGGATCATGGGACAACCGCTACCTCAACGCCTCCTATAAAAGGACGGCTTGGGAAAGGTAGACCCTATCTACACACCTCCACTCCTCTTTTTGCTCCCTGAGTATTCCGTTTTATATCTTGCAGATTACTCTGGAGCTCAACACCGTCGTTCTGGTCATTTCCTCACCATCCAAGTATCTGGAAGCCCAGTCCCGTCAAGGAACCAGGCTATCACTAACATATAAAACACTTGTAAATAACTCCAAATTAACTCCCAAACACTAAATTCCAATAATTAATCACAAGCCGTTTGTGATCCGATAATTCTGAGAATTTGAACTTGCGGCGAAATTCAACGGAAAAATTACAGAACATCGGGGTGGGTGTAACATCACAAACCATGAAATATCTCTAAGCAAGCCCCGGCTTACTTCTATCATAAGCTAGGATGTATGGTGGTCATACAAACTCGATGAACTTGGTCATCTCATCATGATTTCATCCAAATCAAGGCGACATATAGCTAAGGTGTCTTGTGTTGGTTCAAGACTCCCACTGAAAAGTATAACTTACCTAAAGTTACATGTTTATAAAGAAACAACATACTTTGATTCCTTAGCTTTCTCATCCCTAATCTACCCAAGATTAAGGGCGAAAGACCTGTGTGAGGAAGTCTTTCTATGCCTATGTCTGACATGTTCTAATTTTCGTTGTGTAACTTAAGATTGAACAAAGAATGTGATGATAAACAAACTATTTTATTAATCATCCAACATTTCTTACAAACATGTGTGACACCCGAAGTGGTGAAGTACCAACATACTACAATCTACGTAGAGACCCATTTCTCTAACATGTCAAGCAAACACAAGAGGTGGCAATGGCTTAGTGAGAGGATCAGCCACCATAAGGTCTATTGAAATGTACTCTATTCTAACTTCACCATCTTCAATTGCATCTCGCACAAAGTTGTATTTCAGAATAATATGCTTAGTCTTTCCATGATACTTAGGATCTTTTGTGTAAGTCATAGCCGCCATACTATCACTAAAGATGGTAATAGGCCTTTCAACTTTAATCCAAGACTCCATGTTCTTAAGGAAGTATCCAAGCCAAAGGGCCTCTTGTACAGCCGAGGCACATGAGAAAAATTCAGCCTTCAATGTTGTGAGTGTTGTACAAGTTTGTTTCTTGCTACACCAAGTAGCTGCCCCACTTGCAGATTTGCTGGAGTCCCTATGTCCACCCCAATCAGCATCAGAATAGCCATTTAAATCAAGTTTCTCTCCTTGATAACAAAGCCAATAATCTTTGGTCCCCTTTAGGTACCTCAGAACCCTCTTAAAACTTTTCCAATGCTGCATTCCGGGGTTCGAAGAATATCTTGGTAATAAGCCAACTTCTTGGCTAATGTCCGACCTTGTACACAACATGGCATACATCAAGGACCCAATACCACTAAGGTATGGAATGTTTTCCATTTCTTCCTTTTCGTTTGTAGTCTTAGGGCACATATGCTCACCAATCTTGCACCCATATGCAAGTGGGGTCTTCATGGGCTTTGAGTTTGTCAAGTTAAATCTTTTTAATCATATCAATGTAAGACTCTAGACTCTTGTGAAAGAGCTAACAACCTCTATTTTCTATTCCGATGTATCTTTCCACACAGAATGAAAGAAGTTTTCCCCATATCCTTCATATCAAAGGTGGAGGACAACCATCCTTTAATGGCTTTCATTAACTCAAGCCCACTACTTGCTATTAGTATGTCATCTACATACAAGGTAATAGCAGCATAGTTGGATCCAGATGAGAACAAGTAGATACAATGGTCTTCATGCATCATTACAAAGCCATAGCTAGTAATTGCATTGTGAAACTTCAAGTACCACTATCCGAAAGCTTGTTTAAGGCCATAAATAGACTTCTTAAGTCTACACACCTTGTTCTCACATGACCATTTTGAAAAAATCCTTCAGGTTGTTTCATATATATCTCTTCACTCAAATCACCATTGAGGAAGGCCGTTTTACATCTATTTGATACTGGTGGCAAATCAGTGCGCGTGATTGCCACGTTCCGATTTGACTTGCGCGTCACGATATTGACGGAAGCCATTAGGTCGACTTTGCGCGCTGGGGCACGATTGTCGAGGAATAGAGAGATTCTCTGAGGTGATTTGACGAGTCGTGTTGAGTAGTTGTTAAAAGTTACCCCTTTCGGTATGAATAGTGAATGTATTTATAGTCCCATGTTTCAGTGGCATTATTGTAATATCCCAATGTAAGGTGATTATTCGTTTTTAGGTCCTACATGCACTTCGGGAAGTGTAGTTCGGGAACGTTCTCAATCTTTATTCGGATTATAAGTTTTTTAATGGGGCCCTTGTTCCGGGCTTGTCCGTGGGCCTTTGTTAGGCCTTTATGCGTATTTGGGCACGGCGGCCATCAAGTCCCCCAAAGCCCTTTTGGCCGACTAGAAGGAGTCCAAAGTTCTTTTCTAGAAGATTCATTTTAGACAATCCGTTAGTCATGTTCGGGGAACTACTTGGTTCGGGATATGTTCCTTGCTCGGGTAACATTGTTCGGGCATGTGGCTTCTCTTGTGTTCGGGTAACATTGTTCGGGCATGTGGCTTCTCTTGTGTTCGGGTAACTGATTCAGTTCCCGTACTAGTGTGTTCGGGAATCTAAAGACGTGGATTCTCCTTTTCTCGAACAATGTTCGGGCTTTTGAATCGTTTCCCGTACTATTGTGTTCGGGAAACTGAGGATGTGAAATCCTGTTTGTCTCGAACGATGTTCGGGCTTTTGAATCTTCCCCGTACTATGATGTTCGGGCGAGGATGTTGAGTCCTCCATTTGTCTCGAACAATGTTCGGGCTTTTGAATCGTCTCCGTACTATGATGTTCGGGAAACCGAGATGTGGAGTCTGCATTTCTCGAACAATGTTCGGGCTTCGAATCGTTCCCGTACTATGATGTTCGGGAAGGCGAGGATGTGGAGTCCTCAATTCTCGAACAATGTTCGGGCTTTTGAATCGTCTCCCGTACTATGATGTTCGGGGGCGAGGATGTGGAGTCCTCAATTCTCGAACAATGTTCGGGCTTGAATCGTTCCCGTACTATGATGTTCGGGGCGAGGATGTGGAGTCCTCAATTCTCGAACAATGTTCGGGCTTCAATCGTTCCCCGTACTATGATGTTCGGGGAACTGAGGATGTGGAGTCCTCCATTTCTCGAACAATGTTCGGGCTTTTGAATCGTTCCCCGTGCTCTGATGTTCGGGAAACTGAGGATGTGGAGTCCTCCATTTCTCGAACAATGTTCGGGCTTTTGAATCGTTCCCCGTGCTCTGATGTTCGGGAAACTGAGGATGTGGAGTCCTCCATTCGTCTCGAACAATGTTCGGGCTTCTGAATCGTTTCTGGGATTTTCATATTCGGGATCTGTTGATATTCCCAACGGTTACTTTTTTAATCGACGGTGGAGATCATGTGCTGTTTGGCGATTCATCTGCCCGATCTTTTCTATAAATGTGAGGAGCCTCATTTTCATTTTGCATCTCAAGCTCTTCTCTTCTCACAATAAACTCACGACGGACAATCCCACGCTCCAGGAGGCTGTTAGTATCTTCAAGAGGTGGAGGACTGTTGAAGAATCTCATCCAGAAGACTTCTTCCCCCCTTTCCTCGGTGAAACCACCGTACCGGAAGGTTACAGAGGTTCGTCCGCCGTCCATCAATTCTACCGGCTCCACCGTCGAGTAGTTGACACCGCCGCCGTCACCCCGCCTTTACTCTCCTTCCAGCGAGCCGTCCGTGTTTCCTCCGGCCATTTACCCGAGGTACATGAGAATGGCCCCTACTTTTCCTTCACCTTCTACTGTTCGCCCTTCAGGTTGCCTTTTAGAGACCAAGGGCGAGGTTCCCGAAGGTTGGTGGTCCGAGATTGAAAACTACCGGAGTAAGGCAACTCCGGAGTTAATAAAGGAGTGGCAGTCCACTTATTTCGCATCCGCCCGAACCAAATCCCGAAGTACGAGAAGGTGCTAGGGGAGGCGATGGATCTGGCCGTTAACAAATATACCTTCGGGTTTTGTCTGGCTAGAAAGCAGATAGTTGAGCGCAACCTCACGCTGACTGTCCGGACTTGATGGGCGTGCGGAGCCCGAAGAGGATCCCACTGTACGGGGGCCAATTTCGCATCCGCCCGAACCAAGAATCGCTGATGATTTTGCTGATCCTGAGTGATGTTCTTTACTTCTTTTTTATCCATTTTTGTAAATCCGACCTCGGGCATTATTAATGAAAACATTCAAGGTTTGGTTCAACACTTGTCTCTGGATTGACTTTATTATTTCCCGATCAAACAAAGTATTTCTTCAAAGCCTCGGAATGAAAAGAATTTGCTAATTCTCGTCCTTCGGGATCTGATAACTTGTAAACTCCTTTCCGTTCTTCGGCGATGACCTCGAAGGGCCTTCCCGGTTCGGGCGAATGCGCCCCCTTTTGGTCTTCGGGACCCTAGTTTGGTTTGCCGTAAGACCAAATCACCAACTTTGATATTCTTTGTCTTCACTTTTGAGTTTGTTGCGGACGCAGATTCTTTTGTTGAAAAGCCTTCCTTGAAGCTCTGCTTCATCTCTTCTTCCTTCGAGGAAGTCTAGGTTTGCTCTCAATCCTTGCTCATTCGCTACTTCTTGAACACTTGGTTCTGAGGGACGAATTTGCTACTTCAATCGGGATTAACGCCTCGGTCCCGTATGTCAAAGCGAACGGGGTTTCTCCGGTTGACCTTCGGGGCGTGGTCCGGTAACTCCATAGAACATGAGGGAGTTCTCCGGGCCATTTCCCCTTTGCCTTCCCAAGTCTTGCTTTTAAGCCATCTTTCAACGTTCGATTGGATACCTCTACTTGGCCATTGCTCTGCGGGTGGGCGACCGGAGCAAAATGAATCTTGATCCCGAACTCCTCGGCAAAATCCTGGAATCCTCCATCGTAAACCGAGCTCCGTTATCGGCAACAAGGACCTTCGGGCACCCGAACCTGCAGATAATGTTCTTCCGCACAAACTTTCGGATATTCTCAGCCGTAATCGTGGCGGTGGTTCGGCTTCTATCCACTTGGTGAAGTAGTCCACGGCGACTACACAAGACTTCAGTCCTCCGGGGCGGTAGGCAAGGCCCCTATCAGATCAATTCCCCATACGGCGAAGGGTATGGGATAGTCCGAGGACGTTACGTACTCCGATGGAACCCTCTCGTATTCGGGCGTGTTCTTGACACCTTTTGCACTTGTTCACTAGTCTCCTTGCGTCTTCCTTGAGAGTAGGCCAGAAGAACCCTTGTCTTAGTATGACCGCAGCTAAGGCGTCCGATTTAACGTGCGACCCGCAGGTGCCTTCATGAGCTTCCCGTAGAATGTCCTCGGTGCCTCCTTCACCGACGCATTTCTGCAGCGGGAAGAGAATCCTTTACGGTACATACTATCTCCAATTATGACAAACTTGCTGGCCTTTCTTCCGATGTTTGCGGCATCGGTTGGGTTGCCGGAGCACCCCTTCATCGAGGTACTTCCAGTAAGGTGACCTCCATCCCGAAGCAATGCAGCCTATCCGGGAGTAGTCGATGCAAGGTTCACTTTTTTCTTCGTCGTAAGAAGCTGACTTCGAAAGTTGGTCAGCCTCCGAATTGAGCGTCCTCGGGATCTTCTCGATGCATAACTTTTCGAAATCCGCTGCCAACCTTTTAGCTACTTCGGCGTACCTCTTAAGACTTGGTTCTTTGATCTCGTACTCCCCGTTCATCTGCTGAACGAGAAGGTTCGAGTCACTGCATGCTTTCAGTGATCGGATTCCCGCCTTCTTGGCTAACTCCAGACCAGCAATGAGGGCTTCATATTCGGCTGCGTTGTTCGTTACCGGGAAATTGAACTTGATTGACTTAGTGGCCTTCATTCCTTCTGGGCCTTCGAGTACTAGTCCGGCACCTTGCTTGTCCGATCCCGAAGCTCCATCCACGTGTAGGGTCCAGACCGGACTATCCTCGTTCAAAGAATCCGCACTCTCGGACTCCTTGGGCAATTCCGCGATAAAATCAGCTAATGCTTGTGCCTTGATCGCTCTTCGGGGTTCATACTTGATCTCGTACTCGCTTAGCTCGACGCACCACTTTGATAGCCTTCCGGAGTGATCTACCCGTCTTAAGATGTCCTTGATAGGGACATTACTTCGAACAATGATGGAAAACCCGAGGAAGTATGGTTTCAACCTTCTGGCTGAAAGGACCAGAATATACCGCCTATACGGATCATCGGGTAGTTCAGTTCGGCTCCGTGCAGGGATTTGCTCACGTAATAGACCGGCCACTGCTTCCCTTGGTCGTCTTCTTGAACAAGTACCGAACTCACGGCCTTTTCACCTACTGCCAGGTACACAATGAGGGGTCTGTCTTCGGTCGGCTGCCGAAGCGTAGGCATTTCGAGTAGGTAAGCTCGATTTCCTCCTGTGCTCTTTGGCATTCGGGATTCCAACTGAACCTAGCTCTTTCCTTTGCGTTCTCTTCCTTAGATTTCTTCTCACCTTTTCGTACGCCTATTCGGCCGGGCTCCGCGCCTTCTTTGATTAAAAGCTTGAAGAACGGACGACACTTGTCTCCATATCGAGATATAAAACGACTGAGGGCCGTAATTTTCCCGAGGAGTCTCTGCACGTCCTTTATCGATGAGGGTGTCCTCACGTTCAAGAGTGCTTCGATCTTTGCGGGATTCGCGTCGATGCCGCGCTCGGACACCATAAACCCGAGAAATTTCCCGGACGTTACCCCGAAAACACACTTATCCGGATTCAGCCGTAATCCATACTTTCGGATCTGCCCGAACACTTCTTCAATATCGCGGATTAGATTTTCTTCTTCCTTGCTTTTGATGATGATATCGTCAACATAAACCTCGAGAATTCTTCCAATCTGCTCGGAGAATACCTTGTCCATCAATCTTTGGTAGGTTGCTCCGGCGTTCTTCAGCCCGAAGGGCATTCTCGTATAACAATGCGTTCCGACGTCGCTTATGAAAGATGTCTTTTCTTCATCGGCTGGGTCCATCCTTATCTGATGATACCCACTGTAAGCGTCGAGGAAAGAGAGCCTCGCGTGTCCGGCCGTGGGATCCACGAGCCTATCGATCGGAGGAGTTGGATACGAATCCTTCGGGCAAGCATCATTTACGTTAGTGAAGTCGATGCACATGCGCAACTTGTCGCTATCCTCTCGGGTTGCCACCACGGGATTGCTCAGCCATTCGGGATACGATACTTCCCTTATGACCCCCGCATCGAGGAGCTTCGAAATTTGCTCTTTGATGAAGGCTCTTTGAACAGGGCATTATTTCTTTTCTTCGCCTTATCGATCCGGAACTAGGATTGATGTGCAGGTGTGTTGTATTACCTTGGTCGATCCGGGCATGTCACTCGGAGAGTAAGCGAACAAGTCTTTATTCATTCAAGTAAGTTTACAAGATTTTGCTTACTGCCCTCGGGCAAGTCTTTCGCGATTCTCGTTGTCCTATCTCCTTCCAGACAACATCTTACGTACTCCGCTTCCTCATCGTCTCCCTTCGAGCAACCTCGAGTGGGATTCTTCCGAGCTATAGCCATGACGCCCCTGGCCTCCTCTCGGCTCACGAAGATCGAGGCGTCTCCCTCATCCGCATGCAACGTGATGGTCAGGAATTTCACGTCAGTCCTCATGTGAATAGCTACCTGGGTTTCTCTCCCGATGATTGCATTGTACGCAGAGGGGACATCGAGAACGAGCCATTTGACCATCAATGTGGTGTACCGAGGTTGGCCTTCGGGGCCTACCCCGATGAACATCGCAGGAAGCTCGATGGAGCCTAAAACTGGTATCTCGTCCGGGCCCACACCGTATGTTGCTGTCTTGACGGGGTTCAGCCGGCTTGATTTAAGCTTGAGGCCCTCGTATGCTTTCCTGAACAACACGTCTGCATTTGAGCCGTCGTCGCACAGAACCCTCTTGACGTCTATGGTCCCGATCCGTAGGGTGATGATGAGTGGGTCGTAATGCGGTAGACGCACTTCGGACCCATCAGCTCGTTTGATTCTTGAAGACGGATCTCCGTAGCTTAGCGAGGCTATCTCCCTCGCCTTCCTCTTCCTTGCATTCGAACCCAGCGTGGTTGTTATGGTGTTCAGGATCCCGGTGGGCTGCGGCGGAACCATCTTCTCCTTGCACTTCTTGTTCGGTCCTGATGTATCTTCTTCAGCCTTCCCTTTGCCTCGGGAAACTTACTCGCAACGAGGCATCTTCAGGTAATCTCCCAGAGAGCCTTTCTTTATGAGGTGCTATATATACCTCTTCAGTTGGTGGAACACTTCAGTTTCATGCCCGGTGTCTCGTGAAACCGCAGTACTTGGACGAATCACGCTCGCCCCTTCCGGCATGGCCTGGGCGATTAATACTCCCGAGCCTTGTCTTTGGAGTGCCGCGAGGATACTAGCCCGGGACGTATTAAGGGGGTGAAGCCGAACTTCTCTCGAAAGTCCTCTTGTCCTCCCAACTCCCTGGCCGCTTGACCGGCTGGCTCCTCGGGTTATCCTTCCTCGGCTCTCGGTTATCCACAGTGTCCTGCTTTCCTTCACGCTGAGACAACATTTCTTGAGCAATCATATGCTCCTGGGTGACAGCGTACATTTCTTCTACACTGGTGAAGTTCTTCCGGGACAACTCGTAAGCCAGGCGCGAGTTCGGGATGAGAGCCTTTGTGAACGCCATGATCCGGATGTTGTCCGTTAAATCGGAGGCGTGTACGGCTTCCCGGTTGAACCTCTCGACGAACTCCCGAATACTCTCGTTCGGTCTTTGCTTGATGTCAAACATCTGAATGGCCCTTTTCGCTGACCTCTTGCATCCGATGAAGTGTGTTGCGAATTTGGTAGCTGTGTCCCGAACGATGACACCGAGTTCGGGAGGAGCGAGTTGTACCAAGCAGAGGCCGGACCTCCTAGAGCTACCTCAAAGCACTTGCACAAGGCCGCCTCGTTGGCTCCTTTCAGCTCCATTGCTCTCTTGTACTTGCGGACAAAAGCGTCGGGGTCTCCTGAACCTTGGTAAACTTCCAAGGGATGCGGCAAGTTGAATATTCGGGGCATCTGGGCGTCCCGAATCCTGCTGGTGAACGGTCCTTCATCAGGGATGTCCTCGCATTTGGGCTCGGGAATGCCCGAGTTTCTCTCGACTCGCTCCAGGCGATGTAGCAGTTGCCTGATCACATCGTCCCGTGGATCACCGCGGACCGATCTCTCCGGCCTTGGCGAGCGGTCCCTCTTGTACTCCCTTGGGGACCTCGAGCGTTGCCGGCTTTGACGGTCCGGAGATGGAACTTGTTGTGAACCTTCCTGCTGGCTACCATAGCCATATCGATTAGGCCGTGATATCTGCCTGTCGCGAGGCCGACAGGATTGACCAGTATGCTCGTTCTGGTTTCTTCGCTCTTCCTGAAGGACCACCCGAACAGCTTGGACAAGATCAGGGTCCAAGTGCCGGATGTCACTTCGACGGTAGCTGGAGGTAGGACGTAGGGAGGTGGCTCCATTGGATGATTCCTCCGGGGAACCCCTGTAGCTGGGATCGGCCGTGCGGCCGTTGGTGGAACCTTCTCCCTCCGGCCTGGGTGATCGGGAACGGGAATGGCCCCACGTTCAATCTGATTTTGGGGACCACCGCCCTTCCCACAGACGGCGCCATTTGGTGGCAAATCAGTGCGCGTGATTGCCACGTTCCGATTTGACTTGCGCGTCACGATATTGACGGAAGCCATTAGGTCGACTTTGCGCGCTGGGGCACGATTGTCGAGGAATAGAGAGATTCTCTGATGTGATTTGACGAGTCGTGTTGAGTAGTTGTTAAAAGTTACCCCTTTCGGTATGAATAGTGAATGTATTTATAGTCCCATGTTTCAGTGGCATTATTGTAATATCCCAATGTAAGGTGATTATTCGTTTTTAGGTCCTACATGCACTTCGGGAAGTGTAGTTCGGGAACGTTCTCAATCTTTATTCGGATTATAAGTTTTTTAATGGGGCCCTTGTTCCGGGCTTGTCCGTGGGCCTTTTGTTAGGCCTTTTATGCGTATTTGGGCCTGGCGGCCATCAGATACAATTCTAGATCCAACTTTGCAATAATAGCAAGTTGTATTCCGGTGAAATTAAATTTCACAACAGGTGAGAATGTGTATTTGAAATCAACACCCTTTTTTGTGAAACTTTTGACAACCAATCTTGTCTTGTATTTTTCGATACTTCCATCAGAATTTTGCTTAATCTGAAGCACCCACTTACTCCTAATGGTCTTTCTGCCAGGAGGAAGATCAGACAACTCCCACACACCATTTGCATGCATTGAGGACAATTCCTCTTGCATTGCCTTTAGCCATTCATATCGTTGTGCACCTTTAAGAGCTTCTTTGATGTTGCTTGTTTCATCAACTTGATGTAACCAAGTAAGTCTCACCCTCCGAGAGTCCCCATCTTTTGGGTTCTCTTGATTCTCTCTTTGATCTACTCAAATGAGGATTAGGTGGAGCAACCTCTTGCTCCATCTGTGGAGGCACATCAATATGGACATTCTTAAGTGGTGGCAACACATGCACTCCCTCTTGAAGAACTTCATTTACATCCTCATTTGGGGCAAGTCATGCTCGATTTGTGAGGAATCTCATTATGCTCTTGATTAATCTCAACTCCCTCTTGAACAGGGGTATCCACTTGTGGATTCTGTTCAAGTTGTTCCTTTGATTCAGAACCATATTTAAAGTCACAACTCCAATTGGTTGAGATATTCCAATTGGAATAAATGCACCTCGTGCAACCGGTGCCCATGTGGAACTTGGTTGATCCTCTTCAAGGATTGGTCCAAAAGAGTTTATGTCTTTACATTCACCAACTTTAGGAAACTCCCATTGATGAGGGCATCAACGACCAGGAGTATTCAAGGAAAGTTTCAAGTCCTTTGCACAACATAGGAGCACCAATGACAAGATCCAAGGCCAAAAAGATGAAGGAAGCCCTAGGTCTCTTCATGCATGCTATGGCCGAAAATCATGAGCAAGAAAAGGAACTTCAAATGACTGCAAGGAAGGTTGAAGATTTGGGGCTCAAGATGGTGTTAAATTTATAAGACTTGGGCAGCAAGGTGTGGAGCTTAAACACCCTCCATGTAGGCGCCGGCTTGGACATAATTGGAGAAGATACGGTCGGCTAGGCTCAAAGAGGCAGAAAATTCGACCTGCCTTATCTCCCTCATTTGACGTCCAAAAGGGGCAATGAAGGAGTTCATTCTGTAGCCCTGGAAAGAGGAAGAGAATGGCACTGGTCTCAGTTCTAATGGGTACCTACATCTTAAGATATGAGCATTGCCAGACAGCAACCTAATCAGGCCAAATGGTGATGTCAGCGTACCGTACCAGCCACCTCTTTCCTCCCTCAACGGCTCTCCGCCCTTTCAGGCTACCACCAGGGCTTCTACCGTAGCCAACACACTCTGGACAAGGCTGAGTCACTCCTTGGCAGCTTGTTTAGACTCATTTAATGTTATTTTTGGACTTTACCTCAAGTTAGGTCACTAATTGGGGCCAGTTAGGGTTTCCAAACTTGTTTTGCCTCATTTGATGTTGCTTACCCCCCTAATCATTCCAGGTCACTTACCAAACAGTTTAGGCAATAGGATTGGTCTGGGATGGCTAGGGTTTAGGGTATATGGGCTGTTACAGCTGCACTTTTGAATTTCAGAATACATTTCATGCTATCAAGAACACCTTCTTGCCAAGGTTGGTATTCTCAACTTCTATCTTACATCTCCAGCTCTTGGGGCTTGATCCAAGCCTCAAGGATCATCTCTAGTGTTGTCACTCCACCTTAGGTGAAGGTGCTAGAGCCATTTCCTCCTGGATCCAATGAAATCCCCTTGTTGCCGGCGCCCAAGTGTGACCGGAGGTGAGAGGAGGATCACGTCGCCATTCCGCCAGATTCTCTTGGTTCTTTGAGCTAGATCCTAAGTCTTATGAACCCTAATCAACTGTGTAAGGACCATATCACCCATTCCACAAAGTTGGCAATTCTGGCGTCAAACACCAAACCATTCTTGTGACTTATATCCAAGAACACATAGCCTCTTGATTCTATACAATAACCAAGAAAAGCACATTGCTTACCCCTTGGTCCCACCTTTCCCAAAGGATGGTCCGGGATATGTACATATGCTAAGCAACCCCAAGGGTGCATGTAGCTCAAGTCCGGGGACTTTTCCTTCCATAACTCATATGGAGTAGTGTCAATGTTCTTGGTATGCACTTTATTGAGAATGTGTACTGTACAAAGCAATGTATCACTCCAACAAGTGATATCCAAATTGGCCTTTGCCATCATGGATCTCACCATGTCCATTAAAGTTCTATTTTTTCTCTCAAACACCCCATTTTGTTGTGGAGTCTAAGGAAGAGTGAACTCTATTTGAATGCCCTTGGAGTCACAAAATGACCTAAATGCTACCGAGTTATACTCTCCACCTCTATCATTCGTCAAAGACTTGATCTTCTTAGCCAATTTTTTCTCAAACAAATTTACAAAATCTGCCTTGATTTTGAGTAAGAATACATAGGTGAATTGGGAATAGTCATTAATGAATGTTATAAAATATCTAAAACCATTTCTAGATACCACTCTCATTGGACCACACAAGTATGAATGTACTAAACTTAGTACTTCTTCCCTTCTAGTGCCTCACCCAAATTGTCACCCCATCGCCCCGGATGCTGGAAGCGCGGTTGTCGAGTGGTTGCGGAATTCTCTTAAAATGGTTTTGTGTGGACACGAAACCTATCCCTTAAAACATTTTCCTTTCGGTTTAAGGTTAAGTCGTGTTGCAGATTTTATGACGTCTTTCTAGTCATAAACCTGCACCCAAGACAAGTTAGTGGTTTTACAGAATATCGGGCGCGAAAAGATAAGCAGTGATAAGGAATACATGCAGAAGGAGTTCCGCCCTCTTCGTAGGGTCGGAAACCCCCTACGAATAATACACAGACCCAAGTGCTGAAAATAACCTATATGCAAAACATGTACAGAGCCGAGTCCAAAATAAACTGTATTAATACCTCGCTAGCTAGAACTTCTGCGCTGCTGAACATAAACAGGAGAATACATGTCAGACATAACTCAGAAAGATCACACTAAAGTATCTAACGAGAACACCCCCGAACTTAACGGATAAGTACCTCAAAACAAAAAATGAACAATGATCACTGCGGAGATCTACACCGCAGACGTTTGCCCGGATCTCCCGAAAACATAATAAGTGGGGAGTGAGTTCTCGAAAGAACTCCGTAAGGAGGAAGGTACGGTAGCGGGAAAACTTTGAAAATATTTCCCTGCATAAAAGGGTTAGTATGCGATGAACTAAATAATACAGTCCTAAGTATATCAAGATTATGATATGCACATGTGATGATGTTCTTAAGTCCCGTCGGACTGGTGGTACGCCAATACAAAGGTTCCCCGAACCTTCGACAGCACCCTACAGCGGCTTGTTAAGCTCATACCGATGGTCGGGTCATAACGCGTCGTACCAGCGAGGGGATATCACCCCTAACTGTCGGACATGCTCATAGGCAAAGCCAATCGGTAGGCAACCCTGTCTATACGCTCCAAAATTTCGTAGGGACCAATATACCTTGGGGCTAACTTGCCCCAGCTGCCAAATCGGACTGTCCCCCGAGTCGGCGCAAGCTTCAACCAAACCCTGTCTCCCACCTCAAACTCCAGCTCACGTCATCTCTTGTTAACGTATGAGGTGGTCCTGTCATTTGCGGCCTTCATCCGCATCTGAATCAGACGGATCTTCTCCGTCGTCTCCTCTATAAGCTCGGGACCAATGGTCACCCTGTCCGAGGCATCTGTCCAACAATGTGGCGTCATGCATCTCCGACCATACAGTGCCTCATAAGGTGCCATACCGATAGTAGTCTGATAGCTGTTATTATAGGAGAATTCTACTAACGGCAGGTGCCGATCCCAATGTCCCCAAAGTCCGTAACACAACTCCCGAGCATATTCTCGACAATCTGAATAACCTTCTCTCGACTACCCATCCGTCGAGGATGATATACCGTGCTCGGTGAAGTCGCGTGTCTAGAGCCTTGTGAAAGGCACCCCAAAACCTTGCGATAATTTGTTGGTCCCTATCGGATACAATGGAGTTCGGTACTCCATGTAATCGCAAGATCTCCCGAATATACAATTGGGCAAGCTTCTCCGGTAGTCAGTCACTCGCATCGGCGAAAATGTGCACACTTAGTCAGCCGGTCGACTATGACCCAAATAGCATCGTGATGCGCTCTAGTCGGAGGTAAACCAGTCAAGAAATCCTTCGTAATGTTACCCCACTTCCTGACGGGTATAGTTAGAGTCTGCAGCATTCCAGCTGGTTTCTGGTGCTCTATTTTGACACGCTGACAAGTTGCACACCTCGCCACAAAGGCGGCTATGTCCCTCCTCATCCTTGGCCACCAGAAGTGAGATCGAAGGTCGTGGTACATCTTCTCACCTCCGGGGTGGATGCTCAAACTGTTGGAGTGCGCCTCTCCCAATAATCGATCTCAAATCGATGATTCGTCTGGTACATAGAGGCGATTCTGGAAGTACAACAATGCCTGCTTGTACTCAAAGTGTGGTCGCAAGGCTCCTTTGTCCTCACCCGAGAGCTTCCTCAAGCCTATGTCTCTAACCTGTGCCTCTCGGATGTCCGTCAACCAATCAGACTGGACTGTCAAAGTGCTGACCTGAGCTTGCTCCCACTGCACCCACTGATGCCATAGCATCATCAGATCTGACCCCTCGGCCTTGCTCCCAAGATTCCCACCATTGACAATACCCGTATACTTTCTGCTCAAAGCATTTGCCACTGAGTTCCCCTTGCCGGCGGTGTACTCAATGGTGCAGTCATAATCCTTCATGTACTCGAGCCACCGTCATTGTCTCGTGTTCAGATCCTTCTGTGTGAACAGATACTTCAAACTCCTATGATCGGTGAAAATCTGGAACCTGTTGCTGAGTAGGTAGTGCCTCCACTGCTTGAGGGCATAACTAATCGCAGCTAACTCCATGTCATGCATCGGGTAGTTATGCTCGTGTGGTCGCATCTGTCTCGACCCATACGCAATGACATGCTGCCCTTGCATCAACACACAACCGAGCCCCATCCTTGACGCGTCAGTATAGATCACGTAAGGTAGTTCCGGGTCCGGTTGGCTCAGAATCGGAGCGTGTGTCAATAACCATTTGAGTTCCCGAAAGCTGTCCTCGTAGGCTGAGGACCAAACAAACGGCTGACCTTCTTGGTCAACTGAGTGAGCGATGATGCAAGTATGGAGAATCCTGGTACAAATCTGCGGTAGTACCCTGCCAAACCCAGGAAACTCCGTATGTCCTTGACCGTCCGTGGCTGCCTCCACTCCTCAATTGACTTGGTCTTCTCCGGATCCATTGAAATACCATGCTCTCCTACGATGTGACCCAGAAAAGATACCTCCCGCATCCAAAAATCGCACTTAGAGAACTTGGCGTACAACTGGTTGTGCGCTAGTGTCTCCGATCTGATCCTCAAGTGTTCCTGATATGATTCCTCATCGGAAGAATAGATAAGAATGTCGTCAATGAAGACGGTCACAAAGGAATCTAGATACGGGCGGAACACTCGGTGCATCATGTCCATGAATGCAGTCGGTGCGTCTGTCAAACCAAATGGCATGACGGTGCACTCATAATGCCCGTACCGAGTGCGGAAGGCAGTCTTGGGAATGTCCTCTTCCCTTATGCGGAGCTGAAAGTAACCTGACCGCAGGTCGATCTTCGAAAATACCTTAGCTCCTCTGAGCTGGTCAAACAGGTCATCGATCCTGGGTATCAGATACTTGTTCTTGATCGTGATGGCATTCAACTGCCGATAGTCGATGCGAGTCGAAGAGTCCCATCCTTCTTTCGACAAACAGAATCGGGGCTCCCAAGGTGAAGTAGAATAAATCCCTTCTCTAGAAGATCCTCGAGCTGCTTCTTCAGTTCAGCCAGCTCCACGATCGGCATCCGATAAGGAGGGATGTAGATCGGAGTCGACCTTGGCTGTAACTGAATCTCGAAAGTGATCTCTCGCCTAGGTGGCATACCCGGTAACTCCTCTGGAAAGACATGCGGAAAATAACGGACTACAGGAATCTGATCTAACTCTGAGCGTGTACCTGTAGTGTTGAGGCCGAAGTAGTCCTCCTCACCAACAACCGGGATGTGCTCCAATACGCTCGATTCCATACTGCTCCACCAGCCGGTGGATAGCCAATCGGTACGACCTCCCGGAAACTAGAATCGACGCTTGGCGCGATCGATCTTCACATCGTCTTTGCGACAACCAATCCATCCCCAGAATAATGTCGTACTTGTACGTATCCAAGATCAGTAGCTTAGACGCGATCTGATGACGCCCAATACTCAGGGTACATTCCTGAGCAACCTCGTTCGTGTACAGACACGTCCTACCAGCAGTGCGTACTATGACTACATTCACCGTGTAGGTGATAGGCAGAACTAGAGATGTCGCACATCTCCCAGATATAGCAGAAATGGAAGCGCCGGTATCAAATAATGCATTAACTGGTACATTATTTAAAAGGATAGTACCTGCTAACGCTCCCTGCTGAGACGTGCCGGCCTGCTCGATCTGATAGACCCGTGTTGGCTGAGTAGTCCGCTGTACTGGGGGTGGCGCAATCAGTGGTCTCTGAGGTGGAGCCCTCAAACCTCCTTGCGCTATGCCGCGGCCCTGGATGGCCCTGAGTGGTGGTCCTCTCGGCGGAAGTCTGACGCCCTGAGTCTGTGTCTGCGGGCAGTCCCTGACCCAGTGATCCGTGGCCCCGCACTTCAGGCACTGGCCTGCTGCTCTGAAGCACGTCCGACCCTCATGACGTCTGCCACAGTCTCGGCATACTGGCAGCTGTGCAAAGGGAGTCCTGCTCGTGCCCTGGCCGAATCTGCCCGGCCTGCTCGGTCCACGCTGCTGCCCTTGGCCCTGCTGGCCCGATGGCTTCCCGCCGCTCTGTGGCCGGGAAGGTGTGGCTACTACTCCGATCCTCTCAGTCTCCAGCAAAAGGGCCTTCTGGATGGCCTCATGGTAGACAGGAATACCGAGAGCAATCAGGTGCTCCCTGATCTGGGGGCGCAGGCACCGGATGAACCTCCTTGTCCTCTCTCGCTCTGAGGAGTCAGACTGGGAGGAGTAGCGGATCAATTGGCTGAACTCCAGCTCATACTCTGTGACTGATCGGCTACCCTGGGTGAGTGCGTCGAACTCAGCCTATCGGCGCTCTCTTATCGCATACCCCAACCACCTTTCGTGGTACAGGCGAGAGAACTCCTCCCAAGTCATCCCCGGGTACTGTGTCGCCTGGACCTGGACTATCCCTTGCCACCAGTTGTGAGCTGCGTCACGAAGGTAAAAGGTAGCAGGAGACACCATCGCCTCGGATGGCAACCCCAATCTGGTCACCAGCTGCTCCATATCGGTCAACCAACTCTCTGTGTGTCGGCCCGGTCTTGCCCGAGAACTTGGGTGGGTTGAAGCGCTGCAGGCGCTCCATCATCCTGACCTCATCGTAACCGGCAGTGCCCTCACTGCGCGGTCTCGGGGTCCCTCGGTATCCTCGGAATCTGAAACAGATTCGTCCCTCGATCGGCGACGATGTGTCAGTGATCGCCCCCTCCGATCCCTACGGGCATAGTGTGTGGTGCGAGCGGTACTGGCCGCTGCCCTGGACCTCCGGGAGTGAGTACGACCCCGCGACTCACTCTGGTCCTCCTCCTCCTCAGAAATCGGAGTAGAACTAGGTCGAGTGGAGTCGGTGCATGTGGTCTCCGTGTCCGCGGGTGTAACAGTCGGTGCGGAATACTCGCTGTCACTCTCCCCGTCAGACAATAAATCCCCCCGTGCCAGCACACCATCCAGAACGGTGCGTATCTGTCCCATAACCTCAACCAGACGGACGCGCTCCTGGCGTCGCGCAGAACTCTGTTGGGATTGAGACGAAGATCGCGGTGTGGGCTGTCTAGCCTAACGATGCACTCTCCTCTCGGGGTCACTCTCCCGAGAGGGGTCCGAAATGTCTGAACGAATAACGCGGTCTCGCCTCGTGTGGACCATCTAGAATTCCACAGAATCAGACAGAAAGACAATTAATTCTCCAAGTTAGCAACCCGCAGTTTCCTAATGGCTCTGTAAATGATATGCATGTAACTAAAACAGAGAATTTCAGCAGCAATTCCTTTTCTTGCCTACTTTGAAAAGATCAGATAATCCACATCCTTCATGGATCATCTGGCGCGATATTCATTAACCACTTCCCTTTGAGTTTCGTAGGTTATGCTAGGTTATGGTGCAAACTAACCAATTCTAAATCTTCCTAAAGTTCTAGAGCAATTTTAGTAAAAGTTAGCTACTCTTTTAGTTAAATTACCCCAGAGCTAAAAGCAGATTTTAGGTCGGAAAGTCTAACCATTCCTAACTCTAACCCTAACCGCTCTGATACCAAATTGTCACCCCACCGCCCCGGATGCTGGAAGCGCGGTTGTCGAGTGGTTGCGGAAGCTCACTGAGTCGGCGGCGGGTGAAAGTGGAGTTCTCTTAAAATGGTTTTGTGTGGACCCGAAACCCATCCCTTAAAACGTTTTCCTTTCGGTTTTAAGGTTAAGTCGTGTTGCAGATTTTACGACGTCTTTCTAGTCCTAAACCTGCACCCAAGACAAGTTAGTGGTTTTACAGAATATCGCGCGCGGAAATATAAGCAGATGATAAGGAATTCAGGCAGAAGGAGTTCCGCCCTCTTCGTAGGGTCGGAAACTCCCTACGAACAATATACAGACCCAAGTGCTGAAAATAACCTATATGCAAAACACTTACAGAGCCGAGTCAAAAAAACGGTATTAATACCTCACTAGCTAGAACTGCTGCGCTGCTGAACATAAACAGGAGAATACATGTCAGACATAACTTAGAAAGATCACACAAAAGTATCTAACGAGAACACCCCCGAACTTAACGGATAAGTACCTCAAAACTAAAAATGCACAACGATCACTGTGGGAGATCTACACCGCAGGTCATCTGCCCGGATCTCCTGAAAACATAATAAGTGGGGGCGTGAGTTCTCGAAAGAACTCCGTAAGGAGGAAGGTACGGTAGCGGGAAAACTTTGAAAATATTTCCCTGCATAAAAGGGTTAATATGCGATGAACTAAATAATACTGTTCTAAGTATATCAAGATTATGATATGCACATGTGATGATGCTCTTAAGTCCCTTCGGACTGGTGGTACCCCAAAAGAAAGGTTCCCCAAACCTTCGACAGCACCCTACAGTGGCTTGTTAAGCTCACACCGATGATCGGGTCATAACGCGTGGTACCAGCGAGGGGATATCGCCCCTAACTGTCGGACATAAAGCGGCACAATGCCGGCACATAACATCGTGAGTTAACGATCATGGTTGGCTTAGTCACGGCTTAGGAGAACATAAATATGGGTCCGTTTCGACCCCGATTAGTCCGATATGATAACGGACTTAAGCAAAACCCTGCAAACAGCTACGTACCATGTGACTAGACCCAGGAGTCACCGGGCCCCACCCTCGACCCGAGTACTAGCCCTTAACTAACCTAATACACATGTATTGCGTATTAAGAAAGTTAAACCTCTTACCTTAGCCAAACGGAAAACTCTACTGTGGCCACCAACGCTCCACAGCAGAAACCTCAAAAACGCAGATACGCGGATCTACTCTGTCAGAACACAGAAACACTTAAACACTTTAGTTACTTTAACTAAAGTTGCCCAATTATGACAAATAACCAAAATTACCACTTAAGTCCCTAAACTTTGCGAAAGTGACAAAAGTGCCCCAACTTCTCAGAAATGACATTTTATGCTTAAAATATCCATAAATTATACAAAAACCCTAAATGGCTCACTTTTCCTTTAACCTTTCAATAATTACACCTTTAGTCCTTAAACGTTTTAAGAACTTCCAAATTAACCCTTAACTTCCAAAAAGTCACAAAACATCAAACCTTGTCAACCTTTCAACATAAACCAATTCTTCCTAAAGTATTCAAAATGTTTGGCCATAACCTTAACTTTCGGCCAAAAGTTCATTTCGGCCCAAAACTTTGCAAACTTGCTAATTAGCCAATAAAGCCACAACTTTTTACAAAAATTCATTTGTGCCCAAATTTTACACAACCTTTCGGCCAAACACTTCAACTTTATGCCAACCTTCCAATTAGGCCCAAATCAACACCAACGTATATTTTAAACATTTAAACCATACTTTCTTCAACAAACAAATATTAACCGTGGACCAAAACATTTCGGCCCCTTCTCTATCTTTTCAACAACATGTTTTTTCATACCTTTCCAAGAACAAAACATGCCTAATATGCTACCAACTTCAACATAGTTGAAGGTCAGAATTATCTAACAATCAAATCTTCACATATCTTATCAAAGATGATCCTCACCTTGATGATACTGGTAGCTTAGCTTAGGATGAGCTATTGTTGAACCAAAACAGCCACCAAACTTCCTTGCAAATTTCGTCCAAAGAGAACAACAACAATAGTGAGTTTTCAATCATGTTCATATCTTCAAAACATGATGATTCATCCAAATAAACTCACCCATACCTTGATCAATACTGATTTGTGAGGTGTAGGGAGTGGTAGAACCTTCCTTGTTGAAGTTCCCAACTCAATCCCTCAAGATTAGGTTTTTGGAGTTAGAAACTCAGAAGAACCCGTCTGCTTGCAACCCGATTTTGGGGACCTTCCCTTCACTTTTGGCTCTTGTTTCCTTCAGAAAAGTTGAAGCCAAGACATAGATGGAGATTTCTTATGAAGATCTCAAGAACCAAATCGGCCTCTACAAAGAGCAGTTTGGCTGGGAATGAGGAGGATGTTTGCTGGACAGCAAGGGAAGCAAGCTTGCACTTAAGCTTTTCTATTTTTCTCTAAGTGTTTAGGAAAAGATGGAATGTGTAAAATGATCTGAAATGAGAGAGAGAGCCTTCCAAAAGAATTAAAATGGAAAGAATTTTAATTCCAAATTGGGAGAAAATGGTGGTGGCTTGTGATTGATCAAGATAAGTGACAAAGCTTGCATGGTGGAAGATGGTGATTAGTTCACCAAGGTGAGTCATCCAAGAGATATTATCTCTTCCAATTCTCCATAAAACCCTAACAAATTCAGCCAACACTAATCAAGATGATTTATTCCCTAATCTTTCCCGGGACCATTTTGTCGCCCGAAACCTAATTCCGCAAAACGTCCGAAACTTGGAAAATATCGCCCGACACATAAAACACCTTTAATTAACACCAAATCAACTCTCAAATACTGAATCTCATAAATTAATCACAAGTCGTATGTGTCACGACCACCCCGCCCAGTTGCGGAGGCGGAGCCGGACGCGACGTAGGAAATCGGAACAACGGCGGAAAGCGCGGCAACGGAGCATTGAGTTCAAATAGCAGAGTAGTCGAGTAACAACTAGCAACCTACGAACTTATACATGGCAAGCATACATAGAATCCAACATTTACCAGACATGCAGTTCATGAAGTAACAAACGTTGAACAACGCAACGAACACCGAAACATGGAACCCATTTCATAATAATTCTAATATAGGCAAGTCCGGGCTCCGCCCTCGCCTCCGAAGACAAACAAAGGCAGAATATATCCTGGGTTATACATCATGTACAAATTCATGTTACGATCTATATGCATGTAGCTACAGCTACAGAGCCATTAAACAAAATCCTATATATATATACCTAAGTGCGGAATCAGAAGCCTCTCGCTCAAGGATTCCCGCACGTGGTACTGCTGCTGCAACCAAAACCCCAAAAAATGACAGAAGCACCGCAGATCTCTACTCCGCCGGTTGCTTGTCAGGACGGCCTGAAAGGTGGTAAACAAATAAAAGGGTGAGTCCTCGGAAGGACCCGATAAGGGCTGAGGTAAGATACAGTTTGCCCAAGCGGCAATAAGTGAACTCGCAGCGTAATAACACAAGAGTATACATGAACATATATAAACATAAGGCGTAAAGTGAATCAGAAATCCCAACACATGTGGTCCAACCGCTAATGTCACCGCACGCCACCCGAGCCCGGTTGCGGAGGCGGGGCGCCGGGGCGTCGGAAGCGGAAGCCGGAATGAATACAAGATGGCGAGTCCATCGAGACTGCCGCGCGTAGCGGACCCAGCGAAGCTATTGTGGAAGCAACCTAACAAAAATTATTTACATACAACCAAATAAAAATCCAAACATACAATTCATGCGTTAGCAACAAAGTAAGCCCCGCCCTCCGTGGACGAGTACTTACGCACACAACAAAGATACATACAGAATTCCCCGAACCTAGGGTTTCTAGCAAGCGCCAAGCGCTCAGAACATGCAACAGAACAGAATATATACACACATATACAATCATCACAACAAATCAGAAAGTATGCACATGCAGCTACAGAGCCGACCCTAGGCCTAAACGTCAAAATACCTCGCGGGATTCAGACCAAGTAGACAAAATCCCGGCCCGCAAGGTGCAGCTGCTGCTCAACACAACCAAGGCAGAAGCCTCACGGAAACCTACTCCGCTGGCTGCTTACCAGGTCTACCTGAAATCCAAAAACAGAACCCAAAAAGGGTGAGTCCTAAAAAGGACCCGTAAGGGATTTGGGGTAAGATAAGCATATGTAACCCTGCAAAACAGAAAGATAGCAATATACAGAATATATGCAACAGAATACAGAATATCGTGCATGTAAAGATAACAGATCAGAATCCCGAAGGATGTGCTATTCTAAATCGCCATAAACCATTATAACAAATAAGAACGACAGCCTCCCTCTACGGGAGTTGGAAGCCGAAGATATTACAGAAGCATGGTGCCCCAGAGGGGGAAGCGAACCCACAACTGTCGTAGGGTTAACAGACAGAGTATGCCACAAGGCATACACCTACAAATTACAGAACGTACCTTAAAGCAGAAATTTCCGAAATACCTGCAAAACAGAAGTGCAACAACACACACACCTACAGACTACAGAATATGCCCTAAGGCATACAATCCCGAAATACTTGCAGAACAGAAAGTGAAACTAAACATACACCTATCTTACCAAAATAACAGAACCAAACCCTTACCTCACAAATCCAGAGTATTTGACCGATTCTGGACGACTTCCACACCGCGACCCGAAACCCGAAAACCTCTCTTTTTCTAACTTCCGAACCTCAGAATCTGTCAATTCAAGCTGAATTAGCAACCTTACCAACCACACTACCAAACTACACCCCGACCCCAAAACCAAAAATCCGGCAGAATTTCGGTAAAATTCAGATTTCCACGAAGCGTCGAATTCAGAACCGACTTAGACAATGCAAGATTATACATTGACAACCACAATTCAACAAGCGAACTGATCAAATCCAACATTTAAACCCTTCATCCCGACATTTTCCGATAAACCCGCATATTGGTAACTTTTCCATTCCATACCCGAAATCAATGTTTCAAACATCAAACCACACCTAAATCCAACCCCAATACCACTTTAGCATCCAATTCAACCAACATCAAACCCCAACATGGAAAAAGAATCATTCCAATAATTCGGTTCTTAACCAACATTTTACCCAACTTCCAATTCAATCCATTCAAGCTTCCAATTAATCATACTAACCACCAATTTCACTTCTAAACCAAGAATGCTAACCAATTGCATCCAACACAACCAAATTCAACATTGAACATCAACCTATACATTCGGCCATTTGGGGGTTTCCAACCCAACTTGTTTTCCATCAAATTGAATCCATACATAAGCTTAGAATCATGCTAGGAACAACATACTAGAAGCATGATTCAAGAAACCAAACACACATCAATTTAGAAACTCCCAAAAATTCGGCCAAATTGGGGATTCTTCAACCAAGGAGTTTTTCCAAAATCTAACACTTGATTATCACTCCCATACAACCCAAGAACATCATACTAAAAGATGGGAGGAAGAGAATCATCCTAGCATGTAGCTAAGAACAAACTCATAATTCTCAAAATCTCCTCTTTTCTTCATCAAACCTTAATTCCAACATGAAAAGAGAAGAAGGAAGGAAGCTTACCAAAGATTGAAGCCAAAGCCTTGATGATTCTAGTCAAGAAGAAGAACTTCAAGCTTGAGAGCAAGCTTTAATGGTGGCGGATGAAGTGAGGAAGAAGAAGAAGAAGTGATGAAATATTAAGCCTTTTATGAAATATATAAGCTATATATATATTTCCTTTCTTTTTCCCATACCTTCTCATCTTAAATAACAAAAAGACATGTGTCCCTTATCCCTTCCCCATTCCAGCCGAAAATAACCTGCTGCCCATGCTCCATTATTTGTGTTTTGTGACCAAATAAAAATTAACCTCCCAACTTTTCCAAAAGTTCCAATTTTGGCCCAAACGCAACTACCGAACTCCAAAATAAACGAAACTTGGACACAACCCTCAGAATATTATAACATTCATAAAACATGTTCCAAAAGTTCATTTACAATTCCAGAGTGTCCTACCGAGCTCGCTGAACCCGAACAAATCCCGACGTGCGAGCGTGTCAACTCGAACCAAAATCCCGTCACTCCAAAATTCCTCAAAACTACTCATAAAATCCATCTTGAATTATAACATAACCAACCATGGAGCCATCGGAGAAATTCCATCCCGAGCCCCGGGATTCCCGTCCCGAGCCCCGGGAGTCGTCCGGGACCGAACGTCCCGCCCCAAATATTATATTCCATAAAAACCTCCGGGACATTTCCACGACTCCAAAACTGCAAACGGCATCTCAATCTGAGGTCTCGGGAGCGCTACCGAGCCGGAAAAATATTTTCCGCGGAAAGGTCCGGGGACCCACACGTCCCGAGGCGACCCGGGAGACAACCCCGGCGCCGGAAAAATATTCACCGCGGAAAGGTCAGAGGACCCACACGACCTCAAAAGCGAAAGGGTTCGCCAAAATGATACTCGGATAAGGCTCGGGAGCCGCACCCTGAACACCGTAATGTAACACATACACGTGACCGCGAGGCCAAAACCGGAGCCGGGTCACCCTTGAGACAGAACAAACGCAATCTTACCGCTCGGGGTGAACCGTAACACCTCCCGCTCGCAAGGTGCAAACTATACCCCGATGGTCCCACACCGCTCCACAAAGGCGTAATCAAGCTGAACAACCACAAACCAATCAAAACACGTCAAAATACACCCCCAGAAACCAAACCCGCACGATCCCGCACTTTCCCGCAAAAATTCACAGAAAGCTCGGTTTTACGAACAGAGCTAGAACCTTGTTATTCCAACACCTACAAACACATTCCAACCTTTAAACCCTTCATTCCCGACATTTTACCGATAAATCCGCATAAAGGTAATTTTTCCATTTCTTACCCGAAACCAACGTTTCAAACACCATACCGCACCTAAATCTAACCCCAATACCACTTTACCATCCAATTCAACCAAAATCAAACCCCAACATAGAAAGTTCCATTTCAAATTTCGGTTCTTTACCACATTTTTATCCAACTTCCAATTCAATCCATTCAAGCCATCAAACAAACATTCTAACCACCAATTACACTTCTAAACCAAGAATACTAACCAATTGCACCTAAATCAACCAAAATCAACTTAACCCTTTCTTGAAGAATTCGGCCAAAAGGGGGTTTTTCACCCAACTTGTTTTCCATCAAATTGAATCCATACATAGGCTTAGAATCATGCTAGGAACAACATACTAAGAGCATGATTCAAGAACACAAACATACACCATTTTAGAAATTTACCCAAAATTTCGGCATTTCTAGGTTTTAGCATCCAAGGAGTTTTTCCAAAATCTAACCATAGATTCTTACTCCTCTCCTTCCCAAGATCAACATACTTAAATTTGGAAGCAAGAGAATCATCCTAGATGGTAGTCATGAACAAACCCAATTTCCAAAAATCCTTCTCTTTGTCTTACCAAAACTTGTTTCCAACTTGAAAAGAGAGCAAGGGAGGAGACTTACCACTTAAAGGATCCAATTTCTTGTTGATTTCAGCCAAGACTTGAAGAACATGAAGCTCCATGAACAGTGACAATGGCGCCAAGGAAGGGAGAAGGAAGAAGAAGAAGACAAGTGATGAAATATGGCTTAATATCCCTTTAAATAATTTCTTCCTTTTTCCCATCCCTTTTCCATCTTAAATGAAAATAAGCCAAGTGTCCCCTATCCTCTTCCCTTTTCTGCCGAATTCAGCCCTTGCCCATACCCTATTATTGCTGTTTTGTGGTCAAATTACAAGTTAATCTCTCAACTCTTCCAAAATTTACAATTTTGGCCCAACCACACTTACCGAACTCCAATTGAAACGAAACTTGGACACAACACTCAGGATATTATAACATTCATAAAACATGTTCCAAATGTTTATTTACAATTCCAGTGTCCTACCGAGCTCGCTGAACCCGAACGAATCTCGACGTGCGAGCATATCCACCTGAACCAAAATCCCGTCACCACAAAATTCCACAAAAATAACCATAAAATCCATCTTAAAATATAACATAACTTACCCTGTAGCTGTTGGAGAAATTCCATCCCGAGCCCGAGAGTCGCCCGGGACCGAACGTCCCGCCCCAAAAATTATACTCCGTAAAAACCTCCGGGACGTTCCCACGACTCCAAATCCGTAAACGGTTTCTCAATCTGAGGTCCCGGGAGCGCTACCGAGCCCGCTGCACGTCCCGAGACAACCCCGACAACCCCCCGACGTCGGAAAAATATTTTCGACGGAAATGTCCGGGGAACCCACACGGCCTCAAAACCCGAGAGCCGTTTAACCGCCAAAAAACGTGATCCGCATGTCAAAACCGGAGCCCCGGGTCACCCGGGTCACAACCCGTTCGGGGTGACCGTAATAAGATGTGATCTGAAAATTACAGTATTTGACCTTCCGGTCGAGAATTTACAGAAAAGTGCAAAACGTCGGGGGTGGGTGTAACACAAATGGCTTCTTTGTTGCATTTCCTTCAAGGCATGATTGGCAACTCGGCATGTTCACCTTTGCCAAGGACCCAATTAAGCCACTCTTGGCCAACTTATTCATCCTATGTTGACCTATGTGACCAAGCCTTTCATGCCAAGTCATTTCACTTGCGACCTTAGTCACATGGCAACTAGATGAAGAATCAGTGTGGTTACTTGGTCTAAGTTCATACAACCCGTTGTTAAGCATACATTCACACATGACTTGATGGTCTTTCATAATAGTAACACTACTATTAGAATAGGCTAAGCTATAATTGTACTTCAACAAGCTTGAAATAGAAACCAAGTTTCTACAAATACCAGGTACAAAAGTGTGTCCACAAGATAAACGTAATATCCATTACACGAGGACTTTACAAGTCCCAATACCAACTACTTCTAAAACATCATTATTTCCCACCAAGACATTCTTCACGCCTTTTAGAAGTTTTCTGAATGCCAGAAACCAAAACTTGTCCCGGGCTATGTGGTATGTTGCTCCCGAATCTACAATCCACAAAGAATTGCTTTCAATAAGCATGGTAGATGACACAACATGTACATTAGAAGTAGTAGGTACACATACCATGGTAGGATTTCTACAATCCTTAGAAAAATGGCCCTTGTTGCCACAATTGAAGCACTTCAGCTTGGAAACATCCCTCTTTTTCTTGAACTTATTCAAGTTGGGTCCATTTCCACCGTTGTTTCCATTGACCCTTGCCTTACCCCTGCCATTCCCATTGCTGACCTTACTAAACCATTTCCCTTTCTTACTTCATTTCTTACTAGGGGAAGAAGTAGAGGCAACAGATGCCTTGGAATGATTCTTAAGAGTCATTACTTCCGCTTCAAGTAACAAATGGCGGGCAATGTCATCAAATAACTTAATTTGAGGGTTGTGGCGCATGTTGACCTTCATCAACTGCCACTCCTCATCAGACAAGAAACTAAAGATGGCTTTCACTTGTTGCACATCAGTGAGGTCATGTCCCGCTTCCTTCAATTGGTGGATCATGCGTGACATCTCACGCAAGTGGGAACTCATGGTGTGATCCGGTCTCATGACATAGTTCTCAAACTTCAAAATCATGGACCTTTGTTTCTCAATAGAAACATCACCAAACTTAGCTTTGACAGCATACCAAATGCCCTTGGCACTATCAATTGTCGAGAATTCCACCATTATCCCATCCACCATAGTAGAGAGAAGGGTGACTCGACACAAGCTGTTCTTTTTCTGGTATGCCACATAGGCATCACTATTTCCACCCTCTTCAGGAGGTGCAACCTCATTGCTCAACATATCAAATGTGTCTTGCTCAATCCAGTGGCGGATCCAGGCTCAAAAAGTTAGGTGAGCGGAAAAAAAAATCAAATAATACAACTAAAGAACGAGGTTCAGGGTAGTCAGCGCATTGCTTGGGAGCAGAATATTACATTTCATTTTTAAAATTTGTATGTCTCTACAGCCTCATATCAACTATCAAGCACATTTTCTCATTCTGCAACCACAGAATAAAACCTTAACAGGCAAACATTC
This sequence comes from Stellera chamaejasme, assembly GCA_024586325.1. NCBI lineage: Eukaryota > Viridiplantae > Streptophyta > Magnoliopsida > Malvales > Thymelaeaceae > Stellera > Stellera chamaejasme. Next base: position 22,201,329 of record CM044979.1, read on the forward strand.
CAACAATACTAGAATGAACCAACTTCCATTCCTGTTAACCACTTAAAGAAATAAATCTCTAAATAAGCAAATGGTACAAGATGCATAGAAATCATGTTAAAAAACAAGGGTACTGACCGTGCATCGTTTCCGGATAATGATAGATAGACCCAACCAGTTGGCTTGACAAGCTCCACCGTTTTTATCTCCTACAGAAAGTAGTTATAGAACTCTTAGCCACAATGATGTCTGTTAGTTCCAGAATTCTAATTAAAGGAATTACTAAAAACTTGGTGAAAATTGCATGGAATGAATAAAAAAAATCATGCAATAGAACAAGCATTACCTTTAAATTATGGAAACCATCTCCAACACAAACATAAATCTTACTAGGTGTGTAGCTCTCATCAAGCTTGAAATCAACATATAGCGGATCAACTAAAACCAATCAAAAAAGAATATGAAAAGACCCAGAAGAAACTGAAAGCAGAAAAAACCAATAACCACTAGTCCAGATCCAGAATAGTTTTACCCAAAGGCATGAACCCAAAAATGAGAAGGTAAAATAAACATAAAGCACAACCAGCTAAAACCCATCTCACAACAAAATGCAGGATAAATAGTGCCCAAGATTTGTAACTATAAAAATGTAGGACAAAACCAAATAGCAGAAAAACCTGTAATTTGACTTTCTTTTGAAACTGAATGTTAACCAAACATTTTCCACGTTTCTCTAAATTAATTTCCCTATGTATAAGTTGATTTATGAAGTTCCTTTCAGGTTTCAAAAAAAATTGCCCTATAAAATATGCCTTTATCACTTCCTAGTACTTACCTCAGAAAAATCAAGCTAGCTAGCCAATGGCGTTGAGGATCATGTCGAGTTATTCTTTGTGCTTGCCCAAATCGAGCAGTGCCACCCAATTCCAGCAACCCCTGAAATAAAAAATCGCAGAAGTGAAGGATGAGGCATTGAGTTTGAGGCTGAGCTTTGGTGGTGAGTGACGGAGACGCCGAGACGGGGAGAAAAATCAAGAAGAGCAGGAGCTGGTCTGGTGTTTGATAAGCTGCTGTTGGCTGGGTTGAAATATTTTGGGGATTGGGATGGGTTAGTGGGCTGGGCTGGGCTGGGTTACGAATAGGTGTAGGTTTTGGGCCAAATGTTTTGCCCAGTAGCAGTGGCCCGCTTATAAGGCTGGTCCGCCTCGCTCAATCAATATGAACTTGACCTTTTATTGCCAAATTGAATAGTTTTCACCATCCAATTTCAGGTCCTTATTCAACTCGGTGATGATATTCTTACATGCCATCTACAATGATGCAATCCATGTTTTTTAATGTTCAATCAACACAACAAGACTCATGCAAGCAAAACATTGCATAAAATCACTTCAAGCATGTCCATACATAGCAAAAGAAGTGCATATAACACCCAATTAGAAATATACAAACATGTTTCCATGGCTTCATACACATGTTCTTCAATGAGCCTCAAGAGGGTTCTATTCACTTGTCACACTTGTACACTTAGTCATGCAACAAATGCATGTACCATTGTACCATAACCTTAAACTATAGTCTTTCAACCCCTTAGTCACCATAAGGATGATTCCTAGGAAACATGGATGAGTCACTATGGTCTCACTTAAAATCCACCTCCTTAGAGAAATCTCTATTATTTGACTTTAAAGTACAGACTTGTAGCCTAAATTTCAAGCATGGCACTTACATGTAACACTTACATGCAATCATTGAATGACACGTATAAATCTCATTTGTATATCCATGTTCTACAACATACATACATACATGTTCTATTGATTTAGACACATTAAATCATAAATTATAAGCTGTTTAAACAAGCAAACGCATTGCAATTTCATGCTTATACGATTCGATCAAAACTAGTGCACATTTGCACAACACTCTAGTCATTTACATCACAAGTAAATGTTTACCAACTTTCGGTCATTCAATGATTCTCATAGAATCCATACATCAACACATGATGTTCATACAGCTTTCATGTATTTATAGCATTCAACAAGCATACAAGTCACCAAGACAACATGCTTATCACACTTTTCGGTTTTTTAGTTTTATGCCGATTTCTCATGCATTTTCAAACCGAAATTATTTCAAGCATACATATGTAAGAGATCATTAACCTCATGCTCTGATACCATTTGTCGATTTTAGAGGTCCCTCAAACATGCTCTCATGTTGAACTTTCTCAGATACATGTAAGGCTCTACTTCACAAAACATATATTGACAGTTTCTTCTTTACAAGCATGATATTATCTCATCAAATTATGTCATGAAACCAATGAATCCAGCATCAAGAGAGTATGAAGATGAAGAACTAAACTTGATACTAAGAGGCGTAAACATACCTTACACCAAAGGAAAAAACCGCTTAAGGATTATTTTAATCCTTGCTCCAATCTGACGTATGCTCCTTCCTTAAGATTTCAAGCTTGCTCCAATAGTTGCCCTTGGCTTCAAGAGATGATGATAATGGCACCTTACACCAAGAGGAGAAGGGAAGAGGACGAATGAGATGTGAAGCACCTTGAAGATGTTGTGTGGAATGACACAAATAATTCCACCCTTAATGCTCCAAAACTTGCCTCAAGAATTCGGCACTTTGAGAGAGATTGAGAAGGACAAGAAGACAATGGAATAAATGATCGATAATGATGCACTTCCTCCCATCTATTTATAGATGTAGGAGAGCTACCAAAAACTCTCTCTTAAATGTGTCAACCATTTTACCTACCTCATCAATGTGCCAACCACATTGTCAACCTCATAAATTGGCAAAGAAGGAGATATTCCATGGCACAAAGTGTATGCACCTTGCACCAATATTACCAAAATACCCATACTTTCATAAATGGTGCTAGAGGTGGTTATGATTGACGAATAAGGTTTGAATTACACAAAATAATTCCAATCATTTTCATTTTATATATTCAAACACCTTTAAGAGAGTATGAAGATGAAGAACTAAACTTGATACTAAGAGGCGTAAACATACCTTACACCAAAGGAAAAAACCGCTTAAGGATTATTTTAATCCTTGCTCCAATCTGACGTATGCTCCTTCCTTAAGATTTCAAGCTTGCTCCAATAGTTGCCCTTGGCTTCAAGAGATGATGATAATGGCACCTTACACCAAGAGGAGAAGGGAAGAGGACGAATGAGATGTGAAGCACCTTGAAGATGTTGTGTGGAATGACACAAATAATTCCACCCTTAATGCTCCAAAACTTGCCTCAAGAATTCGGCACTTTGAGAGAGATTGAGAAGGACAAGAAGACAATGGAATAAATGATCGATAATGATGCACTTCCTCCCATCTATTTATAGATGTGGGAGAGCTACCAAAAACTCTCTCTTAAATGTGTCAACCATTTTACCTACCTCATCAATGTGCCAACCACATTGTCAACCTCATAAATTGGCAAAGAAGGAGATATTCCATGGCACAAAGTGTATGCACCTTGCACCAATATTACCAAAATACCCATACTTTCATAAATGGTGCTAGAGGTGGTTATGATTGACGAATAAGGTTTGAATTACACAAAATAATTCCAATCATTTTCATTTTATATATTCAAACACCTTTAAGCTCATTAGTGCACATTTACCAAAATACCCCTGCTTTGATAAAATATGCTCTAATCATTTTTTCTTCGTCAAGTTACTCCCATCTCGTTATAGCTGGAGTATTAACTCAAAAGTTTGTGGTGCGCCAGGGAATTCCAATAGAAAACTAGAGGCATGGCCCCCAATCGCAGAGAATTTGTACGCACTAAGGTGTAGAAGTTATTGGACGCTAATATAATAAAGGAGTTTCACTACTCCGAATGGGTCGCTAACATCATCCTCACCGTTAAGGAAAACGGGGAATGGCGCCTCTGTGTAGACTATATGGGAGTCAACAGAGCATGTCCCAAAGACCCATACTCCTTACCTCCGATCGACCAACTAGTTGACTCCACTATGCGATACCCTGTCCTACCTTTCCTCAACACGTCCAGCAGCTATCATCAAATCTTCATAGAGCCAGATGATGTGGGAAAGACTACATTCACAACCGGCGATGCCATCTACCACTATATCCGCATGCCATTTGGTCTAAAAAATGCATGAACAACCTTCCAAAGGTTGGTGAACAGGGTCTTCACCAAGCAAATGGGAAGGAACTTGGAAGCCTGTGTCGATGACATAGTGGTCAAGAGCAAGACAGTTAACATCCATCTGCAGGACCCGGAAGAAACCTTCGCCAACTTCCGCTACTAAAACATGCGACTGAACCCAAAAAAGTGCATCTTCAGTGTTGGCGAAGGCAAGTTCTTGGGGTACCAAATATCAAAAGGTAGGATACACGTGAATCTGAAAAAGATTGAAGTCATCACCAACCTGTGCCAGCCTCAAGGACTACACGATGTCCAACAACTCACTGGCCGATTGGTGGCATTAGGACGATTCATATCCAAGCTTGGCAATAGATTCAATCATTTCTTCAACCAGATCAGGAAGAAAAAGGCCTGCAAGTGGATAGAGGATTGCCAGGAGGCTTATAAGGCCATCTAGAAACACCTCCAAATCTCCAACACTCAAATGCCTCAGGCCTGGCGATGACTTGATCCTCTATCTCTCTACAACCAATAACAGTGCCGCTTCAGTCCTCATTAAGGAGGAAGATGGCAAGCAATGACCCATCTATTACACAAGCCACACGTTGCAGTCGGCAGAAACGTGATACCCTCCCTTACAATAAGCGATCCTAGCACTAGTCTACGCCACTCGAAAGTTGAAGCCTTACTTTCAAGGCCACGCAATCACGGTCTGTATTGACCTCCCAATAAAGGAAATACTGCAACGCCCAAAACACTCGGGCCGCCTCGCCAAATGGTGCATCGACATGAGCGAATACAACATCAACTACAAGCCGCGCAAGGTGATAAAGGGACAAGCCCTCGCAGATTTCCTTGCTGAATTCACTATCACGGACATGTCAACCCCCCAGGCATCAGCACCGCTAGCGGAGCAGCCACCACCCGAATGGAATATGTTCGTCAATGACGCCTCAAAGACAAGCTCACCGGCGGGTGGAATCTACCTACAAGGACCCCACACTTATCAAATATCTCAAGCTCATCCATTCGCTGCGCACAGACTTTGAAAAGGTCACCTTCATTCACATCCCACGCTGAGAAAACGTGAAAGTTGATTTACTATCAAAAGGAAAGACCCACTCAGCTTGTCAAACCCTCGCAAAACCGTCAATCGACGAACCTCTGGACATCGGTACCATCACCGCTGCTCTGGAGGAGCCAACAGACTGGCTAACTGCCATCATCACCCAGCTCAAGACAACCGAAAAAGGTGATGTGCATAACAATAAGTCACGCACTCGCGCAACAAGATTTTTACTCATCAACGACCTTCTATGGCATCGCGGATACTCCTCTCCACTCCAACGCTGCCATAGCACATCAGAAGGG